>JBAMNC010000362.1:0-671947 GCA_037902135.1 Cetoscarus ocellatus
CTTGTGAGCTTGTTATGACTCTTTTTTTTACTGCATTACGTGAAGATGTGCTTGTAACAAAGCACATACGCGGTGCTTTGCGCATGCTTCCTGTGGTTTAGTTTCGTATTTCTTTCAAAAATTTCATTAAGTGCTAATCTTAGTCTAAAAAACAGATCACGAAATATAACGTGTTAGAAAAAATGAGTCACAACAAGCACACAGTCTTGACATGTGACTGTGGAGACCAATCAGACGTTAGAAATGGGCACGTAGCAGCACATGCTAGAGCGCATAAAATACACAGCTATTACCGAACATGAATCAGAACAACAGAAAGAAAGCAAACTCATATGGTGCCAAAGGGGCAGAGTTAGAAGTTGTAAGCATTTTGAACTTGGCACATGACTCAGGTGGTCTGGGGTAATCTCCCCATTGAAAGAAATAGAATATGTACTCAAAAAACTAAAGTTATCCAAATCAGCACTGGTTAAAAAAACAAAGTTACAGTATCAGAAAAGCTTGGTTTGGTCCATCATTAGTATAATGAACTTCATGGTAGGTTGCCTCTTTAAGCATTCAAATGTCAAAGCATCCACAAAATAATGCATCTGTTGGAAAATAAAATAAAAAAACATTTATTTTCATAAATGTTTTTGAACATGATTTAAATCTCAAATCCCTTCATTTAACCCTTAAGTTGGTTGTAATAAATCCAAAGGGATAAAAATGACTTTACAGCTAGTAATCAAATCTGCAACTAAGAAAACCCTTTAGATTTTCATTTCCAAACCCCCGCTGTTGAGCTCTATACATAAGGCACATTAGCAGGCATCATATGTTCTGTTTGGTTCATCCATCGCTCCAGTTTCAGTTCCTGTCCCCCCTGCTGTTATGTTGCGTTGTTGGTATCGCCTGTTTGCCAGCTCACCAGGGTGTCCAGATCTGTCTCGCAATGGCCTTATGGGAACATGAATGATGTCAGAAGGAGGACATATTTGTCATGATTAAATCATGCAGCATTATTAAAGATTCAGCATCAAATTTTGAACTTTCCTCCATTTTATCACTACAGCTGTGATTGGTTTTAAAGTTGAATGGATATGAGATGAGTCAATCGTGAAACAAACTGCCGTTGACCTGGTTACTGTTTGCTAACCTTGATAGAAAAGCAGCTCCAGCACCACCAGCAGTGTAGAGTATCTCTGGGCAGCAACACTTGGCCTCCAATAAGGCTATTCCCTATCTCACCCATACTCTTCAAATACTCCTCGTTCTGGCTATCCCCCTAGATATTTCACCTGCTGACTCCCCCATCCCTCAGCGCCCGTCGCCTCTTTCGCTCTCCCCCTCGTAAAATACAATATTTATTTCTGTCTGTTTGAGTTCACTCACCCTTATCATTGGGTGAGCTCCCCGCGGCTCCGAGGTGGATTAGTAGAGGACTCATTGACATTACACTGGTCATGAAATATGCATATCACGATCAAAGGTGATAGCAAGAGAGAGACCAGACCTGGAGTTGATGTGCTCCTTCAAAACACAAGCAGCGTTGCATCAAATGCTGTAATGTTTTCAGTAAGTAGGTCCAATAAATCACCATTCACTAGATGGATGTATAAGAAGAAAAAGAGGGTCTGCAAAAGAGAAATAATTCATAAGTCCTAAACATATGTGCAAAACACTCTGGTTTTGATCAGAATTTAATAGTATTGATCATTTTTAACAGAGCCCAGTTGGAGGTTAGTTGCAGTCATCTTTTTTTTTTTTTTTTTTACCCTAGGCTTTGGACAGAAAAGCCTGCCAACTCTTTCATTTCCCACATCAAAACATCTCGCAGGATGAATAATACATTTGGGGGGAGAAAGAATATTAGGTTTAAACCAACAGGATTACAGGCCAGGGAACATCAATAAATACATAAAGCCTCTGAAAATAGGCTCTGCAATTCAGTATACATGATAAATCTGAGATCCCACATGTAGTGAACAAAATCCCCCCTGTCAGTTTACAGGCCTCTTCAAAGAAATACAAACCCTAATTCCAATGACGTTGGGACATTCTGTAACACAAATAAAAACTGAATACAACAATTTGCAAATCCTGTTTTATGAATATTCAATTGGATACTCTTCAGCAACAAGATATTTAATGTTCAAACTGATAAACTTATTTGTGTATCTTTGTTTTTCTGTTTGTTATCAAAATTATGCAAAAACTCCTGGACAGATTTTGCTGAAACTTACAGGAGATGTTGGTAATCGCTCAACTTAAAAATGATTAGATTAGGTGGTGATCCAGATAACTGCCATTATGAACAATCGCTTTTGCTTAATAAATGTCTAACCAATAATTATATCAACATGATTCCTAGTGCTGGTTGTGGGTTTTCAGTATCAAGGGATCATTTTATGATGGTAACTTTATCATAAAACTGTTGCTCATAGATGTAACAGCAATACGTGACTTACCTTTGCAGAGGTTTGTGCTCTCTAAGTGCTTTCTAGTTGGATAAGAAAAGATCATCCCCAAAAGGCTCAGGCATTCACAAGCAACAATGGAACAAATAGTCAAACAGTTTTGGAACATTACTCAACAGTTAAAGGAAATTTAGGGATTCATCTATAGTCCATAATATCAAATGACTCAAAGAATCCAGAGAAATCTCTGCACATAAGCAGCAAGGCCCAAAACAAGGTCCCTCAGGTGGGGCTGTATTAGAAAACAACATTGTTCTGTAAAGGATATTAATACGTGGACTCAGGAACACTTTAGAAAACCATCATCAGCTAGCACAGTTTGTCACTACATACACAAGTGCAGTTTAAACCTCTTCCATGCAAAGTGAAATCCTTATATCAACAACACCCAGAAACCCTCCAGCTTCTCTGGGCCTGAGCTCATCTGAGATAGACTGACACAAAGCTAAGAAGTGCGCTGTGGTCTGACGAGTCCACATTTGAAAATGTTTTTTTTAAACCATGGACTTTGTGTCCTCCAGGCCAAAGAGTAAATGGACCACCCAGATTGTTATGAGCGCAATGTTTAAAAGCATCTGTGATGGTATGGGGGTTTGTTAGTGCTCATGTCATGGGTAACTTGCACATCAGTGAAGGCATCATTCATGTTGAAAGGTACACACAGGTTTGGAGCAACATATGCTGCCATCCAAATGATGTATTTTTCAAGGACGTCCCTACTTATTTCAGCAACACAAGTGCATGTGTTACAACAGAGTGGCTTCATAGTAAAAGATTGCAGGTACTTGTGTGGCCTGCCTGCAGTCCAGACCTGTCTCCCCTTGAAAGTATGTGGTGCATTATGTGGCATGAAATACAACAATGGAGACCCTGAACTGTTGAGCAACTGAAGTCATAAATCAAGCAAGAATGGGGAAGAATTCAACCTCCAAAGCTTCAGCAATTACTCAGTTTCCAAAGTCTTATGTGAAATGAAAAAAAGTGTCTTGTCTTTGTAGTGTTTTTACTGGAATATAGGTCGAAAAGAAATTGCAAATCACTGTATTCTGTTTTCAGGTACGTTTTTACACACCATCCCAACTTCATTGGAATCAGGGTTTGTAAATGTTTGCCAAACAGCACTATAAAGAAAATTAAAATATAATAAAGTCAGAAGAATTCCATTTCTGTTAACTTTTCATGTTTTTAAAAAGTCGGAGGTTAATTTTTTGCACATGTATTAGAATATTTACATGTCCATAAACAGTGGACTGATGACTGTACACTCAAATATTCCTCTAACCATGCAGCCACAGTTTGTACTGTTGGTTAAAAAAAAAAAAAAAACTGTAGCTGCTAACAATAGACCCTTTTTATCCTGTCTTGTTTGCTTCAATCTAAAATCTTGACAGTGTAAGACGTACACATCAACGTACACTGTCACTTAAAGTTCTTGTTGTTCTGTTTAAGTTCAAAAAGGGTCTCATAAGTTGCCTCACAAAAGGAGGCAGAGATGTTTGATATACTTTCTTTTTATTTGCCCAAACTTTCTTGCTTTGGAAGTGTAGCAGACAGAGCAAACTGCACCCATCTGTCACTTAAGTAAGTTAAACTGAAAGCAAAAGGCAGCTCTGAATAGTTTTGTGGCAAAGATCTTTATATAAACAGACACTCCAAACACAGCACAAGAGCAGTTTGAAGTGACAGTCTGGGTCTCAGCCATTTTGGCTTGACCATGCCATCTTTCATAGTAAATAAAATGTATGTCAGACTGTGACATGAAAGTGTCTTGTGGCTTATGAAGAGAAAAGGACGACTATACTGAAGCAGGGATGTGTTATTTGTTCTCTATTTTACAACTTAATGTTCTTAAGTCAGGAGATTTACTACAACACAAGCCAATTCATTACATACACTCCTTTAACTGCTAATCAAAGCAAACAGCTAATCAAGCAATGGCATGGCAGCAACTCAATGCACCTAGGCATGTAGACATAATAATAATAATAATAATAATACATTTTATTTAAGGGCGCCTTTCACTACACTCAAGGTCACCTTACAAAAGTACATGTAGACACGTTAAAGACGACCTGCTGATGTTCAAACAAAGCATCAGAACGGAGAAGAAAGGGGATATAAATGACTTTAAATGTAACATGCTTGTTGGTCCAAGTATTTCAAAGAAAAAAATGTGCATCAGTTCTTGGGGAAAAATGCCTTGTTAATGAGATAAAGTCAAAGGAAAATGGCCTGAGTGGTTGGAGATGATAGAGAGGTAATTTGATTACCCACTGGTTACAACAAAGGCATGCAGAGGACCATTTCTATCAAATCAAATCTTGAAGCAGATGGGCTTCCAGCAACAGAGGACCACACTCCTGTCAGCTTAGAAAAGGAAACTGAGGCTACAATTCACTAGTGCTCACCAAAATTTTACTAGAGAAAATTGGAAAAACGTTCTTATCCGCTGTGATAATTCTCAATTTGTGCTGCCACTTTCAGATGATAGGGTCAGAATTTGGCGTGAACATAAAAGCATGGATCCATCTTTCCTTGTATTAACAGTTCAGGTTGTTGGTGTAAAATGGTGTGGGGGACATTTTCTTGCTGTGCCACCGAGCATTGTTCAAACACCAGAGCCTACCTGAGTATTTTTGCTGACCTCTGGCAGGATGAATAATACATTTTAAATCAACAGGATTAGAGGCCAGGGAACATCAATAAATACATAAAGCCTCTGAAAACAGGCTCTGCAATTCAGTATACATGAATTGCAGAGCCTGAGATCCCACATGTAGTGAACAAAAGTCCCCCTGCCAGTTTACAGGCCTCTTCAAAGAAACACAAAACCCAATTCCAATGAAGCTGGGATAATCTGTAAAACAAATAAAAACTGAATACAACAATTTGCAAATCCTATTTGACCCATATTCAATTGAATGCTCTTCAGCAACAAGGTATTTAATGTTCAAATTGATAAACCTCAAATTTTATTGCAAATATTTACTCATTTTGAATTTGATGCCTGCAGCACATTCCAAAAAAGCTGTCATGGGGCAACAAAAGAAATAAAATTAAGGATTGCTCAAAAACACCTGTTTGGAACATTCCACATGTAAACAGGTTTATGTGAAACAGGTGAGTGTCATGATTGGATATGAAAAGATCATCCCCAAAAGGCTCAGGCATTCACAAGCAAGGATGGAGCAAATAGTCCAACACTTTTCCTCAACACGTAACGGAAATCTAAAGAATTCATTATCAACACTCCGTAAAATCATCAAAAGATTCAGAGAATACAGAGAAATCTCTGCATGTAAGCAGCAAGGCCAAAAACCAAAACTGAATGCCTGCAACCTTTGATCCCTCAGTGGTGCTGTAATAAAAAAAAACATTGTTCTGTAAACGATTTCACTACGTGGACTCAGGAACAATTCGGAAAACCATTATCAGCTAGCACAGTATGTCACTATATACACAAGTGCAGTTTAAAACTCTTCCATGCAAAGTGAAATCCACATTTTTGACAACACCCAGAAATGCTGCAGGCCTCTTTGGGCCGCGTAATGCAAAAGTGTGCTGTGGTCTGATGAGTCAAAATTTGAAATTGTTCTTGTAAACCATGGACTTTGTATCCTTGAGGCTACGTGAGTATTTCTGCTGACCATGTCCATCCCCTTATGACCACAGTGTACCCATCTTCAAATGCACCCTGTCACAGAGATCAAATCATCTCAAACTGTTTTTGTGAACATGACAGTGACTTTACTGTACTCCACAGTCACCAGATATCAATCCAATAGAGCCCCTTTGGGATGTGGTGGAATGGGAAATACACTTTTTAATTGTGCAGCCGACAAAACTGGCCATATGTTGTATAGAGTACTGCACGAGCTGGCCCCTCCACTGAATGAGTTTATTGAACAGAAAGTAAGTGCTGGCTCTTCAAGCCGAAACACGAGAGCCACAGTTCGAGGTGACTATGAGGTTCCCCTCAGATGCACCACATTATAGAACAGTTTACCACCATCAGTCAGAGAATGTTCCAGCTTTGCAACTTTTAAGGTCCATCTGAGGGTGTAGCTCAGGATAAACCAGATCTGTGACCATGACTTAACATCTATCTTTAATGTGTACACATAAATACATCTCTGTATGTAACCTAAGTGCAATTTTTCATACATAGTTGCATCTATGTATGCTAACTATGTACAATACTGTGCAAAAACACGTCTGTTTGTGCACAACCTTTCAATATAACTAGTGTGGGCAAGTGTGAAATCATAAAGTAGCACTTTTACTATGATGTGCATTATATTTGACTTGTAAATTAATGTTGAGTCCATGTTTTTTGTATCTGTCATCTTTCTGCTGCCTGTTACTGCTGTTTTATGTACTATATTTATCTTAAGATTGTACACACATTTGCGTATTAATTTTCATTAATGTGTATTGTCTTCTACTGAAATAAATAAATAAATAATGAACAAATCAACAGCCGCCTGGTGACATTTTTCTGTTAACATGCACCCAAAATTTAAGATTATTTCCAGAACCTTAAAAAAGAGTTAAGGCAGCACTGAGAGCATAAAGGGGTCCAAGCTGGTGTTAGAATTGTGTACCTAATAAAATAGTGAGGGAATGTTTGTGCTTGTGGCTGCTGACTTAAACTAAATAAATCTCTCCAATGACCTTTGAGTCATTCTCCAAATGACACATTATCAGTGAAAAACTATGAATAGACAGTTTTTTCATGTATCCAGTCCAGTTAAGTGGTGCATCCCACTGCGGACTCTTCCTACAAGCCATCTGTGACTTTTATTACCAAACTGCACTCCAGAAAATAAATAGATATTCAAACCTGGAAAGGTTTGTGTGCAGGCTGCCTTCAAGTAAACTCACAGTTGTTCAGACCAAACAAACAAAAAAAAATAAACCTTATCAATATAAAAAAGCTTGTAATCTTATTGTAAACTAAAGCTGTACTCATAATTCCATTGTTTTATGAATACAACGTTTTCTTTTAGACATAGTTTTATCCAAAAATCTCAGAGTCCATCTGCACTTACAATCTAATAAGAAGAAGGGCTGGGGTGTTTTTTTTCTGGTTAAGTGATGGGTAAAAATGTTCTAATGTTGTAGGTGTATGTTTTCTAAAAAGATGAGTTTACATTGAATTTCATCATGTACCTACAAGATGCAAAGATTTAATCCTTGATTCAATAAGGAAGTTTAAGAAAAGTCTTGAGAAAATCATTCTTGAGGCATGGGTTTCACAAGCAGGAGATAAACATGGTGCTTGACCTTTTCACCAATAAAAAAACATTATCTAATTTGTTCATTTTGATTTAAATGAAAATGAACATTTGTGCAGATTTCCATGAAAAGCCCCAAAGCTGCCTGAAGATTAAGCATTAACAGACAAGAAATTAACAAGGGCAAGAACCTACAATGACCTTTGACCTCAAAAATCAAGTTAGGACATTCTTCAGTTGGAGGGCATTTGTGCAAAATCTGAAGAAAATCTGTCAACACATTCCTGAGACATAGTGAGACATGGGGCTCAAGAACAATATGAACATGGGGCCCAAGACCCTTCTTTGACTTGTGACCTTCAAGTCATATCTGTCTATTGTAAATTTGAATTTAAAATACGTCTTTCAAAGCAATGTTGAAATAATGTGTTAAAGAGTTAGGGATTAGCAAGGGGAAGACAATAATTGACTGGTTACCAGACAATCACAGGGCTGACAAATGCAGACTGTCAACCATTCACTCAAACATTTAGAGTCACCATTTATCCTAATAAGCCTTTTTTTCGATTGTGGGAGGAAATCGGAGTGCCCTGAAAGATCCCACACATGCACAAGGAGAACATCTATCTGTCCATCCATTAGCATTACTGCTTATCTCTTTTGGGGTCAAAGGGCACTGGAGCCTAGCCCAACTGATATTGGGCAAGAGGCGAGCTACACCCTGAATTGGTCAAGAGCTGATCATCAGGCCACAAAGAGAGACAGACCACCATTCACCATCGCTCTCATACCTAAGGACAGTTTGAAACACCACTTGACAAGCAGGTTTTTAGTCTGTGGGAAGAAACCAGAGTACTTGGAGAAAATCCATGCATGCACTGGGAGAACATACAAACTCCACAAAGAGAGGCTCGCCCAGCCAGGAGGTTAACTTCAAGATCAAACTCTCTTGCTGTGAGGCACCAGCACTACCTGCTGCACCAACCTGCTTCCTACACTGTAATCAATCAAACCATCCACTATCTGGACCACTTGTCCCTTTAGGGGTTGTGGGGGGCTGGAGCCTATCCTAGCTGAAAGTAGGTGAGAGGCAGGGTACACCCTGAACTGGTCACCAGCCAATCACAGGGCCACATAGAGAGAGGGACATCCATTCACGCCCACACTCATACCTAAGGGCAATTTAGAGTCACCATTTAACCTAACAAGCATATTTTTGGTTTATTGGAAGAAACCAGTGTACTTGGAGAAAACTCATGCATGCACTGGGAGAACATGCAAACTCCACACCAAAAGATCCTGATGGGTATGGGGAATAAAGCAAGCAATCATCTTGCTGTGACCTGCTGAGTTTGTAAGGGAAGTTATCATTTGGAGAAATAACAAAATGACATTATTAAAGACACTTTAATCATCATTCTTGATGTTATAAACGGATGGCAGATTTTGTTGAATTCTGCAGTGTGCTCTGAGCCTTAGAGCCTTTTTAGCTCTCAGCTCAAGGTTTTGGTTTTTCCAGGCCAAATGCTGGGCTCACTCTCACAGTCCTGGTGGTGGTTTTTGCTCACAGCTGGGAATGTATTCTTTTTCCTCTGAAAAACCCTAAGCCATCACAGTGAAACAATTTGATATATTTAGAAAATTCTCCAAAATGAAGGACAGATCTAGCAACAACAACTGAAAATCAGTATCTACCACATGATTCACAGATAACATACAGCATGGGTATAAGTAACGAATCGTGGTTCTTACACCTAGGAAAGCTTTTGAGTTCTTCCCAGGGGACTTCACGGTGTTCCCTGGCAAGATGAGATACATAACCCCTCCAGTGTTTCTAGGGTCCTCCTCAGGTTCTTGTACCAGCTGGATGTATCTAGGAAGCCTCCAAAAGAAGTCCCAAGAGGTTTTCTAATCAGATGCCCACACCAACTCAAGTGACTCTTATCCCAAAGCAAAGGAACAGCAGCTAAACTCTGAGCTCCATCTGGACCTCTGAACTTCTAACTGTATCTCCAAGGCTGAGCCCAGATGTCCTGCTGCTGTGATCTGATTCTTTCACAGTTTCACACATCTCACCACCATAGTTTGGTAGGACGTCTACAAGACACTGAACTAATTAGATTAGTTTTTAAACGTCTAATTTTTTTTTAGCAATTTAAGAGATTCTTCAAAAAGGTCTACAAGGTCACAATAATCTAATAAGCCTAAAAAAATAGATAATGGGAATTATCTTATCACTGCTGGCTTCTTTTTTACCTGCATCTTCTTCACCTTTTGGCTCAAGGGGTGTTTCACACCTGACTAATCTGCTGCACTAATGACATTAGCAGCACTAGGTCTTCCTGGTGATAATGTACACAATAGCTTGTGTTGTTTTGTGATAGCTTTGTAGTAAGGTCTACATTTTTTCCTTTGGTAGTTCATTCATACTACACTAGTAACCCCCTCCTTTATCATTTTTGTTGTTACTTTCCTAAGTATTTAGCCAATTCTATATTTCTTCAAATCTCTGAGAAGATGGATTTTCATGTCCTTCATTTTATTACCTCTGCCAAGCAGCTTGCGTTTTCGCTGGCATTTGTCAGTCTGTCTGTCCATTAACAAGATAACCAAAAAATTATGAATGGATTTGGATGGAATTTTCAGGGAATATTAATCATGGCATCTGACTCCTATTCAATTTTTACCTCTGCCAAGGAGGTTATGTTTTTGCCGGTGTTTATCTGTCTGTTTGTCTGTTTGTCTGTGTTCAAAATAACCTGAAAAGTTCTGAACGGATTTGGATGAAATTTTCAGGAATTGTCGGAAATGGGATATGGAAGAACTGATTAAATTTTGGGACTAATCTGGATCACCTTGGAGGAGGTCCGCACTCTCTGAGTGCTTTTCTAGTTTTTTGGGGTTTTTTTGTCTCACGTTCTTCTTAAGCTTCTGCTTACATCCTTCGCCAATGTAGATAGAATAAATACAAATTATACCTGGAGAAGTAATAATAATTACTGAAACAAAACATATGATGGGGAGAATTAGGGTGCATTGATAAAATATTTAAAAAAAAAACACAATATGTTTGTCAGTTTAAATGGTTAAGTGAATGATTGTCTGTCTCTAATTGTCAGCCCTGTGATCAGGTGACAACCAGTTATGGGTGCATCCTACCTCTCACCTAATGTCACTTGAAGCAGGTTGTATCCAGTATTAAATGTTAGGTGTTACACTCTTTGTGGAGAGCAAAAGCAGGCAGAGGGCTATCTTGTGACTAGACTGAGGTGAAACCAGAAAAAAAGAACAACACTGGCCCAAAAGATGTACAGAACACTTGCACTTAGTGCTTTAGCACAAATACTAAGCATTATTCTATAAGCATAAATGCTAAGCATGGCAGAAGTAGTATTAGTAGTATTTTTTGACTTCTTCTAGATATAACAATGAGTATTTTTTGACTCCTTCTAGATATAACAATAAGCTAGAAGTTAGCATTTGCACCAAAAGTATGGTGTAGGTCATGCGTGGGGCCAGTGGAGTTGCTTGAAGATTATAATTAAGATCAAACCTTGAAAATTTTATGAACTACTTTTTTCTTTGTCACAGACATTATAAGCAGATACTATGCAAGAAAACGAAAATATAATAGGTGTTTTAGTCAACAACCTGACGTGCCAGATGGACCATTCGGTAAATATTACACTAATCCATCTGGGATAGAGCCCAGAGAAGTGTTTGGGAATGGGCAGAATCTTTCAAAGCATATCCAGCAGGTGATTAGACGATTGCTCTGATAATCACATTCATTGCCGGCCAGTCAGATAATGTAGCAAAAAAGTACGACTGCAGTGGTGTAAAGGACAGAAGGTAAGCCACTTTGAAGCTCAGGGCAAAACATGTCAGAAGTTGAGTGAAAATATCCTTCCTATTGAGAAATTTGTAGTGTTTTTATGAGTAAATGTGGTTAAGATCTGATAAAACTGCTACTGAAGCTGTTAGCATCTATGCTAAGCTCTGTCTGAGTAGGCACTTCCTGCTGTAGTCTTGTTGTAGCTCCCGCCTCTTCCTGCTCTAAAGGACTCTGATTAGGCCATAATGCTTTTGGCTGCTCACAATCATTATAAATTGGACCTTGGAAAAAAAAAAAAATTGAAAATCTGCTTGATTACAGACATTAAATCGGGCTGTTCCATCTGCCAAGGTAATTTAGTCAAGGCAACCAGTGCAGTACAAACTTATTTGTTGGCCTACAAAGGTGCATCATCCCTTCACACTGGCAAAAAAACCCGGACATTTTCTGGACATTACTTGGGCAAGCCATATTTTATACCCCAATAAGTCCGAATTTTTCACTCTGACTTTACCCGGGTAAATTCCTCGTGTCCCCCACGTGTAATGTCCGAGTAGGCTCATGTCTCTTACTGAGTGGGGAGGGCTGATGACATCATCCTATGGGACTGGCGTGAACAAAGAAAAGGGAGACTTGACAGGACAGTTAAAAACAAACGCTGTAGCAGGAGAGTAACACAAACTCAAATGTGTGTCTGGACACTGGAGGTGTTGTTTCTACTGCACATCATCAAAGTTCTGTAGAACATCTTCAGTGACACTGCTTCATCTTCACTTCTATGTGCTTCAGTGCTCTTTCTACTCTTTAACTGATGCTGTTGATACACTTAACATGTAACACTGAAGTTTGGATATAAATTGTTTGTCTGCTAACATATTATGAACACTGACTTCGGCCGCATATATTTGACAAAGTGTGTGGTCTGTGGGTGACCACCCCCACCCACCTCCACCACCTCTCACCCTAAAAAATTTGCAATTGCACCCATCCCTAGTTGAAGTAGGAACAACAACTTTTCACAACTAAGGCTACTTAATGTTCCATACTGTATGCTGACTTTGTTCAGCTAGTGAATCAACTTGATGACAAAAATAGGCAACAAAAACATCATAATATTTTACACAGAACCATGTAGTGTGGATTTTGTCTCTAAAAATAAAAAAAATGAAACATAACAAGAGAAAACTGATGAAACTGCTGCAAAGTCTCCAGCTATGATAACTTCCAACAGAGCGGTGTCAAACAAAGATAATCCAAACAGTGCCCCATGCTGCTCATGAGGCTCGCTCGGTGGTCCAGCAGGGACAAGCTGCCTTCATCCCACAAGCAGCTGTGAGGCGGCCTGCCTGCACAGGAACTGATTTAGGTCCCAGCAGTTCTCTGGCTGAAGTCAAGGCCATGGTGCACCGTAAAAAAGCGGCATAGCAGTTATGGAGCCATTGTGTTGGCTGTGCTATTCACCAACAGAGGTGCTAATTAATGCTAATTGCAAAAGGGGGTCAATTATACACTCCGTGGTGCATGATTAGGACCACTGTGTCAGCGACAACTGAATGAAAACAACAGCTATCCTCTGCTCGGCTGAAAACCAGAGCACAAAAACATATTGGTGTTGAATTAAAGGTGAAATGAAAGGTGTTTTTTTTTTTCTCTGCCTTCCACAAAATGATCATAATAGTCCTCCATGGGAAGGATTGAGCTGTGACTCAAAACTGGTGATTTAACAATTATCTTTTTCAGCTCTTGAAAAGTACTTTCCTGTGTGAGGTGCATACAATACCTCCTACATTTAACCTACTTAAAAAAAAATTCTCACAGGAAATAAAATGTCATTTTACCAGACATTTCCTTTTTGATAATCATGTAGCTGCTGGTTCTCCTCTCCTTATTCTGAAAACACGTCTTGTCCTGTCAGGTTAATCACAGTTTTTATGTGTGAAGTGAGGTCTGTAGGAGAAGGAGAGTTCTAACTTTAGCTGAACTGGATGTTAGAGTTTGCTGAATTGGCTGTAACTACATAGTCCTTCATGTCAACAAACTTTGAAAACTGCAAGCAGAATGAATTAGACCAGAAGCTGCCACCATATGGTGTTTATGTGGTTTGGTGGTTCAATGACCAGTGGTGAAAAGACAAGATTGGTTAGAACATTAGTGTGATTCTTTTTCGCTATGGAGCACTTAATGGACCTTTAGACCTCTTTGTCCACTTCAGAGACAAATTTAGAGACAGCCAGCTTTCAGCCTCGTTTATGTTTTTTGCATTTCTTTGCACTGACATCCATGCTGACTAATCTGATTACAAGTTGAGCTCACTTTGGTACACAAGTGCACACACTTTGCATGAACAATACATCATCAGCAACCAACTCATTCTACAAAAAGACTTCACAAGGTTTATTTATTAAACGGTGTTTACCCTTAAAAGTTGTGTTTATGTCTAATTATTGGAGAGAAGTTGCTAAATGATTCAACCTCAGCTGACCAACATTTTGACCAACTTTTGCTAATCAAGCTGCGTCACGCTAACCCCCAACTTCCACATATTCCATCTGCACAGTGGTCTGTATGCGTGGTGCACTCTGCGGCGAATCACCCCCAGTCTCTTCAATTAGTCCGTTTCCACAGCATGTGCCTCGCTCCGTCCGTGGTGGTAACAGCACTGTCCTGCTGCACTGGATCACTCAAAATACGAGCCAAGTCAGTTTTCAGAGGGAGCTGCTCTAACTTAGCATTAACGACGGCCAAGCAGATTGACCCAAAACAGGAAAACAATCAGAGCTTCTGAAACATCTCAAATACATATAGGAATATTATATCATATTATAGGAATTAAAGAGATTTCACAAGAACTGATCACAGGGAATGAGTGGATGTGTTTCCTCCCTTGTCTATGGATTGAAAGTTACAATAATAAAATGTAAATATTTGACATTTAAGGCATTAATAAGCTAAGAACATATAGTGTTAAAAGCTTTTCACTTCCATAATGTGCTCACCCACTGTAAAGGAAGGAGAATGCATGGAAATCATAGTAAAAGTAATCAGTGAAAAAGTCATTTTTATTGGTGGGCTGACTGTAAAACCAGTTGTTTACATGTTACTCGTCCTATATATACGTAGCTGTTATTGAGGAACATCATAATTCTCTCATGATTATGATTTTTGCTGTGGCCCACCACAGGGCTGCGTATCTACTGCCAGTGGGCGAAGTTGTGTGTGGCCGGTTGGACCAAAGCCGCTGCGCATATGCTACGCTGCACTTTCGAAGTATGTGGAAATCTGGCGTAAGCCTGGCCAACCAGAACAAATCAGTTGGGCAACCCTGACGTTTGTCAGGTGTGTAAAAAAATATTGTGCATACTATAACATTTCCAATGTTTGATCCAACACACTTGTAGCCACCTGCAAGAGTTTACCTCCACTTACCTTTGCTACCTTCAGTTACAGCTGCATTCATCTCTATTGGCAAATGTTGAGGTCTTGCTTCCAGTATTTCAATTTACCTCACCTCTGTCAGGTCCAGCTTTTTCCTCCTCAGGCCTGGACTCCTGTTGTACGACTTGAGGAGCTCTTTTGGGGACAGCTGTTTTTCATCCTCCAGGCATGGTGCCAGAATACTGAGACCAGCTGAACACTAAAACAGGTCCAAATCTCACAATACAATTGTACATTTTGTACAAAGTCAAGCAGCGCCAAGCTCCATTTAGCCAAAGTTCTCCAAAGTTGGACGTGCTTTCCATTAGTAACAAATCCTGGTTGGCAAACTTTCAAAATCTTACTGCAGTTAGTCAGGGGGCTGTCAGGATATGTCTTACTCCACTCACATCATGTTTCTCTCCACTTCAGATGCATCAACCAGGTTGAACATAGAAAAAATGACTCATGGAACATACTTTGGCCTAAACTTCGGTGATTTCTCAACGTTGGTCATCGTCAACTAATAAATATTGACCTGTGAATGGGCCTTCGGCTTGTGGTTGACATCTTTGCAAACTACAGATGGAGCCACTTAAAATCTTGCTAATGACCTTGGCAGAGTTTTGGGAGGTCCATGACAGTAAAATGCTGATAATGAGATGATGTAAAAAAATGTAAACCCTTAGTATTTATATTTTACAAGAGCTATAAATGAACATTTCGATTAGCATGGGAAATGCCGCTATGTACAAAAAACAAACACAGATTAGAAAAAAAAACAAGCAAATATATATCTATATATCTATATCTATATCTATATCTATATCTATATATGTGTGTATATATATATATATATATATATATATATATATATATACATATATATATATATATACATATATATATATATATATGTGTGTATATATATATATATATATATATATATATATATATATATATATATATATATATATATATATATATATATATATATATATATATATTTACAGTCTCAATGGCTGGAATGCGACTAGCATTAGGCTGGGAATGGAAAATTGATGTAGCTGCATCTGTAAGTGCTTTAAAGCTACTTGGTTTGAATAAAAGCAAAATGTAAGCCACTATGCATTAAATGTCCCATGTCCTGCAAAATTAATATCCTTTGTTTTTTATGTTGTTCTGCTTGGGGAGCAGAAAAACAAGACACTTTTTATTAAACTCTCAGTTCAAACAAAACAAAACAAGAGAAAAATATACCTTCTTTTTTGTTTGTTTATTTTTTTTTTACTTCCTGGGGTTAATTATGTAATAACCTTAACCTACTTGTGAGTTTTCTGCTTGTCAGGGAGATGCCATGACTGTTTGAAAGTCAACTCTCATTATCATAAAAACCTGTAGCCTCTCCACCACCTCAGATCGAAGCATTTCCTAAGGGAAGGAAAAAAGAGCTGCATCTGAACCTCTAAAGAAACAACATTTTTCATTTTTTTATTTTACTCAAATCGCGTCCTGGCTTAGTAGACACCCAAGACATGATATAAAAGGTCCAACACACCAGGACATGGGACCTTTAAAAAGACACAACAGCTAACACAAATTTTTTTTAACCAAAATTACTCAGCAACAGCTACTTTGATCAGGGGTTCCTTGATTCTGGTTGGTTGCCAAGTTGACCAATCAGAGAGCCAACAAAGGGCCAGTTGGACTCAGAGCCCACCTTTAGTGACCAAATGGCTGACATCACTGAGGCTTAAATATATGAAAAATAAATAAATAAAATATATCTACAGCCTATGGTGCTTGTGTATTAGTGTCTACACTACTCAACCAATCTGGATAAGGGTGTATCAGATATTAAATCAGAGTTCAGAGCTTGTATTTCAGATTAACACTTGGTATCAGATTTCCCAGCACAGATGTTAATGCCGAGTGTAAATGGGCTCTTTGATGCTTTTCATTATCCTTTGTTTAGATAAGTCCACTCTTTCCACTTCAGAAGCTGCACCCCATCACAGTGTTTACTTTGATTTTCTTTTGTAGTGCAGGTGTGCAACAATCCTCACAGCAGCCTCTGAAGATGAAAGTGGACTAAATTAGACATGTAAACACTGTTTGATGGAACTTCATTAAAAAGTTACTGTTAAGGTTATTCACACTGAATAAGTTCAATCATAATGAGGAATAATTTCATATATTAATAATTTTGTGTATTTGAGAATACTTTAGGGACTTTGTTATGCGAGGGAAGGTAAGAGTTTTTTAAAGAAATTGCATAGGGATTCCTCTGAATACATATATGTGCTTGTAGGCCAAATGGACTACTTCTTACTCATACACAGTTCTTTAATAGTACAGGAACTTAAATAATGGATACACAATTATTTATAGTTATTGATTTGTTGTAATGTGTTTTTTCCTGCGAACAAAATAAGTATCTCAGACCTCCAAGGGCCGAAGTATGGATATGTTTCACTTTTTTGTTCATCTGAGTTTATAAAAAAATGAATAAAAAATAAACAGATAAATAAATAAAGTACTTCTGTAATAACAATAACAATCAATACTCAGTCAGCCTGTGCCTTTTATAAACACTAACTTGGGGTTACAAATGAGTGAAAGAAGTGAGATTAATATTTTAAATTTTTGTTGTTTTTAATAATTTTTTTTAAAGACCCAAGGTTTGAAAGACTTTCTTTATTTAACAGAACCCCCTGAGCTCTTTTGGCCAGAAAATCAAATCAATAAGTATCATAACTTTCTGGTCACACATGCTGTATTTAACTAAACAAAGGTGAATAATGAGTGATAGCCGTTATTATTTTCATTATCAGTCCAGCAATCGATCCTCTGGAATTCACACTCTGGCCACTTTATTGGGTACACCTTGCTAGTATCAGGCTGGACCCCTTTCTGCATTCAATGCCTAAGTTCTTTGTGGCATAGTTTCAACAAGATGCTGGAAACACATCTCAGACATTTTTGTCCTTATTGACATGTATGGACCTAAATTAAGGTCAAGAATGTTATTTGAAAATAATTTAAAAAAAAAAAAAAAAAAAAAAGATTGAAAAAAAAATTTGAAAAAGAAATTTTAATGTTTGTTCTTGATTTTAAAAATAAACAAAAATAAAAACACTAAATTGAATTAAAAAATAATTGTACAACATTTTGTTCAGTTTAATTGTACTTTTGATTCAACTCTGTATTTACTTTTACAAACATATATGTGTATATATATATATATATATATATATATATATATATATATATACATATATATATATATATAGATAGATAGAAAGATAGATATACGTATATAAATATATATATATATATATATATATATATATATATATATTTTTTTTTTTTTTTATCTCTTTTTTTTCTCTGAAAACCTCCACCAAAGAGGTTATGTTTTTGCAGGCATATGTTTGTTTGTTTGCTTGTTTGTTAGCAAGCTTAGACAAAAACTACTGGACAGATTTTGCTGAAATTTGAGACGATGTTGGGAATGGCCCAACTTAAAATGAATATATTTTGGTGGTGATTTAGAAAACTTCCGTTAGCGAAAAATCATTTCGGCTCAATAACTATCTAACTAATATGATATCAACATGGTTCCAGATGTGGGTTTTCAGGGTCAAGGAATCATATTATGATGGTAATTTTATCATAGAACTATTGCTTATGGATGTAACAGCAATATGTGAGCTACCTTGGCTACGGAAGAGTGTAAGGGCCATTTTAGATGGAAGAAATAATTTTTGGGAGGACGAGATTAAAGTGGAAATGACGAGAATAAGTCAAAATTTTGAGATAAAAGGGGAAATGACGAGATAAAAGTGGAAATGTCGACAACAAAGTTGAAATACAATTTCGTGATGAAAGTCAAAATGATGAGATTAAAGTTAAAATGTCAAGTAAAAAAGCCGAAAGTCGAGAATAAAGTCGACATACAATGTATTTCTACTTTATTGTTGACATTCCGGCTTTTTTTGTCGACACTTCGACTCTTTTCTCTACATTTCGACTTTTTTTCTCGACATTTCGGCTTTCATCACAAAATTGTATTTCGACTTTATTTTTGTAATTTCTACTTTATTCTCGTCGTTTCTACTTTATTCTCGTCATTTCAACTTTAATCCCCAAATGTCGACTTTAATCTCGACTTCCCCAAAATTATTTTCTCCATCTAACATAGCCCTTATACTCTTCAGTGCTTGGCAGAGGTTTGCACTCTCTGAGTGTTTTCTAGTTTAACATGTGATGTGTCATTTTTTCAGTTGCAGAATTAATATTTTTACTTTAAAATCTTATCTTTTCAGTTTGAAACTGTTGGCCACGTTCAGGCATGGGGGCGTGGCATCAACTGAGAATGGCGTGGATTGTGAGTGACAGCATAGCAAAGCATTCTCAAATGATGTCTTCAGGAAACTTGGGCACATTGATAGATATGACTCAATACTTTCTCTACACTGTATTCTCTTCATATCTGTAAATAAAGTGATACTCAGGACAAAGGTACATTTTACAAGCAATTTTATACAACTCTTGGTAACTATTGATATATTAAAACTGGAAAATATGACAGATTGTTATGTTTAACACCCATGCCTAAAGAAACAATGTGTCCAAATTCCACACAAGACTATTAATGCAGCTCAGCATCGCAGCATGAATTGCATGCATCCTATTCACCCTAACTTTCGAAACGTGTACTGTAAACTAACAGCAGTGAGCGTGCGTGAATACCAAAACTTTTAATGACAAACTGTGAGACTGTGAACCACATGGTTTTATGCTCATAAGCGTAGTCTCAGAATTAGATAGCCATGTGTGGTATATCATGATATATTGTATTGTCACCTTTGTATCGCAACACTTAACGTATTGCCAATTTCTTGCCAGTACACACCCGTAGTGTTTATACTCTAGCAGTCATTAGACTCTAATATGAATTGAGGCAAAATATGATCAACTTTGAGAGTCAGGTGTCCACAACAATGTTGTTCGTATTAGTGATCCAAAGGAATTAAGAGGAGAACAAGAGCGAGAGATGGATTTTGGTAACAGGGTTTCCGTGATGCTCCTAAAAGGGGTTAATCCAGCAGAGCACAGAATATGGAGCAGGAAAAATATCATGGCGGTGTGTGGGTGGGTTGGTTGATGCCACAGGCAAACCACACTATCCATATCTCAAAATCCAGAGCGCGAAGCTGCGTCTTAATTTGTATGCACCAAAGTTTGTTTGTAATTGAGGGCATCTCTGGCAGGCGACAGTAATTACAGTTTCTCCACCACACGCACCGCAGCCACAGGCCTGCCTTATAAAATCTGCCACATATCAGTGGGGAACAACAAGTGCAAAGTTGTCACCCCAGGGACACCTCCATTACGTGACAAAAGTGAGAAGATAATTTGATTTACTGTTTAGTTAGGCAACCCCTGTCAGACCTGCAGCCATACACAGCAGTGGGGCTGCATGAAGATTGACTACAAATGAGTTTGCTGACCTGCCGGGGTCGCACATTCCCGAAAACAATTTGTGCTATCATTTAGCACGGGATATCAGGAGGTAAAATGTGTTCAGTGGCTGATTTTTGACTAATGGATGAGGTGTGTACAGACAGCAGCCTCCGGGTTTAACATCATCCTCAGTCCTGAAGGGCAAAAGGATCTGACACATCAACTACAAGAACACGGGTTCAGAGATATAGCTGTTAGGTGTAATTTAAAATGAGATCAAGATATTATGATTTAACTTCAAATACACTCTATCTTTGTGTCTAATCTGGGCTGCTGCACATTTAGCTTCAACACTAGAACACTATCGACTACTGTGGCGCGTGTATGTGTGTAAGTGCTAAAAGCTCTATATATAGGCATATCTGTGAGTGGATTTGTGCAATTTTGTGCCTTTGAGATCAGTGAAGCACAGCCGTTAATTGATATGATCAAAAGCTTTTGTTATTCATAAGAAGCCTCAGTATCAGATTAAGCTGAACAAAAGTCTAATCTTTTTACAAGATTAACAAAGAGGAGACAGTGTTCAAAAAGAAATAAAAAATGTAAAAGGCAGAAAATAGGATATTGCATTTGACTCATCTCTTTTGCTCTCAAAATAAAGCAGATAATAAAATAAATAGCAGAGGGAGAAGAGTTTAACTTTAAGATGCCACATTAACATCCCAAACTGGTCATTATGTTTGTGGCCTTTGTCTATTCTTACTCAGATAAATTGACAGATGTGTCCGAGGGAAACCGATATTTATAATTGTTTATGTTATATTTACATTTTTAATCTAATTATTATTGTTGAGTAGGGATGGGAATCATTGAATTGTAATTACAAAGAAAAAAGTCCTTTATATGAATGAGTGAATATTTTATTTCAGTACATAAAGGTAATCATTAAATACAATAACTGGACAAAAACTTGTTAATAAACAAATAAGGTATAGGCTGAAGCTTGTGGCTTATTTTTTTGCTTATCCTGTACAAAAACTAATAATTACAAGACCCCGTAAATAATATTTCAAGTTCTAATGGAAGATAATACTTTCTATTTAAGGATGACAACACACATGTAAGCAAATAGTATCACTTTTGAAATACTTATTTAAAAAAAAAGGAAAAGGAAAAAGTATCAGAAAATGTGGTAAAATTTCAAAATGCCAGTAACACACTAGGGATGGGAACATCAATATTGAGTATCAAATATTGATACTTTCATGATTGCTCTTTTGGTAATGATTACACCCCTAAAATATCGATACTAAATTAAAACTCTGACAAATATTCATCCAGGAAGTTCTATGGATGGTTTTTAGTTTTTCCTTCTGTCGCTGCCACTGTCATTTGACTGTGGAGACCAATGAGACGGATCAAACAACACTCAGCTGCACCAACAAGCAAACACAAACAAAACATAACACAGTTTTATGGCAAAAGGATGTAGAAATGACAAAAAAACACAATTTTATACACACTATTGAACTTGAAGTCACATTTTAAATAACTGAATAATTGATTATGTTTCATTTAAAAAGATTCATAGGCCTACATTAGTATTGTTTTTCATTTGTATTTTTATTTATCAAATAAATGTCAAGATTTCCAAAAAAACAATGATGTCATGCTGCGTTTCAGGCAACCCATAACTCGTGTTTTTCCCACTTGTAACTGTGAAAGTGCACTGGAACGGCAGTCGAACTCGTAACTTCCTACCCGTGAACTTGTACCAGATTGATGTGGTCCGAGTTACAGCTTGTGACGTCACATCACTGCCTAAACAATATGGCATCCTCTATGGACGCGGTGGTACTGCATGTGACACATGGTGCTCGCTCATGAGCCGGTGGTCAGATACCTTCAGATGGCTGGTCTGGTTTCTCTAACATTAGAAAAAGATTGTCATAGCAAGGTCTTGCTCTAACGTTATTCTTCTGCTAATGTAAATACATCATTGACAGCTGCTCTGGTGTTAGCTACTTTTCAGTGCATTAAGCAATACAACATACTTTTCAAAATAACAACAAATACCGTAAAATATAAAGTGTAAGCTTCTGTTACCTTATGCGCCATTTCCCCTCCTCTGTTTCACCCAAATGAGCAAGTTGCAGGCTCCTTTGGTGATTGAAATGATTAAGCATAAACCCTGTTACGTCTGCCATGTTGGTTTGTTTACATACCAGAATTCCTTGCGCTCAAACCAAAGTCGTAATTCGCCTGGAACGCTTTCAGGTCGGAACTTGGAGATTTCAACTGGGAAATTTCCGAGTTACGGGTTGCCTGGAACGCAGCATCACTTAACTCTTTAATGGTGAAATATCTGCAAATTTTCTTTTCTTTTGACTCAAGGTACGTTCACTCTGAACGTGACTTGAGTGACCTCGGTGACCACTCTCCATGCAAAGTCAATGTACAGCCGCAATCAGCTCTGACCTGGCATGACGAGATCTCACACGATGCGACGGACTTGATTTGGTCAACTTGGTTTTGTCTTGGGAGACATATCGCAGTGCCCCTGTTGCTGCAGATGGGAACTCTGGGGTCACTTTGGATGTGCAACCAGGTCACAGCGCTCAGTCGACAATGTTGAAAAATTTGAACAATTCAGGGGATGTCGCGCCGCGACAGCCAATCAGCGTTGTGTGGGTGTGTGACGACACCCATGACAGACTATTTTTATTCTGGTTCACAGATTGACAATCAGTGTCCATGTCACTAATGTTTGTTAGTGAGGACATTAGTTCTGCCTAGATTGACCGCAGAGAACTCACAGACGATGCTGCTGCAGGGCCATCAGCTGCAGTGTTTTGTGGTTGGTAGGTGAGTGAAAAGGATACAGTTGGAATAATGTCAGCTAATACATCCTATTATATGATATGATATGATCGCAGTGAAACTCAAGTGGGCGTGTCGTCACTTAGCGACGGCAATGGCGACAAAATGGGCTATGAACAGGCAACGGGACTTGGGTGGGCAACACAATCTCGGTCACCAAAGTTGGGTTCGGTGTGAATGCACCTTAACACTTAAAACAAGACTCACTTTAAGATCTGAGTCTGGGTTACATGTTTTGTTTTTTTTTTGCTTTAAGTCAATAAAAAAGGTCAAAATGCTAAATATTTGTTATACATTGCAGGCAGGGGGGCAGATGGGATTTTTGAACTGGATGGACAAAGCTGTCAGCAGATGATTTCAATTTAAGTTATTTTTGTGTGATTTGGGCTGTAAGTAGCACTCAAGTTGTTACTTTTGTAATAGCCTATGGGCCAGTGGTTTGCACTAGAAAGCCACTGGAGAACTCCTGTTTGAAATCATGGATTAACAACAATGAACATTGTTAAACAAAGGCCTACCTCAACACTAGCCCTACATGATGAAACTGTTATATAACTGGAATGCCAATCACCCACCAAAACTGTCTATATTCTTTGAAGGAAGGAACTTCCTTCTGTCCCTCCTTCCTCATGCAGTCTTTCTCTACTGTAGCTGCCCCCTGGCAGATCCTCACGGGCCTTCCTCGCTGTCATCAGGATTTGCCGGCAGACCAGGGGGATATTATTAACATTTTTAAATCTTTTAATTTCACTTAAAAGTTTCTTATTAAAACAGGATTATACGTAAAAAATAAAAAACTGCATTTAGTCTTCTTTAGGTAAGAGCTAATGCTGTTTTTTTTATGTCATATAGTTAGGCTACTTAACATTACAAATCGATTATCTGCCACATCTGGGAAAGTCAACAGGAAACAGACATAGGATAACCTACTTAAATTATTTTTTTTTTGGAAAAAAACGCTCTGATCGCTTTTTGTTTCTTCATTTCGTTTTTCATTGAACTGAAATCACCTGCCCTATCATAGTACACGTTAGACAATGGTCCGCAACAGGCACAGGCTCCACAGGTGCAGCTACAAGTTCCTCTTTAGGGCCCTGGGGAGTGACAGATGCCTTATGATGCATTCAGTTGGAGTGGTAACTTGGAGCTTTGATCAAGGAAACCCCAAAGTTGAGCGCTTCCCAGCGCTTCCCAGCCTTACAGACATACAACAAAACATGTAATTATTGTTTACATAGGTAGGAGATAGCATGAATTCTATGTCGGGTTGGTGAGATTAATCTGACTTTCCAAGTTGGATTCACGAGGGGTTTCTGATTAAATTTTGACTCTGAGCTTGGAAATTCTAACATTTGTGTACAACTGGAATGCACCATGAGTCGAAACACACAAATGCGAGCTCTCAATGTGCACTGCCAAGACCACAATGACATCAATCATCTGTTTTACCAGCAATGTTTGTCCGCTTATGCGGGGAAAGTGTGGGGGACGGATCGGTGTCACTATGAATCTGTGGGGAACATATCCCCCCCATCCCTAGTGCCATCTGCGCTCATGATTGCAGGACATGATTGGTATTGGAATAATTACAGCAACAAGTAAAGATATCTTATCGATTTGAAAAAGTCTGGTATCGCTTCTCACTGTAGCACTCTTGACACATAACTACTTATAAAACCTGGAATTCTTATATCTTAATAAGAGAAGGCTTATTATATCCTTCATATTCTAATTCTGTTCACTGCAAAGCGAGTGTTTCTTTTCAGGTTTTAAGATTGTGAAAAGTTACAAAATTTGCATTCTTATTGAAAAAAAAGAAGAAGAAGAGCAATTAAAAAGAGTAATTGGTTGGAGTAACTTATGGTTGGGCAAATTCCCAAGGCACACCAGCACGCCCTGCCAGACCCTTTGAGAGCCTCTGGTCTCAGTTCATGTCAAGAGAACTCACCTTATTCACAGTGCTTGTTTGTTTTATCCCTAATCTTCTCCATTGTGACACTCTACTTTTAAGTGCTGTGTTCTTCGAATGAGTTTGACAGGCCAGAAAAGCATCTTTTCTGTCAGTTATTTGAACATCCTTTTGCTTTATCTCTCTGCAAACTGAATTGTCCCAACTATAATGTCAAACTGATAAAGCAAACCCTTAAGACAGTATATTTTCTGAACAAGCAAAATGGCAACTTTAAGGGATGAAAGGTTGCCTTTAACATCACAAACATTTCCAAGCAGAGGAAAAGCTGCTGGAAGGAGAAACGATAAGCATTTGACATTTTTTCCTCTTCTTCTTGATGTGTTTTTCCTTTTCTCTGAGCTGATTTGGGGTTGAAGGTTTGACCTAAAAGTGTAATAATAGAATGTTATGTCAAAAATGTTTAAAGTCCATTTTTGCTCACTGTAGCATGAAGATTGATGGTAAAACAGACCTCTAGCAGCACAGAGGAGCTTGGCCGCTGCCTGTATGGTGACTAACAGAGAAACAGTGGGTGAGGTAGAATGCACAGCTTTTGTTGCTATCATACTGTTTGATGACGCACAGATCTGCTACAAGCGTCTTTGAAGAACAGTTTTGGATGAGTCCAGTTCTCCCTCATATTTCAGCATTTCTATTCTGTTACCAGAATGTTCTCGATTTTTCTGATTTCAAGAGATAAGTGATGAAATGTTGCAGTTTTCCGAGAATATTTGCTTGTGTACTTTCAAATACAGAGTTGGAGACCAGTACAGAAACCAGTCCTAGTCTCTAGATCTAAAAATGGACGTTGAGCTTTGATCTTCCCCTCCTCAACAAAGATGAAGCCAAAAGACCCCCGCTGCAGATGCTAACTCATTATATTGATGACTTTGAACTGGAGTGATGCATGCACTAAAGACATCTGTCTAGTGAAGCTGCAGAGTGGATGTTCCTTTCATCCATCCATCCATCCATTATCTATTCTGCGTATTGGTCATGGGGGGGCTAAAGCCTATCCCAGCTGACATTAAGCAAGAGGCAGGGTATGCCCTGAACTGGTCGCCAGCCAATCACAGGGCCACATAGCGAGACAGACAACCATTCATGCTCATACCCATACCTATGGGCAAGTTGTAGTCCCCAGTTAACCTAATGAGTATATTTTTTTGGTCTATGGGAGAAAGTGAACCCATCCATACGCTGAAAGAACATGCAAACTCCACACAGAAAGGCCCTGACTGACCTGGGGATTGAACCTGTGGCCAACTTTTTGCTGTGAGGCACATGCACTACCTGCTGTGCCACCGTGCCACTCCGTGTCCATTTCAATAACAAGAAACAAAAAGGAAAAATGATTTACCACTTCAACAGCAAATTTCTCTTTGATTAGTGCAATACACTAACCTGAGACACCAGATAGACCATTCAGGGAGTATTATACAGAAAAGAGCATAGAAAATGTTTGGGGAGGAAAGAACCTTTCAAAAGCATATGCAGCAAGTGATTGGACAATCACGTTCATCACAGGCCAATCAGATTATGTGGTATGGGGATGCTACTGCTGCGGTGTAAAGTACAGTTATAAGCCACTTCACTGAAAAAACTTTCACCAAAACATGTTGGAAGTGGGGTGAAAATATCCTTTCTATCAAGAAATGCTTTCAATGTTGTTATTAGTTTTTTTATTCAATACAGAAATGAGCTCCAGATCTGATAAAACTGCTCCTGAAGCTGTTAGCAATCATGCTAATATTGGTATGTGCAGTCACTTTCTGCAGTTGTCACTCTTATAACTCCAACCTCTTCTTTCGTGAAAGGACTCTGATTGGGCCTTGCTGCTACAGGCTGAGCAACTGTTGTAGACTGGAGCTTAAGACAGATCTGCCTGATTTCAGACATTGAATCTGGTGGATTCAGCTGCACTGCAAGCTCAAATAGTCTATGGAAACCTCAATCAGAGCCATATTGATAATGTAATCCCTCAGCTTGTATCAAAAAGCTATTTAAATTAAGAGTTCTAAGAAAATGAACACCAAAACAAAGCCAGCATGACACAAACTTTGATAAAGGAAACTGTGCCATTGTGATCAGGCAGTTACATCTGTTTCCACGGAGGAGGGAAAGGCACAGTCTAACAGGGAAAGCCTCTGTATATTAATTGCTTGACTTTCAGTACTCGTGGCGTCCATCTACATTCACCTGCTTCTCCATTAGTCACACGCGTTCATCTGCTCCTCAATGCAAATAGCTTATCAGCCAATCACATGGCAGCAGCACAATGCATTTGGGAAATGGTCAAGGCAACCTGCTGAGGATCAAACTGAGCAGCATATAAGGAGCGAGGTACTAGGTTGTTGATGACAGACAGGCTGGTCTTACTATTTGAGAAACTGCTGATCTACTCATCAAGATTTCTCTCTCTCCCCCTCTTTACAGTGTCAGTAGCTGCCTGAAACAGCTCTTTCTGCCGCCCCCTTAAAAGACCTACCAATGTTATGTCATACCATTGCCCATTAGTGGGATATTGATTGATGGAAAATTGGTAATTGTGAGCATACTCTAGCAGTCTTCGAAATTGAATTATACACCCTCATTTCGACAAAATAGTTCATTTAATTTGTTTAGAGGGCTCAAATTTATTCCCTTCAGCAGTGCTTTAGGCAAACTTTAACAGAACAAAAGAGGTCAGTGAGAAAAAGAGGCTATTGCTTCCATACCTCAACAATTTATTTCTCTCTTTTTAAGGAGAAAACCCTTCTCCATGAACATCTATAATGTGGTTTATGATATAAATAAATAATAAATAAATAAATAAATAAATTTTTAAAATCACTTTCAGGTGATTTTTTACCTCCAGCTCACTTCTTTGTATCTCTCTTATAAAACTTGGAAAAAAAATGATGTCCAAACAACTGGGAATATTCAAGTTTTTTTATGTCAAAAAATTAGTTTTATTTTTCTTGAAATTGCATCTGAGTACATTGTAAGGTACTAAATTTACTTGTCTAATTTAAATTTTCCACTGAACACATAATGTCAGTGTGCTGATTTAAAAAGGGCATATATATGGACAACAATTTTTAACCAGTAAGACTTTTAAAAAGTCTTGGTGTTCTTTTTATGACCTTTTTGAACAGTTGAGAAGGGCTTTTGCAAAATGTTTTGAGTCTGTTGTGTAGTTACCAGAGTCCTTACTCCAAGGTTTCAGTGAAAAGGGTACAACATTTTATTCTTTATTAATTTGAAGCACCATGCAGAGGTGCTTGAAGTTAATGCCCCCCCAGCAGCCTTTTTGATAAGCTAATACATTCTTGATTTTCAGGTTCACCCCTCCTCATTCCACATATTAGCTGAGCTTATTCATATTGCAACTGTTCATGCACATTGCTGCCTCTCCACTCATAGAAGTGAAGTGAAATCTTGATTAAACTATAGATTTCTACTTGGGCAGGAGTTCCCTCACCCCTGCACGGCAAGAGTCAAAAGCCGTAAGTAAGCTACTATCGAACTACAACATGATGGTTCAACTAAGAGGCAAATACATTTCCAATATAAAACATCTTATTGTGACCTCTTGTTTGAGAAATTCCTCATAATTAAGTGACCATATCAAGTTGGTGCTCAAGGCTGTGGCAATAGTGTATGAATTATTGATTATTAAAACAATCAGGAATGCTTGCCATTGGGTTCCCAGTCATTTTTGCAGTCTTTGTAGTAAATTCAAAGCAGGCAATATCAGATACATTACATTATTTTCCATTGCATTAAAAATCTCATGTACATGTGTTCACCACAAACCTTATTTCAGGCACTTATCCAAAACTGGTATTCTAAAGCCCATTTACTCTGAGGGGTTGGAAAGCAGGAAGTGTCTATGCTAACTCACTTCTGCATTTTTTGACAAATTCCTGCAACTATCTATAGAATCATGGATGTTGTACCAAACTGTTCAATATTATATTAAGAACTGTTGCATCTGTAACATACAGTCTACGCTCTTGACAGGTAATCCAACATCTTGCACAAAAAGTGATTGGATTGCCTGGAAAAGAACATGAATACCCTCAAAGTACCATTGTCTGTAAACCTGTAATAAACAAAAGAAAACCACGCCATTCAGCAATATTTATAAAAATATATTTCACAAAGTAGGAAACAATACAGGGTATCTTAGATTACAGTACAGGGAGTAAATAATTGAACATACACATTTATAAGCATTAAAGCACAGTAGAAAATATGATCTGCATGTAGGACTATTCCATATATATTGTTTAGTCTACCGAGAACTGCCATAATACTGTATCAGTACAAACTGAGTATGCACGCAGCTGAAGTGCCATTGAAATTATCATAATGTGCAAGAGCTAACGTGCAGAGACAAAACCTACCACCTCATTGAAAGCTAATGACGTTAGCGGTAACTCTATGTACAGTACAAGTCTTTTTTATTGATATCATACAGTGTAAGCGGACTATGCACATGTGTCTTAATTTTAATGCGATTTTTGTTCCCTAAATGAGATTGGATGTTTGGTAGGAGTCCTGTACTTGGTTTTAAATTGGGCTATTGTGCTCAGAGACTAACTCAAATTATATTGAGATATATTTCACACTGATTATCAAGTCGGAAATGATCCTGCTGCACCAATTTATTGAATCATCAGTACTGTGACCTTAACTTAGAGCTCTTGTTTGCCTGCTTACATCTAGTCTATATCATCAACTGCAGATAAAGTCTTGATATGGTTTGGCTGTCATGAAAACAGTGATCAAGTGGTTGGAAAACAGCAGAATGTGAAATAATCTAAACACACTCACTTCAAATTGTCAGCACAGAAAGAATGATTAAAGAACAGAAATACAAAAACTCAGAACAATAATGAAGAATCAACACTCGTCAAAAAATCAGTAGATTACAAGTGTATTTAATGTTGCTTCTGTAAAAAGAAGGCCTCAGAGTTTCTACATTTCTCTTTTTTTGTCTTCACTTCAGTCTTTAATAGGCTAGCAACCCACATCTGGAGCGTGAAAATACAAAGAGTCGTATAAAGCGAGCCTTTCTCGGGCTTCGGAGAGTTTATAAATGTGGCCACTGGAGAAGATATCAAATGATAACAAATTCACTTAAAGCCAATACTGGTTTGTCTTTTTGCTTTTTTTCCAAATCATACATACATTCATCATTGTAATGTAGACCATATATTGCTTTTTCATTGTCATTCCGTCACACGGCAGAGTTCCTCTGAGGTCCAGCTTCTTGTCCTTGGAGTATACTGTCCGCTCAAGCTTCAGAGTCCACATAGTTTCCTTTCATCTGGCTGCTACCACCAATCCCAGGGATTTTTCTGCTACTAGCAGTCACAGCAAAAGACTAACACCCAAATACTGCTAGACACTCCACAATGTAATCTAAGTTACACTCCACAAGAATCATAGATCTCCTAAGAAAGACGTTGTTTGGCTCAACAATTACAATGCGCTTGAAGTAGTGGATGACGACTGCTAAACCTCACTCTAAGAAGAATACAAAAAGGTGGCCTCCTTGTTACTAACATTTTTTTTTTCTTTTCAAACACAAGTCTCTAAAAGCCAGCAAACCCCATAGCGTTTAATACACAAGTATGTGGACAGAAAAAAAAAGAATCTGAGGAGTCTTTTTGTTCAGTATAGTAAAGGTCAGGTCTCACGGTCGCTTTCACCCACAGAGTACAGCTCCCCAAGTCTTCTGAAGCGGGGGCCCCACTCTCTGAGATAGTCATAGTTCTGGTCTGAGTCTGAGGACGCCGTCTCCAGCGAGCTGAGGGACCCCGCGATGGACCCCCTGCCCTCGTAACCATAGATCTGAATGGAGTCGTAAGGTGGCGCGGTGGGATCATTGTCTGCCTCGTGGAGTCGTACGTTAATGAACTCATCCACGTCCACGCCGTTTGGGCCCGAGTGCTGCCCCGCCCGGGGCATGAACTGCAGGTCGGGTTTGATGTCCTTGCGTGGCAGGTAACCGTTGATGCCATCTGGATTCTGCAGCGTTGCAATGTCGAAGGCCTCAGTGTCCTCCTCACCACCTCCTTCGTCATCGTAGCGGATGATGTTCTCTCTCACGTCTTCGTCGTCCTTTATGATCAGCGGCTCGTTCTTATGTCGCCTCAGGGTCACAAATAGAACTACTATTACTGTCAGAAAAAAACATGGAGAGGGATGAACAGGGAGGGAGAGAAAGGAGAAGTCGAGGTCAAGTTTGATTTGTGAATTTTCCTTTGTGAAGAGCAGATCATTAACATGGCAAACAAAGGAGAACATGTTACACCTGGCAATTAGCCTTGCAGTTACAAAAGCATCTGAATTTCAGCAAGTTCTACCCAATTCTCTAAAATTCAGTTTAGCCTGGTTTTAAACTATTGGTTGTGGGAGCATTTATCTTGGGGTTTTCGGATAGGACTTTTGAAGGGAATCCTGGATATACAGTAAATTTCACCTTGTCAAAACCTCTCAGGCTGCTGCAGTTGCTTTTGTCCACTATAGAAATCGTATGAAGTTTGTGTTTACATTGACCAAACTGCAAGGGCCCACCAATAGTAAGAAAGAACACCTCACCTAGCAGAAGTATAATGCAAGCCAGGATGGCGATGAGCGCTCCCATGCTGAGACCAATAGGTAGGACATATGCCTCCACGTTGCAGGACTGGACGGTCCCATCCTTACTGCACCCACAGACTCGTATAGTCAGGGTGTTGGTGCTACTTAGAGGTGGGTTCCCATTGTCAGTCACAATGATTGGCAGGAAGTACATCTCCTGTTTCTGTCGTCTGAAGGTGTCGTGCTTGGCCAGAACGCTGATTGAATTGTCTGTGGGAGAGAGAGAGAGAGGGGTAAACCAGAAATGAATTTTTTGAAGATGTGTCAAACCCCCTTTATTATTATTCATGTTGGTAACAGATTGGAGCTCATTATTAAATCGTGTGAAGATGAGTGCAGCATGAGGGTAAACTAATTTCACATCAATTGTCACTCGGCTTTCCAGCACTATCAAATTCTAATGTTGTTGATAGATTTCTGCTACCTTTTTTCATCTCAACAGTCCAATTTTGGAATTCATAGGGAAGGCAAGCTTGAGTTTGATGCCCCCCCTCCTTTGAAAGCCAGAGAAATGAAGGGACCATGGCAGGCGACACTGACTTAGAAGATGGCACATGTCGACCCAGAAAGGTGCCAGCTGCTCTTTGATGGCACTTCTGTCAAGCCGCCTGCTCATTAGCTGGCTCTCCATGCCCTGCTCACATAATCAAACACTCGCAGTCCCATATGCAACTGCTCCTGCTGATGTTATGGAAAATGTACAAGAAATTCTGGTGGTCTAACCTTTGCCTCTCTGCTTCTTGGAATACCAAACACAAAAGTGGGGGAACAAGCACTTCGGGGCCATGCGTTGACAGAGCAAACTTAATCAAAAGATGGAAAACTTCATGATAGAATTATTTGCTTTGCACGATCCGTAATTGATGTGAACATATGCTCAGACTTATTTTCTTATGAGCGCTGCCACAAAGTGGAGCGCCGTGCTTTGTGAGCACCAACATGTCCATCTCCATTTGGATCACTTTGCTGCTCACAGTGAGTGTGCAAGGATATGCCGCTGAAGTAAACCGTCAGGGCGTGTCCTCGTAAACAGGTCATTTTTTAAATTTTCTTGGCAACTATTGATGGTAAAAATAGAATTAAACATCTCCTGCCCATCAGAACATCCTCAGAAAAAGAGTGCTGATTGAAAGAGAAAGACGGCTGTGCTGATAACCTTCACATAAATGAACCCACGGAATTGAAAGACTGCCCTTGTTTAATCATATATGAAGATGTTTGGATGTGTAACTCTTTACTGAACCAGCAAAGAGATCTAATGGACGAACACTGTATACATTGAAATATGAATCACCACTACAGCAAGAGTCATTTAATTTATCTAAGCCATAAATAACTTCACATGTGGGAGGTTTTCAACAACAATGATGACAGCAGAGGTGACATCAGCAGTCTGAGAAGTGCTGTATGTTTTATTTCTTTGAACAGTATGAGAAACTCATCACTATTATGAATGTTTGACAGGCAGTACTTAAGTACATCATAGTAGAGATGTAACACCAGAGGATTCAGGTAACGCAAAGATGCTGATTTATCTAATTCCATTTAAGAGCTCAATTTTTCTTCGCCATTTTCAACTTCCAGTTATGTGACCAGAGAAAAGGCCAAAAGCTGTAGTACTCTGAGTGTCCACTTGGGGCTAGCAGCAGCAAAAATGAAACCTTAATGATTGTTTGTGGAGCAAAGACAGTCTTTATGGCCTTAATAGACATCTTTATAGCCTGGTTCAAAAAATGGATTCAGTCCTAAACTATAACACATGTATGTCCTCTCACTGTTTGGGGGGGTCCAGTCTTTCATGGAGGATTTATTTGGATATCTGGTTTTGGAAATGCAGCATTGCTATTGGTCAGACATTGCATTGTTCTGATTCAGTTGAAAAAAATTTAAATTTGCACATTCCCTTTGGGTCATTTCACTTTCACACCTCATTATTTTGAAGTGGGCTGACCCAGGCTAAGTCACAAAAAAGTATAGCAATTTGATTGCTCTGTTTTACAGAGCAATGTTGTTCCTACCCTCTTGTTTGACTCAGAAATGTCTCTGTTTGGCTTGATTGTTATTGTTCATCTTACTGTTCCCTAGGTTTCTGTCGTTTTCTCTGTTAAATCACTCTGTAAACATTTGTTTTTAAATGTATTATTTAAATGAAGTTATTATTATTGTTTATTTATATATTTATTTACTTATTTTTAGTATACCTCCGCCAAGGAGGTTATGCTTTTCCCTGGGTCTGTCTGTTTGTCTTTTTGTTTGTTTGTTTGTCTGTTAGCAAAATTACGCAAAAAAACTACCGAGTGGATTTACATGACAATTTTATCAGAAGTGTGGTTTGGTCCAAGGAAGAAGCCATTGCGTTTTGGTGGTGATCCGCATATTTCTCTGGATGCAAAAAATTCCCCAAAATTTGCCAAAAATCCCATAAGTTAACATTGGCCTGTATTTTAAAAAATAATATCTCTGACATCACTTGTTGGATTCACTTCAAAATTTACACGATAATATGTGTAAAGTGTATAATGGCAAATCCCATTCATTTCTCCTCGGCTGCTGTGAGGGTACGCCCCCTTCCATCATCATTGGAATTGTAGTTTATTTGCAAACTCACATCAACGTTTTTCAAGCCTATGTCACTACATTAACCAGCTTCCCTTGCAATGCCAGTGAAGGAGTTCTCCACACGGACAGACATGAGCGGAGACTCGGCCGTCATATCGTAGCACGTGGTGATCCAGAATTGTATCTTGGTGGAGGTCTGCGCTCTCCGAGTGCTTTTCTAGTTATTAGAGATGGACTGGAAGTTTTTAGCTTGATGCTTACACATAATAGCCATTGACAGGCTACTAGATTTAGCATTACTAAATGCTGCTTTTTTATTATTATTATGATCACTTGTTTCCAAAGTCTTGAGAATAGCTGTCAGTTTCTTTACACCACTTTAGTCTGTAACATCTTATTTTTTCTCTGCACATAGTTGTTTTTTCCTCTTATGTTACAGAATGACAGCTGGCATACAGCTTTCACATGCATGTCCTCCACTGTTTGGTGTTGTGACTGGATTACAACCAAAATTATGGAAAAATGTTTTAAATTTAGACAACAGTTGCATAAAATACTCAATTTTTACTTTTCATTTAATGTTCAGATATTCAAAAATCACTCGTGCTCTCATCAGATTTGGAAAGGGTTCTGTTTACTGCCCTTGACTTGAAGCTTAGGTTTGCAGAAGGAAAATTAAATAATTTGTTAACACAGACTCATAGAGTGTGTAAAATCTCAGCAGAATTTCATTTTGGCAGCCTGGTAGATGTTTGTTGTCTCAATTACTGAGGAGGAGAATCTGTGCTGTACTGCAGCTCCTCTGCACACACAGTTGTCAGGCTGTTTGATAACTTGTATACAGTCGGTCAGTGCCTTGGCCATTTTCCACAGCATGGACAACCCCTAACCTCTTCACTGTTCAATCCCTACAATTAGACTCATCATCGCAAACAAAAGCAGCACATAGAGGCTCACAGGAGCCTGACGCTCTTCACTGAAGTGTCTCCCACAGCTGCAGATTCAGATAGAAATAGTCACTGAAGTGCTGGGGAAACGCGGTGATGGGCTTCTTCTCTCTGCTGCTGAATTTTCAATAGCATACACAAGTGTTTGGTATGGTATAAAGTCTAAAGAGCAGAGCCACATGTTTACTTTCCTTTCAGGCAGGGGAGAAAAACAAAGACATTTCAGTTATTTGGACCCTCACAAAGCAGTGATGTAGTGGTTAGACGTTCAGATGGTGGACTGTAACTTCAGTTGCACCAAAAGTTGACCCCAGACTTTACAAAAAAGCAGCGAGCTAAGTTACAGCAAAAGGACCACAGTAGCTCACAACATTCAGCCATTTTAACTTATCAGTTGGATATATAAATAAAAGTGATGAGAATAATGATTTTAATATTATTGTCATTCTTGTCATTTTTTTATTGTTAGCATGAACTTTTATAAACTTTTTTTTTTTTTTTTTTACACAGCCAGTTTTTATTTTTTATTTTTACTTAACCCTTTTTTGAAATATGGTTCTCTGTTGAATTGGCAGCTACCCTAGCACCCAAGGAGCTATGGGGAAGCACCATCATCATCTCATCCCTGCAAATGCATGAATGAACATGTTTTCAGAGGAATCCAGCACTTGGAAGTTTTCTGGTTGGCTGGAAACTGACTGGAAGTTGGCAACCAATGTCAGCAAGTCATGTTTTCTTAAATAAAAAGTAAAAAAAAAACAGTCCTCTACTGATAACAAAACAAAAAAATATAAGCAAAAAAGGAAGTTGCTCATCTTACCACAGTGGCTCACACTGTCTCTTTCTCTCCTACTCTGATATCAAATTTGTCTATTGTTTCCTCCTGTAATGAGCACATCTTCATCAGCTGCTTACAGGCTGAAAGGATCAGGCAGCATCACCGTTGTGCTGAAACACAGTCACTGTCTGCTAAAGACAGCATGTCAGCTTGTGTCATTTACTTGTCCCTAAAATGTGTGTTCTTTAGACTGTGATAGAGTGCTCTGCTGCTCTGCTGCTCTATGTCTTTTCTGTGGGGAAATGCAGCTTATTAGGACACTACCACAATAGTTGATAAATACAATAACTAAGCTACTAAAAAGCAATTTGACAGAGAAAACAGCGATGCTACCACAAAGTTACTGGAAAATGTTACCAAGTTACTAATGTTGCTATTTGTCACGACGTCACTGCCCATCACTGTATGTCACTTAGTGTATTTTAATTAAAGTAATTGTGTGCTTATGATGGAAGTGTGTGAACTTGTGAATTGGTGTGAGAGAAAGTGGGTATAAGAGTGTTTTAGCGAGAGAGTTAAAATATACCAAAAACTTATTGCCTTAAAATTGCACTGACCTTTGACTCAAACTAAAACAAACCAAAATCTTTGTGTGCTTTCATACCCCTAAGATTGCCTTATATGTAATATGTTAATATGTAAACACGCAGTTCTTCGTATTTGTCAATTGACAAAGCTATTTTTTTAATCAATGAGTATATAAAATTTAGGCCTCCTTTAATTTGATACCTGTAAATAATGTTTCCCTTCTAAATAAAGTGTGACTGTTTTTACCAATAAGATTTTAGTTAGATGAGCTAACTGACCAAACAACTGAACAACTGGTGCCCTCAATTTTGTCTTGGTTTACCTTATTTTTCCATTTTATGTTTTTAAGTCAGATCTTTGACTAAACTGCTATTTTATGGTGCATTTGAATATCTTTATTGTGAAGAATCTTTATAATAAAACATTATATATATATATATAAATATATATATATATATATATATATATATATATATATATATATATATATATATGTATATATATATATATATATATATATATATATATATATATATATATATATATATATATATATATATATATATATATGTTTTAAGTTTTATTCTTTAGGTTTATTAACTTTGATATTATAGCTGGTGAAGTTCAAACTAAAAATGATAATTACAATGATAATTTCACTTCATGTAGTTGAGGTAATGTCACAAAACAAGACACCAACGATTGCATCTCAAGTGTTTCTTAAGTGGTTTTGATTGAAAAGAAAGGGATGACAAACTTCAAAAGTAGCAAATATATAGTCTGAGGACAACTATGGTTTTCAATGTGTCAAAAAATCCTCTATTATAGATGGTAGAGGGCATTTTTGCATGTCCTCTGACATTTCTTTTTCCCTCTTTCTAATGCACCTGTTTTAAAGTATCCTCTTTATTTTTTTCTCAAAGAATAGTAAGTCCTTTTGATGACCTGGTTTTTATGGGCTCTTTCCCTCTTCAGAGCAAGGTTGCAGTACGTTAGCCTGCAGCCTCTGCCATGCAACAGAAGGCTAGTACCATATGAGGGTTTTCTGCCCCGAGCCGAAGACATTACACAATGTCATCATGAACACAGCCTGTTCAGAGGCAGCTATGCAGGAGGGAGGCTGGAGAGAAGGAATGGGATAAAGATGGAGAAAAAACAGCAAATAAACCGATCAGAGTATTTAGCAAATAAATGTAGCACCATCTGCCACGCGGCAGCAGCTCCTGAGAAAGTCACCCTACATTGAGCGGCAAGACTACCAGGAAGAGAAGCCATTTGGATCCCATTCATTTAGCTTCCCTCAAAATGCACTGGGGAGTAAAAGAGAAGCTGGTGTCCAGACAATTTCACATCTGCTAATTGTGAGCTACACTGATCCACCAGATTTCATCTCTGGTTTGACTAGCAAGCCGCGGGTTACAGATTAGACCAGAGAGCCATTGGAGAAATTTACAGAAACTTCAATCATTCGGCGGCAGAGACAGTTGCGCCCCTGTGATGCCTCTTTTCTTACTCACCTTGGTTGTTTTTGATGGTGAAATTGGGGTTGTTGAGCATCTCGGGGACGAGACGGTAGTCAAAGTAGTGGCCCTGGATGGGGTCGTCTTTGTCCACTGCACTGACAGTCTGAATCACCTGTAGTGAAAACAGATTAGCATGAAGACATACATAGGAGAGACACTTAAGTGGACAGTCTTTCACAAGGGCTGGGGTTACGTGTGCCTGTCATGATATGATTTTTTTTAACTTTCATTACATATTAAACCAAAATAATAGTAATAGCATACAGTAGGAGGGAACATATGATGTGAAATATCACCAAAGCAAAGTGCTCGATAAAATGGTAATTCTCAACAAGTCACTGGCAATTTTTAGCCATTTATGAGAGAGGCTAAAGGGGGACGACACAGAGTTGCATCTTTAATTAAAAACTTAAGACTTAGTGCTTTCGGGCTCTGTAGTAAGTATATATAAAGTCATGATTATTAGAGCTGAAAGACACAAGAAATTGCGATGTGGGCTTGCACAGTTTTCACATCTCAGGACATGTGATGTTGGTCACATTTACTAAAGCACATCATGCTGCCATGTTGGTGTTGCTTCATGAGGACCTTAAATGTCTCATTCCTCTTTTGTTTTATGATGCATTATAATGATACTTCTCTTTAATAGGACTAGTGTTTTGAAGGATTAATGCATATACGGTGGACGGTGAGGAGAGAATGTTTATGTATTTATTTTTAAACCAAATAACACAGCTATACAACTGTGATTAAGAAATGACTGTTAAAACACATTTATGAACTCATAGACACGTCCAAAGCAAACATAATACTTTTTCATATCAACCTGTATAAAAAGCAGGATTTTGTTTTTTAATCCAATGCCTATGCTCAGAGTCAGCATATTGTACATGCTAAGAGTGCAATATATCGATACATTTTCTTTCTTTCCGCAAGTTAGTTACTTTTGCCCAGCAATTTTTCATTTTAATGACAGTGCAACAATACAGCTTCTGTTGAAGTTACTTACCTCTATTAATATTTTCAAGCTTTAATGCAGACAGAGATGCAGGTTGAGTGATCTATTACGCTGTGCTCACCCCAAACACAAATTTCAGTTTGTCGTGAATGGACAGCCAATCAGCGTCGAATGTGAACGGTGATGAGGATGACATCACAGACAGAGGAGGAAGTAAACAGTGCTGCCTTATGGCATCAGAGCTCCTCTACAGTTATTTTAGTGTTCAGAGACAGAACCACAGAGAGGAGAAACGGGGAGGAAAATCTCTGGAGAGTTTTGAGTATTTGGTAAGTACAGCTCACATTTTTAACACTTTTCATGGGCTGTAGTGTGAACGAGTTATGCCAGCACAATGGCAGTTAACAAAACTGCTACTTGGCTATTGGTCCTTTTTGCTGTCTTACTAGCTGTGATTCCATGTGTTTTTCACTCGAGAAAATATGCCGAAACTCAAGGAAAAACTACTGTAGCATCACCGAGAGACAGACTAGACCAGGGAGAAGAAGGAAAGATGTGTGGCTCCGAAGGATCCTATGGATCATCAAATGGAAACGTTTCTATTTTGGCTTTTCTTGGACATTAAGCTTCTTGTTTTCAGGAACAGGAAGGAGAAAGCAAATGTAGAAACATCCACCATGGCTGATCGTGAATCAAGAAAGTGGAAACACACGTTGTTGTTGCTTGGAGACAGACCTGCCCTCTTCTCTCATTGCTTCTGGGTCTCTTCCAGGAGGAGAAAATTTGCCTTAATAAATATGAACCGTTTGAACACGCAAACACGGCGTCAACACAGCTTCATGCTTGAAGGTTCCATGTGATGCAAAATAGTCTTTGAAATGATTTCATACCAAAATATAAGTTCAGTTTTAAGTGTCTACAAACCTCCAAAATTTGAGAAAAAAATATCTTCCCCACCCCTCGATGGAAGACACCCTCCGATCCCAGTGTTTGTGCAGCCCACAGCTAACGCCTTTGAAGGACCTTGGCTAAGCTTGTCTTGCAGCCACAGTTCACAGTAGAGGACAGAGAAAGCTGAAGCCACGTCCACATCTTGAGAAGTGCAAGGTCAGACACAGATCAGGAGGTTTGACACCGAAACAGTCTGTATTGAGCAGGACTGAAACAGAAGGGTTCATGGCTTGCCAAAATCGATTATCTGAGAGGACTCTAAAGGAGCGTTCACACTGAATACGACTTGGGTGATCGAGACGGTGTCGCCCACCCATTCAGAGCAGCCCCAAGAGTACCCGTCTGCAGAGACAAAGGTGCCGCCATATGTCTCCCAAGACATGACCAAGTGTCCCAGATCGCGTCCGTCACATCACGTGAGATCTGGTAGCGCCTGATCGCGGCTGTACATTGACATTGCACGGAGAGTGGTCGCCCAAGTCACGTTCCGTATGAATGCGGCTTTAGGGTTGAAGATTTAGATGTGTTCATGACTACTTCTTGAATCAGTGTAAATTTAATTAAGAAGGAATAAAACTAAATTTGATTGATTACAGCTGATCTTTTAGAGACTGTTTAAGTATACTCTTTTAATATTTTATATGTCAAGAGCAAAATGCTTCATAAAATATCTTATAGAATAATTATTTACTAATTTCAAGGTCAAAAAAATAAAGAAATATTTCTTTACATTTTCTATTCTCTTCTGTTTGCATGTTTTTTTATGGGCAAGCCAGTCTGAATTCCTTCATAGCAAACTTTGTTATGTCTTCTTTTATTTACTTTTACTTAGAATTGACAGCCAGCTGTCTACCCATGAGTAATGGCTTTATTTTCTAACCTGATAGACTTGGGGCTTACAGAAGACAAGGCATGCATCATCATCTTTTCTTGCTAAAGACTCTGGTGGCCATTTTGTAAGCACAGATAAGATAAAGTTTTTATTCCTAGAAAAATAATCAATAGAAGTATTCATGAAAAATCCCCACTATTTTGGTGAATCTATTATTATATTCCACCTCTACACTTAATTACTCTGTTTTTGCCATCCCACGCTGCCTCAGAATAACCCTGGCCTGATCCCACCTGATGAAATATGCCCTATTCATTCCTGTATTTTGAGATTTTTATCAATGAGGTCTTGTCTTGTCTGGAACACTTTCCAGCTCCTGGCTCTATCTGTTAATCTGTCACCACAGGTCTTATCGTGCTGTTCATCTTTATGATTGATTAGAAATTAGAATTCAGGCCCTGCAGGGCAGTTTCTCTTTCTCCCCCTCCTCTCCTTTCAATAAAGCTCCCCATTGTACGCACACGGGGCCTCCTGAATAGGGTCGATTGATGAGAAGGAGAATGCTAAGTACTTGTCCAGGGTTTTTGGCTGGGGGACGTAGTGTGCCATCTGGAGGAGGACATGAAAGACAGTCTTGAATTATGATCCATTCTGATCAATCCTGACTGCTCTCATTTCCCCTTTGCTCGGCGCAAGCTGTGTTGAGGGAGGGCTGGCGGGGGGAAAAGAGACCGCACTCCCACCTCTGTAGTTTCACAGTGAAATAAATAGGCTATAATTCATTGTGGCCAATCATTACAGGGGAGGGAAAAAAGAGAGAGAGGAGATGGAGAGAGAGATGGATCACTGCTTTGATGAATGAGCCACTTCTTTTCTTACCTGTCCAGGTTTTCCATTTTCACACAGAAAGGCCTCGTATTCAGTGGCAAACTCAGGAGCGTTGTCGTTAATGTCCATCACTCTGATCGCCACGATCGCCCTTGATATCTGACTGTGGTTTCCTGAAAGATAGATAGATAGATAGATAGATAGATAGACAGATAGATGAGGTAATGAATGGATGAGCAAATCGATAAAAGAATACATAAAGAAATGGATGTAAGGGTGAATAGGGAAGATGAGTGACAAATATGAAGAGACATGAAAGATAGAACAATGGATAGATAGATGGATTGAGTGTATGGGGAAATGGGTGAATTGATGGAGGAGAGTGTTTAATGTATTGTTGAATAGAAAAATGGATGTCAAGAGAGTAAGACAGTTAAAATGGAGTAATGGATGGATGGGCAGAAATGTAATGGAGGATCGATTAATAAGAAGATAAATCAGTTGATTAGGAGATTTATAAAGAAATGGAAAACAATCAATGATATCCAGATGGATGAATAGATGTATAAATCAATCATTTGATAAAAAGATAGATGAAGATATACAGAGGAATGGATTAAACAGATGGATAGATGGATGAAAAGTATGGTTAAATGGATAGACACATGGTCAAAGAGTCCATGGATAGATAGATAAATGGAAGGGTTGGTGGTTGATGGATAAAAGGATGGATAAGTAGAAAACAGATTGACCGATAGATTAAAGGTTGAACAAAGAAAGGAGAAATTGAAACGGAAAGTTAAACCAGAAAAAAGGGTGGATGGATGGACAAGGCCAAGCAATGAGTGGTGGAAATACAAATCAAAAGACAGAGAGATGGGATAAGGGTTGGATAGACAAATAGTCGAATAGATGGATGGAGAAGAGTGATCGATAAATAGATAGATAGGTAGTCAGGAAGAGGGAGAGAAGAGGAAACAAAAAATAATGAATGTGGGCTAAAACTGAAAAACAAAAACAAGGTCACACATGAAATCCCAGGTAATTTCTGTGACCTAGTTTTAATTTCCTTTATTTTCCTTCTTTATTCCCCCCTTCATTTCCTGAGCTGATGGGAGGACAGATGAGAAAACCACATCAATCCACATTTCAGCTGCTATCAGCCATGCAAAGCAGGATTCTAGGCAACACAAAAGAGGAAGAAAAATCATTCAAAGTGCTTTTGAAAATCCCCTGTTCACTGTAATGTTTAAAACATGAAGGTTAAAACATGCATATTAATGAGTCATTGGAAACTGAAGTCTAAAAAGACAATAACGGTGGTTTAATTAGATCAGATTTGATTGGAATTATTCATCACTGCAAATTGACAGCTTCTTTCTAGAGTCTGTAAACGGTTGTTTTTAATAATCTGAAGAGCAAATGTCAACTTTAAAACAATTATCTTTTCATGTGGCCTGAGGAGGGCTTTGTCGATCTGGTCAATGATACTGGTTTGTATTTTATTTTCAGCGTGTGAACAGTCATTGTCGTAATGTGTGGACAGAAAACATGCTGGCTGTATCTTTTATACTTTTATATGAGAGATGGTGACCAGCACCAGTTTGAGAGACATTATCTCTTCTCCCATTTTTGTTTTTAAAAATACATCAGCATAAATGATACTCGGTTCTACACACAATTCAGCCATTGAACCACCTTATGTGTGAAGTAAAATTACAATTAACATTTCAGAAAAGTAAATGCACACATTAACCTTGCAGTGCTATCAGTAATCGGGCAGATCCATTTTTGCCAAGCTCCAAGCTACAACTACTGTGAACAGCCCAAAGTGGGACGGCCCAGTCAGAGTCCCTAAGAGCAAGCATATCTTTATTTAATATAAAAACAAAGAACAACAATTCGATCTTCTGGTAAGGATATTTTTGCTTTACGTCTGACATGTTTTGATTAGTTTGTTGTACGAAGTGGCTCACATTCTGTCCTTTACATTTTGGCATTAGCACTCGCTGATTACATTACCTGATTGGCCTGTAATGAATGTGATTGATGAGCGCCTGAGATAAGGGGCATGATGAACAAACAATACATGAGATCTTTATGTTTAATGTGAAATTATAAATTCATCTGCTATTACAGCGTTGGGTGTTTAAAATGGCTGGTGATGAAGTCCTAATAAGGACTACAAAAGTGGCTGTGGACACCACTACAGGCATTTCTCATCATTTTTTAATCTTCAGTCATTTATACACCATTGCCACAGCAATGGGTATTAACTTGATAAGATCATTGAATTGAGAGGCAATTATGAAACAAGAGGTTACTACATGATGTTATACATTAGAAATATTGTAACTGCTTTCAAGTCAAACCACCATGATATATTGTGACAGTAGCTTACTAATAGCTTTTTCCTCTTGCCGATTACATTCAAGCCTAAAAATCATGTAAAGCAGACCCTTTTTTAACATGATCACAAAGAGCAGGACATGGAAGTTTCTTAATTAGTTGTTCTCTACAGAACCTTAAATCAGCATTGATCCCAAACACAGTGAGAAATCCCATTGGATTTTAGTAGGCTTGCAGTGGAGGGAACCATTGCAATGCTAACGTCCATGTTGCCTACAAATATACCTCATCCCTGCACCACTCTTAATTTGCCTTTGCGTGGGAAAAAGACTTAAAGAAAAACAACAAAACATAAAAAAGGTAAAAAGCTCTTTTTTATGTATGTAGCACCAATTGTTTTCAGGTAACTTTGGGCAGATTCCTCTCCAAACTGCTCATTCAGCAAGTGCAAACAAGGTAGGGCTATTAAATAATGAGACTGTGCTAATGAGGATAAAACCATGGGGTTCACAGTCACACTGAGTATTAAAGGTTGAGTATTTATGCACACCTGCTTCAAGATTCATATGTGAGGTCCTTAGTTTAGTGCTATGTCTGAAGTTCACGGTTTTTGCTAAGAAGCTGAAAAAAGATTAGAAAATTGTGTGCCAAAGTTGTCCCAAGAGTTTAACTCTTGATCAAAAAGAAAAATGCAAGCAAAGTTATGGGGACACTCTGGAACAAACTGACGGAAAAACTATTTTTTAGGAGGGATTACAGAGTTTTTGGGACAATTTTGGCATATTTTATAATGCAAAAATGATCAAACTGTCTCTTTATCAGTGGAGACCATTTCTGTTATCATTCTTACACTGAGTTGTCAGTCATTTCCAACAATTTGTTCAATTTGTTGAAAGTCCATGATCATGGACATCCTCTCATGCCTTCACAAAAACGGTGGCATTCAAACACATGTGCACATAACATGCACTGTTCCTCAGTTGCTGTTTTGTTCATTTTTACCAAAAATTTCAGGTAAATGTGTTTCTGACGTCTCAGCAAATACAAGTGCATCTCAAACAGTTACTAGCGATGAACTAAAGGCATTAATTATTGGAAACTTACGGCAGTTGTGCGTGAATACACAACCTTTGATACACTGGTAAAAAAAAAAAAAAAAAAAAGCAAAGGCCCAATTTGACAACACATCAGATCTCAATGGGAAAAAATCATGCTAGATATATTTACTGATGTGTACTGGATAATGTTTACAAATGAAAGGATGCCATGTTGTTTGATGAAAATGAAATTTTTCGACCTATAGAAGGCTGAAGTCGAAGACACCCCACAAATCAAAGCGAAAAAATAGTGCAGTGGGCTTGTCCATTTCAACACTCCATTGCAACAACTCAAAACAGTCCTCCGTAGTTCTTATGGCCCCCATGTACATGTAAACATGTCAGGACTAGGCCTGTGCTCAAAATATCGATAAGGCAAAATACTGTCACACACTCTTTGGGGATACGTGTATCGATACCGATTCTAGACAATCGATATGGCCTCGATGTTTTGACAGTTGTTGTCAGTACCTTTTTTGGTAATGTTAACAATGGCACAGTTGAAAGTAGAAGTCAAGCTACATGATGAAGCACACGTTCCAAACTTGAACTTCAGTCTACCATCTCTGAGGACCTGAACTGAAGTTTCTTAAGTTGTAGACTCATTTAAAAATCATCCTTTTTCTTTTTCCTCTTGTAAAAAAAGTCAAAACTTGTGGGAAATTCTGTTAATAGTGTAGTCAAAGCTCACAATTTACGTGTATAAGATACATATCATATCGTGGCCTTAGTGTCGGGATACGTATCATATCGTGAGATTACTAAAAATACCCAGCCCTAGTCGTGACATCTCCCATATCTAGACCAGGGCATCACAGGGCTCCTGGACAGTCTAAAAGTATCAGTATTATTGATTTGAAAAAGTCTGGTATCGCCCATCACTATCTTTGACTGGTATTAAGAAAAAATACTGCACTACATCCTTAAATGAAAATATTGTAGAATAGCTTTTAAACTATTTTTTCTTCTTTCCATTTTAAACTTCAAAATAAAGAAGAGGGAAAGGTGCCTGAGAATACTGAAGGCCGCAGACAACCACTGTCTGAGTAGAAAAAGAGGTATACTCAGTGAGGAGAGTGGGAATTGACAGTCTGATAGACAGTGATAGATGGATTAGGGCAGAGGGATACACAGCCCCCTCCCTGCAAAAGTGACTTTCCCTCAGTGGCAGCAGACAGGGAATGGAATCTGATTAGTCAGATGTCAACTGGTGCGAGGCGGCAGAACGCGCCTCCGTTTGGGTGGCAAATGGCATCGGGATAGAACTGGGAACACATCTATTCCTCTTCACGCCAGAGAACACGTTGCCTTCTCTTCCCCATCAGTGAAGAATAGCAAAACTGCCATATTTATTTTGGCAAATTCCTATTAGGTGTTCTCTGAGATGCCACTATCTTGAGCTGCAGTTACTTTGCCAAGAGGCATGAAAACACGCTTTAAACTGCAAAGGAAATGACAAGGCAACCAGCTTATCAAATGAGACACATTCAATTCTTCCAACGGGGCTGCTTCGATGGCGGGATTTGTCTATGCTGCACGACGAAAACATTATGACAGTGCTTGTGCTTTCGTTTGTTCTGACAATTAATGTGTGTTTCCTTTGATTAAGGAAAGAAAGGGAGGGATGGAGGATGAGACGGAGGGAAGGAAGGACAGTGCCAAAGAGGACAGGAAAAAAAATTACAAGCCGTGTCAATTTCTATTCCAATAGCTTTAAGGGGTACATTAAGCTTTATCACAACGTACAGCCCCGCTGAAACAATCTGTATGCAAATAAAGCCTTACATATGGCTCGAGCTGTTTGTAGCTCTGCCGGCAAGATTTTTCTACTAGTCAGTGAGTTTTGCGGTTCGCAGATGTTCTTTAATCTGTAATGGAGGCTGGCGTTAGAGCAATCCACTCCAGAGCGTGCCTTTAAAACTGTTTATTTGATACGTCTTAATGTTCTTGCACTTCCACAAATTGACTACTGAGCTGTTTAATTCAATCAAAACTCAGCAAATCAACGTATTTAATACCTCCGTGGATTCAAATGCTAATTGTTAGAGGCATATTCCCGGGAGCGATCAAAGTGGCTGGTCCTGTGTTTTGGATGGAAGATTGTGAGTAGCAGGTCAGTGATTCCTTTGATGGAGAAAAAGGCAGGGAAATTGCTGTTTTATATGTGCCTTCCTACCTCTAACAGTTTATTAATGCATGGCAATTAACTCCTTACACAGTCTTAGGTTTGTTGATTGTACAAGACTTGTTCCAAAGGATTTTGGCTATTTTTTGGCACACAATTTTCACAGGTTAAAATAATAAAATAAAACTCATGATTTGGATGATATATAAACAAAGGTCAGTGTAATAAATAGAAAATGATAAATGATCAGTCAATTTCAATCAACTTGGATTTTTCAAGTTCAAAAAGTTGTAAAATTTAAAGCTTTTGAAAGTCTTAAATTTTTACTAACCTGAAACTGTCTTCTTGTCTCTGCCCTGATTGACACTTTTTTTTCACCTCATCCAAATCTTTGTTGTGTATTCTTCTGAATCACCCAAATTCTCAAAGTGCTGTTGCTACTGAAAATTATGTGACAACCCACAGGAAAAAGTTGCTACAAGTATGGACAGTTAAGTCAGAGAAAAGTGTCATAGGAACTTTTTTGGATTGGGCTAAGAACATGTTAACAAGTCATCTGTAATCGATACCTGGGGATTTTTGTGCCATGTTCAGTACTGTGAGACAAACTTTTGCTAGCTATTGTGGCACTGTGAGTGTGCGAGCTGCCTCTGCGGATGAGACCTTGTGCAGGTATTATTATATTTTGACCCATCAAAGAGCCTGTTCCGGCATGTTGAAGCACAGAATCTAATGGCTAAGCTAAGTTTATTTTCCCCACCTAAGCTCACCACAATATGATTCTGGGCTTAATTCTTAAGTATTTTCTTATACCAAGACCAACTGAGAAGTATTGACCATTTGCTTGCGATGTCACACCCCTTTCATTCCAACTGGACATCAAAAACAGTGCAACCCAGCATGTAATTCAATGTCCCCACGGCGAACCTTAACTTCCAACCATAGTTATCTACTGCTCTGTGGTGGATTATTCTCACAAAGCCTTAAATGTCAGTTTTATACATCTGAAAGTCATTTTTAAAGCTTAAAATACTAACGCTAACAATCATTAGTGAGACCATTTCAACCAAAACATTGCCATGTCTTTATCCACTTAACGATAAATGTAATCTGCATACATACTTTGGAGATAAACTCACATTCGGCCCTTCTGGTTTGTCTTTTGAGTTTGAAAAATGCTGATGGGTCCACACAAGTATTAATGTTCATTACAGCAGGGAGGATCTGCATGATGACAGCTGCAGGTTGCAGTTTCACACACATCAGCCGCTAGTTTCCTTTAATTCTGACCAGAGCCTTTGAGTAGACAGTTATGACACTCCCATAGACACCAACAGAAACTAAAGAACGTGGAAGTCACGTGTCTCATGCAGTGTCATGGTGTGGCCTATAGTTCCATCTACTCGATAGTTACAGCACTAAACTCATTCATTCTCAGCATTCCCAGGCATATTTCCCAGTAAGCATTTTTAAATTGCTTCATTTTTTTGACATCTCATGACATTACTTTTAGGTTTTTTTTGTATTGTGGAAAAAGATTTAGTTCATATTTATTGTAAGATAACATCCAGCCAGAATAAGCTGCTGTGACTTCACCGACTAGCAAACAGAACCACTAATAAAATGTAAATTAAGTTCAGTACCTGGCTTTATATTTCTTTTAAAAATAACATTTTTGTTTTGGTACACATTCTCTTCTTTAAGTTTCTGTTTTCTGTGATTTTCCAAGCATAACATTATATGTATTTACTTATTAATTAGAAAACCTTGTTACTAAGCAAACTAAAAGCTATATATCAGTATACATTCTTGCCAATCCAAAAGATATTGTCAGTAATAGTTGCAGAAGTTAAACTTACTAAGTCAAATTGGATTAATTGATTGTCTTTTTTTTTTTTTTTTCATTTGCGTTGCCACAAACCATTTGGATTGCCTTTTTGTAATTTTTATTAAATAATGGCTATTTTGTCAGGACATGAATGATATGTTAATAAAGAGATATTTAATGAAATGAGGAACATGATAATTTTTAGATTATTTTGAGACCTTTTTCTGCCTTTGTTGGAAAAGATAAGAGGACTTTCACTAGTATTTGAAATGGGCTGAGAGAATGAGGGTAGACATGCAGCATGACACTGGTCTAGTCAGAATATAATCAAATATAAAGCATTAATTATCAAGGAGCAATGTTACTTACGGACTTCTGTGGCCGTTACTGTGATGTTGTGCCACATGTCAGTCTCACGGTCTAAATGTTTGGCCAGTGTGATCTTCCCGTCGTCCACGTTGATGTTGAATTGCCTCTCCAGGTCTGTGTGCCGATCAATGAAGTACCTGCAAAGACAAAACATCATCAGAGATCTGAGTAATAACTCATTTTTGAAGTTTTTAGAGCCAATGGCATTCACATAGCTCCCCAATCTGGGACCTAACGCCATCCTTCAGGATGTCAATACTTGCCCCTACGGAGCCACTATCTTCACAGAGTTCCTCCAGAATTTGGGAGTGGAGAGGATGAAATGGCCTAAATCCAGCTGAACACTTGTGGGGTCTACTTGGACATGCTCGAGTGACAAAGATAGATAGATAGATAGATAGATAGATAGATAGATAGATAGATAGATAGATAGATAGATAGACAAAATCACCATTAAACTGAACAATCTGAGTGCGTTTTTTAGTCCTTGTCGCTCAGCTTCAAGATTAATGCACATCTAAAACACTAACAAATCAATTATCCAAGGAATAATTAAAGCTTTCTCTTGACAAATAGAGGCACAAAATCCTCCTAATATCCACAAAATGCACCCCTCCCCATCATGGACACCAGCAGAAAGAGCCCATGTTATGTCAGGGTGAGAGATGGGGTTTTGTTAACCCTGTTTGGGATCTGTCAGCACTCAATTGCCCCCAAAGGCTTTGCATTAATGAGTTAGGACAGTACTGTGTCACACATGAGCTCTAACAGCACAGGGAGGGGGGATAATGAGTGTAATGGAGATGAAGCATCCATGAGCCTGTTATGTGTGACCTTGTCTGATCTTAGACAAAATGATTGTGTTTGCTTTTGAAGCTGCAAAGAAAAGCTGGTTATGAAACAAAGAAATTAATACCAATGAATCTACATCACCCACAAAGCACTTCAGTCAAGATTTGTAGATTCTTGTATTATATGTCTTGTTTGTGCTGTCATTGGGTAAGTGTTATTTGAAGTATTTCGAATCATGCTGTTGAGACAGTCATTGGTCACATTTTGCCACTAGCTCACTTCAGCCTTGTCCACAAAACAAGGCCTAAGTGTCCACCGAACAAACACCGGTGTACACTGTTCTGCGTGTCCTCTTGTTGCTCTCGGTGGTTGAAGAGGACCAGAAGATTTTGCTGTTAAAGCAGAAACAAGCTCAGTAGCTTCTGCAGCAGGAACATGACACAGTATCCCGCCATTGTTTTTGTTGTCGAAGTTTCGTGCATGTGGTGTAAGGAAGAGTTGGGCCTATGATGTCATCCTTTCTGAAACTATGCACATTCACTGTCCACACAACATCAACATCAAACATCAACCCAAGAAACACAGAGAAGCTCTTAAAACCTCTGATGGTAAGGTAATGAGTCAGCATGGACAAAAATTATTTCCTTGACATACTCTGAGTGATTAATCTCACAACAGCCTACCTGAGTATTGTTCCTGACCATGTCAATTACCACAGTTTACTCATCTTCTGGTGGCTACTTCCATTGGTATAACATTGCATGTCACAAAGCTCAACTCATCTCAACCTGGTTACTTGAACATAACAATGAGTTCACCTTTGGGATGTGATTAAATGGGAAAGTCTTATCGTGGTTGTGCAGCTAAAAGGGCTGCAGCTACTGTGCAATGCTATCATGTCAATTTGGACCATGCATGCATGGGTTCTCTCCCAGCACTACAGTTTCTTCCCATGGACCAAAATTGCCCTTAGATATGAGCTTGAATGGTTGTACCCTGCCTCTCGCCAAATGTCAGGATAGGCTTCAGGGCCCCCAGGGACAGGGATAAGCAGAATGAATGATGGCTGGATGTTTTCAGCACCTAGATGGATCTATGCCACTGAGAATTATGGCTGTTCTACAGGCCAAATAATAATAACTAGAAAAGCTCTCAGAAAGCACAGACCTCTGCCACGCAGCTCAGTTATGGCAGTGGCTCTTCCATTCCACATTGACAGTCTCTGCTCATGTCTGTCCATGTGGAGAATGCTGTGTTATCAGCGTTCTACTCACAAAGTCGGAAAAAATGTGCTGATCTACCAGGCTATTGTTAGCCGTTGTGTTAGCAGAAGTCCTCCGCTGGCATTGCAAGGGAAGTTGGTAAATGTAGTGACATAGGCTTGAAAAACACTGATGTCAGTTTGCAAATAAACTACAATTCCCATAATGACATAAATGAATGGCATTTGCCAGTTTTGTGATGTCAATCTGGATCGGATAAGCACCAAAATGTAATGGCTAAATGTAAATCCATCCAGCAGTTTTTGCGTAATCTTGCTAAAAGGCAAACCAACAAACAAATAGACTCTGGCGAAAACATAACCTCTTTGGTGGAGGTAATAATGATAAAATGGCCAGAGTATAGTCCCAGCCCTAGTACAGGCTTTTATTGGATATGGCATCCTCACCCAAAAAAATGAAAATAAATAAATAAATATATAAATAAAAAAACAGCATCCTATAACATGGACAAATAGCAGGTAGTATTTAGATAAAAAAGTAACATCTGGATATGGATGTTTCTCAGGTTGGCAGCCAGGTTAGAAATCCTTTTGAGTTCCAGTCTTGTCCAAATACAGAGATATCTAAAAATAGAGTCCCTCAGAGATTAACAGCCAGCCCTGCTGAATTTTGTCTGTGTATTCTCAAACATTTTATCACCTTTGTAGTTCCTTTGGTAAACTTATTCCAGCACTGTTGTTAAACTTTCCCTGGCCCTGATTTACTTCCTCTCTTTGACCCTGCCTGTGAATAAAAAGCTGACTTCTGGAGCCATGTACATTCTTAGAAATACACTCACAAGACATAAAAACTCCCCAGAAGAGAGAGAGAGGAAGATAGAGAAAAAAATAAAACTCCAGCAGCAGGCATGAAATTGGAAAGCACATAAAAGAGAATTTTCCGACGCCACTTGAAGCTGTGAAATCTCTCCCTCATGTTGCAACGCAAGCATCGCCAATTCTTGGGGACAAGCCCACACAAAACAGTCTAAAAAAAGAAGTCTGTCATTGTGGGTCACTTTGGTTTTCATTTGCCATTATGTGTGACTGTCACAAACATCCTACTCAACCAAAACATTGGGACGGCGGTGACTCACGTGAGAAAATAATCACGGCGTGTTCCACACAAGGGTTTCTGCGAGACAAACTGTTCCCGTTCCTGTCTCACTCTCACATCTTTCTTGCAGTACAGTCAGAAAGGTTTTTTTTTTTCCTTCCCCCATCCAGCTGTGTTCCAAGCTATTTCTAATCCAATCACCCTATCCAATTCTCTGCAGGCCCCTTCCCCACGCAGGCATCCCTCGGCCACAGTGCGCCCTGCTCACCCCTTCTCCCTCCCTCATTCCCTCACTCTGGGTCTTCTAACATCTCGCAGAGGAACCACTCATCCCTATCAGTCGAGAGCTGAACACTACAGTGTCGATATGAGAGGAAAAAGAGGACGATAGGGATGGGAAATACGGACCAAAATTAATTTTTATTTATAGCTAAGTGGTAATACAGGATGATTATCTTTTGGGTTATTTATTTTTTTTAAAGAAATATCAAATGACTGTCACAATACAAGCGCTATTAACCTAATTGTAAATATTCTGGAAAAAATAAAACAATATCAAAAACGCTAGAACAAAAACAGAAATTCTAAGACAGCAATATTGGGATTTTTTGTTTGTTTGTTTGTTTTCTAATAATCAAAACTTGCCAAAAAGTAAAGTAAAAAACATAAACTGGCAAACACTTACAATAGTAAAAATGTGAGGCCATAAGGCTACGCTTATGAGGATAAAACAACATGGTTCAGGCACACCGTGTTACACATTAAAGGTTGGGTATTAACTTAACTAAGGTCTTTAGTTTACCATGAGCTACTGGGTGAAGTGCATTTGTTTTAGCTTGAAATTTTTGGTGAAATTCAACAAAACAGCAGCTGCATATTGTCCCACAGTTATCTGAAGAGTATGTGGAACACTGCATGTCACGTTCACCTGTGATCAAGTATATGCACAAGATGTTTTATGAAGGCAAACAATGAATGTCCTGTGTGCCCATGCACATCAAAAACTTCTGAGAACATTAAACAAATTGAACAAATTATTGAAATGATCAACGACTCAGTATAAGAATAAGAGCAGAAGTGTTCTCAATTGATAGGGAAACAGTTTGGAAAATTTAGCATAAAAATTTGAACATGACAAAAGTGTGAGCCAACATTGCCTTAAAACTTCTGACTTCTGATTAAAGGAGGAGATTGAAGGAGAAAGATATTTGAAAATGTTTTTTGTTAGATGAAATTGAATTGCACTAACAGTCTTGCTTCTTAATAGCAATACCTAATATATTGTTTTTTTTATAAACACTATACCTTTGAAAATACCTGTTTATTCTGACACACATACACAAGTTTTGATCTTAAAAAGTTTTGAATCAAAGTTTTTTACTCTTAAAAATGTTGCCTACACACTTGTGCAGTTAACACAGAGCTCTCTCTCATCTGATTATAAATACGACCAAAGATCACTCAGGTTTTGTTTATCTGATGCTACAGAGATATAAGGAAGAGTTCATCAGTTCCCAGTTTAAGGTGCATTAAAGTGTCGAAAATCTTTACAGCCACAATAAACCAAAGTGTTTTACTTTAAACAAAGAATTGATATTCCTTTGTAATAAGCACAATCACAGTGCCATTTCTAGGAATAATATTGATGTAACCTTTCATCCTTTCTGTCTTGGAGGTGGGATGGTGTTTCGTCTTCAGAGGTAGTATCAGAGGTGTGATAAAGGTAAGACGGCAGCATACAGAGCCAGCGGGGGAGACCAGAGCTGCTACTGTTTGTGTGTCTCCCAATCTGTGAATGTGAGGAGGACAGTGTCATGCTCTGTCATATTCTTTAAATATATTTTGATGTCAGAGCTTCACAGCAGCGATTTAGTGGGCGTACACTGAGAGAAAGACTGTAGATAAAGTAACTACTCACCATTATACGTAAAACTTTAAAAAATATTGTCATTTGGATGGTTTGTTCTTTTCTAAATTACTTATTCTATCATTGCAATCACAATAGAAGGTGAAGTCAGAGAAACACTGGTTATTTCAGCACAACAGAATCTACCTCGATAGTGTCCTACTCTAAATCTCATTGGTAAATGCACTCATATGTATATATTATAAAACGGTAATTTGCCCACTGCTAGCATTGAGGATGGAGAGAGAATACAGAGGGAGCACAACAACAATTTATATGAAGGAGGATGCTGCTTATACAAGAATGGGAGGGAATGAAATAAATAAACCACTGGCCCAGATTCCAATTGTTGGGGAGATGTACCGAGCCGTGACATTTCCATTTTTGAGATGAAATGGTGTAAAATCCTCTAGACGCCGGGCTGGGAGAGGTCCATGAGGACCCTCACAGCCCCCCCTCCCCTCCTCTCCCTCTCTCTCTTTCTGTGTTGCCCTGCAGACGCAGAGCACTTTCAAGACAGGCAGACAGCAGCGAGCCACCTGGGAGCAGCCTCTCTCCTGCAGACTGAGTGGATCCCAGTCAAACTCTGACAGCCTCACGTGGAAGCGGGGAGACAGACCCTGAAATGTTCTGCCACCTGTCACTCAAACTGACAACGTGATGTGAAAAGAATTAAAAGCAAATAAAAAAAATGATATCCAGCGCTATACGTGCGCGGGGTCCGTGAGTGAGATGTGGGAAAGTGCATGCGTATTGGCTCTCTGTGTGTATTATCGTCTCGCTTCAGCTTTACTTTACTTTCACGGGCCTCTAAACGGCTCAAAGTGACCTCAGTCAAACCATAAAAAGTCACGTGGAGTCTATTTGTGCCAAATACTCTAAAGCAGGGAATCGTTCTCTGAGCTGACGCAACAGACATCCAGCAAATCAACCCTAAATTTAAAAAAATCAAACACGAAACGCTAATCAGAGCGCATCAGTGTGACAGAAGCTGTTGTGTGCATGAAACAGATAACGCCGAGCTGTAATCAGTGAGATCATTATTCTTTTTTTCCATTCATTTACGCTCCTTTGGTGCAGTGATGTGGTGCGTCTGTGCAGCATTACTCACAGATCACCTGTCAATCAAACAGTGGGGCCAGGACGTGTTCCCTGTGAAATGTTTCGTGGGAGGCAATCCTTCGTCTCTTTAGCCATGACGGCTACCATGGCTCTTACTAACTGTCCTTTCACATGCTGCACTGAGGCCATTTTCCACTGGCAGGATGGTCAAAATGACACAAAGTGTGAAACTTTGGAAAGTAGATGTAAACTTACTGTTTTAATGCTCTCATGACATAGACTTATGTTAACAGAATTATATTTGCTTTTATCTTTTAAGACTGGAAATGCTGAATCAAGAATTAATTTAAAGGGCCCATGCTCTAGTGTGTTTGGCTGCAAGTAAGCAAGGATGTAAGTTGATTAAAAAAATTTAAAAAATCATTTCTATAGAGGATCAAGTGTGGTTCTTTTTCCCTCCTCTTTGGAAACGCTTGGAGGCTATGATAATGAGTTCTGCACTGATTAGCTTCCCAAATGATGTCTGATGGGAGGGGGGAGGAGGGGTTACTGGCCGAGGGGTGGACTTTTAAAACAGTCTTGGCATCTGCCTGTGGCAAGCAGAAAATACATGTAATTAAAAGCTGTACACCAGTTTGCCAGATTTTACCAGTAAAACAAGCAACCGGGTCGATCAAAACAAGCCAGAAATGGGACGCCTCCAGCTGTTCACATACACACAAAAACTGTGCAGATCCAGCTGCTGAAATTTTCCCCTCCCCGCCAGCTGCAAGCCAACAACCAGCCACTGGAAGACCCTCATTGAAAACAAACCCAATCATGCATAGGCATCTTCATGTGATAGTTCTTCCCTCACAAAATGGCATAGCCTCAACCTATTCCATGGTTAGTGAATCAGCTGTCATATCAACTGAGAGCAAACCTGACACCAGAAAGTCACCTCAATGTTGCCCAGAGTTTATGACAGTCAGGGTGGGCAGGTCCTGTCAGGGACCTGTCAGGGACCAGCCAAGAGCCTATCAGGGGAAGTTTTAAGTGGCTGTATCTGTATATAGGATAGACAGATAAATAGACATATAGTAGTGCTGAAGGATATGGAGAAGAATATCATTGATATTAGTTTTTTGTTTTTTTTTTTGGAGTGATTTATTACTTTTTTCACCAAAAACTACATAAAATGTATTTTCAATTTTCCCCTAGAAAATATTTCAGTATAACAGTGATATTTATTTCTTATTGGCTCTTAATTCACTTATTCAACATCCTTTTCCTTTTTCTTGGACCAACTGTGTTGCTCACAGGAAATAAACCCCCATTTTCTTTTAAATCTGACAGCCTTTTGTTTTCTCTAACTCTGTGTTAACCTTGAGTTTTGCAGACAAATAGCTTAAGTCAGTTTTCTTTAATTTTCTATGTTTGTCCTCAGCTGTGTTATGGTGAAGACAATATGATGAAAACAGTAGGAGGTACATTAGGAATAAAATGAATTGTTGATTATTTCTTTTTGGTGGAAACATAATTTTTGTTCCTCTTTTTTATTTAAAAATATGTACTTCTATTTAGAGTGGGAAAATGTAATTAGTTCAATCACCCAATTGAGTTGACATTGATAGAGGAGTATGCTGGGTTTGGGAGCAGAACAAGCCCAAATACATAACAGTTCTGGAACAGCCCCTTAAAGAAAAATGCAACCCCTAACTACTAAAATTTACAAGCAACTTTTCAAAAAAGAAGCCCAACATTGCTTATAATAAGCAGACCTGGCAACCATGCTATATGGCGATTACATAATAAACCTCCAGGAAGTAAAACTGGAGTGTTTCAGCACCATTTCCTTTAAAGAGACATAGCACATTTCTCCATAAACTGTGAGTTTAGTAAAAGCTGTCATATTCTTCTGCTCCTCAAGCCCCTCCAAAGACATTACAAGCAAAGAACTTTGTTTTTGCAGGACATTGACTTTAAGCTATCTGAAGACCTTAGAGAGGGCACATGCTGAATTAAGTCTGAAGCACAACAGAAACCCCCCTGTGCAAATGCTATGATCCATAATTAAACAAATAACATTAAAATACCAGTGATCATTTTCATTAATACACACTCACTGGCCCCTTTTAAGTAAGCATATTCAAATGCTTGTTTATGAAAACAGCTAGCGATGGTGGTGACAGCTAAAACAGCCAATTCAGCGGCTTTGAACGTGGCATGGTTGCTGGTGCCAGCCGGGCTGCTCTGAGTATTTCAGAAACAGCTGATCTACTGGGGTTTTTATGCCAAACTGTCTTTAGTGCTAATAGAGAATGGTCCAAAAAAGCAAAAGAGAGAGTTATGCAGAAGGTGCAATGATACAATGCATAAACTATTACTGTAAATGATTATTTCATATCACACAACAAATGTAAGTGATAAATGCACTATTGACAACACTGCATCAGAGTGTGCAGAGGCTTTTTGTCCTGTCTTTCCTAAAAGATGTCATTGCATTACCCATAAGCCTCCCTTTTACGCCTGCAACATGCCATAAAAACAGATTACCTTGACTGTACAGTATGGATCACTCAAACAGATCAGCTCACATTGGCACTTCTGCAAGGTAAGCACCATTTATACATTAAAGGCCCACAGGTCTTTTTACATTAGTGTTTGTGTTTAAGGACAGTAGCTGCTGAGTTTTATCACCATTAGAGTGTGAATGTGAGTGAGTGTGTGACAGCGTGTCTGAACCAGAGAGAGAGAGGAGGTGAAGAGATCAGAAACAAATCTCTCTTTTTTCTTTCTCTCTCTCTCGCAGAGAACAAACTGCCTCGGTGACATTCTTGCTTGTTATTGGGTCAGTAACTCCAGTGGGAGGATCACAGATGTAGAACTAATTTTTGCCGTCCCATGAATGCTGACCAGTCGAGTTTTAAAGCTATATTTTATTCAGGTTGAATCCCCGGCTGCTTTACCAGGACGGTGATTTTCCTGGAAAGTCTGGAGTAAATCATAAATTACAAAAAACTAAAAATAAATGTGTCCTGTGGCAGTCCTCATGGGGGGTTTTAGTCATTTACAGGCACCAGACGAAGACCAGTACCAGGCCCTTCCTTATACCTGGATAAATGCAGCTAAATTCTCTCAATATAAAGATATTCTTTTTTTTTTAAAGATTATTTATTGGGGCATTTTGTGCCTTAACTGGGAGGAGAGAGTGACAGTGGATAGGCTTGTGAAAAGGGGTGAGGGAGTAGGGGGAGGACACTCTGCTAACTGTTCACAGGTTGGATTCAAACCCGGGTCGGCAGACGTAAGTATGGGTTGTGCTTAGTTGCTTACAACTCTGTCAAACCATCAACCCATGTAAAGATATTCTTAAGCTTCTGAGAACTTTATTAAGTACAGAAATCTATGTATCCAAACTGGAATATTGGTGTCTAATAAGAGCTGAAATAAAGAATTTCCTGACCTGTTTTACAAAGAACTATTAGGACAGTTGAGGGAGTTTGCTGGTTTTTACTAATACAAATTCACACTTGTGTTTGCTTACCCATTTGGGTAATTCCAACAGTGTGCATGATTCACAAGCAATATTTTTCTCCCCCAAAAGACAAAAGGACAGCACATTTCAGTATACGAGGATTGCAGAAGCAACGTCCAACTCCGTCTGCACATCCTCCTCTTCAACAACAGCAAAGAGGGTGTGTACATTTGAATTAGTAAAAAATAGTTGCCCATTCAGATCGACTCAGTGTGACTTAAACATGGCGCAGTATGTTTTTGCTTTAGCTGCTGTTGCACGGTAAGCATTTTTAGCTCCGGATCAGCTCAGTACGCTCACTACCCCAACAGAAGGGTGCCAAAAATGTGGGACAGCATGGATCAGTCGTTTAGGTATCTCTCCCTGGATTTGACGATGGACACACTGATAATTCCACAACTCATAAAGCCAAACTGAACCAGACTGCTTGGAGGAAACACAGCTATAGGATTGAGTGTTTTGCATATTAATGGGTTACATATTATTCCATCTGGGTGACAGAGAGTCATAGGGAGCTGCAGAGTATCTCAAGAAATACTGAAGTGTGATTGAATGAATGTTTCGTCTGTCACATTCATTACAAAGAGCCAGATGCACAACTGATCCCACACTTGTCACTAATGCCTCTTCATCATTCAAATAACTCTGAGAGCCTTTTCTATTTTCTGACCAGGATCAATCATTTCAGCTTAAAGCTGAGATGTATCTGCCTCATGACAAACATGGAGAGTGGCGAATCTTTGCAAGGTTATGACAATTACTAAAAAATAATCTAAAGCAATGATGGGCAACTGGCTGCAAAAGGCCCCCATGCAAACCTCTACCTCTCTCTGTATGGCCCTCAAGTCAATTTCAATTTTTCTTAAAAAAATCCAAAGTGAACATGAAGAAAATCAGACATGAAGAATTTAAGTGTAGCAGTACCATGAACAAAGACTAAATGCATTAGAAAAGTATATATATATATATATATATATATATATATATATATATATATATATATATATATATATATATATATAGATATATAGATAGATATATATATATATATATAATTTCATATTATGATGTTTTTATACTTATTTTATTTGCTTCTAATAATTCTGAGTAAGAATCTTTATACTATTGTATTCTGTATTGTAGAACATTTAGAAATGATTGTATTTATTTTAACACAGAAAAGTATTCAATAGAAAAAAATATCAATCAATCCTTTTTTTGTATAGCTAAAATAATAACAAATGCTACCTCATGAGGATTTTCAAAAGAGTAGGTCAATGCCATACTCTTCCTTTGTATTTTATTTTACTTTAATTTTCTCCATTTTATTTCTTTTGTTTAAGAGATATAGAAATGACAGAGGCAGGCAGAGACAACGGGATTAGTATGGGAATTCATAATAAGGATAAGTTATGGATGCAAGGACCATAAATTTGTCTTTATCATATTTCTGTTTTGAATACAACAATATTATCTTCGCGCCTTGATTCAATATGATTGTAAAGGTAGTTATTAGGGTAGTATTGGCAAAAACAATGATAGAGAGATTGTTCTAATATTAATATTAATAACTAGAATGAACATGGACATAGAAAATGCAACTAAATAACATTTAATGCCTTCTAAATGGTAGTTAATTTCTCTGAAAAGAAGCCAAAACAAGCTTTAATCCAACGTCTAACTTGTGAAGTAAAAAATCACTATTTCTATTTGACTGTTAAAATTGATATATTGATATATTATTCTTTAATGTGTTTTTCTGTCTGTTTTGTTAAATCATGAATATTTTAAATGATTTGATGTAGATATTTGTCACATTTTTGAACAATAAGCTCCTCTGTTAATGTGAAAAGTATTATTGTGACCCTCTTTGTTGGCAAATTTGCTTTTTCCCGATCTTGAATATATAAAAGTAATTCAGAGAAACACAGTTTCATCTGTTTCTTTTAGTTTTTACAGCTTCTTGACTCTGTGGGTAAATTGATGGAGGTTTTCTAAGTCTTTCCAGAATCTTCCACTTTTTAAGACATACCAAATTAATTGTCTAATCCAGATAGTCAGGACTTTCTCTTTGAGTATTTCTTAAGAAATATTGCCAGTCCATCAGTGCAGTTTTGACTGTGTGCAGGAATTTTATTGCAAATGTATTAACCTTCAGAAAAAAACAGCACTGGCTTAACTGCACACATTGGTAGGCAATGTGTGGTCAAGTGAGTGAAATTGGTGCAGAGTGGTGGTAAGACGGTGATGCTTTCTTTTGGTAAACTCACTGCTCAGAGTCACACTTATTCACTTACACCCACTCACGCCACATTCACATGGATGGTTAAAGTTTCCATGCAAGATGATCACAATCACACCCGTTTACTCAACTCAAATACTTAAGGAAGAAATTAGGGACTGAGTATCGGTCACCTGTCCAACTCTGCCATTTTATTTGTACATTTAAAATACACAGCATTATCATTTACAGTACACCTCTGCTTGGTGGTTAAATCACCACCGACTTCCCTGACATTTAATCTGCATTAATTTCAGAAGCACCTCTTTAACATGACTGCCTGTATTACCATATGCAGCATGTCAGCTGTCAGCTGTGCTAACACAACATGAGCAAACCTGGAGAATAAAACAAGCCTGTCAGATTCTCATTAAATTCAGCAGTTTAAAAGAAAACAGGGGATAATGTGAACCAAGCTTGTTTAAAATTTGAAACCTGATTTGGGCTTTGCTTGTCAAAGTACGGACATGTTGGAATAAACATCTTCTGTGTGTTCTGCAGCAGTGGGTGACACAGAGCCATATAGTGAGTGCCAGATGTCACATTGCGTTTTATTTGTGATCAGTCAGGTAGAAAACGACAGAGCACAGGCTCTGGAGAGCGGCTGCACACGGACTATTTCATGGAGTGCACCTGAAATGCTGTTGGTTGGATGCATTAAGTACAGCTAAGGGGTTGTTTGTCTCCTGAGTGCAGAGGACGTGGCAGCCCACCAGAGCACTCGCCCCCAAGTGGTTTGACTACGACCGGTTTAGTCTGGTCTGGCCGGAGGGGGGGTGGAAGAGGAGAGCGATTCTAATCAAAGAGGTCGACTGGAGAGCTTGTTCGAGAATTCACACTAATGCTGCTATTACTGCTGCCGCTCCAGCGCTACAGTATAGATCCTACAGCTACAGCTTTGTTACAGCCAGCCCCTTCTCTTTGTACTTTGTGAAACAGAACAATGATGAGTGAAAGAGTGAGATGGAGGGGGAAATTATAAGCTGACAAGAAGAATATAGGAGTAATATGAGTGTTAAGATCAACAAGCTGCCTGTGTTAGAGCTGACATGTTCAATAGTGCTTTTACAGGAATCTTTTATTCAGTGTTCAGTTTAGCACACAGTCAAAGTCTTAACGGTTGTTGAATGCTTCTTTAGATTCTTTGCCTGAAATGAAGTCTGTGTTGAGTGTAGGTTTAAGACATCTTAGTATTTCTTTTTATTCTGCAACATAAACCTTACAGATCTTCTTACAAAAAGCAGTTGCTTCCAAGTGATCAACTAGGACAACAGAGCAAAAAGACAAAGAGTGGTGCAGGGATGACATGTTTTGTAGGCTAACCAGTCCAAGTTTCCTCGACTGAAAGCCTTTGGGATTTTTCACTGTGTTCTTGATTATTACAAAGCCCTAACAATGATACAGTGTGATGTGGAGGTGATGTAAACTTGTGTAGGAAGTGCTTACAAGCTAACTCACCTGTGTGTTTTAGGACTCATTCCTGCATCACTTTAACAATGCCCTGTTTTCACCCTCACCCCTGAATCTGAGTCATGCTATTCTGCAAAACTGTAGTTATGCATCAAAACGGTGTATTATTTGATTTTATATGAAACAGAAAATGTTTGATCATTTTGTTACAAGGTACAGTCATGTGGATTAAAAGTTTGATACGTAATAATTAACTGACACACCAGACACACAGCTCAGTACACCGCTGGTCAGAGTAGTTGGACAACATTGCATTGTTTATTTTTCCCTTGCCATCCCAGGCTCAAGGATCCCTCAGGCAGCTCGCAGACCCAGCATTTCCAGGAGGAAGCTACAGAGCTCTGCCTGCTTCAAATATACTAAGTTGACGGACTGACTGACTGCTGACATTTTTTTCTCTTCCTCTTTCTGTTCAGTGGGAGACTGTGCCATGAGTAGAGTGTTTTTATAAACCTATAAACTGAAAAGTAAAAATGAATGTTTTTGGTGTGTTGGGAAAAGTGCATTGTTTGTGTTATGCAAACTATTTTTTAACTATTTAAAGGTACAAAGGTGTTTTGGAAACAGACTTAATGAACTGAAAATAGTCAATATCCTGAGAAAGGTACAGATTTTTTCGTTATTTAACACTTGTGTGATTTTCCTTCTTTCTTATTATTACTTTGGACTTATTGGGGGGGCATTTAAATCTTGAATAAATCTTTATTAAAAAAAAAAAAAAAAACTTGCTGAGTTGTAAGGTTTATACTTTTCATCCTTTGTGTTGGTTCAAAACAAAAACAACAACAACAACAACAAAAAAACGTGGTGACTTGCTGGCAAAAACAAAATGACTTTTTCCAGGATAAGCTTGGCTGGCACCCCAGACAATAAACCCCAATAAAATATCTGCTTACAAAGTCATCACAACATATAAAATACACACATACACATACAGTATATTCATACATCCAAACCCAACATGAATATATCATGAGCGCAGCACTGGGCGAAACCTACAGTGCTGTGCATCTATAGGAGGCTTACAGTAACAGTGACAAGAAAAAAACTCTATTTCGTGGTTGGAGATCTCAGAGTGGATCCAGGCTCATGTTGAACAGCCACCACCAAAGCTGTGCTGGTTTGGGGGGGGGGCAGAGTATAAGGGACTAAAGTAAGACCTGAAGCTTGTGACAGATCCATGAGCCAGATCATAAATCTGTCCTGATAATTCACATACTTCAGTAAGTAGCACCTTTGCTAATTTCTGCCCGAGCAGCCATTTTTTGCAGGCTTGCAGTTGCTTCTTAATGTTATAATACTCGTAGTGCCTACCTCTTTCTTCTCAAAGGAAGGTAATGTGCAGTGCATCTTTAGACCAAGCTCAATCATTCCAGCTTGAGGCTTTCAGATGGATCTGCCTGATTTTAGACATTAAATCAGGCCATTCTAGCTGCACTGCAGGTTAACATTCCCCTGAAGTTAGAGAACTGAACACAGATATATAAAATTTATTTCTGTTACTCATATTGGCTTGTTTAAAAGGAACATGGAGGATTGTGGTGCTTAAAAATTCAACAAAATGCATGATTTTAATTTTTTCATCTGTTGAATCATACTTTTGATACAAAGTGCAAAATAAAAATCGTATGGTGTAAATTTTGTCCAGCTCTACATAAGGTGCAATGTAGAACTGACTAATTGATTAATCACTAACAGAATCAACTGTTGGGTGCATCTTTCTCTACATTTCTTCAAACTGTAATGATTTGGCATATTGTTCCGTGCAGCTTTTGCAGCTTTTGTCAGTGTGTTTTCATTATTTAGAACATGCGCCTGATCTTGTAAAAGGCATTATTCCGGCTACTGCCTTCTGTCAGCCACTTTTTCTGGAAGGATTAAAATTCTCCATGCTGTAATCATGTTATCAGCCTAAGGCTCGGAGTTACGGGCTAATCCAGACCTTGGCTGGAAGTAAAATCAAATGGTTTTTGGTGAGGGCCATGCATCATGTTAAGCCCACTATGACAATAGTTTGTTTCATCTCATCCAGCACAAAGAAAACACTCGACATCTGTGACAGATCACGTACATCCTGAGGATGTGCAGTGAGGAGGGGGGCACGTGGGTGCTCGGACTTCAAAGGGAATCACATGATTGGGGTGAGGGGATGTGTTGTGACAAAACAGCTAGTAGTTTAGTGCAAAAGACCTGAAGAATACTGGACAGAGGAAGATGGTGGGTTTTTTTTTCTACTGAAATAAAAAGTGTTAATCTGAAGGAATTATTCCAGATAATGTTTTTTCTTTTTCAAGTTTCATATCTCAGCTTCCTTCATTTAAACCCTCATAGACTCTTAGGACACTGTCTGTCTATGAAAAATACAAATGTAGTTGGCAGAAATGTGTTTTTGTAACAAATTGGAATTTGAACTGTATGATAATAGGCCTTTAGTGCTTTATGTAATCAAAACAATCACACTTAGCACATTAAATCCATAAACAGTCACATTTAAACCCATTACAATTGTGATTTTTATTATATGACACCAGCAAAAAAGCCATTTAATGTCTGATTGTATGCATTCATTCTGCAGGCCAGGCTTCAGATTAGTATTTTTTACTGTTTTAAAGTGGATGGCCCCCTCCTCATTTAAGCAAAAACTTTTCCACAAAAGAATTATACTTTTGAAATCTAGTAAAATAACTTTACTAGACCTTTTATCTACTTCTTAGTGCTATGTTTTGGTGTTTGCAGCTATATAGCACTAGTTTTAATAAAAAGCCATTTAGCTCCCTTTAATTTCTGTCTGATAAAATGGATGAGGCCAAAGATGAAAAAGAATATGACTGAGCAAGAAACCAGTTAAAAACAGGTTAATACAATTATTCCAGTTGAAATTAATTGCATTTTTAGATCAACTATCAACCATTCTTTCAAGGTTAAAAGGTTGTATCCTGTTGCTTTAATACCTCCATGTCGGACTCCCCGTAAAAGTCAATCTGTAAGGTTGACATGGTGTAGGTATGAAGTAGGCTTGCTTCTTGTGAACCTTGACTGGCCACAGACCTCCTCAGAAGAGCAGAATTACACTGCTGGCATGTATCAGAGATCATTTGCAATGCATCAAATGACTGACCAGAATGTAGGCAATTTGCTGTAGACTGTGTTGTGGACAAGCAGCAGGGCTGAAAAATGAAGCCAGTGCTGAAGTGCCAAAAAGTGCAGTTCCATTTGTTTCTGCTGGAGGCTGCCTGCTGTAAACCTGGAAGTTACATGATGTTGTAGGGAACAGAGTTTTCTACAGTTTTAATTAACATCTTAACAGCCAGTTTCAACAAATGGCTTTGGAGTAAACCATTTTTTTTTCTTAATTGCCTCTTTCTCTTTTAGTTCTAGTTTTATGTAGTTGCAGACATGATTGAGATGGCTACAAGCCCACGCAGAGTCAATATGAACTGGGGTAGAAATATAGCACTTCCACTCCCCATCGCTGAATGTAAATAGAATTTTAGATTTGCTTTTTCAGATAAATACATTACAAAAGGTCAAAAATGAACACATGCATTCAGGTTTTATTAACTTAAATTATGCAACATAGAATATATTGTTACTGTCGGGCATAAACCTCTTATCTTTGAAGCTGTGACTTTTCCAGAAATGAAAAAAAATGTTCTACGAATGAACGAATTAATATTGCCATGTCCTGAATATGTGATTTATTTGCACTTTCATTTGTTGAGAAAATTATACGACCCATTCACTAACATGGAGGAATACCAAAAGGACTGATTTATGGAAAAAAAAAGGAGAGAAGAGGTTTGTGCCTGACAGCAACCATGGCCAATATTGCCCCATTTTTAAAATGTTAAAGTTTTATTGGGTTTAAGAAAGGGTGGTAGCAAACAAAATGCTAACAAGGACTCCAAAATGGCCAGGGACCCCATCACAATCATTACAGAGATTTTTTGTCTATACATGATGGTCATGGGCACAAATTTAATCTGGTCATTCGAGTTAGAAGAAATTCTCAAACAGGAGGTTTTAATGTGACACTATACACTGGAAGCGTGGCAGCTGCTCCCAGGTTGAACCACCATGTTGTAGTTCAATAATAGCTTCAAAGTTGCTTTTTACTTGCACTATTTGCATTTAAATTATGATTTGTAATCATCAAATATCCAAGAACACAATGAAAAATCCTATAGTCTTTTAGCAGAGGGGCCTAGGGTGATGCGAACTTCCTGGTTGGCTCACAAAAACATATATTTTGCACCATTTTATTGTTCAGATGGCCTCAAAGCTAGTCTCTACTCTGCCTCTCTGTCAGTAGGTTGATCCAAAGTTAAGATATGAAGGCATCTACTGTATAGGTGTATCAATGTATTGCCTTCAAAGCAATCCATCCTAAGCCTTCATTAATAATCAGCATATGACATAACATGTCATGTCTAAATTGACCATAGGTGCCCTGCAACCCCTTACACCCCAAACAGGATGAGCTGTAAAACTAGTTAGCGAATATCAGACATTAATTGTTGAAAATAAACCGGATAACTCTGTATTGCTATTACCATCAAACACAGATGGCAGCATACAGGTCATTTAACTGACATTTGACTTCCTACAATTCAACTTTGTGTCTGCACACAGCTCGGTTATGCTAGTTAAAGATATATTGTTTAGCCCTAGTGTGCAGTGTTAAAGCAAACCACCCTCCTTGATGATTTTTGGCCTTACAGGAGCTGGCAGATTAATGCAGCATTCTATTATCCAATGTTTTTTCCTTCTTTCTCTCGGAGAATAAAATTGAAAGTTTTAGACAGAGAGCTTTTTATTGTTTCAAAATCCAACAGCTCTTGAGAATACTTTCAAAAGGCCTAATTCTGCCTCTCTGCAGTTGATTTTTTTTGTTTTGCCTGACATTCACACAATGCCCTCGGGCTACAATTCATTCTGAAAATAACATCTTGTCCACTAAATTGTAAAATTGGTGATTAAAAGCATAATGAAAAGTGTGAGCGTTGGAGAATGACCGCAGGACAAATAAGGAAGAAAGAGAGAGAGAAATGGCTGCAGAAAGACAAATGACCTGGTGCATTGTGATGGCAGCCCATACAACTCACACTGAGACATTTTCCAAACTTTCCCCCTGTCTGGATGTTGATATGTGAAGAGTATTATAGAAGCTAATGTGTGGGGAAAAGTGCCAGCAGGGTGCCGTGATTTGCATGCACACTCATTCATTATTAAGACACTTTTTCTCTCAATAAAGGAGCGCTGAAAGAAAACTGGAAAAGTAAGAAACAGAATTGCTATAAATACTCCAAATGACTCACAGGGAGCTGCTATTTAAGGATTTGAAAATAAATGATATCAATACAGAAATGTTTCAACTGTGAGGATTGTGTAAGATCTGTTCTGAATGTTTAATGTTGCATTGATAACTAAGAGAGCACAAACCTCCACCAAAGCATTTCAACTTTGTAGGGCGAGTTATTGTCAAAAATGTGGAAGACTGCCTCTACTTGTTACTTTTATCAAATCATTAAAAAGACTTGGATTTGCATATGGATTTGGATCACCACCTAAGGGTTATCATATTAAATTTGCCATTACTAACATTCTTTGAAAATGTCATGAAAATCTGTTGAGAACTTACTGAGTTATCAACAAAAAAGGGACAAAAACCTGCCCTATTCACATAGTTAAGAGATCCTTAAAAAGATTCCTGCATCTGGTTTCAGATCCCCACCAAAATCTTCTCATTTCTTTTTTGTACCATGACTAACATTGCCTAAAAATGTCATGAAAATCTGTTGAGAGCTTACCAAGTTATTAACGAAAAAGGGAAAAAAAACTGCCCTTTCCGCATTGTTAAGGAATCCTTAAAAACATTGTTGGATCCATATCCGATTTCAGATCACCACCAAAATTGCATCTTTTTTTTTTTTTTTTGTACCATGACTAACATTCCCTTAAAATGTCATGAAAATCTGATGAGAACTGTCCATCCACTCATTATCTAGACCCCTTATCCCCTGGGTACCCCCTGGATTGGTTGTCAGCCAATTGCAGGGCCAAATAGAGAGACCAACAACTATTCACACACTCACCCACACCTAATGACAAATTAGAGTCACCAATTAACCCAAAAAGCATGTTTTTTGGTCTGTTGGAGGAAGCTGGAGTGCAGTGAGAGAACCCACGCATGGACAAGGAGAAAGGCAAACTCACATAGAAAAGCCCTGATATACAAGGGGCTGCCTTATCTCAACAAATGATTATTATTACATTATAATTATTATATATTATAACTTCACTCATTTCATTTTATTTTTAACCCCTGTTATTGTGTTTTTACCTATTTTATTGTATTTTTTGCATTGGAATTAGTTATTTTCATTGTAGTATTTAATTGTTTTATTGTATTTATCTTTATTACTGTCTGTCATTCCTTTGTTCAGCACTTTGGGCTGCATATTTATGTATGAAAGTTGCTACGTACAATAAAGCTGAGTTGAGTTTAATTAAAAAACACATGAAATGGTGTACATGCTTTTTTACTAAAATAAAAATACCATTCAGTATCATATTTTAAATGATTCATGTGAAGGCTATCATGAAAAAAGGTTGTTTGGGAGCAATTTGACAAGATTTTTGCCCCAAATTAAGCTAGTTTAAGGATTATAAGAGCAAGAAACCATAAAAAACTACATATATATTCTGCAAGGTTATGGTGATGCAGTTATGTGATTAATTCAATGGTGTATGTTTTTCAAGGTTTTTAAGGTAAAAGCCATGAACTAGTTGATGATTTAATGTTTTATTTTGATCATTCTGCCTTACGAAATAAAGTCTGAAATACACAGTGTACACACTCTCAGTTTATCTCCCTGCAACTCAGAACACAAAACGCAGACCTGATCCAGAAGCATCTCTGCACAGAATAAGGACACAGAGGCACGGGATGTCATTATACACAAAATACTTGTCTTTTTCTTTTTTCTTTTTGTTTTTTTTAAACCAATGGAGGGACATCATGCAACCTCAGGGCTCAATTCCTCCTGTCAATCTCATCACTAAACATGAGGATGCCACCAGAAAAGAAATAAAAAAAGAGAAAATGAACTGGCCCCGCTCTATAGCCTCATCCAATCTATGAAAGCCAGGCCGCTCTCTGCCCGCCGTGCAATTACACACAACCTGTTGAGTGTTGTCCCGGGGAAGGCGGTCAGCAAGTCACTGGAGAATTAATGAAATGCCAAGATGGAGGGAGAGAAATAGCCTGTATAACCTATCCTCAAGGTGCCCTTGTGGTATTTCCGAGAATAAGTCACACAGGAGGAGAATATAGCAGGCGCGGTCATACGTTGAAAGACAAAGTTGTGCTGCCTTCAACTCATAATCTCTTTTTTTATATATATATTTATATATATATATATGAAAATGAGAGCCATCATCGGATCACTTTTTTACCGCAAAGACCAAGACCACAGTCTATAAAGGTCACAGATACGAAGAGATGTAATTGCACGCCTCACTGTCGACCCTTTTTGTTAAAACTGCTCATTATGGCCTGAAAAGACCAATCACTTCATCAAATTAAACTAAAGAGCTTTTCTTTTTCATGTTAAGTTGCCTTGTTGCTCAATGTTATCAAAAGCAGAAGGCTGAAACTGAAGGATGAGGGTTTTTTTAAGATATTAAGCACTTACCAAGTCCACCTTCCACCCACAGATTGGAAAAGGTGCCTCATGTAACAACTCTGACCTCATTTGTAGATTCTTTGACTGCTGTTGAACCATTAAGTTTGACTCCTTTCATGTTGGATTCTTTAGCAACAATTAGGTAACACATAAACACTCACTGGCCACTACTTTAGATAATCTGTCCAACTGATAATTAATACAAATAGCTGATCACAAGGCAACGGATTAAGGCATGTAGACATGGTCAAGACGAGTACTGAAGTTCAAATTGAGCATGACAACAGGGAAGAATGCTGATTTAATTGGCTTTAATGTGGCATGGTTGTTGGTGCTTGTATGTCTGGTCCAATTATTGCAGAAACAGCTGATCTATTAGGATTTTCACCCACAATTATCTCTCGGATTTACTGAGAATGGTCCACAAAAGAGAATATCCAGTGAGTATCAATGCACTGGGCAGATATGCCCAGAAGAATTGCCAGAGTAGTTCCAGATCATAGAAAAGCAACAGTTACTTAAATACCAACACTTGTTATATGTTGAGGATCATTTCTTTTTTATGTCAAATCTTGAGGCAGATACAGAAGATCACACCAGACACCACTCCTGTCAGCTAAGAACAGGAAGGCTGCAGTTCACACAGGCCCACCAAAAATGTACAATAGAAAATTAGATGAATGATACCTAATCTGATAAATCTGGATTTTGGCTGCAACATCATAATTAGATCAGGAAAAAGGAACATGAGAAGCTAGAGAAATACCAAGGGCTCAAAGAAGAGCTAGAGAAAACCTGGAAGGTGAAGGCAACAGTAGTGCCTGTGGTCATTGGAGCACTCGGGGCAGTGACCCCCACACTGGAGAAGTGGCTCCAACAGATCCCTGGAGAAACATCAGACATCTCACTCCAGAAGAGTGCAGTCCTAGGAACAGCTAAGATACTGTGTAGGACCCTCAAGCTCCCAAGATTACAAGCAGGTGGGGGAGTCCCTAGCCAGGTATTTACATAGTAGAAGCTGAATATTCACAATTTGCCTTTGGTTGACTAACAGTAGATGGAAAATAAACCAAACACTTTTAAATAATTGGAAAAAAACTGTGGGGAGACATAATGAGTGCAACGGGTTAATCAGTAAAGCTTCATTACGTGCTTTATGCCTCATGTTGCAAGAGAAGTGTCAAAAGCACATAACCTGTCTCCCTCATAAAGATTTAATAGGTTGATAACTGTACAAATATTTGCCACAGGCAATAATTTGTTTGAAGAAAACAAGCACATCCGTGTGAAATTAAACCTTTAACACCCCCATACAGCTGAAAATAAATCATTTTAATTTTATAAGCAGGGTTTTGACTTTGAGTTGGCAGCCAAATTAGGCTCTTTTAATCAGCTGTTGAATATCTGACTATATGGGGTCACTTCTACCAGTAGGATAAACTGTTTTTAATCATTGTTTTGCATTAATGTTGGTCCACAAAGCACATTTAATTTTGTTTCTTAGCTGAAAAGCTGCTGTTGGGTGCCGGGCAGCTTTTCTTCTCTTCAAACTGCATAAAAACAAGTACAGAAGATTCAAGACTGCATCATGAAGCAGACTGCCAGTTTACTGATCAAGCAACAAAGCTGAATGTTTGCAGTCTCGGGTATAAGTGGCATAAAACTGGAGATGCGCAGATTCATCACTTTAACATAGTGTCTGCTGGTGATGTCAGAAAATATCAATGCACAAGTGTATCATAATATTTTGCTGCACGATTATTCGGGACATTTGTTTTGTGTTGTAGTTCAGGTATTCAGCTGGTATTCAGCCATTTGACCCTCTGCCCCAAATATTACCGTTACAGTCACTGTTATTATTGAGGCCATTTTGCTTCCATTCAAGTCATATCCAAATGACATACCTCAGCTTTGATCTGCTACTTTTCCACAGAATTAGACTAGAGAACTAAGTTGTTGAGAAAGTGATGTGAAGGATTTTGCTGCGTTATCCTCTGACTTAGTAGTATTTATGGCTCGCAGGTGTCATTCAACAGCAAACCTATTTGAATGTTATGTGTCTGCAGCAGGATCCACTAAACTAACATCTTTACCAAGGTCAGTGATCGGTAGTTGAAAGTTTGCAGGTTCGAGCCCAGCTCCGGCTGTCACATGGCGATGTGTCCTTGGGCAAGACACTTAACCCCAAGTTGCTCCCACTGCTGTGTCAGTGGTGTGTAAAAGGGTGCGAATGTGTTAGTTGATACTGATGGACAACTGACAGAAACTCTAAAACATCAGTGAGTGAAAGTGAATGGGTGTGAATGGGTAGATGTCATCTGTGGTGTAAAGCAGCTTTGAGTTGTCAAAGACTAGAAAAGGGCTTTATAAACTCAAGTTCATTTACCAACTAGTCATAGATATTAGACTCAGAGAAGAACTGTGTTTCCATCCACAAGAGCGTTTAGAAACATGGCTGACTTGCCATCAAAGTGTGGCAAACATTATTCAAGTCTTATAAAAGCTGGCCAGACTGCTATTCCCTCTGCTTCAAGCAAAAATCCAGTTTCTAAGCACAGAAAATATGACAAACACAAAACCACTGAACAAGCAAACTGACCAGCTGTGGTGAGCAGATACTGACACCTACTTATTAGTGATAACAAAATGACAACAAAGACCTCCTGGGACTGCTGTGAGTAAAATACATAGCTAAGCATGGCACACCATTTTGTCAGAATCTTGGACAGCTACCAGAAGGCATCTGTGGTAAAATGGAAAAACGTGACTTGAGTGAATTCATGCTTAAGTCGCCATGAACGGAGAAAAATCAGCGAAAAAGACGATTTCAAAAGCTGAGCTGCATGTATCTCTGGCTGTCCAGGCATTTTGATGGGGCAAGCTTCAAGTGGTCTTTCATGAAAATGTGTGATATGACATACAGCATGGCTTAGTTCCTCAACACCAGTTACTGCATCTTGTTCTTCTTACCTGACAAGGCTCCCACTAGAGTCGGGGTCCCTGGCGGTGACTGTCCCAATGACCGTATTGATGGGAGCATTCTCATTCACTTCTAGTGTGTAAACAGGTTTGGAGAAAACAGGAGGTTCATCTGAGTCTTCCACCACGATCTTCACTGTCGCTGTGTCCTTAAAAGGTCCACCACTGCTGGGCTCAGAGCGGATGTTGGTGGCCTCCACTTTCAGTGTGAAGGCCCTTTTACTCTCGTAGTCCAATGGCTGTGAAAGAAGAAAAGAGACATGTGATTTAAAGCTGCTGCATGAACAACTGAAGAGACCACGCTGCCTCATTACCACTTATATCATATTTGGATTTATTATAGAGATAATTACAGTTTCTAAAGGGATAAACTGCACCTGAATAACATTTTGAGGCCCTTGTTCAATCATTTTTGCTTTTTCCTCCTTATGCTGAATACTGGATAAATTAGTATTACCAATCAGATGGAAAACACTTTTATTCAACCACTTTATGAAACAGCAAAACCTTGAGTACAGGGGCAATCACTAAACTCATTTAGTTCAGCTTTTATAAAATTTTGGCAGAGCATGTTCAAACTGTCACGTATTGTATCTTATGACTTACCGTGCACTCCAAAGAGGAATAAAAAACTCCCTGTGTATTATAAGATGTTTTCATGCAGAATAAATCCCCTGCTTTTGGAGGTTGCCAAAATGAAGTTAAACAAGTCTAATTTGACGCTCCTATTCTATTTTAACAAAATTATGACAGCTCAAGGAACTGGAGTCTCTTGGGTTCTCAAACTCTGCAATAATTACATAACTTAAAATACAAACTGAAAACCAGAGTTGTTCAAACTCTTTCAATTTAAGGGCCACACACAGAAAAAATAAGGATTCCCAGGTCGTTTTAAAAAATCCATCTTAAGAGTGGAAAAAGAAGACATTTTTGGGTTAGTCAATCAGATTTCAGGAAACTTGATCTGGCTTGGCTACCAGTGGGTTTGTACCCAGTCAAGGTTCAGATACCCTGATGGACAGTTCAATATAAACTCTACAGAATATCCAGTATGTCACTAGTCCATCTGGGTTACAGCTCATAGAAAGTGTTTAGGACTGGGCAGAAACATTCAGAAGCATATCCGTCAGGTAATTGGTCAATCACGTTCATTATGAGCCAATCGGATAATGTAATAGACAGGCGATACTGCCGCAGTATAAAGTTTAAAATGTGAGGCACAGCATAGAACAAACATGTAAGAAGTGGAGCAAACATCCTTTCTATCATGAAATTCTTCCAGTGTTGTTGTTTGTTTTTTATTGAATAAGGAAATGCTGTCCAGATCTGATAAAATTGCTTTTGAAGCTGTTACCATGTATGTTTTATACAAGCAGTCACTCCTGCTGTCGACTCGCTCATAGCTCCCACCTCTCCCTGCTTTAAAGGACTCTGATTGGGCCGTGCCAGTTTGGGCCAAGTACAGTCATTGTTGATTGGAGCTTGGCAAGATGGATCTAGCTGACGATAGACATTAAAACAGGGGGGGGTCCTACTGTACTGCAAGGTTAAGGTCACAGGCAATGAGAGAGTGAGAGGAATAACAATAATTGCCTATCTTCATGTTTGAGCAGCAAACAAAGGCACACTGCTCAAAGCTGCTAACCTGACACTCCAGATAGACTGATCATAACATCAAGTACAAGATATACTTTACCAGCCAATGAGGGCAACAGTCAATAAAAAGTTGTTGGGAAGAGCAGAACCTTCAAAACACATTTCACACACAGTAGGTGATTGGACCATCATTTTGTCAATCATATTTAATACTGGCCAATAAGGTGATGTAGTGGGCGGGTGCTCCAGCTGAGGAGCATAGTTTATAACCCAAGCCAGCTTATAAATCAAACCCTTGTCAAAACATCTGGGAGGGGAGAAAAACATATTTTACGTGAAAACAACACATTTTCCAGAGCTTTTATTTGTGTTCCTCTTAAAGAAGAATTGTCAGTTTTGATTAAAATGCCACCAGAGCAGGTAGCATCCATGCTAATCTCATACGAGCAGCCATTGCACAGGCTAGTAGTTGCCTCTCACTGTGTCATGCTAACTCCCACCTCTCTCTTCTAAAATAATGTAGATTGGTCAGTGCTTCTGCAGACCAAGCTCAATCGTTCCAGCTTGGAGTTTGCAAGAAGATCTAGATGCTCTGCAAAGTTACAGACCTGCCAAATTCTGTAGGAATGTTGGTGCAGACCATCGGTGCAATGCGCTTTGTAAATCCAGTCTTAAAAAAAAGACAGCTAGTAGAGAAATGTCATGTTTTTCCATGTATCAGTAATGTCCATGCTTCCTTTACAAAGCAATTGAGTGAATTAGCAACACCCTACCAAGGTTTACTTTTTTGCTTTCATGTTAGCTTAAAGTAACTTATTAAATAATTAGAAATGTTGATGATTCTGAAGTAACACAAGAACAATAAACAAGTTTAATTGTAAAGTTTTTTATACCATTAAGAAGTATACATGATCAAATGGTATCCTAATTAATTAAGTGTGCCTTCTGTCAGCTCTGTCTTGCAACAAAGACAGAAATAAAGGGAGAATGTGGGGGAAGTCTTTCCTGAAGAGGGTCAAGTCATGTTTGCATTAACTTTCATGTTTGTGGTTTTGAAAAAAGAACATTGCATTGGTGATGCCTCCTGGTTGCTCTTATCTACAATGGTAAGTATGACGTCATAGGCAGCATGACCTGCAGTCATAAAAATCTTGTTTGATGTGTGAATCAGAGAGGCTTAGATCCTGTCGGGAGCAGTATAATGGTCATATAGACAGCAAAAATCTGAGGATTATTTGGACAAATTGTGGACTGCAACAGGCCCGCCATATGGACGCCTCACAGGGGAAGGACGCAGCAAAAATCTGGCATAGAATCATCTAGTGTGTGGCTGGCTTAAGTAAAGTTTGTGGGGTGTGGGTCGGATTAAAGTGAGTCCTACTCGCATGTCATTACTGAACACATTTTGCTAATTTAAAGTGTTAACTTACATACTTAAAGCAGCACTAAGTAAGATTCCGGCTTTTTAGCTCTCTAGAGGCCTCTGGTCGTTGAGTGTAACTGCGCGGTTACAAAAACAGAGCGCCTCACACCAACGTGCATTTGTTGACATACAGAGGGAGGAGAAGCGAGCTGACAGGAAGTCCCAAGAGGCAAATAAACCATGTGGACTGATAAGGTACAGTCTGATCATGCTTTTTAGTTTGTAGTTTTTTAGTGTGGAAGTGTTCCTACCATCCACATCGAAGTTACACAGTGCCAGTGAAGGTGATACAGACCCCCTCAGACTATGACAGAGGTGTCATTCAACCTGTTGTAAGGTGATGTACCATCACAATGATTCTAGAAATATTATATTAGGGTGGAAAAACTACGTAGTGTTGGTTTAAGTGTAGCCCATTAAGTATTCAAACACCAAACACGAATGCTACTGTGAGACAATGTGAACAGAGTCAAAGATTCTCTGAGAGTTTCTTACTAATACAAACTTATACCACTATGAGTTACATAAGTGAGATCTAAAAAGGTTACCCTCATGGTCACAGTCAGTAAGACTTAAACTTGTCCACCACTTTATTGGGCACACCATGCTTGTACTATTGCGGCAGATTATTGCTCAGGTTGTCCTCAAGTGACATTTGAGAGGTTCAGAAGTTAATGCTCTCAGGAACAACATGCTTAGGTCAGCCTACCCTGAAAAGAGGGGCAGTTCAGGTCAGCCGACCCAGAAAGGAGGGGCAATGATATAAATGTTCTAGGAAGTCCGCCGCTGCCACGTTACTATAAATGTTTGTCCAAGAGGACTTTGGTCACCTATGGCCATGCAGGAAGTAATGACGTCGCTGAAATACTGTAAAAAAAGAGCAAAAGTTTAGTCCGTCAGTCCAACTGGTGAGAGCTGCTTGAAGCTGTATTCTCTGCTGTATCTTCAATAAAACCTGCAAGAGGTTGCAAATTGGTTCTGTCTTTGTGTCGTTCATGTCTTCATTTTTGTATCTTGAAAAACTACCACAGTACCAGGCTGGACCCCTTTTACCTCCAGAACTGCTGCAGTTCTTCATGGCACAGATTCAACGAGGTGCTGGAAACATTCCTCAGAGATTCTGATCGATATTGACATGCCAGCATCACACAGTTGCTGCAGATTTGTCAACAGCACATTCATGATGAGAATCTCCCGTTCCACCACATCTCAAAATTGCTCTATTGGATTGAGATTTGGTGACTGTAGAGCCAGTGGAGTATGATGAACTCATTATCATGCTCAGGAAATGTTTTTAGCTTTTTGACATGTTGTGTTGTCCTGCTGCAGGTAGCCCTAAGAAAATGGTTTACGTGAACAGGCAGGACAACAGGTGTACCTATTAAAATGGCCAGTGAGTGTATGTTGCAGACATTCATTGATGCCTCTTTATTTTCTGCTTCGTCACACAGATCCAGTCAGGCAGGGGCTAGGCTAACATTGTTACTTGCTAATATACGCTGTAATTAGGCATAATCCACAAAATAGAGATTTAATACAAATTGACATAATTTGAGAATAATTATGGCTTTGTGTCCCTTTTGCAGCAGGTAGTGCTTAATAGATTTTTATGTCAAATTGAATTGTTCCAGGTATAATTGTAAGTGTTGTACTACAGTGACTGAACTGTATTTTTCAACCTTAATCAGCATGAAATAACACAAAAACCTCTCCTAATGCTCTCAGCAATGGTGGATTATACAGTCGAGCACTCACTCTGTGATCACAACTAAATCTCATAAATAAAATGAGACCAGATGCTGATCCAATTTCCCAAAGAGAAGTAAAAACGTGAAGTAAAGGACATGTCATTGTGTATCTGACATATCTGTTTAATTGCTTTTCTGAAGTGCTGTACAGTATTGCTTTTACAGATGGCTTGTCATTAATATTTAAAAGGGAGAGGGGGAGTCACATTTTTACTCACTCTGCATCTCCGAGGACATCCCAGACTGTCACAATTTCATTCTGAATCACCTCTGGTCGCTCTCATACTACTAGAATAATGGGATCAAGTCACTTCCACGCTCCATAACCAGGATTTATAGGGAAATCAAAACTGGGCCTTGCCGCTTGAGGGGATTGGAGCTGGCTCGGGAAGGGGGACTAAGACGAGGGATATGAACAAAACGAGAAATGTATTCAGACGGAGAGAGTGAGAAGATGTGTCCCTCAGGTCATTTGGGGAAAGGGGGGGTGAGGGGTGTCCTGCTAGTGGGGAGTGAGGGGACAGTGTGGGCAAGAGAGAGGTGGGGGTGGCAGGGCTTGGGGCTTTGACTTCGTCCTACGCTCCTGGCATCAGGGCACGAATAGACAGACCGAAGCCCCTGAAGCCTCTCCAAACCCCACTCCTTTACGGTTGGAGAAGCTATTTGAAACACTTTCATTATTAATCTCCCCCCCTTCTTCTCCTCCTGACACCCCTCTCCCTCCCTGCATTTCTTCTTCTCCTCCTCCCTCTGATCCTGCTGCCTGTGCCATGAAAGTACACGGTGTAGCTGAATGTGGAGCCAATGGATTACACTTTAAATCAGAGGGTAGTGGAGTGTCAGAGCTGTATGAGATCATGATAGTCTGAATGAAGATGGAGAGACACCTGTCTCTTCATAGAGATTATTTTAGAAAATAATTTACTTTGACTAGTTGACTAGCAGAGCAGAAGGCATGTAGTCCCCAGACTTCCATCTTGCCAGGGTCTGACTAAATCAGTGGTTCACACGTACTTTCTGTTGTGCTCCCCCCTCCTTTCAAGATAGAAGAATATACCACCACCATCCAAGTTGATAAAAAGGGCAAAGTCAGGATTGTTCTAAATACATCTAATATGTGAAGTATTACTGTGCAAACATATACATCCATCATTTTTTTTACCTTGTTATATCCAGTCATGCATCAGAATCAGTAACATTATGAACATCTAATTCTGACAACCAGTCAGGATTCTGACCCCAGCTAAGGAACCAATGGTGTTATTATATCTTGGCAAAGTGGAAGAAACTGTGCACAAACCAAATTTTGAGGCTCTCGCCTTGTGTGGGTGGCTCAAGTCCAAATCCAGCAAAATCTGCTGTGTGCCTTTGCCTACACTCTGTTGACCTTTCCGATTCCATCCACCGTCTCTCCATTGTCATTAAAGCACGGTTCATTTAAATAAATCTGAACACAGCAATAGATCCCTGTTTCTGTAATAACTCTCACCTGAAAGAGGTGGTCTCAGCTTGCTTCCTATCAGTCCCTGGAGCAGTTTATTCACAGTGAAGGCACAATAAACCCAGCAACCGGCACAAACAGGGTGACGAGGTAACTCATCACAAAGCTGTAGTAGTATAAGCAACAGTAGAAACATAACTGCATTACAGCCAACAGGCAACCAGGCTGATGACAGAGTACTACTTAAGAATAATGTTTTGGATCCCAGAGAGTCACCATCTGTGCACAGGCCCAACAAACCATGGATAAAGCAGCAAGTTAACATTACTCACCATCTCTTAAGCAGATAACCACAGGACTCAACAAACACTGACCAATTAAAAAAAATGTTTAGTTTCAGGAATTTAGTCCAGCTCTTTCAAGCAGGAGAATTTATCCCTTTAAAGCTGCTCTACTGTTTTTCTGCATTGCTGACACTTCTACAGGTGTTACAGTGTAAGAAGTTATTGTGCGATCTGGTGCCCTCTGTGGTTTTGCTGTAGTCAGCAGCAAACATCAGAAGTGTCTCCTCTTCGTGCACACACTTATATCACAAGGTGTGTTTGAAGGAAATATGCAAATGTATTGTTTTGTTTTTTTTTCAACTTAACTGAAACAAAACAACTGAGCTGTAGGTGAGAAAACCACCACAGAGTAGCACAAAATAACAACGGCCTTAAAATCATAAAATCGATACTTGTAATCCATTGTTTAACACTATATTAATTTCAGAACACATCCAACCTAATCACCATTTTTTTTATAAGTTAGACTCCTTTGTCTTCATTTACTTCTTGTATGCATTATATTGTGTAAGTGTGCCTGATATTACCCCGTCTAAAATCTCCTAAAATCAGATTAACAAACTTAGATAGTACAACTCAACCCTTGGATGTAAATTCTCCTTTAAGAATGGCCTAGACAAGACATACTGCTCAGCAAAATAAGCTCTTAACTGCATGTTGAAATATCATCAGTCTTTTCTTGTATATACTAATGATTAGTAGAATTTTATAAACAGCTGTAGTCCTTTTGGATGATCTATTACAACATTATTCAAGAACAAATTTTGCCGAATTTAATTAATTCAGCACCACAAATCAACTCGATAGGTCTTAACTCTTCGAATAAGTTGAACTAATAAATGAATGAAACTCAAAGTGATTACATTCATCTATTAATTAAGTTAATTGTAGGATGCTGCTCCCCTGAAGTCCAATGAGATTTTATGCTGACAGAAATTGCACATGGGTTTTAAAAAATTCACACACCAAAAGCACAAATGTGGTTACTTGTTTGCTGGTTGTTGTATGATAGTTACAATAACCTTCAGCTTAACAAATTTCCAAGGTACACCTATTTTTCGTCTCAAATCACCCCATGACCCCTGCCACACTATTTGAGAACCACTTTTGGCTTTGACCTTGACAAAATATAGGCTTTCACCTGAAGGTCAAACAGCTTGCTAAAGGTTGGCATGATAGCATTAGTGCTGGTGGTTAGCATTGCCAGAGGGCAAAATTTTGATTAGATTCAGAGGTCACAATGATATAGAAGCTACTTTGTGAGCAAGGCTAACTGGTTAGCATTGTCAACAATAAGAAGCATCATAATTACTAGCTCAAAAGGTTAAATATTGCCACCTGAAGGGCAAACAAGGGGAGTTTAAAAATTGCTGGGGTGATTTCTTAATATTTTTAAGACAGAACTTTTAATGTGATACCCTATTGTTATACATAAAGCTAACTTTTACTGTCATGTGCCAGTACATCAACCTCAATCTATATTTGCTGCTCTTCAAGCTCAACTTTTTTTTATTTTCTTTTTCGTATTTTTCCTTCTGCCCCATTGTTTTGCTCTTATTGCCTTGATTAATTCTTGAGTGTATATTTTACTTTGACACTGTATGTTTTAAAATATGGTTGCTTTTGGGCACAAACCTCCTATCTTCTGATTTTTATTTGGGTTTTTCGCGTAAAACAGTGCTATCGGTTACCTTGCATGTTGGTGAGTGGGTTTTATACACCTTTATCCAAGTTGAAGGGCAAAAAAAATCATTTGAAATCACCATGATTCAAAATTCATTTATTGAGAAGTAGAACTTTTTTTTTCTGAAAAGTTAATCTGACACACCAGATGGACCATTCAATATATTTCACTGTATTTCACTTAAAATCATATCCAGCAGGTGATTGGATGATTGTTCTGTCAATAACATTCATTACAGACTGATCAGATAATGTTGTAGGCGAGCACTACTGCCATGGTTTAAAGGACAGAACATGAGCCACGTCGTAGAATGAACTCTTGGCAACAGACGTCTGGAGTTTGTTCTAAAATGTCCTTTTCTAGAGCAGCTTGTTGTGTTGTTGTTTGTTTTTTATCTAATAAATAAATGTGGTCGAGATCTGATAAAACAAGTACTTATACTGTTAGCATACATGCCTTTATCTGTACGAGCAGTCACTCCCTGCTTATTTTGGTGACAGGAGATTTGTGCCTGACAATGACTTTTTCTTTTTTATTTTAATCGACCTTATGACAGTATGTTTCTTGAAAAGGCCTTTACAATAAGAGGGGGGTTTAATGGTATGGGCTGGGGTGGGGGAGGGGCTGATGATCTGGCATCTTTGCGTTCATATATTCATGTGTTTGTAAAATGTTATTTCAGAATTTAGCCCTCTGTTGAGTTAAAAACATAATTGAGTTAAATAATAATACTAAAAAAATAATACTGCCACTTACTGAAGCATTGGAAGACAAACCTTGGTTAATAAAACGGTCTGCCCCCTAAAACAAGCTGTTTAAGGCCAAGGCATTTTTGACACCACTCTCACACTGTTAAGTTGTTATTGAATGATTTGAATAAGCACACAAATCTAAGCCCTTCTGCTTTTCACATAACCAAAATTTCCTGCAATTAACATCAATCCACTGATATTTTTTTAAGTAATTCGCAAAAATGTGGGGAGGTGTCCTTGCTCGCAATGTTAAAAAAGTGCTTGAAAAAAAATATAATATTACATAGAATTTTTATAATAATATAAAAAAATATTGTATCCACATCCAGATTTGCCACCAAAACCTGATCACTTCTTTCTTGTGCCATGAACATTCCCTGAAACGTTAATCACAATATATTTTCTTTACTTTAGTTATCCTGTTCACAACCTAACAAACTAGCAAATGCCAGATAAACATAACCTCCTTTTTTGGATGTAATGAAAACATCTTTACACCCTTTGCTAACAAATTTTTATACTTAAGAATTGATCTCAAATATTCTCGGCAAAGAAAACAGAGAAGCTTGAAACACTACACGTATTAAAAGTAATACCTCAACATAAAAAAAATAAGTTTTTAAGAAAACAACAGACACTGTGGCTGTGGTAAAGTGAAGCTTCTTGTATGTTATTTAACTTATTTTAAATTGTAATGTCAATCATAATTAAAAAGGCACAGTATGTACAATTTCACAGCCAGGGGGCCCTCATCTAAACAAAACGCCTGACAATGGGTCAAGACCAAAGATAGAAGGTGACCCACAGCCAGACCCATCAGCTGTTGAACAATGACTTCCTGGTTTGTGCCATGAACTCACTCAGCATTCTGGGACTTCAGGAGGTCCACTTTCAGAAGTGTGGAATTACGTGAAATTCATCAACGAAACAGAAATGTTGGTTTGCCGTGCAGTGAATACACATCATGGAGTCCGTTTTTGTTGACCAGAGTCCCCAGTCCTCAAAGAGAAGTAACTGAAGGTGGATGAAGGAGATAAAGAAGATGACGGATCTCCATTCAACCTGTAAATGTCTAGTTTGGCTGTTGTTTTTCGTGGGTCTATCGCAGGAAAGCAACATAAAAAATCTTTAAAACTTATGGAAATATTTGAGATAATGTTGGCATTACTGAAAAATATACATAACTTAGATTCTGCCAATTCAGCAAAAAAAATAAACAAATCTTAACATTCATTTTAAGTTTAACAAATGTTAGCCAAGAGTAAAATGGAATTTCGCTTACAAAATTTGCCTTGCAGTCAGTTTATAAGAGCATACACTGTTTTCATCTAGTCTCTATGTTTTTCTACTCAAGTTGACCTGTTCAGATAAAAACTGTGTTTTTTTTTAAAAAAGGTGTTAACAAAGTCACACTGACTTGGTCATTATTAAAATATGATTTGCTGCTTCGAGAGAAAAAGTGTTTCTGGTGTGCTGCTTTTGACCTTTACAGAAAAATTAAGCACATGTAGTTTAATTCATTCGAGGGAAATTGGCTCAGCTAGCTTTGCTCTTATCAAAATATTTCCTTATTATTCCCACCTGACAGCCCGCAGAATAACTCATTAGGTTTACTTCCAGTGTCCTGACACAGAGGGTAAAGGGGCTGAGGGGGGGTCTCACTCACCAGCATGTAAAATAACAGTAAAAAAACACTTGCTAATCATCCCATGTTTACCACAGTTTTGCAGAGTTAATTACTGTGAATTAAAAGACCTTCTACGCAAGGTTTTCTTTGAAATACTTGATAATATCCTGCCAATGACATGAGAATACATGTCATATTCTGAATCATTCAAATTATTAATTCAATGAACGCATACAGTGCTTTGCCTGAAATCCAGGGAGAGCGTCTTTGATTTTTATTAGTATGCGCTGCGCTGCTGTTGTGCAGCTCCAGTTTATTATTAAGAAATTCATGAGTTCAGAAAGAAAGCAGCAGATGATGTAGCCGACATGTTGACGTCAAGGTTGCAAAGCTGGTTTACATTCTTACATGGCTGAGCTGAATGAACTTAAAAGTCAAAGTGGGGGACAGGAGACTTTAACTCGGTTACAAAGAAAAAAAAGAAAAAGACACTCTGGTCGTCTTCTTCCACCCCTCGACCCTGCTGTGTCACTTTTCTGTCTCTCTGGAGCATTAGCATCAAATCAGTATGTACAGACAGGCCATTTACAGACTTCAAAGTTCAGTGCTGGCTGCAGGGGTGAAAGCTCAGCATCCCACTAACATCCCTCCACAGGCTTGAGGGCCGACAGATAAAACAGCTCAAAAAGCCAAACAGCCAACAGTGAATCTAGCTCCTGGTCTGTGACTCCCCAGCCTCTCACATCAATGTGTTTTAACCTTGACGCAGGATCTTTAAAGGTCCTATGTTCAGGTGTGCTTCACTGTTTATATCACGTTTTAGGTGTCTATTAAGTGATGATTTGATTTAAGTTGAATTAAAAAAAAGAAGATGTAGTCTCTGTAGTGGATCAGATGAAGCTCTTTTTCCCTCCCCTTTGGAAACATGGAGGGGAGGCTAAGGGAGACTGTGATAATGAGCTCTGCACTGATTGGCTGCCCAAACCGTGTACTAAGAGTTTGGTAAAGAAAGGAAAATTGCTCTTTGAATGACATGAGACCTTTAAAAATATGTACTTAGACAGCAGAAGCAGCTTTCAACAAGCTGATCATAACAACACATTCACCTGCTCTCATGTAACCAAGGGTTGGATTTGTACTAACTGTCATACACAACAAACATTTCCAAAGATATTTAGGCTCACACATTCTAGTACAGACACTGCAGTGTTGATTTTATTAAGGATTGGGACTGAAAACTACCAGCTACAACAGGCATACCTTGCTCTTCAAGTGAGCAATAGCTACACTCTGCTTTAATCCAGCCAAAATAAACTTATGTATAATCAGGGAGGCTGAAAGTCTTCACACTCTTTGTGCCAGGATTGCAGGCTGTGTTATTAGCAAAACGCAGTCATGCATACCCTAAATCATTTTGCACCATATACACTGACAGCACCTTTCACACCAGGGCCATGAGGCTGGCAACACTCAATGATTTTCAGACAGCTAACTCGTATTTGATTTAAGGGGAACCACAGACAGACCTTTTATTTGTGAGAACAACTTCAAGATGGAATGTCTATGGGCATAAAATAACATAAGAAATTGTAAAATCAAATGTTATTTCAGAAAATAACAAATGAGACTGATGAAGCTGGATTTCTTTGCATGAAAACAATATAGATGAAGTCTTGGCTGGAGCAACAGTGAGTTTGTGTTAAGTTTGGAGGCTTTAAAAATGGATGGAAACTGGTTGATGGTGCTGCTTGCTCTCATTGGCTCCCACAGACTCTGTGGGGCGCAGCACTCCCTGTAACAGTAACTATCAAGGGTTGTTCTGACAAATGACTGGCTGCAACAAGCACAACATCACCTTTGGGAAGCTGAATTTGACAAATCAAACGTGGGTCATCTTCAAGATCAATCCTGCAAAAACTCAAGCTGAAACACTGGTCACCAGTCAGGAAATGACCATGATTTTTTGCACCTTTTGTTTGTAGGATTAGAAAGTCTTGCTGGATGCAAGTGAAGACTGCAAGCCTTTGATTGGTCCTTTAAAGATGTGACAATCAGAACATTTGTTCAATCAGCTTTGAGTTTTTCTTGAGACATACGGTCCTTCCCAAGGTCTTTTTAAGAGGTGTTGTCGAGATGGATTTGAAATATTTCACATGGATATGGAAAATAGTCCTGGTGCGTCAGGTTATCAAGTCAGGCGATGGTTTCACTATTGCTGTGGAGCTAAATCAAATCAACAATCTGGCTTTACATCGCAGCCTTTCTCAATACTTTCTTTGTTGTGGCACCCTGTGACAAACATTAAGTCACCCAATCAGATCATGTACTTATTTAACACTCTATATCCATCTGACTACCAACTTAAACACACAAGAGGCTGTGATCAAACATATTTTCAACAACTCATTAATGTCAATCACCAATCCAGAGCAGGGGCTAATGCACACAGTCCTGGTATTATTGTAGCTACAGTGTAACTAGTTAAGGCTGTCTCAGTTTTACCAATCTTCTTTTTACTTAACGATGTTGAGTTTTTTTTATACCCAATTAAATCCCAATTTTATCTTCTGTCACTGCTGTGGTATCACTGAATGATAAAGTCGATGGCTGATATGCAGAGTTATGATGATGAAAATGCTGACTTGTTTTGCAGCAGCTGCTTAGTTTACTGCAAACAGCCCAAAAACACCTGCCAGCTGAAAAAGGTATGCTGTTTGATCAATGCTCATTGATGGCAGACTCTTCACTCACTAACTCTGGCATCATCTCAGGAGTGAGGGCAGAGGAGACTATTTTGTCTCAGTGTACACACTAATAGCCTACAAAATCATAGCAACAGTTGGTGAATTTTTTATATATTTCCAAGGCACCCCTGACAAGCACCCCAGGGAGCCTGAGCAGCCCTGTTGAGATAGGCTGATCTAATGTGTAGCCAGCCTAAAGTTTGGCTGACTCGGTTTGGTTCAGTTCTGTATGAAGTTGCAGCATTGTTGCTTCTCATTTTTCATTTTCAGTAAAGTAGGTCATAATTGTGTATTGTAGCTCTGGTCTTTGTTCCTGCCATCCTGCATGATGCTCACATTAAGGAGTAGCATTGTTTAGTTTGAAACAGTTCTGCAGTATGTTGAACAATTAAAGATAGAATTGTTGTTAGGCTCAATCAGATTGACCGGAGTAGTAAGTAAACATATTTCACACAGACTCATAGACGCTGATCTGTTGGGAGCACCAGAGGCTGGCAGGGCTAGGAATGCTAATGCTACCACACACTGCTTGATATGCTCAGTGCCATGTTAGCTTGCGCACTGTTGTGATATTTGGCCAAAGCTAAGCCATAACTCACTGTTTTTTGGTTCAATTCCCTTGATAGGTCCTTGTTTGGTTCAGGTGGCTCTTACAAACTGAACTCTGGTTTGCTTGGAAGCAGTGCCATGCAATATATCAATTCAATCAATTTATTGGATTTATTTGTTTTATTTATTTATTTATTGCAGAAAATTTAAAAATCAAAAACTGAGATTTTTTCCTGACTTACTTTTACTTCACGTGTAAGTTTTGGCAGTGGTTGAAAACACTAATACTGATAATCTACACTGTTTTCAAAATGCAGTCTTTTTTGCACGAGCACATTTTTAGGCATGGAATAGTTTTTAAAATTAAACTAATTAATTTAAAATTAAACTAATTAATTTAAACTTAATACTAATAAAAATTCCATTTTAATATATTGTAAAAATGGTGCAGCTTTCATGTCAACAAGATGGCCTTTGCCCAAACTACATATTAAACATTTATTTACAAAATTACAGCCTTAATTATAAGAGAGAAATTCTGTTTAGTTTTGGGACATATTTCCATAACAATAAAGCAAAACTTGTTTTAATTAATTTCTGTGTCATTTGGTGCATGTTTTATTTTTCTTTGAAAGGGTAAAAAATGAGTAAAATAAAATTGAGTTTGTGAAAAAAAAATTGAGGGGTTTATTTTTAGGTCAAACCATCCAGCCCTACTAGGAAGTAAACCAAGATCCCTTTTTTGAAGCAGACCAGAGTTCAGTTGTTTGGTCAGAGTTCCCATGAGTCTCACACCAGACTTCCCACAAAGTAAAGCCCAGTTTGTTTAGTCCAGACAAACACGCTGGGTGTGAAATAGACCCAAGTTGTGAATGTATGAGTTGCAGGGACAATACGCAATGACAAGCAAAATAATGATAAAAACATTATCAGTTTGGCATATAATCATAACTTAAAACAAATGGTGGGTTAAATTAAACATGAAAGTCCGAGGTTCTTTATTTCATAAACAAAAGGTATAATGGAGTGTTTTCATTGTCTCTTAATCAACTAAGAAATTACTGGTTTTGTAAATATCTCAATTATCACTATAGTATGATATTTTGATCTTCAGCGGAGAGGAACAATAATATTTCGTGGGGTTGTGGATCAGTTTTTTTAAACTATCAGAGGAAATGCATAAGCACTCTTTTATTTCAAAGTAGAAGAATAACCATGGTACCACTGAAACAATAAGCCTTGACATTCTTATATAAAATAGTTTGAGTGATAGTCAATATTTACAAAGACAGTATGCATCAGTCTAAACACAGCTAAATCTTAATTTCCCCATCAGATGTGTTTTTGAATAAAGAGCAGAGTCAGGGGCGGTGCAGATGAGCTAAATGTTCTGTGAAAAGAGTCTGAGTTCGAGAGAACAGAAGAGCAAAAGCAGAACGACTGCTTCTTTTAACTCCTCTCAACTGGAGACTCTGCTGTCTGAAAAGATGCAACAACAGTTAATGTGAAATGCCTTCTTCTCTAACACAGCACTGCCCCTGCCTCTTTAGTGGTGAAGGAAACAGATCCATGACTGCAGAGAGAAAATCTAAGCAGGAGTCTCTGGGACATGGAAAGGGGCTGAGGTCCCTTTTAAAGACCAACACGTGTGACATTTGCTCTGTCAACAGTCGCAGATTTTATGACTTTGTGTCGAGTTGATTCTCCAGCACTGATGTTTTCTTTAGTGGCAGTGAATCGTGGTCCCTGCAGAACAGCATTGGCTCTTATACATTCCTCCTCCCACTCACTTCATTGTTCACACTCTGACAAAGTCACACTACACGTCCTTGGGGTAATGTCATTTTACATCACAACAACGCGGCTTTTCACATTTGAGTGATGTATGGCTCCGCTGTGCAGACGCTGAGCCAACCATGACTCGAGACTGTGGAGCGCCCATCCATCAGTCATGTGTATAATTCAATTTATGCATACATTCTCTACCAGGCAGAGCATTTACAGAATACATACATGCATCAGAAGTGTGTGCTGGACTATCTTTGACTCCATGTGGTCAGATCTCAGGTTGAGCTCATATGTCCTTGAAGTAGGGCTGCAACTACACAAGCTGGCAGGTAGGACCAGGGGTCATGGACCAAAAATCAGAGATTGATATTTTCTTTGTTAAATTGGGACAAATATACAGATACAGAGGTCTTCTGAGTCGGTCTTCTGCATACCTTTGATGTAAAAAGCAGCTGTTTAAATTGCTTTGCCTCTACCTTTAATTCATCTTGAACCACTCTGACCTTTCCCCTCTGTCATCAACAAGGCATGTTGGCCCAGAGAAGTACCTCTCACTGGATATCTGCTCTTTTTTGTACCATTCTATGTGAACCCCAAGGATGGTTGTACATGAAAATCCAGGAACATCAGCAGCATGCAAAAGTGTCAAAAGCTGTCCACAGGGAGACAAATTCAAGTGGATCCACACAAGTTTTTAATCATGAAGGTGTCTCATTCACACGGAAACCACGTTGCAGGTGCTCGAAAATTCACATTTTTGGGTGGATAGATCTGAATGCCAACCTTGCATTTTTCGCGTGGACAACAAATACGGATAGCTTCAGAAAATTGAGGTCATAGCCCTATTCCTCATCTACATCGCATGTGCAAACCCTGACAAAAATGGCAGAATACAGTGATGCGTTCGTGCTGCAGAAGCTTCTGAGCTTGTTATCGGTTTAAGAACAAAATCTTCTGTTCCTCTACAACCAATGTAAGCAACAAGAGGACACGGAGATCAGCATACATCACTGTTTGTTGACATTTCATGATGTATGAACATGCTCTGAGTCTTCCTCTCAGGTTTTGGTGTATGTCTGCAGCAGCGTTACTGCGCCACCTACAAGCCTGGCATATATACTTCAGTGTTTTCAGTGTTTTCGTGTGGATGGACACATTCTTAAAATTATGCCGTCTTTACAGAGACTTTTTAAAAAACATATAAAGTCACTTAAAGTACCCATTTTCCTCATTCTAATACTCTGTTTAAACCTTGACAGGCCATCTTGACCATGTCTACATGCCTTAATGCATTGAATTGCTTCTATGAGATTGTCTGATGTACAGATGTTACAGATGAACCAAGTAAAGTGGGCGGTGAGTGTTGTTTTAGTTTGGTATTGGAGTTATCAGTAATTTAATCAGTCAATCAAACTTTATCAGTTTGGCTCTTCTCATACAAAATAATGTGGCAGTAAGTATTTTACATAAAACACAAACAGATAAGTGAAAGAGGATAGAAAATAAGAATACAGAACCCAACCTATATTCAACACACACACACATGCACTCAAAGACATTCAGAAGAGACTCTGGAAACAGACATTGAGGACTGAGGAAACGCTTTTTAGAATTAAAAATATGGACACATAGTAGCTAATACTAAAATGATAAGCAGAATTTGAAATATAATAAATACAGAACTATGAAATTAATAAATGCTAAAATAGGATAATAAAAATAAATCAAAAAGAGGTTATGAAAGTCAAAACAATAACTCTGGCACAAAAATGGAGTAAGAAAATACTTAAAACAGGTCAAGAGGATAAAAAATCAGCCCAGAGCCAGAATAAAAAGGTGGGTCCTGAGTTTGCCTCTAAACTCTGAGGTGCTGCTCTCAGGTCTTCAGGTAGACTGTTCCACAGACGGGGGTCATAATAATGAAAAGATACTTCACCATATTTTTTTCAATTCAAGCAAGACCACTAAGAGCTCTATTAACAGAAAAAAGAAGCTTAAGTCAGAGCCTACATGTGGATATTTGAGTTGTGGACTGTAGGGTAGATTTGGCACAGACAAAGCAGGAAAAAAAACAAAAGTCTCTCATTTTAAACTAAACTGATAACCTGTGAGACATCAGATGACTGAATAATAACACACGTCAGTGCAAATCAGCACAGTTTGACTCATCTGCCTGAATTAGCACACATCTCCCATATGTTACAACCTGTGAAGAAGACACTTTTGTCTAAAGTGACATACATCTGAGAGAAAGTACAAAACAAGCAAGAATCTAGACCACAGGAACAGCATTAGCAAGTTCAACAAACTGCTTCAAGTCCATTTAGACACGGGCTGCCATGCAGTGCAAGAGGCAGTGACTGTTTTTTTTCCTAGCCAAGCAACTGACAGAAAAGCATGTCAAGTCACCTTAATATCATCATCTTCATCATCATGTCCTCGTGTCATTAACATCAATATCACATGAAGCATCAACATACTCAGAGTGAAGTTGTTCACAAAGAGCTTGGTCTGAAACCTTGTACCTCGTTCTACCATTGAGGACTACAGAGGAGATTAACTCCTCTGATATTTGTTAATAAGCAAATACGCAAACATAATAACAAGTGCAATATCCTTATTGTCAAACTGCGCCTTACTGTCAAACGTGCTTTTGGACAAACAGTGATGTCATATTTATATTCATATTGTAAATATAGTTAATGTTAATGTTAATAGTGTTAATTCCTTGGCCTTTTTTATAGTCTCACTTCTACTTAATTTAATTATTTTTTTCCTTCATAAGGAAGCTGATTGCTTTAACATTCTTCATTTCATTTTATTTATTTATTTTTTATGCTCTTATATATCTTAATGTATTTATTTGATATTTCCTACTGCTGTACTGTGTATAGGAGCAACTGAAACAATCAAATTTCCCCTTGGGGATTAATAAAGTATTTCTGATTTCTGATTTTCTGAGAAGAGTCAAACAAGTGCGTAAGTGTTCCCTAAACAGTGGAGTCTTCAACTTTCTCTTAAAGGTATAGAGGGACTGTGAGGATTGAATGGAGTTTGGAAATTCATTCCACTATTTGGAAACAACAGAGAAGAGTCTAGCTAGTTATTTTAAGCCATGCTGAGAGGGGAGCACCAGGCGTCTTAGCAAGCGAGAGGGAGTGTAGACCTGAACGAGGGATTCCAGGTAGGCAGGAGCCGTTCTTCCTGTTTTGTAAGCCAGAAGTGGAACATTGAATTTGATGTGAGCTGCAACTGGAAGCCATGTATTAGAAGCATTTACCTATTTGCATTAACAGTCAGAAATCTTGTTAATTGTTCTTTCAGTCCAGTTTGTTTCTTGCTTTTAGTCTCATGATTGCTGTTTCATCAATGAACAAGAGAAGTCAACAAAGTCTTATAAAACATCTATTTGATATGAACTGTCTTTTATGTGAAGCTGAGAGATCAACAAAGGAAAGAAATGACTTCATTAATCACTGACTAAAAACATCTAAAAGAAATTATATAATGAAAACAAATGAAAAAAAAACAAAACAGTAATTTATATTTTTTTACTCCTTCCCTCCCACTCTTCTCTCCAAGCTTCTGTGGAGCCCCATAGCAACCCCTTGGTAGTCAGGTTGAAGACAATTTCTTTCCCCTTCGACTCATTTAAATATCGCTGTCTAAAAACATACACATTCCCAGCCTTACATTCAGGTCACAGTGTTATTAAAATCCTTTGCTATTTCCCAGTGAACATTCTTACTCACGCACATACTGCTGAAAACATGAGATTGGATGCTTAAAATGTTGATATGCAGGCCCAGACCTCTCCAGCTTTTATCCTGGAGGAAATATTCAGACTGTGAGGAACCCAAAATCTCCGAGATCTTAATTTCAGCAGCAGAGCACATGTCCCAGCCCCTGCTTATCCCCCCCAAATTAGCTGATGAATAAAACACTCTTGATTTGAACACTTGCTCCCCCACAGTTTCCTTGTATTTCGCAGTCGCACGCAGATGTGTTTGCCTCAAGGTTAGAGATTCAAGTTTTAGTGACAGGACTACGGCTAGCTCGCTCTCCCTTGAGCACAGCAATTAAGCAGCAACTGCTCAGCTAAAGCAGCTCTGGGGCCGGTGGAGGGAAACTCTCAGTTCAAACACGTGGATGTGTTGGCATTCAAGAGAACAAGAAGCAGGCTGCAGGTTCAGTCCATCTGTTTTTATGATGATGGGGATGTGGGTGTCAGCAAATTTGAATTTAACCAAAGTTAGAATGAGGGCTGAAGCTGTTTACAACAGGTAACAACATGCCTTGAGCTAAAGCTGAACAGACAGGATGGTGATATGAAAGTAAGTTTATCCTGTCTGGAGAAATTTAGTCATTCAGACCTGTTGGTATCCACAGATTGGATTGTTTACCTGATTGTCCAAACAAACTTAAATTACAGATAGATTTGTTTTTTCTTCAGGCAAAAGGTCTTGCATTCCCTACTTGCTGTCACAAATTTTATTGCTCTATTTATTTTATGCCTCTGCTGTGATGACAGGCATGGAGGGAGTCATGATGTTTGTACATCTGTCCGTCTTTTTGGGACATTTTGAGAGACCATAATCTCAAAGGAGTGTTTCCAGCAGCTTGTTGAATCTATGCCATGAATAATTAAGGGAGGTCTGAAGGGAAAAGGAGGTCCAACCTGGCTCTAAATACAGAATATTTTTTCAAATATATATTAAAGGGATAGGCCAACATTTTTTTTTTTTTTTCATTTAGTGTCTTGCCTCACTCCTGAGTCCATGACAAGCAGATAGACACCATTCTTTCGACTGTGCATGCAGTAACAAAGAAGTGACAGCCAGAGCTCACCCACCACTAATTAGCTTAGCTCAAACACTGTGAGTCAATGGGAAGTGTTAGTCTGAGTCTGCCTACAGTCATCAGATAAACCCTTCAGCAACTCTAAATAGACCTGTGTGCTTTTTGTGAATCTTTTGTTTGTTTGTTTGTTTGCTTGTTTTTAGCCATGTAATTTTATGTTATCTATTTTTAGACTAAGATTACCCCTTTATGTTATTTTCAAAAGAAAGAAATATTCCAAACTAAGCTGCATGACACATGTGCAAACCACCATGGATGTGCTTCCAAGTAGGTCGACAAAAAAGCCTCTGTTTACGAGTAGAAGATTGGTACTAAGGATTATGGCTGACTTTGTAAGAGAAGATGAGGATGTTTTCTTCTGGAATCACAAAGATTTACAACCTTACCTATCTGAACCGGAATAAACGGAGGACGAACAACATGTTTTGGAAGCTGAGAGTGCACAAAGAGAAGCTGAGCAGTGGGAAATTTAGTTTTGTGTATATTTCTTTTGAAATTTGACTCCCAGTGTTTGAGCTATGCTAATTAGCAGTGGGTGAACTCTGCCCGTCTCTTTCTTGTTACTGCACTCACAGTCAAAGGAATAGCATCTATCTGTTTGTCATGGACTCGGGAGTGAGACAAGACACAAAAACGAACAAAGAAAAAAAAAAAGATGTTGGCGTATCCCTTTAAGATAAATGACAGAAACTTGACACGTAGCACAGCAATCAGTTCTCTTGCTGAAGACCCATCTCTTCTTTATGGCCCTCATTTCTAATAACTATCCCTTTCCATAACTTCATATCTTAACATGTCTTGATCATATTTTATTATCATTTTTTATAGTTTATTTTTGCTTGTAATTCTTTTTTGATATTTTTACATAACTGTTTCCTTTTATTCAGTATTTTGTTATTATTGTGTATGTGGGTGCTCTCTCTCATCCATTAACATTAACCTCAATTTCAATGTTTGTCCTGTTTCACAGCACTTTAGCCAGCATATGCCCTCTTCCAATATGCTTAAAAATACACTTATCCTTACATGGCTCATAATCCAGAAAATAAAGTACACTTTTTATTTTATGTCAGAAATCAGCCCCACATGCTTCATGTTGCTCAAGCATCCTAATGCAGCAACTGCTGTAGGGTCAGAGGAGAGTTTAACCCATAGATCAGAAAGTGAATCTGAGGTCACCAGGCGATCAATAGATATTGATGAATGTATAATTGCTTTATCAATAAACAATTATTATTATTCATTTTTGTTCTTATCACTTAAAACCAACAGTTAACTGTCAAAACACACATCTAATCTCAGTTTACATAACCCCCCCAACACCCTGCCGATATTTAACTGACAGAAACCCCATAGAACAGATCAGAGGAGGATTATAGTGATCAGCTGTTATTGAACTGTCAGAGAGCTGATAATTTAACTCTGTGTTGATTACGGAGGTGGCTATATGTAGTGCTGGTGCTGCACTTTACCAAACGAAAAATGTTTTTAAATCCTTACCCTCATGATGCCTGTAAATGAAGAGATTTAAAAATATGACCTCTCTGAGTGTAACGCAGTCCAGTTCAACACCACTCACACTTTCAGAGATGTGCGGGGGTGGGCTTTATTGGTGTTTCTGTGTTTTTTGGATCATATTAGGCACATGGGCCTGGACTGTTCATAACTGCATTTTTGGATTTTAGGCTTTCCTTACATTCTTGAGCTGTTTATCTTCCATGAGCATCGTTGGTCTGAGGGCCACCAGCAGCGCTCCTGTTCACTCTCTTCTTATGTTCTTACTGTGCTAGAGTTTATAATGCTGTTTTGTGTGTCGGGGTTCTTGTGCTTTTTGTGTGTTTGCTCCTTTTGTGCTAAAGTCTCGTGCTTTGTCATCTGTATGTTCCTGTCTGTTTGTCAAAGAACTTTGCAAAAAGACACCAATGTTTTTAAAAGTGCTGTACAAATTAAGTTATTCCATCCATCCATCATCTTACAACTTTTCCCTTTAGGGGTCGCAGAGGATGGAGCCTATCCCAGCTGACATCTGGCTAGAGATAGGGTACACCCTGAACTGATTACTAGCCAATCACAGGGCTACATAGAGACACAGACAAGGGGCGCCAGTGGCGAAGTCTGATAGTGCGCAAAGGTTATTAATGGGAGGTGTCCATGGGCAAGACACATAACCCCAAGTTTCTCCCACTGCCTCGTCAGTGGCATGTAAATGGGTTTGAAAAGGTATGAACGTGTTAGTTGACACTGATGGACAACTGACATACTGTGTGAATGAGTAGATGTGACCTGCAGTGTCAAGCTGTTTTGAGTAGTCAAAGACTACAACAGCACTAAATAGGCTCAAGTCCATTTACCATTCATACTCACACTCACACCTAAGAGCAATTAAGAGTCACCAATTAACCTAACAAGCATGTTTTGTGTCTGTGGGAGGAAGCAGGAGTGGCTGGAGAAAACCCACGCATGCATGGGGAGACCATGAAAACTCCACACAGACAGACCCTGGGGAGTGGAACCAGTATCACTAATATGTTATGCTACAATGCCTCAAATTAAGTTATTACTATTAATACTGTTATTAAAAATGCATAGGAGGCTCATCAAAAGTCAATAATTGAATAAACAACTCAAGGATTAAAAAATATGTAACTTTAAAAGCCTTAGCTTTGGTCTACACCAAGGTCGTTTTGCACATTCACACCACCCCAAACCAAACAGACCATTGGACAAAGCACACCTAAAGTGAAAGGAAGATGAGAAATATCAAAAACTAGAAAAGCACTCAGAGAGCGCAGACCTCCGCCAAGCAGCTTCAGTCCACTTTGCTGAAAATGGTCCTATTTGGCAATGTTAAAGAATCCTTTAAAAAATTCCTGGATCCAGATGGTGATCTGGATCAGTCCCAAAATCTAATCATTTCTTCCTTATCCCATTCCACACATTTCCTGAAAATTTCATCCAAATCCGTCCATAACTTTTCAAGTTATCTTGAACACAAACAAACAAACAAACAGACAAACAAACATAACCTCCTTGGTGGAGGTAACAAACTCCAACCACATGAAAAAACAAAGAAACAAAAAAAATCCAGTGTTAAATGCTGTTTACAGTGTTAGATGTTGGTGATGTACAAAACTTTCCTTGCAATTAATGTTTCACTTCCAGAATTGTTCCACCAACTTGAGGCCAGACCCTAGGCCCAGTTCAACTCTAACTATGTTCATTGTTTTTGGCTTGCTTCTATTCCTATAATGAAAAGCATAAAAACACATTTCTGAGAGCTCTTGTTTGTTGATACATCTGTTGTTACTGCAGCAACCACAGACACAGGCAGCCAAGGGTCATCAGTTCTCACTCTTTAAACTATGATATTGGGTCTTGTCCAAATTGCTGCAGGAGTTAAAGATTGTAATGTGATATGCACCAGCATCATAGTGATAGAGCTGCTGAGAATGTATGTGTAGACATGTTTATAGTACAACTAGAAATATAACAAACAGCAAAAGTTTAGCAATATCAGTCATAATATAACTATCTTGTAAACAGAGGAGATGAAATTTCACAATAACTTCACACCAAGAAAAAACTTCATAAAATGTAACGTTTCAAGACCAAAATGTGTTTTTTTTTTTCCTGTCTACATATGAGCACTGTGTGAGTTTCTGACAATCTTTGTTTTTTCAAAGTGTGTTTTCAGCAACCTAAAATGCTCTCATGGATACAAAAAGTGCAAAAAATACCCTTAATATTCTTCTTCTACTACCGACCAATGTGTGAACATTTAGGGACGCTGAAAAGTTATTGTTTTGCATTCAATTTGAAGTATGTCCATGCTTAAAATTCTGTTCTGACTCTCAGCATCCATTAATCAATTTTCGTAGATCTCCAGTGCTTTGAAATTTATCAGACTACCTGTAATAAAACAAGAAAACTTAAGAATTCATGCAATCTTTCAAAAACTGGTTTAAAACTGAAATGTTATTGGAAATACATTTTTAACAGGAATGTGGAATTTCCAACTGAATTCCATTTTTATATCCAAATCTGAGCCAGCTCGCTGGACTTCTCTGAGAAATCAGAAATTAATCAAGCATAACTTTCAACCACTAAAACAAAATTTTCTCAAAAACTAAAACTACATTTTCTTTCAAGAAAAGCAAGCAAATATCTATAATTTTACATTTTTATCAGTCTTAAAGTTTGTTTCTGCTCTTTTCTTTTCCTTTTGTGAAACAGTAAATTTAAAAAATTTCATAGATAGCAAAAATACTTATATTTTGGCATTAAAAATATTTTCAGTTAAAAGGCTTCTACATCCTGGTGTATTAACCATTACAGAAACATAAACATGATTTTATTAATTACCAATGCTGTTACTTCAAGGCAGCTGTAGCATTAACCCTACATTGGGTGGTTGTCTAGTAACTCTAATTACAGCACGTTAAAAAAGGATTCCTGTCAAATAAAGTCAACTTGTACTGGCAGCCCAGCAAACCTGCCGCTGTTGTTTTCTGCTGCGTAGCCTCTCTCTCCTCTCTCTTTGTATTGTGAGTGGGCAGGTGTCACTCCTGGCATATTATCTTTGCTACTAAAAATATTTGGTGTACTGTTATATCAGTATGGACGTAAAATGACAAAAGCTGTATATCTTGAAAACATTTTCTTGTGCTTTCGATGTCAATCACATTATACAGCTTCATTGTGTACAGCTGGCAGAATTAAATCAAATTATGGCATACTTGAAGACTTGCAGCCTCAGAGCACATGGTGATAATGCTGTGAGGAGTGGTCATGTTGTACACAAACCGTCGTCCCTTGGTGTAGCTCCTGCATGAACAAGTGCACCATGCTGAAGCACACCTCTTACAAATGTGCAAGGGCTAGGGAAGAACGCTGAGCAAGGCACAAAGAACTTGCATCCCACAGATGAACTGCTCTATAAGGGTGAAATGCACTTGGGCACCGTACAGGATGTCCAGTATAAGTCCACATTGACAGTCACAACATCAGTCAACAGATATCAAGTTTGGCTTTAGCAGAAAGTTAAAGGGATAGTTCAGTGTTTTGAAGTTGGATTGTATCAGGTACTTGACAACAACAGTACCTTTAAGGAGAATGAGCTGAGACCACCACAGAGATATAGTGCTGTTAATGAATACAGTTATTTTGTGTGATTATGTGAGTTTTACATAAAAAAGAGCCACAAAATTATGTTGGGTAGTATGAATGAATAAACTAAAACATTTTGAGTGCTTTATTTTTCCTCTAGGAGGTCTCTGTGTTTGGCACTATTTAATGATGCAGCAAATGACTATGTATTCTTCCGCCTGTGCGCATCAACTCTGCTGATCTGTTGTTTCCCTCCGTGGACTCAGGACGACGCATCAACGGCAGAGGAAACTAATACTAAACCAACTATGAGTGATATTTCATAGAGTGACCTTCATGAACCTGAGTGTACAGAAGAAAAAATTCTTCAGAATGAGATTCAGGGAGCCGAAAGGGAGATGGGACAAACTTCTATGAAAACTGAGGAGCAGTAGTGGTCTGGAGTTATCTGGTGGTCTATGTCCATAAACTGCAAGCCTATAACCACCAAGCTACCTGTTGTTAGAGGTAAGCATACAGAGTTGTCTGCTATCTAATGAGCACAGGTGGAAGAGAGACATAGCCATTAGCTGCATCATGAAATAGCGCCAAACACAGAGACATCCTGGAGGAAAAAAAAGCTGTCATTTCTTTTTGCTCAATCATATATTCTACATCAGTGATTCTCAACTGGTGGGTTGTGACCCAAAAGTGGGTCACGGACCCTTTTTCAATGGGCCGTGAAGCTATGCCTGGGCAAAAAAAATATTAGGAAAAAAGTCCTGTGCTTTTATTTCTGAAGGGGATTTTTTATGCAGTGGAGTGCCATCTCTTCACACTGCTTAACAACTGGTGGTGATAATGCTCTGTAATGCTTACTGAAACACATTTCAATCGAAGGTTGCTTGTTATGTATTCAATAAGTAGGTACTCAGCTTAAGCTACATGTTTTTAATATTTTTTTTAAATGACTTGTCAGTAGTTTGATGTTCATGTTTGGGCATTAAAGCCCATTTGAGTCTGTTAAAAAAGGCTGAAGGGACTGAAGTGTAACCGAAGACCTTGTGTTCCTTCAGATGCACTTTTTGTTTCAATTAAAACGCAGCTAATTGAGTGTAAAGTGTATATTTTCCTCTCTAGCGTGCAGCATATTTTTATTCAATAAATTTGAGACGATTAAAAATTTCCCTCGACTTGGGTCACAGCTTGAAATTAAGGGGTGATGGTGGGTCCCAAAGCCAGACCAGTTGAGAACCACTGTTCTACATCATAGATCTATTGCTTGTTTTTACGTAAAACTCACACAATCATGCAACATAACTGTATTAACAGTAGTGTACCTTACTGGTCGCCTCAGCTTGTTCTCCTTAAAGGGACAGCACTGCTTGGAGCTCTTTTAGCCACTTCACTGACTATTGTCAAGTACCTGAAACAACCCTACTTCAAAAAAACTGAAAAACCCTTTAAAATCAGAGCTATGTGCCCAGTATTACTCTGTGACCTTGTAACCCTTTAAAGGTTATAATGTACAAGGATTTTAAGGACTTTAGTAGGACAGAGATCTGGGTCAGATGTGTGTCAAAGGCTAAGACTCTCAGACTCAGAGACAAAGCTTCAGTAGTTGACTTCAGCCCTTCTCTGTGTATTTCCACAGCAGGTCTTACCTTCTTCAACCTCAGGATCCCCTCTTGTGCCTGCGGGTCTGTGATGATCTCAAACATGCCCTGCTCGTCTCCCTCCACGATGCTGTATGTTGACTTTGAGTTCTCGCCCACGTCCCTGTCGTTTGCTTTCACCTTGCCGCCCATCTTCCCTATCAGCAGGTCTTCAGGGATGATAAACTCGTACAAACCTGCAGAGAGACAGACACGGCTCTTTGGATTTCTGTGAATGTTTGTCAAATTTAACAGCACATTACTGCAGAACATGCTGATTAGATATTACAACACTTAGAGGAATTAGCTTCTGAGAGGCCTTTTGATGAAATTTGCAAAATTATATTTATTTTCCCAATTGAGATCAATCAGTGGAATAAACTTCAAGCACCAGTTGTTTTTGCTCTTGATTTAATTTGAGCGCTTGAGGTTGTGAAGAAGCTTACTTTTGGAGAATTTCGGTGGATTGTCGTTGATGTCTGTCAGCGTGACCGTGACAGTCGTGGTTCCAGACAAACCACCCATGTGGCCCCCCATGTCCTTCGCCTGAATGACCACCAGGTATTCCTCCCTCATCTCGCGGTCCATCCCGTGGAGGGCGACTTTTATGGTCGCTGGAGGAGGAAACAGATCATAACACATTAATGCAATTATAAACATGAGTGATATCCCTGCACATCACTTTAATGATCCATGAGTGAGTATGAACGAGGACAGGACGCTCTAACCTTCATGCCCACCCCCTTTACTAATGAGGGATATTTGGGATAAATAAAGGGCTGAGATAACAAGTTCATGAGATTTGGCTTAATTTGTTTCTTTTACCCTCATCTGACGCAAGGGCTGAATGATAATGCAGAAAACTTATGATGCATTTATTTTTCCCTTCTGTGATACGTATTGCAATTTTTCAAGAGAACTTTCCAGACAAATGTTTCACGTCTTATCTTCATTTCTGACAACATTCTAAGAAATTTCTCCATGAGAGGGCTGGTGTTTTTCATTTCTAATAGGTCCTCTTTTTACCCTGCTGAATGTCTGCAGTTGTCTGAGAAAAAACAGTTTATGATGATGGAAAGTTTCTTGTCAAATATCTCTTAAATCATGAGTTGTCAAAGTGCAGGGCAGTGTTGCCAGATCTTTCTACTGAAATAAGCAACCAGGTTGATAAAAACAAGCCCAAAACAAGCGACCTCCAGCTATCTTTTTTTCTAATGTGATATATTCCTTTTTTTAAGAGAAATCTACATAAAGCATGTTTTGATTTACATCGACATTATATTTCAACTCCACAGTGACATTTTTTGTCTTATTTGGCTCTTAATTTACTTATTCAACATCCTTTTGTTTGGAGGTGGAGCATCCCTTTCCTTATACAGAAATGAAGTGGGGGCCACTGTTATTTTTAACTCTGCTATCACTAAAAAGTCTGTCTAACCTTGATTTTGTAACCAAACAGACATAGTCAGGCAGTTATATAAGTTTTTTGTTGATCCTCTACAGCTTTATTATGGTGAAAACAGTAATACCTACATTAGAAATAAAACTGGCTATAAGGATTTCTTTTTGGTGGAAACATAATATTTTCCCCTCTTTTACAGTAACATTTACGTTTGTGTTTGGAGTTTGTGTAACTTCTGAATTAAGTTTGTAATGGTGGTAAAGTGTGCATCAGATCCCTCCTGGGTTTGGGGGAACAACAAGCCCAAATAAGCAACTGTACTTCCAAGACAAGCCCAAAAATATTGCCAATATTTACAAACAGCTTCCAAAAAAAAGAAGCCCTAAGTCGCTTATAATAAGCAAACCTGGCAACTATGGTAAGAGGGGTAAGGGAATTAAAAGCTGCCACGAGATGTCTTCAGCATCGACCATTTTGGTGTTTGTAAACAGTGTTGACTTTTTGTGTGTGGGCTGGGCCAAAGTGGTGGCACACTTTGGTTGGTATTGCTTGAGTCAGTGCACATCATGAAGATCTGGACCCACCGGACAAATTCTCTAGTAGCTTAGTTTTTCAGCAGAAGTAGAGTTGTCTCACAGAGACAGGCTAACCTCAGAGGAGTTTTTTTTTTTTTTACTGTAATCTTTGTTGGTTCAGTGGATCAACCATTTACTAAACTGACAAAGTTGCAGTGGACAGTTCTTCATGTAGTTTATAGTGAGTCAACTGCAATGATGGAGATGCACCATCTGAAGGTACACGTACTTGTTGAGGCATTCTCCTGTCTTTTGTGGACATGTCCAGGACATTTAATACTGGAATTACCAAATGTTTTTGTGTACTAAAGATTGAAGGTATGCCAAGTGCGGCATGTCTGCTGTCTGCTGACTTTCACTTGCCATGTTTGCATGTGCAGTTTTTCTTCAACCTGATTGGAATTTTCTGGCTGGCTGTTTAAATGGACACATTCTGATTATGGCGCGTGCACATGCATCTAACATTTGATCAGAATGAAAGCATCTGAGCAGCCTAGAGCTGTCTCTGTGGTCTAGACTCAGGCGCAGCAGAAGGAGGGGCTGTTCTTTCTTTAATAAAAACAAAAAAAAAAGTATTTTAACTCGTAAAAACATATATCTATGGTCAGCATTTATTCGTTATGAAAAAAAGTGTCAGCTGCCAACCATATGGATGAGACATATACGTGATTATCTTAATGAGTGCATGTTGACAGAGATTTCCTGTTATGAAGGCCAAATTAATTAGAAATGTGGTTCCAGGGTGTGATTAATACTCTGTTAATATTTCAGTTGTCCTTCAGTGACTCCTCTTTTATAAACAAACTGCGCTGTCTCCTTGTTCATTCTCCATCATTTAGAGGCAGATTATTTATTCCCCTGCTGCTTTTGGTGACACTGGATTTCTCTATTTCTATTACAAAATGAACCCAAATTGTGTTCTGCAAGCATTTTACCCTTGCTTTTTTTTAGAGAAGCTCAAAACATTGTGATTAAAGAACTAAAGGCAGAGAGCTGAAGCAGTCTGGGACCAAGTCTCCTGAACTGTGTGAGCAACTCAGGAGAGAAAGTGAACCAGAGAGATTTATTCAGAATGACCGTCACATGAACGTCATTCATAATAACAGTCTGCATAAAGCACCCCTCTTTTTACCTCCGCCATGAGGTTATGTGTCTGTCTGTGTATGCTTGTCTGTTTGTTAGAAAAAAGACAAACTTTGCAGAATTATTCAGGCGATGTTGGTAATAGTCCAACTTAAAAATGATCAGATTTTGGTGGTGATTCAGATAACCGTCATTAGCGAACAATCGATTTTGCTCTATAACTGCCTAACTAATAATAATATCAACATGATTCCGAGTGCTAGGTGTGGGTTTTCAGGATCAAGGAATCATATTATGGTGGTAACTTTATCAGGGAATTATTGCTTGTAGATGTAACAACATGTGAGCTGCCTCAGCGGAGGTTTACGCTCTCCGAGTGCTTTCTAGTCTGAAATTAAAATTCTTTCCAAACCAGCTCTTTCTGATCAGAATCTTCCAAATTACATGTTTTCATGAAGTCCTTTTATTCTGATCGTGTGTTCAATTTGATTATTTGTGAACATGTAAAAATGGCTACCAATACATGTCTGATATTTTAATCCTAAAAGAGATGTTTTCAAGGTGCAGTAGGCAACATTGTTTTCGTATAATTGAGTTAAAATTTTATAATATCCTCCAAGCATAATGTAAGTCAAGTGGTCTGAGACAAGCAATAGGTTTCTGCGCCTCACCATGGCTCTGTGTTCAGCCTCTAAAGAATCAGTATCAGGACGATGTGCATCAACCAATCAAAGGTCAGCTCAGACCACTGTGTTCCTATTGGCTGCTCTACTGCACGTGCGTGTTCCCCTGCCGCTGGCAGAAGGCGGGAGCAAGAGGCAATGGTGCACTGTGCACCAGGTAAAATAGCTATTCCAGCATTGGCTACAACTGCCTACATGGCTAAACAACCCAAACAGAGGAAGACAGAATTAGAAAAGAAAGAATATAAAAGAGAGGCTGACCAAAAATGGAACAAAATTCGTCTTAATATCGGCAGAGGTTTCCAGAAAGAGAGAGAACTGTGGGATAGCCTAGGTCTGAAGTTGGATTCGGAGCTGGCCACTCTTCTCTTGGACAGGTAAGCTGCTAAATGAATAACCTTGTAATATTTGTCGTAATGTGTTGTGGTGATAGTTGTGTTGTGTAGTTAGGTTTCATGAAAGCACTCCACTGGACTCTGGCTGACTTGGACATTACTCAAAATTGTGCTGAGTGGACCGGTGAATTCCAGCAGCGTCTCGGTAGCGACTCCGTGTGCGCTGTATGCTGTGTGCACGTGCTCGTCTGGTAGGAGGGGCTCAGGGCGGAGACGAACGAAATCTAACTCAATTGAGACTCAAAAACCAACCGTTTTCTGGCTTTCTACCTACTGCAGCTTTAAGCACCAAATGTCCTGATGATTTTGATGGCCAACAATCACATCAGTTTCAGTTTTAATGAAAACCTAATGATAGTATGAGTTTAATCTCTATTTATCTTTAAGATTTTTAAGATTTAAGGTTTGCTTGGTATATTCCATATTCTCTATGCATGTAGGTTTTGTATCCATGACATTTAAGAGACTGAATGTCTGCTAACAAACCAAACATAGAATTAGAAGTAACAGATCAGAGTTGACCACATGCTCATACAACACATTGATGATCTCAAATGTCAGTCTTTTTTATGTAAGGATCTTGGGAGTACGTATAGACTGTACGAAAGAGAGCTAATGAATTAACTAATTTATTTATACACATTTAAATGTATTTATTTTATTATCACTAACATCATTTCAAAGGTTATTATTCTGCTGGTGTTATAACCATGGAGCATTATTTACAGAAGACATAAAGATATATAAATCATGTATAACCATCATATTAAATGATCGGATATCATTTTCTGGTTCATGTCACCCAGCCCTAGAAGAGGACTTTGTAAAATAAGAATTCCAAAGTAAGCCTCAGTTCTGATTTCCCTGCAGGTTGACTCTCTGTGAAAGCACAGCAGAGGTGTCCGTGCCTGAGCCGTCCCCAGCTCTGAGAATCAGCTGTGTTTGTTTGCCAATGTGTTGCTGTGCCGTCTGCAGTCATTTGTATTCTGATTGAGTGTGAATTATGCTGTCTGTCTTGTATAATCTTGAATATTGTATGCAGAATGGACCTTATTGACTCTGCCACGGCGCTGAATATAAAAAGGGCTCAGCACAGGCATATAGGGATAATCCACTCAGGAAACAGAGGCCCGCAGGATCATCAAATGAATATAAAACCCCTCATAAAAGCCAGGCTTTGGCATGACACCCTGCCTTGGTCCTGAGCTGCCTCAGACAATGAGAATATGCTCGGCTCTGGTGAAAAATGTGGGAGGGGTTAGGATGTTGTCTGTGCCTGCATTTTCTCTCCCTCAGATAGATTTTTCTTGGAGATGCAGCTCGATTTCAGGGTCAGATTTGCTTTTGGAGGTCACACAGTATTGATGATCTAAACATCTTTGGGGGTGTAAGGAAGGAAAATGGGTATTTTGGGCAAAAAAAAAAAGTTCCCTATTTGTCAGCAAGACTGCACTAGACAAAGAAGCTGGAACAAAAGACAACATAAAAATAACAAATGGTCCATCTGGTGTGTCAGGTTAGCTCATGTGTCACTTATTTCAAATGAGTATTCAGGCTTTCCTGTTTTCTCACCACTTCAGTCAAACTGCACATTTTGAGCTGTTCAGACATGCACTTTTTTACATAATGCAGAGGCAAAAACTTGGATTAAACAACACTGTGGCTCAGTCTGTGAAGCAGGCTTTGGAGAAGCCTGCTTCACAGACGGGTGTGAAGGTCCATTAAGGGGCGATCAATAGTGAGGGTGTGGTAATGCCTGGAGGTGGATAGATAAGGATAAAACATTTCAATCAATCATAAAATGTAAGTTATTTAAGTATGTTTATGAAAGAGGTTTTAATCAATGCAGTCTGTGAACAGACAATTTCTCTCTCAACAGCTGCAACATGTGTTCAGTGCACATTAATGCCTGTGCGCCACTTCCCCTGCTCTGATGATTACGTATTGAAAACCCCTGATTGAAAAAAAGAAAGATCCCTATTTGTTAGCAAGACTGCATTACACAAAGAAGCTTGAACACAGGACAAATTAAATACACTGAACGGTCCATCTAGTGTCTCAGTTAAGTTCATGTGACCACTTACTTCAAATGTTTGGGGTTCACCCTTTATTCTGTCTTATTCTCCAATCTGCCTCACTGTACTTTATCATTATTATCATATAAAAGCATTTTCACACTCACTTGAGTGGCAGTGGGCCATCGCCATCATAGTCTTGTAATATTTTATCAAATATTCATTCTTCACCAGTGTTAATTTTGACAGCACTTTTAAATAAAGTTGTAGTTGCAGTCTTTTGCCTAAAATATCATTTCGTTTTAGTCATAATTTAGTCATCTAAATTGTTTTATTTTTAGTCTAGATTTAGTTGATGAAATTTCCCAACATTTTAGTCGACAAAATCTACTGTAAATTTAGTCGACTAAAATATGAAGTGTTAAGTGTAAGGCATTTTTTTCTTCCTTGAATTTCTGAAGTAATGTTTCACACTTGGATAAAATGAAACATCTAATAACCCTTTACTGAATGCTAGTAAAGTTTGAATGTGTAAATTAACTAAAAAATTTAACTTTTGAGTGAAATGCAACCACCGTTATTTGGGCTACCTGGCAGAGCATCTCAGTTACAATACCAGAATTAACAACAAAGAGTGAACCTGCTCTGCATGAATATATCAATTCATAAAGAGAGTAGCTCTGATTGGATCGCTCCCCAACTTATCTCACCACCACCAACCTAAGGCTGTTGTGATTGGATGTCTCTCTTAACTCATCCAACCTCATCCAAAAGTAGCTGTGATTGGATATATTCCTAACTTGTCCCTACTGTCTACATGACCAGATTAGGTCTGATTGGATTAAGTCTCTGTCAGACATTTTCATCTAGTTTTTATCTGTTGACAAAAATGTCAGTTTATTTAGTTTAAGTTTTTGTCCATGTGCACTTGTTTTTATTAGTTACTGTCTAGTTTTCGTCAGGGGAAAAAAGATCATTGACGAAAACTAGGACAAAAATAATTAGTCAACAAAATTAACTCTGTTCCTCACCATTCCATAAAGAGTAGCATGTCAGGCCCAATGTCACACCAGGCCTTTTTCTCTGCTGCTGTGTAACTCGCTTTTCCAGCATTTTTTGAGTGACCATGACAGTTAAAAAATTGTCATCTTTTTGAACAAGATGTGGAGTCTAACTGCCTGTTTATGTCACTTTTGGCCAAAGCATTGAGGCATTAAGATGAAACATCGAGCTGTCAGGAAGTTGGAGCTACGCTATAGGGCTTGAATTTCACTCAATTAAATGAAAAACTGCACCAGGTAGATTGTTATATTGATTATTTCAGCATTGTATATTTTCAGCAACATTTCAGAGGGTTATACGTGTCAATTAAAATAAACATTTAATCATCTGTATACCATGTAGTCTGACTTGCATTTATGTGTCTCCTTCTCATTGCAACTGTGTTGCAGCCTTTGCATTCATCATTTCCATCAATGCAAAGGGTTCTGCATATGTGACAGTTCTCAGCCACCATACCTCAGTGAACAGGCCATAAACATGAACAAGGCTGTCGGCTTCTGCCATCATTTTTTCACCACAGAACTTGGAGTTTCCTCAGGGAGAGCCACCATAAAAACATCTGCAGTACATGATTGAGGTTCATTTTGAAATAATTGGAGAGAGGGAGGGTTAAAATCTCTCTGTGAGGGAGGATGGGAGCTGGACAGCGGTGTTTGTTTATAGCAGAGGAGGAGGCTGGGATTGTGGTGGTCTTACTTAAGGATAAACTGAAATATGTACAGAGGATAAATCACACAGTGGATCAACTCCATATTTGGATCTCACATCGGAGAAAAACTTTCTGAACATGTGCTCCATAACAGAATCATGTACAGGTCTTAACATTAATTATACATTTATGTGCCACCATACATTTTCATATTTTTACCTCTGCCAAGGAGGTTATGTTTTTGCCGGCGTATGTTTGTCTGTTTGCTTGTTTATTTGTTGGCAAGATTAAGCAAAAAACTACTGGATGGATTTTGCTGAAATATTCAGGTGATGTTGGTAATGGCCCAACTTTAAAAATGATTAGGTAATGATCCAGATAAGATCCAGATGAGTTTAGACTGTAGTGACAGCTCAGCACATGCACAAATGCTTTCATTCTGATTAAATGTTTGATGCATGAACCCACAAGTAATGATAGTAATGTGTCCATGTAAACAGTGATTTTGCAAATTCCAATCAGAGTGTTTTCAATCAGAGTGAAGAATGATTGTCCATGTCAACATGGATTATAAGCGCATTTACATGTACTTTAGAATCACAGTTATGAGCTGTTTGATAATTTATGAGAAATGGTGTTCGTATCAAACTAGTTCCTGATCTCTGATGGATTACTACATCCTGATTATGCGAAGCCCTTTTTCTTTTATATCAAAGAGTGACTAAGACCCACGACCATTTCCCCTTTTCCAGGTGAGAATTTAAGGGCTATTACTTTTTGTCCAAATCATAAAATTTAAGTCCCATATATCAACATTTTTCGTATTGACCCTCATTTATCAAACACGTGTACAACCAAAAAAGTATGTACAGTCTTTTCCACCCACAAATCAGCATTTATCAATTTGAGCGTGGGCAAAGGATACGCTTAAATCTCTCGCCAGGTCTGAGCTCATGTGCATAAATTTTCAGTCAGCGCCGACTCATGCTGCAGTAAATCAACCTGTCTGTGAAGAAGAATGTTCATATCATACTCGCAGTGCATTTTTTGACTGGCAGATTCACAGATCTAAAGCTGATAGTTATGCAAGATATAGATAAAGATTAAAATCTAATTTACATTTCACTTCAACTCTGACAGAGTGTACAATTTTCAAATTATGCTGAGCAGGGTGAGCTTTCAGGTGATTTTTTCTTTTTTTTTGGGTTACATTCAATAATCAATTGAATTTATTTTAAAATAAGAGAGACTACTTTCAGATTAAATTATGAATATCCTTTATAAGTAGTAAAATCGTTAGAGCAAATATTAAGTATGATTTAAAAAGAAAAAAAAACTGCATTAACTTATAAAGGAAATTACATTTGTGGAGGGAATGTCTTAATGCTTAATTCAATGAGCCAAATCATCTCCAATCAAGGAGTCTGTTTAATCAAACCTGCACTGTTCATGCTTAATTTACCTGTTTTACCACTGTGCTCTTTAAGTGCACTTTTTTTTACATACCAGATAAGCAAAAGCTCTGCTAAAACAACACTGCGGCTCAGTACATGGTGCATGCATTGGAGGACAGGTGTGCCGGTCCATAAAGGGACGATCAAGAGTGAGGAAGCAGTTGGGCCTGGAGGTGAATAGATAAGGATAAAACATTTCAACCAATAATCGAATGTTTATTAAAGTGTTTATAATCAACACTGCAGTCATTTAGCCTGTGAACAGATTATTTCTCTCTCAAGAGCTGCAACATGTGTTTAGTGCACATTAACGCCGTGCGCCATTGACCCTGCTCTGATTATTATGTTCTGAAAACCCCTGATTAAACCCCGTATTTCCCTGTGAGGTTTTGGCTTTGGTTAAACTTTAAACTGTTTATAAATAAGTTGTTATCAGTTTATTTAAATGCACAAAAATGATCAATATATGGACTAAAATCTCTGCAGACTGTTTCCTTGTTGAAATTATGCCATGAAGAACTGTGACAGGTCTTTTGGCAAAAGGGGGTCCAATCAAGTACCAGCACATATAGCTAACTAAGTGGCCAGTGAGTGTTTTTTCTACCTTAAATATCATGTTTGCTGATTGTAGAGGTGATCATATAGATGTGAGGGTATGCCACAATTGTGCAGGTTAAACTGATTTGTAATTGGAATTCTAAATGAGTTTAATTCCTGGATCACTAATGTGGGCTCACCTCTTCTGGAGTCACACAAACAAATGAATCCATAAATAGCAGAGCAACACAAACAAGTTGCTCCGGCTTCCTCTTTCACCCACGCACACAAACCAGCTTCAGTCATCCAGCAAAGAGCAACACTCATCTCTGTTGATCATCGTTAATTATTCAAATTAATTCCTAATCACTGAAAAGGGAGGATAGACAAACACTCATTTCCATAGATATTTGCCTCAACTTTTTTTTTTTTTTTTTTTTTCCCCATCGACCATTAACCAAGTGATGAATTGGGGCAGGATGTTTATTTATTTATTGAATGCTTTTCATTTCCAACGTGGCGTCATAAGTGTCAAATACATTCTAATGGTTGTTTTCCCCTTACCTTTTATTTTTCATTAACATTCATTAAAACATCTGGCTCACTTGAATGAGCCATCTGCATGTGCACCGAAAAAAGAACGCTCACAAAGGCTGAATGCTAATCCTTAAATCGTTCGTTCAGTAGGTTTTTGTTGAGCCACGTTCCCCTGCAGACGCCTAACAATCGCGGCGCCTATAGCAGCAAGGACGGCCCACGATTCTATTTGTTGAACTTCATCCTAATTATGTACATAAATTTGGAGACTCCCCTCTCTGGAAGCTTGTTTATTGTGTTACTGTTTTCCCCAAATTGTGAGCGAGTCGATTTCCATCTCATTTCTTATTAATGTCATTTCACCATTATTTAATCATATTGCTTACAGACACGTGTTAGAAAGTCAGCTGGAAAAGCAATTAAAGATCCAATCTGGAATCCGTTTGGAGATAACGTTATGCATGATGACGCTGTTGAGGAGATGTGAAGGGAGGAAGTAATTATTATTGTTCTTATTATTATCCTGAATTCACAAGGCAATGATGCTACACGGAAACATATGAGCGCTGGTCCATTTAGCATTAAGGAGGACAAATCAGCCAATGGAAACATGAAGCTCTGTGCAGCCCAGCTCTGCTTTTATAACTTCTTATAACTTTGATAAGGAGGCAGCCCTTTATTAGACCATACAGATTATGATTAATAACCCATTGAACTAAACCAGGACAGCCATTGATGTGTCCTAATGAAACAGACATGCTTTTGTCCTCATCCACCTTCATGTGCAGCCTATACTCCCAAATTGTATTCAGAGCTCTGTACTAAATAAGTCAGCTTTGTTATGCAGATTTTAGCATATGTGCAGATATCAGCTCACATTTTTGGATGTCTGGATCTCTGTTTGATCAGAAAAATGTTAATCTGCTTCATTTATAAAAGGCCACACACACACACACACACACACACCGTGAAGGTTTCAGCTTGTCACTGAGGGGTTTGTACTTCCAACTTTCTATGCTCAAAGTATCCAGAAAGTTTGCTAGAAAGTTTATTACCTGAGCAAAAAACTATGTTAAAAGTAAACTTGTTCTTTTACCATTTATTGTCCTGTTGCAGGGCAGCACGGGAGCAGAGCAGGTCGTGCTGGTGCCTTGCCTCACAGAAAGAGGGCTGGTGGTTTCTGATCCGCATGTGAGGGACTTTCTGTTTCGAGATTGCATGTTCTCACCGTGCATGTGTGGGCCCTCTGGCTTCCTCCCATAGATCAAAAACATGCACACAAGATTGATTGGTGACTCTAACTTATCCATGGGTATGGGTGTGAGTGTGAATGGTTGCCTGACTTTCTTTGCAGCCCTGCAGTCGACTGGTGACTTGCTAAGGGTGTACCCCATCTCTCGCCCAATGTAGGCTGTGATTGGCTTGACCCCCCCATCCAGTATTTGTTTACTTATTTATTTGGATCCTTATTATCTACTACCAAAGCAGCAGCTACTCTTCCTGAGGTCCACACATTAAAACACAATCCACACAATACATCACTGACCTTCAAAATGCTATGAAAATTGAAACAGAAAATAAAAGGCAGTTAAAACAGCAATCACCTGACAGTCATAAGGATAGCAGCTTAGTCGAGTAGAGCATTTCTTTCATGTCCTGAAAAGCAGCAGTTTTGGAGACAGGAGGTTTATTCTCGACAGCGAAGATATGCAAAATGCATAGATTAAACTGACATCCTATAAAACATGCTCTAAAGGGACTCTTTTTCATATCAGTTTTTCATTTTATGAAATTTAGTGCTGCAAAATATGCCTGAATATATATATATATATATATATATATATATATATATATATATATATATATATATATATATATATATATATATATATATATATATATATATATATAAAAATATACATACATATATACATATATATATATATATATATACACACACACACACACACACATATATATACATGTATATATAGATAGATAGATAGATAGATAGATTGATAGATAGACTGCTAACTCAAAAGAAGTCCAAACTTATGCTTTCTTTGTAAGTAAAGCATACATTTTTTTTTTTTTTTTTTTGGGGTGCATTTTGTGCCTTGTTTGACAGAGAGATAGAGAGACAGTGGATAGGCCCATAAAGGGGGGGCGAAGGAGAGCAGGGGGAGGACACTCTGCAAACTGGCCACAGGCTGGATTCGAACCTGGGCTGGCAGAAACATCTATATGGGTTATGCCTTGCTGCCCACCACTCTGCCAAAACAGCACCCCAGAAATCTTTAAACACCTACTGCAACATGTTTCTGATATATTGTTGTTAGGGGCCACTGTAAGCCATGGGCTCTCCCCCCTTTTACAGCCCTTTAAAGGGACAGTTCAGTATTTTTGAAGTGGGTTGTATGAGCCCCATATGGTCACTAAGTACATTAAGGTGCAGTAGAAAGTTCTCTCCTCTCCCTCAGTAAGCCACAGTCTGTAAGAGTCTGTTGCGCAGAACTATCCGCAAACAGGGAAGTATTGTACCAAGTACAATGGGTATTTTCTCCACCTACAAGAACTCCCATCAAAAAATCATACCGCAGTTTAGGAGTACACTACCATACATATTTTTAAGTGCATTAACTTCTCGGAAAAATAAAGTTTATTTGGAACAACAGCAGCGCTGCAAGGAGGAACACATGGCGTAAGTCGGTTAGTTCCAGATTAACTTTATTTTTCAGAAAAGTTAATGCACTCAAAAAAATTTCTAGGTAGCGTACTCTTAAACTGTGGTATTATGTTTTGATGCGAGTTCTTGTAGGCGGAGAAAATACCCTTTGTATTTGGTACAATACTTCCCTGTTTGTGGCTGGTTCTACGTCACAAACTTTTACAGACTGTGGCTTACTGAGGGAGAGGAGAGAACTTTCAACTGCACCTTAATGTACTTAGTGGCCATATGGGGCTCATACAACCCACTTCAAAAAAACTGAACTATCCTTTTAATGCATCTCATACACCTCTGTGGTGCATTTACATAAAGTCATTTGGTCATTGCTGATAATTTCTTCAGGTTTCAACTGAGAAATATGATGCACATTTATCTATTTTCTATCATGATGTTGGTTTCTTAGCCCTGAATCACTAATATAAGATGTTCCTCTTGTAAATTGAAAATTTCTCTTTGTGTTTTAATGACTGTCAACTTAAGAACTAGAAAAGCAGCTCAGTTTTGGCAGTGGCTTCTCCAAAATCCCTGTAAAATGTACAATTCTGGATCACCAGATCCAGAATTGTGCCAGGATCCAAACCAAACTCAGCACATACATGGAGGTTGTAATCCTGTATGAATACAAGAAGTTTTGGGCACATCACTTAATATTTGGATTTTATATGAATTATTGAATGCCGTTTTTTTTTTTTTTTTTTTTTTACATTTTGGGAATTTTTTTACATCCATACAAATATACTTATTACCACCAAAATTTTATGATTTCTCACCTTGGCCATCACCGACATCTCCCGAAAATTTCAGCAAAAGCTATTCAGTAGTTTTCGCATAAGCTTGCTAACAAACAAACATATGCTGGAAAAATCACAACCTCCTTGGTGGAGATGACTACATTTTTTCATGTTCTTTTGATGTATTTAAAGTCTTTATGCTATTTATGCTGATGTGGATCTACAACTAAATAGTAATGAAAAGCATCCAGAGTGAGAACTCGTTGCAGTCTGATTGGCTGAGAATTTCCTGTATGATGAAATGTCATAATTATTCATAATGTTGCTGCATCTTTCTGTTTAACATAAAGCTCTGCTCTCATAATTTGAGTTGTATTGCCCCCAGTGCTACATATCTTCCTCCACCCAGTGTAGTGTTCAGATATCACTGCAGCTGTGGAGGGAGGAGGCAGAGAAACAGAGCGAGCCCGGGAGTCGGAGTTAACAGCAGCCTCACGCAGCGATAATCTACACGCCTCTCCAGAAACAGATGGTGCCGAGTTACCTGCAGTCCTGTTGTTGTTACACAACTTTTTAAGCAATAACCAACATTGTCAGCTCCCTTTTAGTGAGCACTTGCTAATGCGGTCCCTTTTGGGCTTGCTGAAAAGAGGCGAGGTTACATAATGATGTAGACATTTACAAAGTGGTGAAAAACACACTCGTTGTCACGTGGTTGTCTGATAAAGCATTTTTTTTAGTCTTCTTTTCACTTTTTTTTCCCCTGCAGCAAATGTTTGTGGATGTGTTGGCTGATGCAAAGTGTGAGAAAACCTCATGAGGGCAAACAGGTGAGAGAGTTGTTGAACCTCCACCTGCTGGAGCCTGACAAAGCTGAGGCACCCGCCAGCTGCACACACACGTTTAAGAGGCCTTGTTAACCAGAGCTGGAAAATATATCAAGTTTTTCTGATATAAAGATGTACTTAGCATTTAAATATAATCTATATTACTATAGAGACACGCAACCAGTCAAATACACACTCACATCTAAGGACAATTTAGAGTAACCACCCTGTCCAACCGGGGAGTTGATCCAGCTACACCACTGTATTTGTCATTGTACTTTATTTCTAAGCATTTTTATGATCGATCAAGTAAAATATTATTAGAAGTAAGGCACAGAGTGTACCAGGCCTTTATACAAAGGAGGCTTTCTATTGGAGGAAGGCCATTATATCAAAGCCTCTGAGGATTTGTTCAGTTTTCATTCATACAAGGTGCAGCACAGCAAAATTTAATATATGTTAATGGAATGATAGATATTTTTAGCTTGTTTCACATACAAAAGGATTATATTCAAACTTAAACAGAGAGATGATTGGAAAAAATGTAATGAAGGTATATAGGCATGTTTTTTCACTTATTTTTTATTATGTCTTTAATATCAACAGACTTTGAAGCAATCTTGTAGTAAAAGTAATAATCAAAAATGTCTCCTTTCATCACTCAAACACTTTCAGTTATTAGAGAAATAAGTTTCAGCTCCTCCTGCTATGATTTCATATCTGAGCAGAAAACTCTGTCAGTAATAAATATCTGTATTGACTCTAAGAACAGGTAAATGCTCTAGTGAACACTGGGCATTATAGTTGTGTGTCAGATCAGTGGTTGAGCTCTGAGTTCATTATTATCTGTGTCCTCAGTTCAGTGTTAGTTTGTACAAACATGTGCTTTGTTTTCTATTGATGATTGACATCACAGCATTGAATAAATGTGACAGTTATGAGATATGAGACACTCTGATGTTACAGTTAAATATAAAAGACACTCTGGTGTTTAACTGCCCTTTGAGCAAGGGAAATAAGCACATATACTTCTCTCCATTCTCTTAAAAACTGTTGTTTCTTGGCCGTTTGTTTTGTTTTGTTTTGTTTGAGAGCCACCAGACTGGATTTTTTAGAAATATTGTAAATGTAAGCAGCCTTGATTTGCAAAATATCGAACACTTTTCATTATCATTTGATGTTTACTATAATAATGACAGGGCTTATAATTCCTATATTGCAAAATCACTTGTCAATTCTCTACATTAAAACAATATCTATTTATCTATCTATCAGTTTGTCTGTCCGTCCCTCCGTCTGTACATCGATCTATCCATCGATTCATCTATCTCTATCTAGATAGTCAGTCCTCCTTCTGACCCACTGCTATCGCTTTTTGATGTTCTTTTTAATCCAGAATATTCAAATCTCAAATCCCGATAAAAATAATGTGAAGTGATGTGTTTTAAATGAACTAATTAACAATATATATGACGGATACTGAAAGATGTATCAGCCTCCATCCTAAACACATCTCAGAGGAGCGGCTGTCGGCACACAGCAGAGCGCTCATGAATATTCATGTAATCAGGATGTGGATGTCGTGTTGATGTTTCATCTCATGTTTGGATGTCACAGTCTAACATGAAGTCTAGACGTCCCTACCAACACACTAAACTGATCTACATATTCAGACAGTTTTGTGCTTTATGATTTTTGGGACAGGCTGAAGGCTTCAGTTGAAAACTGAGTTTTTGCTGTTTGCCAACAGGCAGTCAGTGTGAAATCTGTACATTCAGGCACGGATGTTTCTTTCACTTGAAAGGATGAATGAATAATTTTGTTCAAGTGAAAAACCAGAGAGAGATTGTCTAAATTGGAAGCTGAAAGATATTGTCTATGTGGCTGACTGTTAAAGTCTCCCTGATAGAAACCATTAATAAGAATTAAAGGCTCCATTGATAATCCATAGGTATGTAATGTACAGTAAAGGATTTAATAAAAGACTGAAGAAAGACTTTGTGTTGAAAAACATGTTTTAGAGGACTATATTGTATCCTAAGAAATAACAATTTGTAATCACAAAGACACTGAAAAAAAATACAGGGTGATTTTTTTCACTCATTTAAAATGGCTACCTCAAAGTGTATTTAATGTCATTTAATATGTTAACCCTGTTTGAATTTTACAAATGCACGTGGTGTTCTGAAAACAGTGCTTTATGTTTGAAAATCAAAATCTCATTATCAATCAAAACAATCATGAAGAAAGTTTTTGCCATAATCTAGAAACCTCCATACATCCGTACAAATCATGGATGTGCACTGTCAGCTGACTAAACCATTACAATTTATTAAACTCTTTCTAAATCCTTTTATCGTCATAGGCCAAGAATTGTGGTCACATGGTCTTTCTAAATGAGCTGCCTGTCACGAGTAACACTTGTACTCCATTAAATGGCTTTCTGTTTTGCAGGCTGCTCTGGATCGTTTGTGTAGCCTGACCTACTACAATCATAAATATCTGTCTTTTACATATGACCAATTCCATTATTTTTACTGTTTCTAATATTAGCCACAGAATGATCAGTTTATTAAAATATGCAGTAGTTCCTGCAAGTATCAAACTATGTTACTGTAACCACGACAGCCAACAACAGTCCTAGAATCATGATAGATGTAAATGTTAATATCTGAACGGTCCCAGGGTTGATTTTAATTATACGACCATAAAAAAATACTTTTACAACAACATAGAAAGGAGGACCCTCTTGAAAACCAGATGCCTTAGCTCAAGGGGTAAACCTCTGATAAATTTATATTCAACAGCGACATAAGAAAAAGACAAATTTATGATCTGGGCATCCATACATGATAGCTAAAGTGAATTATCATTTAGTCCCTGTCTGCATCTTTCTTCAAAGAAATTATGAGAAAATGATGATAGAAATAAATTTGAAAAATAAACATTGAAAACAAAATTTAAAACAAACTTCAAAAAAAGGAAAATTTACCATCTCTTTTGTAAAGCATCTTGAGATGTTATGATGTGGCCTAATACGATTAAACGTAATTATTTATTGATAAACTGATGATTGACTGATGAATTTATAATGCCCTTAAATTATCTATTTGTAAACAAAGCACGTTGGAAAAGATGCCACAAAGTAAACAGTGTTGGTATTGTTTTGTTGAAATTTAACTGAGAAGGGATTGAAGACCAATGGTGCTAGCACTGCTAGCGTTAGCCACACACCACTCTGCAAACTTACTTCACATTGCTGACTCTGGAATCCATTGTTGAATAAATATTTCTCTGTTTGACTTTTTTCAGTGTTATTAACGTTTGAGTAGTGGGATAACAGGATTTTAGGTTTAATAGAAAATCTGAGGTTATATTTGACAATTTTAAGACCTTTTTAAGACCATTTTAAAGTCTTACCAGTCACATCAGCACCACATTTTTGTGCTGTGTTGACTTTATGTTAGCAGAACTATAAATTCTTGGTTTGGGATAAATCCTTATCATTGTGTTTAGGACTTTTGGTTTATAAAATGAAACAAAAATTCAGGTGCTTACAATACAACATTTATTAAGATAAAGAAAAACAGTTTTCGAAATACAAATAAGACTTTTTTGTCAATACCTTTTTAAAGGCCTTAATTTTTGCCTGAATATCAACTTTTTTTTAAAGTTTTTCAGACCCTTTAAACACCCTGGATTATTTTTTGTGTCAATCCCTGATGTGTAATTACTTGCCTCAGAGCATCCCTACTACAAAAGACTATCTGTACTCCGACTTCAGTAAAGACTGCAAACTTTTATCCTCTCTTGGACATCCTTACCCACGTCTTGTCCACGTCTTGACCTGAGCTGACTTTGTAAGCTCACTTATCTGCACTGAGGCAGGTGATGAAAGAGGACCAGTGTGTGAATACTAAAAGGCTCTGGCCTGATGTAGCTCATCTTGTCTTTGAGAAAAGAGTCTGTGTTAAAGTAATCCTTAGATGTAATCACTGACTCACTGTAAAAGCTTATTTCTCGCCTTTTTGTCCCATTAGGGGCGTGGCGTTCATTCATTACATTTTAGAATACATTATGCTCTCCGTTGGTTTGAATCAGACAAAGGATTTGCACGCTGTATTAATAGCTCCCATTAAATTTAATGAAGCAACGCCTCGACCTCTCAGCGATCTTCATCAGGCTTTGTCAGGCAAACAATGAATAAGAGCATAAAGGGCTTCTCCTGTCATCAGAGGTGTCCTTCTTCCTCTCTGCATGATGATGTCTGAAGTATTTTGCATGAAAATTTAGCCTAATACTTTGGATGATTGCAGTAATGAACTCAAATCATCTTTCATCCTCACAATGACCTTCATTGTGCTGTTCTTTGTCTTTTTATCACATTAATAATGGAAAAACAAACATTTTCACAAAACAGCTTTAAATCCAAAATCACCAAAGGCCCTCACTCACCAGTGTTGGGGTCTATGGAGAAGTATGGCTGGCCCTCCAGGATGCTGTAGACCAGTTTGGCGCTGTTCCCGTATACTGGATCATCAGCATCTGTAGCTGTTACCCGAGTAACAGGGGTACCTGTGGAGAAGACAAAGTTTTAAAGTGTTACTCTATATATAGGCAATCATCTCGACGTTGCTGCTGTGAACTGAGATTCAGAAGTGCTGAGCCAATCAGGATGAGACGATGCGGCTCACTGTGAGGTTGATTTGTCTCCTGTCTCATCTGTGTCAGATGAGCAGGAAACTCACACAGAGTAACAAAGAGTTCAGCTCTAAAATATGTGCAGCACTCATGTCACGGGCACTTTTGATTCACAAACTCAAGAACAAAAAAAGAGTTTGAAAATGTGATCAGCAGCATCTGAACCTCATGGAAAAAGCATTTTACGTTCAACGCTTACCGCTCCGTGTCCACTTTAAAATGTATCTTAATGATATTTCAGTCACATTCACTGAAATTCATTTTTCACATGTATGTTTTAAATAGGGATGCCCCAATCAGGCTTTTCCTGTCTGATACTGATCACCATTTTGTGAGATTGGCCTATACAGATACAATCATGCTTCATGTTTTTTTTTAACAATTGGTTAAAAGGTTTGCCCAGTAAAGCAAAATAAAACTAGTATACTAATAGTGCCAGGATCTGTACCAAACTCGGCATACATGGAAGTTGTTATCCTGTGTGAACTTAACAAGTTTTGGGAACATCACTTAACATTTGGATCTATTTGAATTATTGAATGTCCTCAATGGGATTTCCCATTATAAAGTTCAATGTCTTTTGTGACACCAATCTGGATTGGATACAGATGAAATTTGCCTTGATGGTAGAAACATGGACCCCATATTATCCTCTGAAATTGGAAGCGAATCCTTTGAGAAATGGCAGAAATATATATATTTTTTAATTCCACCCAATAATAATGTATGGGATTTTTTTAAATTTTGGGAATTTTTTTTTAATCCAGACCAATATCTGTATCACCATCAATATTTAATGGTTTATTCTTTGGCCCAAACTACACCTCTGGTAAATTTTTCATGTAAAGCCATCTAGTAGTTTTCTGTAATCTTGCTAACAAACAAACAAACAAACAGAATCTGGCCAAAACATAACCTCCATGGCGGAGGTAAAGATCTCAAGGAGTAATGCAACAAGTATCTTATAGTAAAGACGTCTGAATTACTTAAACCAACACTACAAAGTTTTTCTACCCTAATATAATATTTGGAGAATCATTGTGATGGTACATCACGTTACAACAGGTTGAATGACACCTCTGTCATGGTCTGAGGGGGTCTGTATCACCGTCACTAGCACTAAGTAACTTCGATGTGGATGGTAGGAACACTTCCACACAAAAAAACTACAAATTTTTACTGCTTTGACTGCTTTAAGGCATACGTCACTTCCCCCTTGAGGTGAAAGCTAAACGTTTGGAAAAGGAGAATATAAAGCACGGACAGGGATAAACACTGGCCCAGCGTTCACTCACTGGCGTGAGCTGAAAGATGAGGCAGGATGTCCGATTGATGCTAATTTAGCCCTGCCACTATTGGACTTGTAAGTACATGATGATTTATTTAAATAGAACCATGATCAGACTGTACCTTATCAGTCCACATGGTTTATTTGTCTCTCGGAACGTCCTGTTGGCTCCCTTCTCCTCCCTCTGTATGTCAACAAATGCACGTTGGTGTGACGCGCTCTGTTTTAAGACCGCGCAGTTACACTCAACGACCATAGAGGCCCCTAGAGAGCTGAAAGCTGGAATCTTGCTTAGTGCTGCTTTAACAGGCACACGCCAAAACAAACTGTTTTGTGTAAGGCTGTGTAAAGGTCCCATGTCCTACAAAATAAATTGTCATTACTTTTAAAATTGTAAGAATGATCTTGGGGAGCAGAACAAGATGACATATTTTATTAAACTCTCAGTTAATGAGGAAATGCACTATTTGGGCTCTAATTTCGTAGACCAGGCGGGGCGCACCTGCCCCGTGCAAGTTTCGTGCACGGCGCAGTCTGGCGCAGGGAAGCGCACCCACGCCTCCGTCTCTCCCACAAATGGCAGAAAGGGAGGAGAGTAGGCGTGAGTGGGTTTAACACAGCCGAGTGTAATCTTCACCAATCAAATGAACCCCTCTCCTCGCCTTTAAATGCGCCACGGGCGAGGCGCAGTAACAATTTCACCTCGGTGGCGAAGACGATCAGAGCCGCTGTCACTTTTACAGCAACTGGGAGAGCGCAGGGGCTGCCGGGCTGCGCATCACCCACCTCGCGGGACAGATGTAATCTGTTCCTGTGTCATAAATAAGAGTACAAAATTAAGGGATAATTACATTTAAACACAGCAGCAGGCTAATCCATTCATTATGCTTGTGATCCACCTGCATTCCTGGCCTGTCATCGCCAAATAGCAGAACCTTTGGTGAAAATATATCTCCTCCTCATCCTCCTTGCAATAATGTACTCCATCTTTTTAGATCACGTTACGAATAAAGATGAAAACAGAGAAATATGGGCAATCACAAGTAAATCCTTAAGACACGGAGTGACTTACATTTATTCAGCGAGCGTCCCTCTTTTTTCTTTTCTATTTAATTTCATGAGATGACAGAAGCCGGATACTCCGTATCGGATGATGTGGCTGTTTGTAGTTGGCTTGAGAGATGTGAACTCGTTAGTTATGACAAACGTCTCTGATCTGACATCAGATGTGAAGAGACAATTAATATAGATACAAATGTATATGCTGGTTCAGACGGTTACATGAAATAGTGGTTGCTGTGGTTGTTTATTGCATTGAAATGTGCCTGACACTCTGGACACCTGCCTGTGAGGTTTTGGTGACGTGTGCGCCTGTCAGCCAAATTACCACTGCCCTGGGTGTGCCTCTCCTGCGCCGAGAATAGACCAGGTTGGAGTTGGCGAGCTTTCAGCGCACCGTCCGCATGGTTTTTTGGCACGAAATTGTCACTGCGCCAAGCTGAATCTTTTGACATCTCCCCCTGGTGTGCCGTCACACCCATCTCGGCACAGCCGGTCTACCAAATTGCCAAATTGGCTGCCAGACAAAATTACCATTGCACGGGGTGCGCCAGGCTGCGCCACCCTGAGTTGCGCCAGGAAATTAGAGCTCATTATGTTTAAATCCACATTAGCTCCTTCTTGGGTTTGTTCTAGGGTTCATCCAATACGATTACAGCTTTTTGTTCTCATGACCATGGGTGGATTTCAATGGGTGGCCACACCAGGTAAGGTGCAGTATGATTTTACACCGTGATGTCACAGTGAGCTCAGAATGCACACAAACCATCAGACGTTATGTTTCCCAACATGTTTGGATCCTGAACAGAGGCCTGGGTTTGCTTTTTTGTCCGTTGCTGGTCAGCAGATACTGAAATGTTTGAGTAAAAACACTTTTTTATGATATGAGAAAAAGAGAAAGTTCCAAATGAAAAATCGTCACCACGTTTTGTTTGATAGCTTTTGGTCTACATTATGAAATACTTTTTCTTTAACCAACACGTTTCCAGTGGCAGACTGTTTCTTTCACCTCTGTCCTCTCCCCTACATGCTTTAATTCTTCCTCCAGTTGTGCCATCAAAGTGTCAATTACTTTTCGCAAATGTGACATGACTTCAGATCAAATACAGCTAAATAGATGTTTGGACTAACAGGATAAACCAGTCCTGTCAGAGCTGATTAGCATTTAGCCTCTCATAAGGCTACCATTTACTGGTTATGTTAGCTAGTGTGTAAATCAACATGGCAGTGATGGATGTGCCTCATACTTATTATACCACCATGAACCAATACATGCGTCTCAAAGCTATTTGCCTTTCAGAGCTGTAGACCTTTAATTCACACGACAAAACAGAGCACGGTGATGGCTCTCTGATGTACAGACGATGATCCTATACCTCTCAAGCGCTTTTCAAATCATCTCTTACACTCAAAGCAACACATTTCCCTCTGAGAGGAGTTTGTCTAATTAAAAGTTTATCCCCTTTAAATGTAGCAGGTGGCATGAATTCGTTTGTATTCTTGCATTGCTAATGGGTTATATCTCCATTCCACTAACACTGAAGCAATTAGCCATTACCTTCATGCTAACAATGCCCAGTGTAGCAGAGACGAGGTTCTTTATTAAAACCAGCTCGATTAGGTTTACAGAAAATGTATGCAAGGACGCTCATCAATGCACCGCCTCATAGCTAAGCGCTCGAGGCGAATCACAAAACAGATGAACGACAATTCAATCCAACATTCACGGCTTTAATATACAGCATCAGGAGGAAAAATGCACTGCAGAACTGAATAAAAAGAGGCTATTAACGCCATTAAACTCATCCTTTTAAATTCACAGTGACCTAACTTCTCATCAGTCTCCGTGTGTGTGTATGGGAGAGTGTGAGGAAAGAGGAGGCTGACAGTGAGCCACAGGCTGGCAGGAAGCTACAGATGACATGGTTGTTGCTTCTGTTTAGAGGTGTTCTGACAAAAAAGTCAGACGTCCTCGGTCAGAGAGGTCCTGATACAGACATGAGTGTCTCCACCTTCAATAGAGAGTGTTTGTGACTCAGATCTCTAGTTCAGATTCTCAGCTTTGCACTAAGGCTGAAAACAAGTTAAAATCCAGTTTGAAAGTAGTGGAACTGTTATATGTATCTTTCAACTGGTTGAAAGTATAAATCCAATTTCAATGAAGTTGAGGGGTTGTGTAAAACGTAAATAAAAACAGAATACGATGATTTGCAATACTTTTAGACCTATAGTCAATAGAATACACTTCATAGTAAATATATTAATGTTTAAACTGATAAACTTCAGTGTCTTACTTGCAAATAGTCACTCATTTTCAATTTTATGCCTTCAGAACATACCAAAAAAGCTGGGACAGGAGCGTGTTTACCACCTTTTCTTGTAACAACACTAGCTAAGTATTTGAGAACTGAGGATGCTAATTGTTGAAGCTTTGTAGGTTGAATTCTTCCCCATTCTTGCTTGATGTTTGATCTCATTTTCTCAACAGTCTGGGGTCATTGTTGTTGTATTTTGTATACTGTTGCTGATCATGTCTGTCCTCATCTTCTGATGGTCACTTCCATCGGACAACACATCATGTCACAAAGTTCGAATCTTCTCGAACTTGACTACTGAGCCTGACTTTGAGTTCACTGCACTCCAGTCAGATCTTAATCCAAAAAAGCCCCTTTGGGATGTGGTGGAATGGGAAAAGGGAATCATAAATATAAAGGTGATATATCTGCAGCAACTCAATATTGACCAAAATGTCTAAGGATTATTTCTAGCACCTTGTTGAATCTATTCCACTCAAAATTAGGGCAGACCTGAAGGAAAATGGCCAGTAGCTTTATGTCAAAAAGTTGGATCATGGTTTACAATATAGATTTGTTGCATAATGTGGAGTTAAATTGGGTTAAGAAACAAAGAATTTGTGATTTTCAACAAGGCTAATTAAGGCTCTTTGTGCATCACTGCTATCAATCAATGTGAAACACAGAGATGGTTTTAAATGTATCATACATAAAAAGGAATTCAAAAAACAAACCCCAGAGAAATGCACTATACCTCAGAACAAAATCCACACCATGAAAGGAAAAGCCTTTTATCTAACGCAGCACCTTTTCAGATCCCTGTTTTCCAGCTTTTTCTCGTCTTTCTGACGTCAGCCACACGTGTCAGCCATTGATTAATCGTCGCCGCCATGTCTGTGGTCTTGTAGCAGCAAAACAAAGCAAAAGCCACCTTTGCACTCTAACTGTACAGGCAGTTTCACCGTTGCAGGCCAATTATTTCACAGTGAGAGAGCCTCAAGTGCTCCTGTGGGACCGAGGTGTTCGAGCAATTCATCGTCTTATGATGACCCACGCTGTTGTGTTGCCAAAGCTTACCTTGTAAATTCCATTTTGCTTGTTACACCCCGTGCCTTTTGCAGTGCTTAGATCACAGCAGATCAATGAGCTCACTTTCCCTCAGTGTTTCTGCTCGCTGTGATAGTACCAGCAAGAAAAAAAAAAAACCCAGCATGTTATAAGTTGATGTCAGCAGCTGATAGAGTCAGAGATTCTCACCTTGAATCATCTGTACTCCACTTGAGATAAATTCTCTTAATTTATGAGGAATAAAATGTGAGACTGACATTCTAGTTATCACATTTCTGAGGCTATTAAGAGTGGATCTCTCTGCATTGATTGTACCCACCACAGGCCACTGACAGGGACTATGGGCCTTATTAAAAGACATCATATTGGCCCCCACAAACAGGTAAAATAGACTTTTCATAGCTCTGATAACCACATCTTTAATCACAAAAACGGGCTTCTGCTAATGGACAGCTGTGTATGCTCTGCTCAACTGATCTTTTCAAGTAACCTGAACACTTTCTTTTTATGCTTTACATGTGAGAAAGTTATAATACCCACATTATTCCAAGTAAATACAACAAAGTAGCTTAAAAAGTGGACAAAATACAGATGCAGCATTGAATAAGCTGTATGAAGTAAGGAGATCTGATTGCTGCATTTGCTCCAAACAAAACTCTCCTTCATAAAAGTTTTCATGCAAGTCGTCACTGTGTCTTTGCCCCTTTTTGTTTGCTCCTGTACTCGCCTCTGGTTTTTGTCTTGTAGGCAGCCTGGGATCCTTGGTGTAGACCATCTCCTGTGGACTAATGAAGCTTCAATAACTACAATTGCAATTATGTGGCCATTCCTTTAGCTCCATTCCATTGTCATTACAGTTCTTGATTTTAACTTAAGAGAGATCGACAAAATTAAAAACATGATACTTCTTGCAAACAGCACACATACATTATCGTGGCCTTGACAAACAGTTATGGATGACCTGCTGCTGTGGACCTGCTTGACTCCATGTGCTTAATCCTCCTGCATCAACCATCAACAGAAACGACTCTGCCAGAGAACATGTCCATGTGGTTTATTACAGTAATAGAGTTTTCTTTTTCATTTTATGACATTTCAGTCTGACCAAACAACCTAACTCGAAGGAAAACTATTTTAAACTATTTTTTTTTACAATTAACTCAAATTAAATAAAACTGAAATTCAATTTTTATTGTATTTTTCCTTAAATTAGGTGCTGCCTTTCACAGTACACTGTGGAACCTGAGTCCACAACAAGGACTTGAAGCAGTTTGTTGCACTTACTACCTTCGGCCTTGATTCTTGCGTCTGCTAGGTAAACTCGAACACTGTAATATCAGCACCACACATTTGTTGAAAATAAAAATACTACCTTTTGAAAGAAACACACAGTACTTGTGCTGTACTGAAAGGATGGTGGAGGGACTCTTACCCTCACTAGTATCCTCATACATTTATGAGGAGTGCATTATCTACCACATAGGCCTTTGTTGACACAGCTTTACCACCGTCAACTGACCCAGGCTCCATACATGCAAGCTCCATGTAGGGACAGCGCTGATGCTATCTACACGCCCTTCCCCATGACATAGACTGATGGGCAGAAAGAGCCAGGAAATTACTGGGGTCATCAGGTGGGGACCTCTTGTCAAAGGTATTTCGTCCAATTAGCCCCCATGATTATAGTAGTGGGGGCTGCATGGTGGTGAAGCTGGTTAGTGCTTGTGCCTTACAGCAAGAAGGTTTCTGGTTCAACTCTCTGAGTCAGTCGGCCCTGTCTGTGTGGAGGTTGCATGTTCTCCCCATGCATGCATAGGTTTTGTCTGGGTACTTTGCTTAACTCCTACAGACTACTTACTCTTAAGTGCTCACAGGTGAATGTTTGTCTCTACATGATCGGCTGGCAACAGATCCAGGGTAAACCCTGCTTCTCAGCAGGGATAGGCTTGAGCCCCCACAATTCCAGAGGGGGAAAGTGATATAGATAATGGATGAATATACTGTAGCTGTTAGGGCCCTTGTCTATAATTGGCCCCTGGAAATTTCCTTGCTATTGTCCTCCACACAACACCTCCCCATGTGTAGTGTGTGCGTGTCTGCTGTTTAATATCTCATATTTCTTTCTATCTGCTCTCCATAACACCTCAGTCTGATGTTATCCACTTGTACTATTAACGGTTCTGCCTGAAAGTCTGACGTGTAGAAGAAAATTTCCCACAAACACTGCAGATAAGGAAGTAAATTATCAAATAAATTGGTTGACAGAATGTAAGGAAAAATAATTATATGAATTATATCTGAAAGATGTGCACAATAATCCAAATCAGCGCGCTCATGCAATAACGCTGAGAAGCAAATTATATCCTGTGTGCCATAGGTGTTTGCCAATTGTCAAATGAATAAAATGAGAGACAGCTAAGGAAATTGCACCTCCTTTTTTCAAAGATACAGAGCCTTATCTGCCTTAAAGTTAAATTACTACTACTACAGAGAGAGGAGGCAGCCATCTACACATCCCTAATTATGAAAAGTACGTCCACACACTCTAAAAAGTGTCTGACTACTGCAAACAGGCCTTTATAAATTCAGTTAAACTATGGGTTGAAGAGGGGGGATGTGAAGGGTAGGGAAAAAATCTTCATAAAAACAGTGGAACCACCGAAGCATGAAATAGCTCCTTCTTTCTTTCCCTCCCACTGGGGCAAAATGCTCCTCACCACCCCTGATATAAAAAATGAGGGATTAGGAAAGCCAGTGTTTTGGTCCTGTTTCAAATCAGTGCAGATTAGCTCGTCCTTCCCCTTGATAATGTGCAGACATTTTCAGGGACACAGCAGAAATAGATGCAGCATTGAGGCCGAGCGATGGACTCAAACTGTATTGCGGGAGAAATACTGTCTTGATGCTTCATTGAAACATGTAGCATTATGACGATCATAATAAAAGAAACACAACACCTTCAAACTTACAGGGACAGAAAAAAAGCAGAATGGTTTTTAAAAAGGATTACCACAGAGAGAGAATCAGGTATGATGTTTCAGTGTGATCTGCTAAACAGTGCAGGCAGCTAGCATTCAAAGAGGCAGGCCACAGGTTACAGATGATTCTTCTTGGCTTCTTCAGACCAGGACCTGCTGTAGGCACTGGAGCATTTTGCAGCTAAGGGTTGGCAACATGGTTCTCAGCAACAAAAAATTGGTAGACAACTCTCTCCAGGTGAAGACTGAGAAGTTCAAGTATCTCAAAGTCTTGCTCATGAGTGGGGGTAAAATGGACTGAGAGACAGCGATCAGTGCAGCATCTACTGTGCAGTAAAGAGGGAGCGAAGCCAAGAGGCAAAGCTTTAGATTTACTGTCAGGGCAGATGGCTTACAATAACAGGAAGCATATGTTAATGCAGGACAAAGTGTTATTTGTCCTAAAAGAGTGCTTTGAAGTGATCTGTCCAACATGAACTCCCCAGAAGTGCTGTTTTGGCAGAACATCTCCCTCCAGGTCAACTTGGCCTGATGTGAAGAGGAACTTGGCAAGTCAGGTTGTTATGAGAACGATAATATAAATATCTCAAATTGCAATTTCATGACAGCAAATTGGCCAGCAGTCAAATTCATGGTCTGTTTAGGTTCAGGGAGATTTGATTGTGATTTGGCCACCCATTTCCAAGAGATGGGTGAGCTGATCAGGAAGAACTAATGACGCACTTGCATTTTATAAAAAGTCAGTCAAATCAGAAGATTATGGTTTCATCTCTTAGGTTTGTTCAGGCATTGTTCTGTTCTTCACTTGTCTGTCTTCTCTAATAAATCCACACCAGACTTTAACCGCTAAATGCTCATCTCTGTGATGTTCTTTCTGCATTTTTGTTCTGGCAAAAACTTTTTCAGAACCGGTCTATCTTCATTCCAATTCCAACTATATGCTCATTGGTTCTGGGTAATGACTGAATGACTAATATGAGATCAAAGATAGGCTCAGCCTTAGAGAATGAGGAGCTTAGCTCCAAGGAAAACTGCAGTAACTGCACCTCCTGCAGTTTGCCAGGGTTTCAGGACCAAATTTAGGCCATCTCCATTCAGATTTGTGTTAAAAGTTAATCTATTGCTGATGAACATTTACATTATAGTGTTCGTTTGTTGATTAGCTCTGCATTTTATGTATCAGAGCCCAATGTAGAATGTTGTCATAATATCTGATGGTCTGAGTTTATGTTTTATTTTGTGTTCGTGTGAAGTCACACATGAAATGCTTGAGAAACAAACACTGTTCTAATAACAAACAACAAAAAATACATTCATAGATAACTTTCGTTTTGTTGTTGCTTTTTATAATCATTAAGGATGAAATAATTACACATATGTTGATATAAAAAATAATATATCAATATTGAAAATTAATATGCCAAACATTATTTTAAATAAAGCTAAGTGAAATGGCCTTACTTACTGCACATACTGCAGTGCGTCATTGTATGGTCATGTAATAATACTGAAGGAAAATAAAGGCAAAGTGCAGTATAGCATATAAAACTGCCAAATTTAGCATTAATGACAATATACTATATTCATTAAATTCCCTTTCCTTTAATCTAATAAATTATACACTTTGTAGTTAAAATATAATTTCATCCTTATACTTGGTGAAAAAAAACAAAACACATAAAGCTGTTTTTCTCCATTTGGCATTTTTGCAGAAACTACTCTTTGCCTTTGTAGGGCAGAATTATGAGTGCTAGCTGAATTGAAGACAGGAGTATTTAAGACAGTACAAAATGGAGCATAATGTGTTCGAAATCTACTCGACTTGAGAAGTGTGAAGCTGTGGTAATAACTGGCATCGTTTGACGTCAGTGAGGGACTTAATACATGCAACCCTTCATGCATATTCTTTCACATGTTATAGTATCAGACATTATTTTTGTCAAAGAGAAGGCACTTTGAAGCTGTCTACTACCACTGAGTCAGGGAAGCATTGATAGATAAATAATCTAAAATAATCATTATCAACAATTTAACACAGTTAATGCCATTGCAAGAATTTGATTAAGAAAAAAAAAAAGAAACTGTCACGAATTCCTTCATAATGTTAATTTTGAGTTTATAAACTTGTTTTAAAACATAAAATGATGGAAAATTACTTAAATAAGTATAAATACTGAGACTGATTGTGAATAACCTCCAAATTTATTGATAAAATGAAACAAAAAATCATAATTCATACAGTGATATCCAAAAACAAACTTTTAGAGAAAATCTTTTGGTGAATTTATGGTTTTAAAGGAACAGACAAAGTTTAAACAAAACTAAAAGACTTCAGAATGGTGAAGAAGTTAATGCACCCTCTGTTTGTACATCAGTGGATAAATACATTAACAGAGATTTTTACAGAGCAGCTTCACTGTTGCTTGAAAAAAATCAAGCCAATGGAAAATGGACTTGAACCTGGGTAGCACTCATTTACAACAAGTCACCCACAGTATTCACATCAGACTTTTTAAGGTGTTAATTAGTATCAGACAGTGAAGACAGTCAAGTGGGGGGCAAGGCTTAAGAAATCACTGCACTGCAAAGCAAATATTGTGAGATGACTTCCAGATAAATGTTATACCAACAATACACACACCAGATTTTATAACTTAACACAAGCGAGTGAATAAAGTCTGGCTCTGACCTCACTTGTACAGCTGTGGGTTATGAAGAACACCTCACTCTTCTTTGTGGAAAATTCTTTAAGTCTAAGTGCTGGGCACTGAAAATAAGCTCGAAGTGCGAGTGTCACTGCTGCAGACCGAACAAGAGAGGCTCTGCTGAGGACAACATGCCCAAACTTGATAGACTGCACAATGCAAAGAATATCTGTTTTTTATTTTCTTTGAAGGTCATCATTCATCTTTCCAGAATCAGGTAAAGAAAAAAAAAAGACTAATTCTGGTTAGTTCTGCAGTATTGTGTTATACCAGATAATTCTTGAAATTAGCTCGCTCCAAGTTCAATTCACACGTTCTTGTCATCCACTTCAGAATCTTAAAATCAGGGATGCCTCAATCAGGCTTTTCTTGGCCGACACAGATTCATGATATTTTTTTGTGAGATCAGCTGATGCCAACACAGATACAGTTCATGTTTTATGTTTCATGTTTGCTCCCCAAGCCTCTTCTGACAACACTGAAATCAAATTAATTTTGCAGGACCTGGCACCTTTAAGAAAAGAATATAATGTAATTTAGAATATATGATCTCTTATAAGTCTATGCACAATATAACACATAACATAAGATATTTATAACACATTGTAAACACTGGCATCATAATTAGCCATGAATACTGTTATAATGATGACAAAAGATCTCAACAGTTATACAGCATTATAAACACATTATAGTGCAGTATCAACATGGTTATAAGATATGTGTATGCAGTTTAAAGGCTTAATAGCAAGTGTTACCTGTTTAATTTTCCTGATAACTGTCAATATTTTTATTTGCTATTACATTTCAGAGGCAGATCCATGTTTAGTAAATCATTTATTTGATGATACACATGGTTGTTTGTTCCTCACTGCTATAGTCCTAATGGTGTAGATTAGATTTGCATAATGTCACTGGTTAAAACACAGGCTGATCTTCACCTGAAGCCTTTTTGAATGAAATCAAATAGAATAAGATGTTTCTCCTGAGGGGCACAAATCAAAAAGGATCATGTTTACCAGCAATGCCCCGTGCTGTTTTTATTGCTTGTGTGAAAGTAACACACCATTCTTGGTCAGCCCTATTAGAGATGTGCAATCATGCTATTTCCTGTCTAAATGGATTAGTCTCACTTTTCCCCCGCCGTCAAGCAGATGCCCAGACACTAAACGATTGCGTCTAACCTTTTCCTGGGAAGCAAACCTCCCTCTGTTGGTTTGGGCAGTAGCCCACAGAGTGACACACATTAAGTATGCATGAAAATACAGCCTGCATTTATGGTTGTTTTCCCACGCTAAGTGTAATCTCATTAATCACGTTGTGAAGTTCACAGGATTTAATACCACACTAATAATTTAAACACACAGCACTTTCTAAGGATGCCATTATTCCAAACAGGAGGCATTTATGTCAAATTTACAGCTGATGTTTTATCCTCAGCTGAAGGCCTGTAGTTTCTGCAGGGGTCCCAGAATAAAGACATGGGGGTCTCGCCTTTCTGTTTTTATCAACTGACAGAAATAATAGGGCACCCACTTCCTACTTACTCTGTACTCTGCCTCAGTGATAGCAAATCAATAGGAATCTTCCTTGAACCAGAGAGGAGGATAAATTGGTGGATGCAGCCCGATGTGACACACACCACACTGAGGAGAGGACACTGCAGCTTATTCTGTAAGGCATTATCCCAGAACGCTGCTTCATTCTTTAGTCTGCTTATTTCCTTGGATGTATTGCAAGAATAATCAAACCGGGGAAGGTCATAACAACCTAGCTCTCAGCAATCACAAGATGCTCATTTTCAGATGCTAACTGTACACAGCAGGGAGGGGAGAAAATGGATTAGAAAATTAAACAGAGAACTTTTCTGCTGCTCTTGTTGCAGATAGAGACTTCTTTAGGTCTATCGGGACTGGTCAGATGCCTAACCTATGCTTATCTGAGGAAACAATGAAAAAAAGAGTTGAATTAATGATGTTCACGTCCTTAATTAAAAGAAATGTGAAATGGAATATTGACTGATTTGTCTGTCAGATTATCATCACTGCTTTAATGGCATGTGTGGAGGACACCGTAAAATTTTAGCTCTATTTCATCACCAAAAAGGTGACGGCTTTTGACGGAGACACTAGCTAGAGCACATGCACAAAGTCTAGGTCTATTTTTAGCCTAATTCACACTGCGCTTTCAAGGCATAATACTGATGCTCCTGTGGCATTTTGACTCTGTGAACGTGGATCTGGAGACAGACGGGGGGTAAGTGATCCCCCCATTTGCTCCATCTCCAGAGGTAGTGACAGAAGCATGATAATGGAAAGAGGGTAGAAAGAAGCACTGGGAATGAGTGTCTCTACCTACGTATGTGTGTGGGGGCACGTGCCAAGCCCTACTGCAGTGTGAATTGGGCTTGTGACTCTTCAGATAAGGTTGTTTGCTTCATATACTTTAACAATTTCAAGATAAATGACAAAGTACACTGCTATAACAAAAAAATGACCCAGATTTGTCATGCCTTTATGTCTTTGGAGCAAATGCTGGGGGCATTGTGGTTTACATTGTATGTTTTGTTTGACGTGTATATATGTCGGGTAGATTTAATTAACAAAACATCTCTAGAACAGGGTGGTGTAGTTGGTAAGTGCACATGCCTCACAGCTAAAAGATTGCTTGTTTTACTCCCTGTGTTTGCATGGTCTCCTCGTGCCTGTGTGGGTTTTCCAAATTTCCAAATTGCCCATCAGTATGAATGTGGATGTGAATAGTTGCCTTTCTCATTATGTAAGGCCCTGTGATTGGCTGTACCCTGCCTTTCATCCAATGACAACTAGGATAGATTCCTGTAACCCAAAAAGGATAAGTGGCATAGATGATGGATGGATGGATCTTGAGAAAAAATGTAGGGCTTTTCTTAAACATTGCTTGTGAGTACTTTATCTCAAGTATTCTTTAAAAGACTTTCCTAAGATTTTGCACAAACTTACCCACTTCTACTCAAGAATGAACCTCATCTTTAGCACAGAAAGCTTTATGAAAGACCGGACAGATTTCTGACTAATTCAGCACAAACCTTCTCTTGAACATGAAGGTGAACTAATTGGATTTTGGAGGCCAAAGGTCACTGTTACCTTGAATATAATTGATAAATATATTTTATGCATTAATTTACTCCCACAGAGCTGGTCAGGTCAGGTCAGGTATATGAGCATATTCCATATTGGCACTTTACAGTATCAACCATGTCCCTGTATTTCTCCAGCCTCCTGATAGCCTTTGTCCAGGCCTGTGACAGACCCATGTTCCAACTCTTCAGGTAACCTCAGAGCTGACCCCTCCACAATGCACACAGTCACCCCTGTGACGTGGTCCATCCCGCCGGGTCCTGGACACCCAGTATACGGTGAGCTGAATCAGGTCAGAAAAGCACGCTAGGTGCCTTTAGAAGCATAGCTACAGCTTCTATATCCAGCAATTGACCTTTCCCATTCCCGCCATTTTGAGCACGTCAGCATTGGACACCCAAAAAAATAAGTAGTCACACAGAGCTGACTAGTTACGCAATTCAAACAAATCAAGCAGCTACACCGTTAAATAAGTAAGATTTTCCCACATCAGATAACCTGCTAACACAGCTCGTCAATAGTACATGCACATCTCACAGTGGCATTTGTGCTAAGTTGAACATAGCTTACATTTGCCTCAACAATGCTTTTAAGCTTGTTCCTCCTGAATATTAGCTGAATTACATAGAGAAAAATGATCTCATCCACAAAGCTGTATGGCCTGTCTTTGTCTGGCTGATCTGCTCACATCTCCTGTAGGTAGGGGAGACCGGGGACAGTTGCAACACTTTTTGCATTTGACTCTGTTACTCAGACATAGTTTGGATTAGACAAACCAAATTTTTATACATTAAACTTACATCTGTCTGTTAATAGTCAAAACCATTTAAAGATGAATACAGAAAGCACTTTCTTCATAATTTGCATTTTGGAAGCAAAAAGTCAGATGTGTTTGAGGATGGTTGCAACATGTTATAAATACATTATATTTAGGTGTTATAAGACATTATATTCCAGTGTTAATGAAAGGATAATTGTCAAAAATTTAAGTTAGCATATATTACAGTGTTATTATGTTGAAATGCTCATTCAGCATTTCAACAGATAATTCTTCTACTTAATTTATTTATCAGCTTTGATTTGGTGACAATTATAGATTAGTTAAGATCAATTCACCTAATGTACAGTTGTCAAAGATTCAAATATATAACATACAGTAGGCTTTTATCACATAGGAAGAATGGAAAAATTTATGAGGCAATTAATGTAAATCATTAATTACTTAATTAATCCTAAGTAATTTAATTCCCCCACCGTGGGGCTCATCTTTCTTCTTTTTGTTATTTTATTGAGCCTATTGTCAGTAAATGCATTCATAATGCAAATTTGAGAAAACTGGCCCTCAGAAAACAATGTGGAAAAACACAACTGTAGAAGATACATCTTGGTCTGTTTTTATATAAATGCATTGAACGGGGACAGTTGCAACAGTTGTTGCAACTGTCCCCGCACCTGTCAGCTGTGATAAAACCACATGTGCTAGCTAAACAATATGACTTGATGCATGCTAACTAATATTAGTTAAAAGTTAACGTATCACTTTTTTAAGCCATATATGTTTGAGCTGAATCACAAAAACAGTGACAACAGTTTATTGAAAACAAAGTTCAAGAAAAAAATACTGTCATACCTCAAAAACAATTTTTTTACAATAAATCCTGGAGCAGCTCTCAAGTCTTCTCTCTTTTTCTCTGCAAGAGGGATCAGCCAACTGAGCATGTGCAGAGTGAGTGACATCGCTCTAGCTTTTTTCTGATTGGAGAAAAATGACATGTTGCAACCATACCCTGTTGCAACTGTCCCCGGTCTCCCTAATACACTAAATGTAACCCCACTCGAAAAAAAACAGAACTATCCCTTTAAAGTAAAACAATTTATTGTCACTAGCTGTTATTGTTTGTGGTTTTGTACTGTTATGATGTATGCATCGTTGGTTTCATGTTTCTCTGTTATGTTTACTTTTGTGTTTACAGATGAAAATTAGCATTGTGCTAAATCTGGCAAATTTATGGACTCCCAAGATATTGTACGTTCATCAACACGTACTGCTCCATCCAAATAAGTGTTGAAATGAGGATACAACACACTATGAGATATTGTGTTCAGCACGAACCCTGCGTCGAGTCTTTATTACACTGTTTATATGCACAGAGGTTGTATTTTCCAGCTGATCTAACAAGAACATGAGCAGATCCTCTGCGCATATTTCCCTCAGCATGCTTAGTTCAACTAAGCAAAGCGCACCACAGGGAAGCACTTTCAGCTCGAGTGCCATCATACCTACAATCATTCCAAAAAAATGTGTCATTACAGTTCATTTACTACGGCTGGGTTGCGAGACTTCTCCTTCGTATTCCTCCACCGAACAAGTGTGGCAGCTGTGTAACATCTCAGCTCTGCTCAGCTCGGACTGGCTCAGAAGCATGAAGGGTAGAAGACAGGGGGCATTCATATGTATGCAGGCACTGAGCCATAGAGGAGGGATATCACTGAGGCATGGGGAGAGCTGTGGGCTGCATGAGGCACAGGGCTAACAGTGCCCTGCTGTGAGCCCTACCCGGGTAAAACAATACTGTTTATGTCTGACTGGCTTAGCACTGCGGGGGTTGAAAGAGAGAGTCAGAAACACGGGGAAAATATGAGGAGAGGCAGAGCTGCAGTGATGCACATACAATAAAGTATTTTTAGAGGCTTATTCCAGCTGAAAGGTACAGGCAAAGCTCATATGAGAACAATGTTCTCTTTAAAAAACTAGTCATCAGGTAGATAACACCATCCTCTGCTGCCACTTTGGTGAATCAGTGCTTTAAATAAACAGTTATAATAAAAAAAATAACCACCAAAAGCACAAAACACTGCTTTGTTAGAAGAACTGAACTAAGATTGCTATTGAGTGCACACCTTTTTATAAAATTGTAAGCTACAGGCTTCTTCTCCAGCAAATCATCCTAACACTACCCACTTAAAAAGTGCTCAATGCAAGCAGCACAAAGGTAAGTTATCTGGTGGCATGTTCAGTTTAGGTACGGATGTAATGGCATATTGAAAGCTGTTTTTTTTATTGGTAAAGATCAAGATGCTGCTTTTGAGAGGATCTCATTTTGAGCATATTTCTGTTCATATCCACCCATACATCTGTCCCAATTAATTAAATCAAACTATGAAAAAACTCATGTCTGTGAGTTCTACATTTTATATGTCAAAAGATGTTAATCTGGAATTCATGGGTAATGTTAGTATAAAACAAACATGGGGGGGAGTATCTTAGATTGTGTATTTTTTTTCATGTTTCTAGGAGTGTTACAGAGCAAGCATGGGAAAGTGCAGCAAGGATTGCTAAAAAAAGGCCACAGTATCTTTATGCTCTCTGTCCCAATAAAAACTTTAATTGAGTCAGACAAAACATGCTCTGGAATGAAACTGTGGAGTGTGTGTGCTGTTGTGCAGCCTGCGTGAGTAAAATCAGCTCTATTAAGTCGGTGTTTTTATCTTTGCCACAGATTTGAGACTGCAGACCAGGTTTTAGGAGATTTCAAGCGCAGTCCTTTTCTTCGCCCTCAAGGCCACCATCTTTGCACCTGACCACTCCTCATACTCAAACAAACACACCCCTGTGTCCAAACAAGAGTGCATTATCATTTGCTAGGGGTGTCAAAAATAATTTTTTAATCAATGCATCGTGATGCAGATGTAGATGAAGATGAATCGATGCAGAGACAATCAATAATTGCTTAATCTGCAGAGGCTGCTGCTAGACTGTTGTATCAGTTTTGTCTCTGAATGTGAAAAAACAAGAAGAGAGCTGTGAAAAGTCTTTACTTAAGTTTAATATTAAAAGATGTTACGGCAGTTGATCTCAAAAGCCATTTCTAATTAATTTAGGGAGTTCATTGTTATTTTTGTTGTATTTTTTAATCTTTAAAGCCTGGTGCAATAATATGGAAAATCAAGGATACTACTCACTTTGTTGCATGTTTATGCTTTGTAAAATTGAAAAGAATTGAATTGTTAACTTAATAATAAAAATTGAATCAAAATGTGAGACTAGTGAAGATGCACAGCTCTATCATTTGCTATTTTAACAGCCTGAGCAATGGGTGTAAAAATGTATAAGTGTCAGGTGGAATTTAGAGAAGGCTTACACAAGCCATAAACGCTTTGCTCATGGGCATCATTGGACCCTTAATCTCAATTATCTTCTTGTTATGGTTGTTGGAGGACAAAATTGTGATTACAAGTGAAACTTGATTAGTTTCCCAGCCTGACTGCAGAGGTGTGCTAGGTTTTTAACATTCACTATTGCAAATTTTACCCCAAATCTAAACAGTTGATTTGATTGTTTCCTCATTCTCCATGAGTCAATTTCATTTCAATCAAGAAAAATAACAAACACAAACGATGAATTCATCAGGCTAATATATATCATTCAGCGACTTTGCTTTGCTTTTATTTTAGCTGTCATTTAGATTTTGCCAGTCTTCAGTAAATATTTTCTGCCTTCATAACCTGCACTCACACAACAGCATATTGCAAACTAATGCAATGATGAAAATGTAATAATGCCTCCCATGGCAGTGACTGTTTAAATGAGTCCAGCCTTCACTTAGCCACCGCTCGGCCTCCACCGATCACACTTTTCTAGGTCAGAGAGATGGTGTGCCAAACCCTTTTTTCTCTAAAATGGCTGGTCTGCAGGGCTGGACAGTCCCCTGATAGCGCCACGGCGGTGACAGGAAAGTGATTATGTATTGATCATGATCACATAGACACTGGTGTGGCTCTCTCCCTCTCCTGTCTGTGGGCTGAGAGGATAATAGCTCATGATCAGATGGGGGAACTGACATGCCATCTCTCCAGGCAGCGCCACCGGCACTATTTCTGGACAGTGGCACCTCTTTCTATTGAAATTAGGGCTGGGAATTATGGATGAAATATAATACCTCAATAATATTTGGCCATGTGGTGAAACACAGCAAAGATGAAGATGCATATTGCGAAAAAAAAAAGTTGTTGTGATTTTAGAATAAAAGAAAATATTTGATTCTTTTAAAAACATCACACATTATTAACATTACAAAACGTAAGATGGATGTTCTAGACACCAAGTGCAGGGATTTTTTTATTTTGCAGTAAAACTCTTACACAATGTATTTTTTTTTTATCATAAATTGCTACATCATAAAGACCAAAAAAGAGAGAAAGGGTTCTCTCCAAACTGTACATCCAACCCTTTGTCAAGTTCCACCATTTACAGGAAGTGATTCTGAGAAAGCCCCACCCCCTTAGTTACAGTTCATAGGTTAGACAATATCTGTTGTTGCTAGCCTCTTTCCTATTTAAAACTATTTTAAAAAAGCTCACTGTTTGACTTTATTCATATTGAATTCATTTGATAAGCCCTAAAACTTGGCGACAGTGACAGAAGTAAGACCCTGAAACTGGTTTTCCAATATGCAGAGTGGCAACATCCAAGAAAGCCAAAACGCCCAGAAGACTGGATCCTCACCCTTGCTTCACTGAGGAACCGTCGGCTTTCTTCAAGGACAGAAATTATTTTAGCACTTTTGTTTTGGGTCCCTACCCTCACATTTAGCTGTTTCCACAAATGCACAAACCTCACAAGATGTTCCACGTTTTACAGGAGACTAATTAGGCTTTAAAAAAACAATACCAATTAGAACTATTAAGGAGAAGAAACACTCAACCTCTCACTCAACAAACACCCAAGAAGTCTGTTGGCTGGAGTAGCTCATGTCTTTATGGTGACACACTTCACTGCACTGCAAATATTGTTCATTTTGGTTTTAGGGCTGGAGGTCATGTTTTTTGGTGTCATGTTTATCTAATGGAGGCATGTTGTAGCTCTTTGTCAGGAAGCTTATGATCTCCCTCAACTCCACCTTTTTGCCTGTAACTTAACTGACTAAAAGATTAAAGACTAAAAGACTAAAACAGTCGATGTTACTCAGATTTGACCAAAGTTTTATATATGTAAATGCCCCACACTGGGTGTGTGAGACTTTCATTTTTTTTCAAATGATACTTTCCTCTGTATCATTGACTCGGCCAAGGAGCTTATGTTTCCGCCAGGGTCTGTCTGCTTGATTTGTTTGTTTGTTTGTCTGTTAGCAAGATTACGTAAAAACTGCTAGATGGATTTACATGAAAATTTTAAGGGAGGTGTGGTTTGGTCCAAGGAAGAAGCCATTACATTTTGGTGGTGATCTGCATATTTGTCCGGATGCAAAAAAATTCCCAAATTCTCTGAGAATCCCATAACTTAACATTGGGCCATATTTTAAAAAGGCATATCTCTGACATCACTTGATGGATTCACTTCAGAATTTGCAGGATAATATCTGTAATATCTCTCTATCATCAAGGTAAATTTCATCTGGATCCCATTCAGACTGACGTCATAAAAAAAAATTGAAGTTTAGTCTATTGAGTTTTGCCCCCTTTTACGTCATTATGGGAATTGTAGTTATTTGAAAAGTGACGTCAATGTTTTTCAAGCCTATACATTTCCCAGCTTCCCTTGCAATGCCAGTGGAAGAGTTCTTTACTCAGACTCAGCTGTCCAATCAGAGTGCGTGGTGATCCAGAACGGTACCTTTTACAGGGGTTGTGGAAAAGCCACCGCCATAACTGAGCTGCTTGGTCGTAGTCTGCTCTGCTTTTCTAGTTTGATGTTAAACCATTACTTTGATGCTCTTTAGTAAAATAAAACAAAGCAATTAGGCCTGACATCTATTTCATAAACAACACAAAAATAACGTATTATTCTAAACTGTACCACCAAACCCTACATCTCATTCAAAAACATGACAGTGCATCATAAAACTTGATATTCTGCCCATTCCTATTTGAAATGCATGTGCACGGATGTGGTCTCACACAGGCATTAAGGGACAATTAGCTCCATGGGGCAGAGTATTGTCAAATACAGAGTGTAGCTGAGCTGTATAGCGTAGTGGGCCAAAGCTTTTGATAACACAGAAACAGTTGTAACGAGGTGGAGAAAACAAGAGTGTCGAGGCATGCTTTCATCCATCCATCCATCCCCAGCTGTATATTCTCTCAGAGGAGAAGATGACATACTTGGAGCACTGCCAGTTGATTTTTATACTGTAGTCGAAGCCAGTTTCAGATTCCTGCGCTGCAGATGGGAGTTTATGGCAGCGCTGCAGATGGGCATTAAGGGAAGCCCTCAAACAAATAAGCACGCTCATAAACAACTGGCATGTGTGAACTTTTGTCATTTGCCAAGGCTTCCTCAGACCTCCCATCCCCTTCATTTGTCTCCATTTTCCACCAGCGTGCTCTGATGTACAACCATGGCGGGCTCAGATGTGTTGGTTTATGGCTTTATCAGGAGGATGTAAGTATTTCACATTACAGGGAGGCCCAGTAACTAATTGCGAGCAGGAGAAAACATGCTTTCCCTCAGCACATCAGTCTTCATAACACGGCTAATACATACTCATGGTAAACTGCTTGTTTCAGCAAAGGCCTGCAGCACGCAGCTGAGGAGCAAATGAATGAGGAAACACTCTGCAGAGGCGGAAAGGACCAGCAGGACACATGTTTATTTACGCCTGGGCAACATATCAAGGTATTAAGATTTATCTATATGTCTTTAGAAGAGGTGTTGACCAGACTGTTATTTGTGTTAATAGGGTAATTTTAATTGAAAATAAAATACCTGAAAGAAAAAAATATTCTTTACATTTAAATCACTAACAGTACATTGATTATTTACTAATGAGTCATTGTGTTAGGATAAAAATATGCTCTTACACAGTCTTGTTTACATGTACATTTGGTGCCTTGAGTCTAATAAATCCCAATTAAGCATTTGGAAACTTTGATTCATAAAGGACTTAAGAGGACTATAGAACTCCTAACATGCATTAAGTTTATACACATTGGGGAAAGATGTCTTAAACGAAGTTGGTCAGGGTACCACATTTTTCAAAATTTGATATGATTGTACATAAAAAAAAAATATATATATATATATATATATCTATATATATATATATATATATATATATATATATATATATATATATATATATATATATTAATAAACATGGTAAAACCATCTGCACACTGTCTTAATTTAAAAAAGAAATGGTTTGCAACATAAAGGATTGGAAAAGTATAGAGTGAATACTCTGACATTCTTCGGTGCATCATACATCATAATCTTCAAAATGCAGGCTAAGTGCTGCACACTGTAAATTTTACAATGTTATATTAACAGTGTTATATTCTGCACTTCCCTCTAATGACTGCAAAAAAAAACAAAAAAAAAACAAGGAACAGCATAATCTGAATGAAACCTAACCCCTCCTCACTTGATACGTGGTTTCTAAATTCTGATATGTGTACATTATCTGCATGTATTTTCATGTATTATCTTTATTTTTCAAGAGCAAGTTTATTTGTCACAAGGTGTTTATGTAAGTCAAAGCATACATGGCAGATCATGGCAGACAGCAGAAGTGGTAAAAAGTGCCTCCAAAAAGATGCTTTATTGCACAACTTTTGGTTGGTGAGCACACTAGCAACTTACAGAATCATTTATCCATTCAGCACGGCTCTGAGGATCGGGAATGTCATGCATTTGACACCGTTGCTATGGAAAACCTCTGTAGGCCGTCTTTTGCGTGATAAGGGTAATGTTAAAGATTGATAAGGAGAATTGTTGAAGACACTGGTACCAATAAAATCTCATAAATACCCATCCCTAGTCATATCAAAGTTAATAATTTGGACTGCCATTACAATCTGTCGAACAGCAAAGAAAAATACCATGATATAAATATATAAAACCACCTAGATATGGCCGGGTGCAGCATGGGCCACAGCAGGGCTAACAACAAAGAGAAAACTTCCTGAGATACGACATGGTTGTCAGCATCCTTGAAAATGGTTCCCAAGAGCCATTGATGGATAAGGGATGCTGGGTTTGTGAAGGGGAAGGGGACCGTCACACTTAACCACTTACATTGTCACTGTTGTAGAACAATTACAAGAATTTTATAAGACAGAGAGGGAGCCATCACAGGAAACACTGTTGGTGACGCTTTGTGTGTAGTAACGTGCTTGTTTATGTGTGAGTGTGAGACATCCTAGTAGCGAGGAGTCAGCTACAGAGTCTGCTGCTTTGACAAGCCGTTTACACAAACGGCAGGAACAAAATAATTAAGAGGGTCCTTTGTTCCCCACTGATGGCCGTGACATATGCTGCCATTTTAAAGGGTTGTGTCATTGATTCACTTTAATTAGTTCATAGAAAATGTGTGCAGCATCCAGATAGAGTTCAGGCCTGGAAGTCGAGGACGGAAAATTGGGCACTTCACATGTTTAATTGCTCCCAAGGCATTTACAATGGCAAGGTAATAACAAAGAATAAGGCAAAGTCTATTGTCTAATGAACAACTTTATCATGGCTAAATGAACAAAATGTTGCTTAATTTGAGAGTTCTGACACGGGGGCAAGGGTGTTTAATGTGAATTATGCCTCCTCAATTAAAAAAGAGGGAAATAGAGAAATAAAAGCCTCAGCATTATACTACTGTGCTGGGAAAATGAACTTGTGGTTGATTTTTTTGCCACACTCTGAGAGCGGTTTACCGGAGATCAGAGCTAGGACTTAATATGCAAAATGAATTACTGTGCTGTTGGCCAGATGTCTTCAACAGGGCATGAAAACCAGTACTGTTCCAGCTGAGATGTGCAGCCACCAGTGCAAAGAAACCATGAGTGCTGCTTTTCCTGTTTGAGAGCCACCCTCCTGTGCACCAGAAAATAACAAACAGGAATGTGGTAATTCATACAGACAGGAAAACAGTGAAACAGGAACAAGGACAGACAAAAATCTAATAAATAAGGCATCATGTCCTCCCCTCTTAATCCTCTGATTTGAGTGTTCCTGTTCAGGCTTCTCTCAACAAATTCGCTTAGCACTAAATCCTTCTGCAAACCATGAAGCCATATCAGTAATAAAAGGAACAAAAAGATTTCTGTACAAACTTCTCTTGTGAGCTAGACAAGGAAAGAAGACAAGGCAGCCTGGTGCAAAGAGGTTCTTAATAAGATGAAGACAATACAGATTTATTATTGCAGTGAGGGAGGTAAGTTCATTCAAAGGCCAGATTGTGATTGTTTTTAAAGTCCATGAAAAAAAAAGCCTAGGTAAATTTTCTACTATACAAATTTCAAAGAGAATTTTAATGTCAATCTTGACTATTCCACTTATTTACCACTTTGGGCTCTAATTTCGTAGACCAGGCGCAGGCGGTTCGCACCTGCCCTGCGCCGCACCTGCGCCGCTCCAACGGGGTGTATCCTGGGCATTTTGCAAGTTTCGTGCAGGGCGCAGTCTGGCGCAGGCAGGTGCACCCACGCCTCCGTCTCTCCCAGCGGTGCAAGTAGCAGAGAGGAGATAAGACTTGAGTGGGTTTAACACAGCCGAGTACAATCTTCGCCAATCAAATGAACGCCTCTCCTCGCCTTTAAATGCGCCCCAGGCGAGGCGCAGTGCCAATTTCATGTCGGTGGAGAAGAAGGTCAGAGCCGCTGTCACTTTTGCAGCAATTGGGAGAGCGCAGAGGCCACCGGGCCGCGCATCGGAGGACACGATGCGCATCACCGTGTGGACCACTCATATTTGTCTCATAAATATTAGTACAAAATTAAGTGATAATTACATTTTAACACAGCAGCAGGCTAATCCGTTCATCATGCTTGTGATCCACCTGCATTCCTGGTCTGTCATCGCCAAATAGCAGAACCTTTGGTGAAATATTCCCCCCGATATCTCCTCCTCATCCTCCTTAGAGTAATGTACTCCATCTTTTTAGATCACGTTAAGAATAAAGATGAAAACAGAGAAATATGGGCAATCACAGGTAAATCCTTAAGACACCGAGTGACTTACATTTATTCAGCCAGCGTCTCTCTTTTTTCTTTTCTTTTGAATTTCATGAGATGAGAAAAGCCGGATACTCCGTATCAGATGATGTGGCTGTTTGTGGTTGGCTGAGAGATGTGAACTCGTTAGTTATGACAAACGTCTCTGATCCGACATCAGATGTGACGTGGCAATTAATTTAGATACAAATGTATGTGCTGGTTCAGACGGTTACATTAAATAGTGGTTGCTGTGATTGTTTATTGCATTGAAATGTGCCTGACACTCTGATGTGTGCGCCCTGTGCGCCTGTCAGCCAAATTACCACTGCCCCGAGTGCGCCTCGCCTGCGCAGAGAATAGACCAGGTTGGAGCTGGTGGGCTTTCAGCACACCTTCTGCGCGTTTTTTTGGCTCGAAATTGTCACTGCGCCAAGCTGAATCTGTCGACACCTCCCCCTGGTGCGCTGTCACACCCATCTCGGCGCAGCCGGTCTACCAAATTGCCAAATTGGCTGCGCACGGTGGTGCGCCGCAAGAAATTACCACTGCGCGGGGTGCGCCACCCTGCGCCACCCTGAGTTGTGCCAGGAAATTAGAGCCCTTTGTGTCAATTCATCCGTCTCTCATCTACACCCCTTGTCCCTTTCGGGTTTTAGGATTGGAGCCTATCCCAGCTGACTTTGGGTAAAAGGTGGGGTACACCCTAGACTAGTCAACAGCTGATTGCAGGGCAGACATGTATCGTTTATTGTTTGTTTATTGTTTATTTCAAGGATAACTCCTTGAGATCATCTGATTTTCAAGGGGGTCCTTACAAAACATAAATACGATCATCAGTAGTACAAATTCATAAGAATAAATCAATACATTCAAACACAGAAGACACCAACATCATTCACACACACACACACACTCACAATCTCTCACACCTAATGATCCCTCAAGCATAGCCACCCACCGACCAGCCAATATTAAACAATATACATATCCATATACTTGTACATGTATATATATATATATATATATATGTATATATATACACACACACACACATATATATTCATATATATCCATGCATGTTATTCAATACATATTCACACAATGTACTCAACTTCAGGGTACAAGGCACAGTAAATACATGCAAATATGGGGTACACAAGCGGAGACAAGAGGAGAGTATAAGTCCAGACTAACTGAGTCCAGTAGAGAAAGAGAATTAATAACAAGAGCAGGATGTTTGGCAATAAATAAATAGAGATGATTTGAAAATATGAAGGGAGGAGATAGATCTAAGTGAGTGGGGTAAGTTGTTCCAGTCTGATGGAGCTTTGAACTGAAATGCTCGACGACCAATTTCTTTCCTAATTCTTGGAGTTGAGAAAAATAAATGATCAGTATGTCTTAGGTTATACTGTGAACTGAAAGGAATTAGGAATTGTTTTAAATATGATGGAAAATTGAAATAAATACATTTAAAAGTAAATAACAACCCATGAAATTTTCTTCTGTCCTTGGGGGCATGCGAGTTCAAGGATTCATACATTAAACAGTGGTGGGTCCTGTATGGACACCTCAGGACAAATCTACAAAGAATATTATATAAGACATTGAGAGGACGAAGATTTGTTTCTGGGGTGTTACTTGTAGAGACAGACAGCCACACACTCACACCTAAGGACAACTTAGTGTCACAAATCAATCTTGCAAGCATGTTTTTCGGTCTGTGGGAGAAATCCAGAATACGCGGAGAAAATGCACTCATGCACAGAGAGAACATGTGAAGTCCACATAGAAAGGCCCCAACAGACTTGAGGAGTTAAACCAGGATTGCTGCAAGACTCAAGCACTGTATGCTGCACTGCTGTGCAGCCCACTTTGTGTAATTCAACCTGACACAGATGGACTGTTCAATATATTTCTCTAGTCCACCTGGGAAAAAGCCCATAGAAAGTGTTTGGGAATGGGCAGAACCTTTCCAAGTATATATGGCAGGTGACTGGACAGTCAGTCTGTCATTCACATTCATATGGGCCAATCAGATAATGTAGCAAATGGGCACAACTGTGGTGGTGTAAAGGACAGAACGAAAGCCACTTCATGATAAACTCTTGGCAAAAAATGTCAGAAGTGGAGGGAAAATATCCTTTCTATAGGGAAGTTTGTAGTGTTGTTCTTTAATTTTTCATTTAATAAAGAAATGTGGTCCAGATCTGATAAAACTGCTACTGATACTGTTGGCATCTATGCTAATCTCTGTCTGAGCAGTCCCTTCCTGCCTTTCCCTCTTCCAATTCCATGTAGGGATGTGTCCAAAGGATGTTGATTGGGCTGTTGATTGAAGCTTGGCAGGATGGATCTGCCTGATTACACACATAGAATTAGGCAGATCCATCTGCATGGCAAGGTTACTTGTAATGTGGTTGTCAAAGTTTCTGCTGGAACTGTTATTTTGTGTGACATAAGTGGCCTCTACTGGGGCCACTTATGCACTTGAGAAGAGAAGCCTGTGTACAAAATTTGAAGTTATTTTGTTCCTTTGTCACATGTGGGAAATTTGTCTTGAACAAAACAGGAATTTTGCAGTGCAAAAAAAAAAAAGTCAAAGCAGATAATACCAGAAATAGAAGCACATAAACCATACATGTTAAGCTAAGAACATTGCATTACATGTATAATTGTCAGGCTGCATAACAATTCAATGATTCATAATATGCTTTAATAATTACCGAAACTGTTAAATTCATTAAGAAAATAAATACAAATTAAAAAAGTCACCCATCACTATGTTTCATTAAGAACCTCAAAAATGTTATTGTTAACCTATAATTTTCTAAATTCTTTGATTGCTTTTTTGTTTGTTTGTTTGTTTTTGGCGTTTTATTTATTTTTTTTTTGCATTATAATTATTATTATTTTATTTTATTTTTTTGCATTTTTGCAGTTTTGCAGTTTTGCATTTACTACAACAGTAAAAAAGAAAAATCATATTATGCTTTTGTTGTTATCGGGCACTGTTACTCCTCTAATACAGTTCTTCTCAAAGTGTGGGCCTCGACCCCCTGCTGGGCTGTAGAGGTACTGCAAGTGGGCCCCTAAAGGACACATACAATAAATAAAACCTTAGGCTTAATTGAAACCACATTTTAAATTATAATGAAAGGCTAAAATATTTTTTTTCCATGTATCAGAAGTAAAAAAAAAAAAAAAAAAAAAAAAAACCAGACAGGAGAGTCAACCTACCAGTTGTATGGATGTACTTTAAATCATTTGTATAATCTGACAAACTTAATTAATGTCACTGTACAAAATGTCTTAAATTATCAGCAGACAATTCATTAAATATCCTACTAAGCCTCTTGGCTCTTGAGTTGAAGGATTTAAACATGCTTTAAAGGCATAGAAAGAATCAGCCCAGAGTTTGTGGAGTCACAAAGTCTGTTCAATTTAAAAGAGGATCATTAGAAAATATAAGTTATCATTTGTACTGACATATATCTATATGAAACAAAAAAGGAGGTAATTACTTTGAGAGTCATGTAAGTTGTTTGTATGACTGCTCTGCAGGGCCTCAGATAATCTTCAGCATTCAAAGCGACCCATTTTGTACTTAAGTTTGGGACAGGCTCTAATATGTTTGTTCTGACCAGTCTGAAATATGCTGTCTCAGTGCATTTTTGAGCTTAGCACAAGAGCCACAGGCTCTGGTGATCCAATCAGGATAAACAGCATTCTGGTATAAAAAGTGAGAGTTTATGCTGAAGTCATCGCATAATACGGTAGAAAGAGCAACACCACTTCTGTTGCTATTCATTAAACTTGCATGCACCAAAAATCAAGAATAATTGAATGCTGTTTCTCTGATTGTGACTGCATTGCTTGTTTATGCTACAACTGTCAGTCATACCTGATCATTTATTCTTACTCTATTCTGATGAAGCATTACTCTGTGTTTTTTAGGTTTGAATTGTTTTGGGATGCTCTGAGCCCTGTAATATTTAAACTAATGTTTATTTTGATTTTCATTTTTTGTATCTAGATGTGACATTTTAACAATAATTTAAATGCAAAAGACTAATTCCTGTATGACAACAACAATTGATTATTAGAAAATTCAGATTCTTCAATTTTGAGTCTTTATAAAATTCTTCTTAAAGGTATGTTTTAAGAAAATTTGTTAAATTATATTTTGTTTATTACCATTATTAAGTGTATCAGGCAATTAGTTAGTCACATGTGTTTTTTTATGTATTTATTTATCAGGAGTTATTTACAAGGAAGACTAAAATTTAAACTGTCTTTTGCATGTTACTTTCTCCATTTTCCAACACACCATATTGAATACTTTGTTGTTTACATTTTTAATTATGAAGGCATGTCAAAGCACTTGCCAAAGTACTTTACATTTGTAATTTAAAGCAAAATACAAATGAAATTGATTATATTTTCCCTTAACTTGGGCTTATAAATTAAATTTCGATGACTGCTACAGTAAGTTCAGCATCACTAATTTCAAAAGATCTCCAAGGTTTCACATACTGAGTACCCCTGATCCACCTCTATTCTCACTCAGTGTGAGATGCTCTGTTGGAGCTCCTGTCACGAAAACCTCTTCACATGTGGGGATGTGTTCTGACTGGTTAATTGGACCCCTATATGGTAATTAGTCAGTTCTGCACCTTGTACAACGGCTCTGCTCTGGGCTTGCCACCCTGAGCCAATGAGCTTAAACTACTGATGCAACAGTGGTATGATGTCACAATGGTAGGGTTATTCACACCACTAGCTGTTTCAGGCAGCTTTTGGCTATTTACAAGAGGAGAAGGAGAAGTCCTGATGCAGAGGAGACAGGTGCGCACACTTCAGGGGTTATGACACTCTAAAAAGCCTTACATGATCTCTTTGAACTTTATTGACTCAATATTTAATTATTTATCACTTTGAATTATATTAGGGTAACATCTGCAGGATAACCCTATGTAGGTAGTTAAAGAAGATGTAATACATAAAAATAGAAAAAAGATTAATATGGATATTAAAACATCCTAAATGTGTATGTGTGTTTGTGCACCACACACTTAAAGCCCTACTATGTAAGATTCAGGTTTGTCTGCTCTCGAGGGGCCGCTTCTTGCACTGTCGTAACACAGCGCCTCACAGCAACGTGCATTTGTTGACATACAGAGCCGGGAGAAGCGAGTCAACAGGACGTCCGAAGACATAGAAGAAATAGTGAAATAGTGAATGACTGAGCGTCACGGCGCCATGAATATCTCCAGCAATCTGAGAAACTCGCCGGCAAATAACCGCTGTTAGCATTTAGTGACAAAACAACGTCCGCCAAGTTACACAAAGCATGCAATGCTACGGAGCAACCACCGACTGAAACCAGGCGTTGAACGGGGGAAAACTCGACGAAAACATAACTTGCCTCTCCAGCCGTAACTTTGCAAGTTCGGCATCCGTCTTGTAATTTTCCATCTCCCGATGCTCTCGCCACCGAGCAAAGTGGGCTTCAGTGTTAATTCTAGTTTTGTTCCTTGCGTTGTCCGATAGTCTCTTTTTGGCCCTTGAATCTGGAGAAAGAGTCCTCCTCACACGCTTTGCGGATACCATGGCTGCTACTACTACATGCAAAACACCAGCTTCTTTAGCTGGAAGCCAAATCTCGCGTAGTGCCGTAAAGCAGTTTGCACTTCCCCCAGCCGCTCGCAATATGTATCCCCGTCACGGGAGCAAAAGTTACATAGCCCCTAAACAGAGTAGGGAAGCGCTATGGGGGGAAGGGAGGGGGGCCATTCTCTCTGTTACAGCGCCGAGCTCCACTGAACAGACTTTGGAGAGAATATTTGAAGGCTCAAACGATCTACAGTGCTGCTTTAAGGCCACACAAAAGACAGAGCCTAAAAAAGTCAGGCTCTTCCATTGGCCTTAATTTACTTAATTTCACTTCCAAAGTATCAGTGAAAGTTTAATTTCTTAGTCCCTGTTTGTCCTTCAAAATTGGAAAAGGTATTCAAGAAAAATGACATTTGTAATCCCAATAAAGTGCATCGTTCCTGTTCCTTTGTTAATTATTCACGCAATGCGTTTATTTGGTTTTATTAATTAGATGCTTGAGTAAAAATACAATTTCACCAAAGATGCAGAAGGCTCAAAAATGTTGTACGAAAAAAAAAAATTACTTTGTCCTTGAAGGGTTTCAAATGATTGAAACGATAAAGTGATCTTGTGAGCCTGTACTATGACCTAAACGACCTTTTAAAAGAATTTGGCCCATTATAAAATTCATTAAAAAATTGAATTTTTGATTTTCACTTTAGCTTTTCACCCAGGATGCTTAAACAGACACAAGTTTATACGTTATCACTCTAGGGTGTTTTTCAGCTTTAACAGAAAAAGCAAATGTTCTTTAGGTGCCACTGGGAACATTCAGATTCTTTCCAAGTGTGCTATTTCCATATTCTGGAGGCAGCGGAGGCAGAGTGAGGATGACATTGCATTAAAAAAAAAAAAAAAGACAGAATTTGAGGGATGCGTTGCCTCTCCCACCTCAGTAACGACTCCCCCAGGCTCATGCAGAACAAGAAGCTATTCGCAGTCAATTACATACTTTCTATTCTTACAGACTGCAGAGGCAAATCCATACACATATAATAAAAATAACCTGCAGCAGCTTATTGACAGAAGGAGCCCACATTGTGTAACCTCTAACCCTTACACAGACAGAGGTCCTAAGCTCAGAAACAGCTGCATTAATACACTAAACTCCGCTGAATCTAAGCCTGTCCTCATTTGTTTCAGCACATCTTCTAAGTAAAACACTGACAGTCCAGGAGAGAAAAGGGTTAAAGCGTTTTCCCTGAGGAATGTCAAAACGTAGTACGTGAGTGGTGACTCAATGTCCTCATCACCCGGTGAGAGCGCTGCTACGCTGCCACCTGACAAGCAATCCATCACTGAGAACACACAGACAGAAAGCTGCATGCCGCCACATAAATGTCCGCATGACAGACATGCTAAAATACACACGCCTACGGCACGCACCTACCGTCGCACTCCAGCACACACATGCACGCAGAGAAAGACACACTCCCATGCTCTTGTTAACACGCTGACAGTCATATGACAAAAAAAGAGACAGCAGACGCACAAACACAGAACACCTAACTACTCTCAGATCCTCAAAAAAGGTTGCCAGTGTGAGGAAAAAATAAGCCTAAAAACTAAGACAGAGGAGGGAGGGAGCAGCAAAAATGGAGGAATGTGGATTTACACCCCGAGTAATCCCATGGTTTGTTTACACTCCCAGAAGTGAAGTGAAATTTTAAAGGGCTATCTCTGTAACGTGCTGGAGAGCAGATTCACCCAATTACACAGCAGCCCCCAGTGTGACATAGTAAGCCTGCTGTACAATTGACTGTGTGTGTTTGTGTGTGCGGACAGCAGACTGTGACTGTGGTAAAACCACAAACTGACTAAATCCATACTGCAGTGTTAAGAGCAACACAGCTGCCAATGCTCCAACACACAAGCAGGCTGAGAGAGGGGACGGCCGTGTGGTGCTACAAATCAGCCGCCTGCGTGACAGCAGTGACGGGAGGGAGACACAGTAACCAGACGGGAGTTTGTAAGAAGTCTGACATAAAAGTCAATACAGCAGAACAGGTCAGGTAATACAAGAGAAACTATAAAAGACAGGAAGAATAAGACAGCATATGACTAATGCCTGGTTGTTATATGCCTCTAACAGGGTTTTTGCACTGACTTTATTTAGTTCTGTTCCTTCATCAAGGATTGTACCTCATACCTGAAACAGTTTTGCCTTTCTTCTCCAGCAGGGGTACAAATGAGCTGAGCTGAGCTGACACTCAACATGACACTGCTGACCTCTGAATGGTCGGGGTATCGCCACGAGTCGAGTGTACTGACGCAGAAATTAAACACACCCTGGATGCTGTATAACTTCTCAAACTTTCCTCTGCTTGAAACAGTCTTTGAGACAAAATTAGTCTCTTAACTGGTACTCAGAGACACAAAAGGGCCAGTGGCCTTTGATTCTGTCAGGATGCAATTGTAGTTTCACGTTATTATGGTCCCACCTACCCTTCAGTGGTATTGAAACAGTCAGTACTGTGACAGTAAACTGAGTGGATAGTATCCAAACCAAGAAAAGTTAAGCTAAGTTGAGCAGATACCAGAAATGGAAAAGAATATCAGAAAACCACATGGTTCACAGTGACACAAAGTGTTATTTTAATATTTAATAATATATTGGTGTACATATATATTCTGTGTACATATACGTACATGTACACTATATATATTAGTATATATAAAAATGTAGCTACATGCTTTTGCTAAGGTGTCAGTACCAAATTAATTTGAACATTTTTGTAAAACTGATCAAAACAGCAGCCCAGTATTGCTGTACTTTAACTGAGGTGTATGGAAAACACTGCATGTCATGAGCAAAAAGATTAATCCAGAGAGGATGTCCAAGGTAATGAACATCCTGGCCATGAGCCCAAGCTAATCCAAAACTTCTGAAAACACTCAACAAATTGTACAAATTGTTCAAAATTGTCAACAACTCGTTGACAGCAGAAATGGTCTCCATTGATTTTGACACATTTCGGCAAATTGGAAATTTGAACATGACAACAGTGTGTGCCAAATCACTTTGTGATCACAAAAATGGTTTTCATGAATTTGTTCCAAAATGTCTTCACAAATTTGCTTGTGTTTTTCCCTTTGATCAGGAGACAGAAGTTTTGGGATAACTTTGGCGAACACGTTTATAATCATTTTCTGATGCCTGAGCAAAAACACATGACCTTCAACCACGGGTAGCAGTGAATTGAAGTTGTCTCTTATTGCAAACTTACATCAGTTGAGTGTGAATACTTAACCTTTCTAATATATGACACTTGGTGTGACTGTGAGCTATGTGGCTTTGTCCTCATTGGACCAGTCTCATTATTTAATCGTCAGACCTCTGAAAACCAGAGGTGGGTCAAGAAGGGCTACTATGGTGGTTTTGTGGTGTGGTTATTTTGCTCGTATGTTGTATTTGAATGTTTTAAAACAAACTTTTGACAACCAAGATAGAAAAGTGTATTGGGGCAAAAACAATACATGAGATATTTATCAGTTCTATGTTCAAGTTCACAGTGACCTTTGACATACACATCAAAAAGTTAACCCTCAACTTCAAGACTAAGTTCTGGCCAAATTTGACAAAATCACTCAAAGTAGTTTAGCAGAGTAAAGACAGTCTGTTAACATTTCCCTCTTCTCAGTGAGGGATAACCATCAAGGCCAATGACCCTGCCCTCTGACCCAAAAATTCCAGTAAGTTCATGCCTAAGACAAAGTGGTCATTAATGCAGTGTTTGTTTGCGATAGACATATTGTAGTCACTGAAGAGACTGTTTGGTAAGTTTGAGGTGTCAGCTTCTCATCTGTGACTTTTAATCACTGACGGTAATGCGTGAACACACACACTTGTCCTGAGCTTGCAGCACAGATCACTCATCTCTCAAAACTGTCTCACTTTCACTGTGAAATTGTTGAATCCTTTTTCATATTTATTGTTTATTTATTGCCTTAAACCTCTTCTTGAAATTATATTTATTACAATGTGTGCTGCTGACCTCTTGGGCAGGTTGCCCTTGTAAATGAGATCCTGATCTCAACGGTAATTATCTGGTTGAATTAAGGTTGAATAAAATAAATGAATAAAATCTGTCATACCTGTTTCAATTTTAACAGACATTCAAGACATAAAGCGAGGAAATACTGAAGATTTTCAGTGTTTGCAACCCACCTTAATCCCATCATGTCTCGGACCAGAAAACAGAACTTCGGTTCCGCTGGTGTTTTGATGATTAAAGATCTACTTTTAGTATCAAGATGTCTCATCTCTGCCACAGATGACTTGTGATCTTCTCTTATTCTGGTGATCATTATATTGATCAATTCCAATAATCCCATCTAGTAAAAGGCACACTGTTCAACTACTTTAAATTATCAGTAATAATCAATTCACTGATGTGCTGTTACAGCTGTAGATAATTTTTCAAAGCCTAAAGAAAATCCACGTGGCACTTGTTAATCATTTAGCAAGCACGAAATAAACATGAGATCAAATGACGATGATTTTTGACCAATATTCTACCAGTATATCTCTGAGGGAAAGTGTCAAATTGAGCAAAGTTTGAAGAAAATCTCTCCGCGCCTTCTTGAAGCATCCAGTACAGAAGCAAGGGGTGACCATGACACTCACTGACTGTGACCTTTGACCATCCTCATACACAGATTCATTGAGCAGACATTTGTGTAAAATGTAAAAAAAACTCCTTGAAGCTTTCTTAAGATTCTGAACATAATCTGTTCTGCGAAAATGTCCTAGACAGACTGACAACCCAAAAACATGATGCCTCTGGCCCTGGCTAGTGCCTGTGAGATGGCATTAAAAATGGGCAGGGCCATAAATTTTGAGGACACAAAAGAGTCGTAAAGCACAGCAGACTAGTCCTCTTCTTCTCTTTATATCATTTTTTTTTTACCCTCCCTTTATTGTATCAGACAGCTGAGGCGTGGCAGCGTTGGTGCGAGCCGGTGCAGGCTTTAGTTAATGGGGAGAGACATGAAGAGGAGGGCCTCGCCCCTACTGGAGAATTTGATCCTTTCTTCTTATCGGCTTCTTTTTCAAATGACCTTGCTGTACGGACTTTTATGCCTCTCCCCTTTATTCTCCGCCGGTGATTGGATGGGCTTCTGTGGTCTCAAATCTCTGCCACCTTGATGAATGCGTTCCTCCCCCATTTATGTTACACTGACCAATCCCCCTTCACTACCAGCCACAGTGTGAGACATGAATCTTGACTGCAGACACTTGAGGATGTACTAACACACACACGTACACCGGCACATTAAAAAATCAGACTCTTAGCCCCTTTTTTGTCTCCGCTAAGGACATTTCAGCTTTGTTTCTCTCACGGTTCAATTAAGTCTACACAGTCTTTTGTGGGAGCAAAATGCAATATTAAAGAGAGTCATTACGTCTTTCAATGGGATGCAATCGCCGCTTTTAATTTTAGTTACTGAGCGCTGGGTGCCTGCAGGGTCCAAATAGCTATGGTTGCTACCTCAGACAATTAATAATGCAGACATGAAGGGATGAGAGTACAGGGGGATCCTGTTCTCGCTGCTGTAAAATCACCTGAAGCATGAAAAAGGAAGCAGGGACGCCAACGTACACACACTTTCCTGTTGACTTTTGGGCTGCAAAAACACACAGCCAAAGTTTCCGCTTTTATGTGAAAAGAAAAATAAGTGAAAAAGCATGGAGCACAATACAAGACAGAGAAAAGAAGACTTACAAGGAGGTTTGAATACAGAGCAGAATAAAGGGCCAACAACACAGCATTAAATATCCACAACTCTCTGCTTGAATAATTAATAGGTGAGTGTACCGAGGAGCGTGTATGAGAAAGCATCCTGGCATCTTAGCAGATATGAGTCGGCGTTTGCCAAGTTGGAGGTGCCAAACAGAGCTCTCCTTATTTCTCCAGTTAAAGCGATGATGCAGAGAGGACCTCCCACTCGCAAGAATGACTTCAAACAGTCCCCTGTCACTCGTGGCTGATATTTAACACAGCTGATGAGGACACACACACACACACACACCCACAGGCCCACACACGGTGAAGTTAGGCAACTTCTGGAACGCTAATGATCCTGATTAAATCACAGAGAGGTGCTATAACCATGAAAATATATGAGGAAATATCAGCCAAGCAAAGGTTTTTCCTCAAACCATATGTACATAACTACTGCCTGGTAGTTTGTTTTTTTACCCAAGCCAGGTTTGCAACTGCCAAACAGTTCAGTGGTGGGTCAAGAAGAAGGGCTAAGCTTTCTTTTTTTTTTGGTAGTGTGAGGTAACCTGACACACCTGATAGGATGTTCAATACATTTTAATAGTCCATCTGGGCAACAGTCAATAGAAAGTGTTAGAGAATGGACAGAACCTTTCACATATCCAACAGGTGGTTGGACAATCGTTCTGTCAGTCGCATTTCTTACGGGCCAAACAGATAACGTAGCAGGTGAGCGCTACTGCTGCAGTGTAAACTACAAATGTGAGCCACTTCATGAACAAATACGCCAAAACAAGTCAGAAGTGCAGCAAAAATATCCTTTCTATAGAGACATGCTTTCAGTATTTTTTTTTATTTAATAAAAAAATGCAGTATAGGTGTGATAAAACTGCTACCAAAGCTGTTAGCATCTGTGCTAATCTCTGTTCAAGCAGTTGCTCTCTGCTGTTGTCTTGGTTGTAGCTCCCACCTTTTTTCCGCTCTAAAGGACTCAGATTGGGCTGTACAGCTTTGGGATGCTCACAATCATTGTGGACTGAAGCTAGGCAACATGGATCTGTCTAGTTCTCAGTTTAGCTGTTCTGCAAGCTTAAGTGTGAGGTCGATCTTTGACTTTAAAGTTCACCTACAAACCTAAGTCTAGAGGTGCCTCTCATTATTTAACTTTGTCCATCCTCTCCTCCACTGACCTGAAAGTCATTCTCCCTCCACCATGACAGTAAGCGGGAATCGATAAAAGAATCATTAGAGAAAGTTAATTGGGGCAAACTAGACATGCTACACATCTCCAGCAAAGAAGTGTGTTGCTTGGACATATACCAGAAGCGGATTTCAGTGTGGGATGTAGATAATCAATAACTGACAGAAATGAAGGCACAGATATACAGATAACACTGTGCCTTCAGGGTTTGTAAATCATAGGGGTCATCTTCTGCACAATTTAAAATTGCAATGATCTACCAAAATTAAGAATACTAAATAAAATAAAATGTTTGATGTCAAACTTTTGTTTATATTCATGTTTATATTTGTATTTGGGCCCCTCTTCCTTTATTGGTAGGACAATGTGTTTTGCGAGCAGGATAAAGAGTGGGGGAAGACATGCTGGAGAGAGGCCACAGGCTGGATCCAAACCCCGACTGCCGGTGTCAAGAACAACAACCTCCATTTACCCATCCATCAATCAATACCACTTATCCCTTTTGCAGGATGCTGGAGCCTATCCCAACTGACTCAGGCCGCACTCTGAACTGGTTGCCAGCCGATCAGAGGGCCACATATAGAGATAGACAACCATACACTCGCCCACTCATACCTGCAGGCAGTGTAGAGTCACCAATTAACCCAATGAGCAAGTTTTTGTTCTGCAGGAGGAAGCTCTAGTGCCCAGAGAGAACCCACGCATGCACAGGAGAACATGCAAACTCCACACAGAAATGCCACAGACCTTTGGCCCACCTCCATTTATTGAGCAGAAGCTTCAGTTTCAACATGAAACACTGCACCTCAGTAAGGTGTATTCATGTATGGACGCGTCAGAGAACTCTCTCACACACTTCCTCTCTTTCTGATGGCAGTTACATAAGGTTGAGAGAGAGAAGTGGTTGGCACATATACTTCGGTGGCTGTAAGTCTACCTTAGGGGCTCACCAAGGTATCGATTATGTGTGGGAATCTCTGAGGTTTGTGCCATATCTGTCAAAAATGCCTCAGTGGATTTATGAGCTGCTAAGCTCACAAGATTCGAGGCCACAGTGACCTTTGACCTGTGATCTCCAATCTGAGTGGACTGAGCGGACATTTGTTCAAAGTGAGGCAAATCCCTGGAATAGTCTGGACAGACTGACAGACAACATGAAATAATGCCTCTGGCCCTGACTGTTCCAAGCATTGCAGCATTACCACAAAGCTGTATTATGACAAAATCTGTATAAGAGTAAAAAAACAACAGCAGAAACATGTTTATGAAAATTCATTTTAAATACAGTTTAGTGCTTTAGCACAGAGAAACAACAGCAAATGATTCATGCTTAGCGTTATGTGTAGAGACGAGGGCTGATGGCTAATTAGTGGGGAAGAGTATGAGTGAATGAGTAAGAAAATGACTCTCTGCCGAGCTACACTCCATCCTTCTCCAGTGGAGTGTGATATGTAGCAAGCTGAGTGAATGCAGGTGGTAGAAGACTGCTTTAATTAAACATGCACTATTTGTTTAAATGCTGTCAGCTATACAACACTTTCATTTTCAAATATGCTTTAATTACTTTTTTTCAACGACTATTGAAAAAAATATCTAAATGCACTCTTAACTTGTGGCTCAAGGCTTCAAAGTATCAGTTTGTTTGTGTCACTCTAATATCAGCTGACTTTGGATGGATGAAATAGCACATTTTTAACATGAAGCCATTTCTATGTACAGATAGAGACATTAGGCAGTACATTAGGATGTGTTGACATACCAATGATCAAGCTGCTGGAACTGAGATCTTGTAGTGAAGATGATTTTTTTTATAAATGTGTATCTTCACATTGTTGTGCACGACTAATCTTTATGTCATCAATGGATACATACACACATCAGAGACATCAAATTTGATTGAAACAGAGATTTTCCATCTGTGGAGGCTGTGAGTCATGAAGCATTATATTGTGTAAAGCAATATCATACTCAAGGCTAGAAGTGTGGTGGTTAGAGGTCATGGGTTGAAGGCCAGCAGCTGTAGAAGAGAACCAGTATATCATATATACTCACTCACCCTCTTATATTCTGTGCATCCTCTGAAATGCAGGGTTTCTATGTGTAACATCTAACAGAACTAATGTTTCCAGTTCAGCCCTCTCAGTTGTGTAATTTGCTGAACCTGTTAACATTGCAGTCACACAACTTTGTTTACAGGTCTGTGCCCTTGACACAAGAGGTTATATGTTTTATGTCAGGACATGTCAGAGGTTGTTGTTTATTTACCCTTAAAATATGGTACATTCACATGACCACTCTTTCCAGTTTTCCAGTTATTGAGGCCTGTGTCCCCTTTAATCTCAATAGGCCACCTCATGTGTCAGTTCGAAATTCTGTGTGTCAGAAACCAGCCATTATTGTCATTCACTATTCCCTTTAAATCAGTGTGCACCAGGCAGATGGCATTTTGCTTTTAAAATAGCAGGTTTATTTGTTTGATCTGAATTTTGGCTGGATTATTACATTCTCCTGTTTTTATTCTGCCACTTTTCTCAACGAACACACACGTAACACTGTATAATATATATAAATGCACAGATTAATGTGCTTTTTGTCATCTAAGCATCACCAAGCATAAAAAAATGGTCCAAAGGATGAATCAGACTCTTATGATAACTGTCAGGATCAGTCAAGTTTATGTACATGAACGACCTGTTTACTGCTGATCAAATAGCTTGAAAATTGCCCTCTGAATATTCTCCTTTTGCTGCAGAAATTCTAGGCTCACAGTTTCTCTACTGCATGTGTAAAACACACTGGGGAGCCTGTTTTATTATTTGTGAGCATAATAATCAGTGACATCCATCCATGTATGTATGCGAATATTTTAAATGTAGCTCCATGCTTCGACAAAATCTTTAATCATGTGTGTATTATTTCCTTGTTTTTGAAGATTACACTTACTTTTACATGTGCTGAGGAGCAATGGAAAAAAAGCACACTGTCTCTCTGCTCTCCATCCCTTTTACCAAAACTGACATTTAGACTGATTTTTTTTAACAAATGCTCTCATATGTATTTAACAATAGAGATGTCCTGTTGCACAGCCCATGTGAGTGAAACAAGCTCAGTAAAGTGTGTTTTGAGCTAACTGATATGTGCTAATCTCTCTAATGCATATTTAATATAGCAGAAACACTGAACCCCAGTCTTTAGACTTTAGACCAGGTATAAAAAAGTTTAAAGTGCATTCAAAATTTGCATCCACAACATAAAAACATGCCAGCTTTGAACCTGATCACTCCCAATTTATAGACAAATGCACCTCTGGGCCCAAACTGAAGTGCATGATAATTTGCTAGTTTACAGCATGAACGCATTTTGTATATGTGACACCTGCATCAGGCAGAAATTAGGGAAGATACCCGAGCTTCACTCTAAAACATAGAATACGACAGGGCACTAACTTTTTCAGATCAATGTTAAGTATCATTTCGCATTCTAAAATGAGCTACAAGACATTAAAAAGATGTTTCTACTGTGGTCAGGAGTGAGATGCTTTCTCCATCCTCACACCTTGCATACTTCATTATGTCTTTATTCCTGTTTGTTAATAGAGCTGCAAAGTTAAGAAATAAACCCACTAGAGTCTCCTGATTGTTTATTCATTGCCCGGAACACAATGCAGATGACACACACACAAAAGTTAGGCGTGTAAGTATAGATAGTGATGGTTAAATTGTTTAAATGTTCTTATCTATCTTTCAAACATAAAGGGAGCACAAATGAGCCTTCACAGCAAGTCTGAGACTACAAAAGACGTGTGAATTTACCTCAGACGATAGTTTAACAAAAGGCTATCAAGTAGAACTGCAGGACGTGTAGGAGCCTTTGTTTCATGCTGCTCCAACCAAATAAGGGTCTAAAATGAGGATATGTCAGTCTCCCCTGCAGTTATTTTCATCAGTCTTATTTTTATCTCTCCTTCACGTCCTCAACATTATGGAAGAGGAGAGCTACAATGCTGCAGCAGTCCTTTAAAAATGAAAAGCACTTTTCATGAGAAATGTTCCCCTCACAGTGTGAATTTTATTTTTTTTTCATTGTGCACAAGCGTCCTTTGTTATAGCCACACTTCAATGGCACTTCAGTCACACACAGATTCAAGCGAAAGCCAATACATGAAAAAGGCTTTACCAGCAACTTGGAGCCAGCAGAAAGCCAAGGATAATGACAATGTGGGTGCAAGTAACCATTTAATTTTCTTCATTATTGATTAATGAGCTGTTAATTCTTCCACATTTGACAGCTATTAGTTCATAGTCTGATTAAAATGAGCTGAAACAGAAATGAACTGAAGCCAAGCCTTAATGATTGAGTAGTCAGAACTGGGAAATGTTTCAAAATGTGGCTCAAAATTAAAGCATTTACAGAGAATAAATATAATTATATTTGCTATTTATTGCAAATTAACTTATTATTTATTCTGTTTGGCCTCAAGTCGGCACTGCTTTTTGGATTAAGTCCATTCCCTACTAACACAGGGTAAGACAACGATACTCATCACATTTTGACATGTTTTTTATTGGAAATCTTCAGGCCTAAAACGACCCGCTTTCACACCGCAGGTCACATCCACCCATTCACACCCTTTCACCCTCACATTCGCTCATTGATGGTTGAAGTTTCAATGTTAGTGGTCTACCTGAACAAACACATCCAAAGTCTTTCATACCCATTTACACCCCTGATGCAGCGGCTGGAACAATTTGGGGTTAAAGCAAGGACACATCAACATGTGAGACTTAAAACTGGGCTCAAACCTGCAACCTTCTGATTAATGGTGGAGCAAACTACCAGAGAAAGCAACCAACACCCCTCTCTGTGTTCTGTGTGTTTTGTGGCAAAATTAAAAGAAGAAAATTAAATGATCCTGCTGCAATTCAGATCAAACTATGAAATTAACAGAGTAAATAGCAAAATACAGATACTGTTTTAAAGATTATGTGAGCCAACTTCAAACATTTTGAATCATGCTACGCCTAAAACACTTCTTGGTTTATTAAAGGCACAAAATCCATCCTCTTTCTGTTCTGTGACTGGCTTTGTGCTGGAAATTTGTATTGTCAAAGTAGCAAAGTATAGACAGAAGTGCCCCTAACCACTGTGAGCCACGTTCATGCTATCAAAGTAAGGCTTTTAAAGGGTTAACTGATATGCTGACTTAATAACTTACACCATGTCCAAACTGAACGCGACACATGTGAGTGTCGACAACAAAATCCCACCAAATTACTCTGAATCATATGTGAGTGTCCTAACTGCCTGCAAGTGTCACAGCATAATGCTGTGCGATTAGGGCTGCCCCGCCTCTGTTTTTCCTGTTGTCACGATCTTTGACATAGACAAGGAGTGGGGAAAGAAGGAGGGATTTTTTTGTTTTTCTCTGGCCTTTCTCCTTCAGCTGAGCTAGTTTACTGGTTTAACATGGCAAAAATCATTCAGCATTCCTGTATTTCAGTGAGTGCAATGATTTACTTTCACTATCATAACCTTATTTTACAAAACATGTCATGTCTGTCTCTCAGGTAGTACAGTATACACGTTTTATGTCCTGTTAACAAAGGATATGGAATTAGATTTTTAATGGATGCACTGTGGACAGCAGGCATGCGATGCTGTGCGATGCGGCACGACATCCAAATCTCATGCTCAGTTAGAACACGGTGTTACTCCAAACTTTTTTTTTTTTTTTTAACTTCAACTCACTTGTTTTTGACTTTACAGTGTGTCCATTAAAAGGTCCAATGACCTGGTGTGTTTGACCGTTTATGTCACTCATTGGTTTCTATTAACTCTCTAAAAACTGCAATAGAAATGGTTTGCCATTGCATACCTTTATATTTTTGCTTATTGTGATGTCATTTTTGGAGTATCTTCAAATGCTTTATATCCCTGGAATCTACACAACGTAAACTAAAAGTGGATATAAGTCAATAAACCCAAATTATTCATAAAAGTGTTGAAAATGCCTCATAAATCAAAAAGAACCACAAAATCAAACTTTTTTTTTTTATAAAATCTTTTAAATAAATACAACAAACACATTGATCCAAAAGATTTCTGATCATAGAAACTTAGATAAAACTATTTGTGAACAACCCAGAGGTGATTTGAACTAATTGCTTTTTTAAGTTATTGAGATATGACCATTTTTATGAGAAAGGAGATCAAAGGCATTTTGCATCATCTGCAACAGAAATATTTCTATCAGAAACAAAGGTATATGTCTCATAAAAGATTTATATCAATGAAATATAATATATAATTCCCATCTCCTCACCACCTCAGGTAGATGCAACTTTTTGTGGAGGCTTTCCCTGTACATAGCATAACGTAATGACAACAAGACATGTGTACATTGTGATAACGCCAAAGACAGACATCTTAGCTTTCACCTGCAAAAATAATAAATGGTCTAGCTTCTATAGTTTTTGTTCTAGAGAAACTAAAACTGAAAGTAACAAACAGCGCTGTGGGCAGGCCTGCGTGGGGCTGCCTGTGGCCTGGCTGTTTTCAAAGGGTTCATCAAGGATTGTAATTCTTTGAATAAAAAAAAAAAAGGGAAAGAAAAATCTCATCTCCATTGAGGATCAGATACAGCTCTTTTTCCCTCCTCTCTGAAAGCTCTCAGATCTGAGGGGGCGGGGATAATACAAGAGGCTATGATAATGAGCTCTGTGCCGACCAGGTGCTCAAAAGATGTGTGATGCGAGGGGAGATGAGTGGTTACAGAACAGAGTGGACTTTCGAAACAGTCATGGCATCTGCTTGTGACAATCAGGAAAACACACATGTAGGTGTAGGCTGTATAGCTATTACATCATAAACCTCAGGAAGTTAAAAACGGAGCATTTTAAGGAGCTTTTTTTAAAGAGGCACAGAGCATTTCTCCATGAACTGAGACTTTAGTAAAGGGCGTGATGTTCTTCTGCTCCTCAAGACCCTTTAACAACATTAAAAGCAAAGAAATTTCCATTTAGCAGGACACGGGCTCTGGAAGATTTTTTGTGCAAAAACTGAAAGAACACATCAAAACTGGTGCATTGAAACCCCAGTAGCATCCTCTCAACTCATTTGCAGCAGCTTAGCAGGTAAAAAGGCTGCACTACCCTTTTGTAAACCAGGCCTTTGGAAAGTCTTTCTCCCCTCACTTGTGGCATCCAAGAAGCACAATGGCGTCCTCTCCATCCCATCGAACCGGGATCAGTCTCTGTCCTCCCCTACAGAGCTGCTGATGGCAGGAAGCTGCGTCCTTGTTTTCCCTCTCAGATTGATTAGCTGACCTTGATACAGTGATCAGCAGCGCGTGACACTTTGACAGGGAAAGATGAGTCCTACACACATTTCAGGGCTGCAAAAACTTTCATTACAAGCATTAATTAAACAGGACAGTAACCTTGGACATGACAGGTTATGTGTTTTTGACAAGAGGTTCTTATGTTTTAATTAGTGCTACGGCCTTACAAACATTTTTTAAAAATGCTCTCAGCCTAATAAATTTTTGTTTCCAACCCTGGTGTCACATTGTGCCATTGTTGACCTTGTTGCTGGAAATCCATTTAATCACATCCACTCAGCGCTGCAACACAGAGGGTGGCATTTGTGACAGCCTCAGCTATTTGCATCCTTTTCCTCATCATTACAGAAACAGGCACACAGAAGCTCTCCCAATGCTCCGATACACAAATACACGCACACACTCTCATTTACTTTCCCTTTTATGAATTTTGTTTGTTATTTACCTCGCTCCTTTTCATTTTTCAGTGCTTTCTACTTCATGGGCACAGCCAGGGAAAAAAAAAGGGAGAAAGAAAAGGGCCGACTTTGTTTGAGAAACGATGCCGCGGCTAAGGAGAAGGCTGCTTTTTGTCCCCGGTCTCATTGAGAGTCTTTTGCTATTCATTGGGGCGAGGCAGTCAGGCCAGCAAGGGAGGCAATCTTATGCAGATCACATTGAAGGGCTTCATTACCTAGAAGCCAGCTACTTTTTGTTCTCCCTCAAGGGAAGAGTGAGAGAGAGCATTAGCTTAGCAAAAGAGAGCAATGGCGAGCAAAAAAAAAAAGAAAAAAAGGGCAGGCGAAGTACAGAGAGCGAGAAAAAAGTGTTTGCATGAGAGAAAGAGGGGGAGCGAGCTACAAAGAGAGCAAGTCACCGAGGAGCAGGGGACAAATTACACCTGAACAACAACATCTTTACGACTGCATGGTGGCGCTTTGCCAACACAGAGACAGTGTACACATACACTTGTATGCACTTATGTGTGTGTGCGTTTCTGCGCATTTGACGTACATGCATTTATAGTGTGTGCATATTCCCCTGTCTGCAAAAAAATGACGTCCCAGGAGGCTCTAAAGGGCTTATATTACTGTATCTGGAGCATTGACTGATGATATTACATACATTATTCAGAGGTACACTGGATAATAAATAACACTTGATGAATTAGTAATACACATTTGTATGTGATATTGAGCAGCTGTGACTTTGCATGTACATTTATTTTTACTACAGAGCATCATATGGATAACATAGGGATATATGACTTGTCATTTTTTCTTCAATTGTCTTAAAGTGATAGTTCAGTACTTTTGAAGCCAGGCTGTATGAGGTCCATATCAATAGTAAAAACATTAGCCTCAGCGTCCGTGATCAGCTCTGCCCCTGTAAAGAGAGAACAAGCATTTAATCTTGGCAGTTCATTGCTGCTGCAGGTGCCAATAGTTTTGCATTATTTAGAGCGCTTTCACACCTGATTTTTCACGAGAATTGTCTCAAAGGTAGGCACTTTTGTGGTAGCAAGCTCCTTGGGTTTGGCTCTACTTCTTAAACATGTTCTCAAATGCAGTAGGACATGTAGGCTGTGTGGTTTTTCAACCCAACAGGGGATTGTATCAGTGACTCCAAGCAGTTCAGATCAGGTGATTAGCTGATAATACATGTCGTCCAATCAATCAGGGTACCTCTTTTCAATATGAAAAAACACAATCCAGATGGCAAGTTATTAATGTGTTAAGATTGATGAGAGATTATCATGACTAAGGGGCTGATCATACAGGGACGTGTTGCTAGAATGCATCGCCTGCTAAATAATTCTATTCCTATGGTACAGTGATAACCTGACAAACCAGATGGACCATTTAATACGTTTAACTAGTTCGGGAGTTACTGCAACAGAACATGAGCCACTTCATAAAACAGACTCTCACCAAAATATGTCAGAAGTGCTGCAAAAATATTCTTACCATAGAAAGGTTTACAGTGTTGGCATTTGTTTTTCATTCAATGAAGAAATGGGGTCAAAATCTGACATAAACTGCTACTGAAGCTGTCAGCATCTGTGCTAATCCATGTACGTGCAGTCACTTCCTGCTGTCATCTTGATCGTAGCTCGTTTCTTCTCCTGCTGTAAAGGATTCTGATCGGACCCTGCACCTTCGGGTCGCTCACAATCGTTGTAGATCAGAGCTTGGCAAGATGGCTCTGCCTGATTATAGACATTGTTCCAGCTGCTGTGCAAGGTTCGAACAGTGAGCCTCCTGCGTGATTTTCTTCTACCATGTCTTTCCAGTGGTGTTTGAGCATGCATAAAAGTTGAAACAATTTCAACTTATCAGCGGAAGAGGTTGAGTCACAGTCACATTTATGTCACTTTCAGCCAAATCAGACACAAAATGAGATGATTTGTTGTTCGTTCTGACCGAGAATGAAAGAAAAAGAAAAAAGTCTGTCACTCAAACTGCTGAATGACAATCAACTTAAAGCACTGTGTGAGTGTTTGATCAACACTGAGAGCATTTCATTTGTTAAAGCTCATTGTCCACTTATTTTATTTGGTTGCATGCACATGGACGCTGATCCTCTCTACAAGCGCTTCCAGTGTTTTTTTTCTGCTGAGGGCATTTTTGGTGCACCTGCTCCTTGAGCAACGTGCCTCTGTGTGATCGGCTCCTAATGGTGTTTTATGCATTGACTGTATTCTGTATTTACATGTACTTGTTAATGACAGATACACTGACTTCAGTTAAGAAATTTTACAAATAAAAGGATTGCATTGAATCATATTTATACATGTTAAAAGCGTGAAATGGTCTGATTTTGATTTATGTAAAGGATTCTTAGTCCAGATCGATACTGGTTTACTTTTTTAGAAATTTTGACTCATTTGAGATGATGCGAAGCTCACACAAAGAACCAAACTCTGGTCTGCCTGAAAAAGGGGTCTTGGATCGCTTCTCAGTGGAACAGTTTGGTTCCCAGCTGTTGTGAAGGCCACAAGGATTCAACAGGGCAAGCAAACAAAAAACAGTGCATTGTGGGTTGAATCTGGCTGAATACCTCCACAGCAAGCAAGCGTTCACTGGTAATATCAAGCAGAGACCAGCTAATGTTAGCAATGCTAGCACCGTCAGTCTCCAGTCCACTAAACAGATTAATATCTACAAATCGGTGCGAAACATGGATGCACATCACTCCATTTCACATGCAGTGCCACCTGACACAGTGTAAATCTGTCTATGTGTGGCTATCATGCACAACAGGCTTTGGTCTGCAAGAACAAGTGCAATGTGAAAGCAAACCAAACCAAGAGAAAGTTGGATAAATGTTGTAATTTCATCCCCGAAAAACAAGTCTGACAACAATTTTAGATGTGGAAGTAAGCTGATGTAGATCCAAGGCATGGTTTGGGTTTTAAATAATACAATGATAGCACTGAGTTATAAATATTACTTGTGTACAGACATGGATTACTGCTATTTTTCATGCTATTTTTATACAATTTTTATACTTATTCTTTATCAACGCTGTCCCCTTTGCTGCTGTAGCATTGCAAATTTCCCCATGTGGGACGAATAAAGGTATATTCTATTCTATTATGTGACCAACTTAATGTTGTGAAGTAATTGATGTACCCTCCATAAAATGAACCTAAAGGTATATGATCACTACAAATGAAGACCCCTTCACCTACTGAAATCATGTGCCTCCTACCTTTATTTAGCAATTGAAAAAGTAGATAGAAAGATGTACATAAACAAAATATAAATAAATAAATGCATAAATTAATAAAAAAAAAAAGTAATATATTTAAAATATATTCATATAAAATAAAAATATATAATACAAATATATTTTAAATAAAGATTTATAATATATTTAGAAATTTAAATAGAATAATAAAAATGATCAAATAAAGGAAAATGTCAAGAGAGGGATTTCCATAGTGAGTTACAGTTAATAGTTTTGTCCACATACTGCGCTGCTTCATTTACCACACAGAGAGTGAGAACAGTCAGCACACACACACGCCCACACACACAGATCACAAATGCAGATGTTGGTGCCAAATGAGGTGCAATAGATGGGAGTATCTGGTTATTTACAGCGAAACGCCAGCATGTCAGTTAAACCCTTTCTGCCTCGGAGGTCTGTCCTATCCCCATTTAGCGCTGCCACAGAAAAGGGCAGGCTGGCACGCACTGCGTCTGGCAGTGGGACAGGCCTGAGAGAGTCGCAGCCTTGGCCAGGTTCACCACTCTGACCCCCTCTCACCCCAACCTGGCCTGTGAGCCGCCCACCACCACCATCACCAGAGCACCAATCTGCCGCGTCCCTGCCCAGCCCATGAGCGTCCACGTCAGATGTTGCCGGCCCAGCTCTGGCCCAGCTGCCCACTATGTTAAAGGGCCAGGGGCCCCCTGCCACTCAGTCCATCTGCCAAGCTGCAGACCAGAGTCTAGGATCAGAGAGGAGAGAGACACAAACACCAGACAGCCTTGCCTTTAGCTCTGTGCTCAAAGCTCAGCAGAGAAATGCCAGATAAAAGAGGCACTATAAATGTGCTTCTTTTCCTTATGTGGGTTGCTGTGACCCTGAAATACTGCTTGGGTTTATTCAAGTTAAACTGCATTTACTGCTTTCAGACTTTCCAAGACCACGTTACGTTGAAGATTTACTGCTAGATCAGCACAGTGCTGTACAATAATATTTTTAGGTGTATCCAGGAAGGAGATTTTTATAGAACATCTGACCCAAGCGGAGCATGAAATGTCTCAAAATAACTCAGCTTTCCCGGTATTGATCTGAAAGTTGCCGATGTGTAGAAAAAGTGAGGAGGAATATGAATCAGTGAGAGATGTGTGGGGAGATGGATGGCTTCATATAAAGATAGATGCAGGGGTACAAGAGTCCACACATACAGCGGTGCACGCTTTGATGAAACACAGGACGATATTTAACAGAGTTATCCTTCATGCAGGATTATGTATCAGTGGATCACTTACTAAACTCTGTAAGTCTTAAATCGTCTGTGATCACATAACTCTCTGCTGTATGTTGTGAGCGTGTAACGATCAGCTCTGATAAAGGTCTGCATCACGCTCATTTCCATATGTCTCCCCTTGATCAAGTCGGCTCATTTATCGTCCAAATCTGCGATGACAAGCCTTTACTTATTTTCCCAGCTGCCTCTGGTGATGAGAGCGTAATCAGAAACATCATTAAGGCCCCACATAGACGGCTGTGCCTGTTAGACCCACACCCATACTAACTCTAAAAATGCAAATCAACTCCAGGTAATCTATTAATGTCACTTCAATTTTATGTCTGCGCTCCAATTTAACAGATCCTGACACATTTGGCGAGGCTCTGTGCTGCCGTACAGGTATTCATTTTGCAGGGTTTCAGGGAGCATGGCCCATGCGAGCTCGAGACGGGCCATCTGTCTGCCCGTTTATTAATCGCTCTGATAATGAAGCACACTCCCAGCCCAACACTCCTGGGGCAGCTCTCGCACAAGGCCCATCCTGCAAAACAACTTTCAGCAAGTTTGTTTCGCGCCGGAGCAATTATTGTCACCGGCACCCTGTTAGCACGGGGAGGACGGTCTAGCGACCTCCTTCTAATTACCTGAAGCATCACTTGGAGCAGACTTTGTAATTTTCCAACAACACTGCAACCCCCTTGTCAGCTGCAGAGCCTTGTAATTCTAGCATATGGTCGACAGACATATGGGGGAATTTGTCGGCTTGTTCTGGCCTTAAAGTCGAAGACCCCATTAACACAGAAACAGGATGGACTAATCCTGTGAGATCTGTGCATCCGTGCAAATGAATTATAATTATAATCATGAAGATGATCGCACAAATAAGAAAAAAAAAAACATGTAATTGAACTGACAGTGAAAGACAATTGGACACACAGGCTACGTGAATCTAACAATATAGAGCAGTAATGGAGCAGCAGGGTATATTAAACATTAATGTGTTGAATTAATTGATAATGATTTAAATTATAATCCTTTAGCTAAAGAAAAGATCACATTGCCTTAAATTGGCTGAAGATTAGAAGCTGAGAAAATTACACAACCTGGGGAGTTCTAAAGCACATTCCACAAAATCAATTTGATTATCTATAAAAATACAATATGTGGTCAAACAGTATTAATTAACATTCATTTACCAACTGTGATACAAACAAGGATGTGTATTTCAGGGAAGAAGAAGAGGCTTGCTTTCAGGCACAAACCTCCTGTTTCCAAAACTGCCTCTATTCAGGAAATGAAAGAAACGTTCCTCTAATGAATGAATATTCTGTTGTCCTGATAACAAATGATTCTTTTTTGTACTTTGCTTTGGTCAAGACTTGAAGGTTTGTACCCATTCACCAACATGGAAGGTGAATAGTACTGCTCTAGGAAGAAAGGTGAAAATCATAACAAATTAAGATTGTTTTGAGCCCAACACAGTTTAAATCATGTAGTTTGTAAAGTGTTCACATGTTAATAACCAACATTTTATGGATTCTGTTAGAATTATATAAACCCTGTATCAACATTTTATATTTTTTATTCAATGTGTCAGTGAGATTGCTCATCAGCTAATTCTGTTTACATGGTTTAATGAATTTTGAGCCAGTTAACAGTGACAAACAAAATTGTTCCTTATATGTGTTGGATCCCCTGGTAGTTGATAATGCCTCATACCTCCATCAGCTGCATAACACAACATCAACAATATCCTCATTTGGACAAAGCCAGAGTAAATCTAGTCATCAGTATTTCCCCTCTTTTTCTTTATTCATTTTTTGACGTCAGCACAGTGTTTACTTTGGTCAAGATTGAGGGTTGACGAATGTTGATTTCCAGGGCTGATTTAGATAGATGATTGGTGGATTGACAGACATAATATAGATAGATAGATAGATAGATAGATAGATACTTTAATAATCCTTCACAGATAATTACAATTGTTACAGCAGCTGTGCATTCAGTCATTCTCTCATTGTTACAACATAAAAATAAAAACAGATCAAGTAAAAAATACATGTAAATAGTACATATGAGATAAAAACATTCAAACTAATTCAAAAGCTACGACTGGAGTAGTAAAGTGCAAAAGTATTGCACATGAATAAGACAGAGCTATTGCTCATTAAAGAGTTTGATAGTGGCCGGGAGGAAGGACTTTCTATAGCGTTCAGCCCTAGCTCTTGGTGAAATCAGCCTACGACTAAAGGTGCTCTGCCAAAAGACCTCCAGGGCATGAAGTGGGTGCCGGTTATTGTTCGCAATAGCCTTGTATTCACAGGGGATGCAATGATTGATGGTTCATGGAACTGTTTATCCACCCAGATGACTCGAGCACAGCCAAAGGATCAGCTGCCTTTTTTTCTATCTTAATCAGTCATGAGTATCTTCATGCTAGTCGCATTGATAGATATTTCAACATATCAAAAAGTTATACATGTGTGTTTGAAATCTTTAAAAAACCTGTTTAAAACTGAAATTGTTACTGTCATAGGACATACAGTTTGAACAAGAATGAAGAATTTCTAACTAAATTCACATTTTTATACCCAACTGCGCTTCTCTGAGGGATTGAAAATTAATCAGGCATAACATTCAACCACTTAAACTAATTTTCTACAGTAAGATCTTAATCTCAAACGGGGGGCACGAAAAAAGTAATTAAGAACCACTACTACAGGGTAAGTAGTTTCAAGCTTAAGTTGACCTTTAACCTAACCAAACAGGTTAGATTTGAAATGTCCTGATTTTTTTTTCCCCCATCCATCCATTATCTATACAGCTCATCCCTTTCAGACAACTATTTTTACCCTTTTTTAAATAAAATCCATTCAGCACAGAGGTCACTCCATCCCAGTATCCTGGGTCCTTACACTAATGGGACCAACCTCCATTCTGTCAGTCCGTCTCTCCTCCAGCATTATCCCCACCTTTACCCTCCTCTCCTTCTCTTTGTTAAACTGTACTCTGAAAGACCGTCCGCCAAACAATTAAAATGGTGGTCACCTCCATCCGCAGCCATTCAGGAAAATGAAAGTCAGAGAAAAGTCACAGAGAGCCACACGTCTTATCCAACTGGCTCTTTTAAAGGAAGAACAAAAGGTCTTCCTCCTTCATTTCCCATTAACCTCCATGCTCCTCCGCACACAGGAAACATGGCGACCTCGCTGGCCCATGTCACATATCTCATCCGGCTCGTGGGGACCGCTTCCTTTGGGGGATGGTGACATTCAACGAGAAGAGTTTTTCTATCTAAGCATGGTCCTTGACAGATAAAAGGTGGGTGTTGATATTTGTCCCGGGTCTTGCTGATACGGCTTGGGAACACTCTCGATAAGGGAGAAGCCGGTTAGACATTGATGAAGTCTGGAGTGGAACTGACAAGGTCTGTAAGTGGATAACATCATCAGGAGAACCAGACTGTTACGCTCAGGATTAGATTTTTTTGATTATTTGACACAGGTGGGGTCTCGCTTAGCAGAAATACATTGACACTAAGCATTGTCTGAACTCAATTTGACACGTATGCAGCATCTCGGAGCGTGTGGCGTAATTGCATTTTAATGCTTCTCGGTGTTTCACGTTGAGATGGAGATTTGCTCTTATGCAGCTCACTTCACCAAGCTGCTCAATTTACACTTCCTCTCTTCCTGTAGACATTATTGGTTATAGACAGCTCAGCACACTTTCACTAATGCAGTCCAGAGATGGAAAATACATACCTCAGTACCTTTTTCTTCTGATAGATGAGAAACGGTTGTGAGAATACAAAATAACTAACAACAAAATAACTTTAATAAGATTCCAGCTAAATGAAAATATATTGACTACTTATGAACACCATGTTAACAAAGATATAGGTTGAATAATCTCAGTATATAAAATGATAATCTTACCATTTAAAGCATTAAAAGTTGCAGTGAAACTCCTGTCTAAATTGTCTAAAACATAAGTGAATTTTAGTATGTTGAGGTTATCAAATAACCTTGCAGTGTAGCTGGACCCACCTCATCCAATGTTTCTAATCAGTCAGAGCAGTCTTGCCAAGCTCCCATCTACAGTGAGTGTGTTCGGCCCAAACTAATCAGAGTCTCTAAGAACAGAAAGAGGTGGGAGCTACGAATGAGATCACAGCAGGGAGTGATTGCTCGTACAGACATTAGCATAGATGCTAACAATGCCATTAGCACTTTGTCAGATTTGGAGCACATTTCTTTATTTAAAGGATAAGTTCGGTTTTTTGACACCTGGACCTTATTTCTAGGATTAAATACGCTTGTAGACTCACGCAGACAATTTTGGTGGAGCTCGGAGCCATTTTCGAGCAATTTAGATCCATTCGACGGCGTTTTTCTCTCATGCCATAGTAGCAGACGGGGCCAGAAATCGAAGCCCCTAAATCAGACATTATCTGCTGTGAAACTCACTCCTCCTCTGTTGCCATTGCCGTGCAATGTCCACAACAACGAGGGACTAGTGAAATATTTTCTTTTTAGGTCCATATGTGTCAGGTTGGCTATCAAATACCATGTGTTTTAAATTGATAAAATTTCCAGTGCTGAAATGTACAGTAAAATCAAACACTACAGTAACATATTTTTATCCGAAAACTAAGAGAGCAATGTCTAAATCCCACAAATACAATGATAACATTTGGACATGTTAGTAGTCTAGAGCAAAGGAAACTACCAATACTGGCCTATTTGTTGTTGTTGTTGTCATCGCTAATGATCGAAATTTTCCAAATTCCTATACACTATCTTTATTGTATAAGAACATATGCTAGTCTAAATTTTCTATACTTATACAGCTGTTTCACACTGGGTGCACTGTCAAGCTTTACTTTTTTATCAAGCTAAGGCTTGCAGACTTCCAGTGTGAGGGGTACGTCTCGCATCCCCTGTGAATACAAGGCTTGCCTATTTTAACAGTGATTCATGTTCATATCTTGGCCAAAATATACAGAATTTTAGAAAGAGAGCATTATCAGCCCTTAGTCCATTAAAAACCCAGTCCAGTTACATTTCCTGTTTTTGCTTTTCAAACTAAAAGCCTGGCTAATCATTTATATGGAGGAACCTCCCTTGTTCATACAGAATGCTATTATTCTGAAGTTTTTTCCCTGTAAGTTATTCAAGCAATCAATTCACATTGTGGGGAGATTTATTGCGGTTTGTCCTAAACTTTCTATTTAAATGTGTATTTATGTTGAACACATTATATTTTGCCCTTTCCTGTATTTCATCTTTGACATAAGAACCGGACACACACATCAGCTGCAACATATGCAGTGTTAAAACCAGGTGATAATGGTAAAATCTTCGTTGTTTTGATGATCGGGGTTATCGAAAAGAACATAAACATAGAACTCTTCAGTCATATTTTTACCAACAAAGAACCCACGGTTGCATGGGAAGATCATGCAAACTCCACACAGAATGGACTTTGTTGCTGTAAAGCACGTGCCATACCTGCTGAATCAAATGATGATAAATCACACTTAATATATTATATTTTGAAAACAGACTGATATAATTCAATAACTCAACCACTGCCCAGCCCTATTACTAAAGATAAATCACCACTCTATAGGAAAAAGAGCGCCTTATAAATAAGAGGATAGGGATGCATTACTTATTGTTTGTTTGTTCGGAGCATCTTATTCTTCCCATAATGCTGCAGTGCATGAAAACTTAACAAGAGGGAAAACTATTTGCTGGGAAGAAAAAGGCCTTTCATGCAAACAACTGAGCATTCGTGAATGTTTAATTAATCAGAAGTGACAAAAGGGAACAACAATCAACAAAGAGACGCCGATTTCCATTTCTTATGCATTATTCCCACTGGCGAATCACAGAGTGCTGTCAACCACCACTTTGCTCTCTACCCCGTCACTATGGCGGTCCCTGCACCGCTCTGACAAAACCCTCAGAGAGGTGCAGCACATTTCAAGTGAGATCCAAAACAATGCACAGCAGGGACTGAGCAACAGAGTTCAGACAACAAGAGTTCACTGTTATCCTATGTTTACATGGATTCTTTATGCAGCGTGTTTTGTTCCTGTTTGCAGCAGCAGCAGCAATTACAAATCAGCTTTCATGATCAGGGGAGTCTGGAGCTACGTACGCCACAGAAGCTGAAACCTGCAGATAGAATTCAGCAGAAAGACTCCATTACATACTAACACCACCTGCCCCTTCATGTCAGCTCCAAGATAGGTAACAAGATGGGAGTTTGCTAAGAAAAAGGAAATCACAAGAGCAAAATGATCCAGAAGCAGCACCTCTAGTCAGAAAGGCAGACAGATCTGAAGACATCTAATATCAGGCAATATTCTCTTTTAATTCTCAAAGACTTTGAGATAGTACAAATTCTGTATATTAGTAACATTTTGGACAGTGGTTAAAACTGGCAAAGAGAAAGGGTTTCCCTCTCTTTTCCAAATGTTTCAACACCCTTTCACAGTTTCCACAGGGCTGTCTTTATCCACTGTTTAATAAAGTCATCAAACAGCTGTGTTTTTATGACACATATTTCTCAGTGTTCTTTAAAGAACACACAACAAGAAATACACTAGCATTGGGAAATAAATCACATTTTTTGACAATGTGGTTTTAAAAATATATTAAGAGAGAGACAATATTATTTGTGTTGACAAAGATTTTTGCTGAAGTTGAAGTGGAAAAGAAATTGTCAGGCCTTGCGCTCACTAAAAAGATTTTTCAAATTAAAAACAACAGATTGGGAAATATGTATTTTGACCACAAGATAATCTATTTGAAATGTTGACACAAGAGGGTCACTGAACTTTTTGGGCCTGAGAGTAACTAAAAAAAATGGAAGGTCTTATGAAAGGCTACCTCTTTGACTTTTCTGAGTAATATAATTTTGTATATCTAACCTTAAAAAAAGATTATAATGCATTTAAAAGGCTACTTATGATATAATATGTTTGCTTTTTACTTTTAATGATTCCTCACCATAATTATTACTCAAGATTTTATAGATAGATAGATAGATAGATATGTTCTGCTAAACTAAGTAGTAAGTTTGTTGGTTTGAGAGCAGCATAACTCAAAAAGAATAGAGTTTAGTACAAGATGGAGCGATTAGATTTTGTTGGTCATCCAAATCATAATGTAGATCCAGTATTTTTTTTTTTCAAGGATTTGTTAAAATTGCAAGAAAGAGCAGTATCTGACCTTGCACAAAATGGCACGGCCCAATGAGAGTCCTTTAGAGCAGGAAAAGGAACGAGCTATGAGTGAGACCACAGCAGGAAGTGACTGTACATTTAGAGATTAGCGTAGATGCTAATAGCTTCAATAGCCATTTATATGTCAGATCGTGACTATCAGCCTCTCTGTAGTAAGGATATTTTCGCTCCACTTCTGACATGTTTTGGCAAGAGTTTGTTTTTCAAAGTTCTGTAGTTACGTTACGTTCTGTAGCGCTGTAACTCCCGCCTATGACATTATACCCATATACTGACAGAATGATCATCCAATCACTTGCTGGATAGGCTTCTGAAAGTTTCAGCCCTCCACAAACACTTTCTATGGCCTCGTTTCCAGATGGACTAGGGAAATGTACTGAATGGTTGACGTGGTGTGTCAGGTTTTCCACATTTTTGAAAATAAATTGACTGATAATGTTGGTTATGCCTAAGCGTAGGTTTGTGCTCCTGCTATTTTTGTTTTGTTTTGTTTTGTCCATAATACCTAAACTGGATTAGTAGAAGTGTGTTTTAGCAATGGATAACTACTAAAGTCCACAGGAAAGATGGTGGAACGTTGTAAGCAGACTGATTTTATTACATGCCAAACACACCATCTGCCTCTAACATGTCGTGTCAGCTTCATGACAGGTAACAAGAGGAAGTCTGATGAAGGAAACACAATAACAAGAGCAAAACGGCCCGACAACAGACCTTCAGCACCTTCGCCAAACTTGTCCAATGTCAGAAAGGCACAAAGACACTCTGATCTGCTTCCTGCTGTGGATAAAGAAACATTTTCTACAAGACCCCCACTGCTCTGGGGTCAGTGGTGAGGCTCCCCCCTATAGAGAAAAAAACGCACATCCACATACATTTTTCTGCCGATCCTTGATGAGAAATACATCTGAATTATGTGATCATCGCGCAGCGGTCATTTAAATGCATGGGCCGAATGAGAATGTGAATATATGAATACATTAGCATAGAGTGGATCGGAAAAGTGTTTGCAGGCGTTTGTGTTCCACTTTGAGGGGAATGGAAGAATAGTAGCTTGTGGCAATTAGCATCAGTCAGTGTTGTCAAGTTAAGTGGCAGTGAGATGCAGTTTGTAAGTATAAATGCAAATCTGTTAGACTTTGTTTAGCTTCTCCAGCTTCCTCTATGATTATACTAAATCACTTAAGTCTTCTGATAAAAACTACTGCAAAGTACTATAATGAAGTGAAATCTGAAATGCCTCATCCCTGTCTCACCTCACACAGCAGGTCTCTCGTAGTCAGGGTACGTATGTATAATAAATTGTTGGATCACATCTGGTTTAAAAAAAATAATAATAATAATGATAATTGTCATGTTATCATTTGCCCATTTACAACCAAAACCAAGATAGATGGATGTTCAGGGCTGTTTCTGTTTTGTTCAGTTTTGGTTTTGTTTTCTCATTTTGGTGTCAAAAAGAAATTAAGAGAAAACAAAATTAAAGGGTACATTTTTTTTTTTTAGATTGATAGATAGATAGATAGATTAAGCAATGGAGGAATTAATGGATGGATGAATGTATTGATGTAAAATGAATGGACAAGTGGATGGATGGATGGATAAATAAACAAAGTGTTATAAAGGTAAATGGATGTATGGGTTTCTAGATTAATGGAAGAATGCAATGGATGGATAAATGACTAGAAAGATGTATGTATGATAGACAGTCAGACAATAAATCAAGCAATGGATAAACTGATAGAGTTATCAGTCAATAAACAGAGCAAAAGAAAGATCCATAAGTAGATGAAAAACAATGGATGGATGGGTCAAGGGATGGATGGATGGAGGAAAGTGTGGGTGAATGAAAGGATAAACAAAGTGATCGAACGGTAGATGGATGGAAGAATGTAATGGATGGATAAACTGGAGTGTTGGATGGATGATAGACAGACAGATCAATATATAGATCAATGAATGGATAGATTAACAGATAGAATGGTTAAGAGATAAAACAATGGATAAAGTAATGCAATGGGCAGATGGATGAATAGATATATTTAGATAGATTTCTAATTAGGTTTGAATTATAATTTAATTTCAAAATGTTTCTCATTTATATTAAATTTAGTCAAACATTTATTTATCCTCGAGCATCTCGGTCATTCTCTGTTTCTTCTTGCACCATATTAAAATATAATATTCTGAGCCATCCACTCTTTGCATAAATATTTGATCATCACCAGTTTATATCACATAACCCACTGCACACATGAAAATGTAAAAGAATGCAATAAAAAATCCTCACAATCCCAAACGCTCCAGATCATTAAACAGCTTGGCCTTTGACCCCAGCAGAGTGGAGCGTAGCATATTTTTTTAATGCTTTCCAAGAAGTGAGGGCTGTATCTACATATGCTGATGCTGCTGTAGCATGTCAGAAACATGCTAGGGCTGTTTTTTTATTATGGAAGTTGAAGAGTGGTTGTGTGCACTGTAAGTGCCTCCTTGGGTAATGAGTTGTCTTTAATTTAAGGCGGTTTGGCTCACATTGAACATTGAACAGACTGGGTAGGATGCTTTACAGAGGATGTACTATGCCTTTATAAACACTGGCTCACACATTAGAGAAAACAGTCCAGTTGCATTGCACACAGAAGTTATTCGCCAAAAAAAAATTTCTTCTTCTCAGCCGTAATCTCAAACAGGTGCACGCCACAAGATATGAAAATAATGTTTAATTTAACACCACAAGATAAGGGACAAGAAATGGGGCTTCAGCACTTCTAGGTAATCTTTTTGTCTCCATAAATGGCACTTTGTACATTTTTTTTTTTTTGCCAAGTTCTGCAATATTTTAACTGATGATTGATATGTTTGTATGTATGTTACAAATGTGATTTAAAACAATCAAACTTTAGAACTGTCACAACAGACTTCATTTATATGATGTTTGATATGAACCATTAGTGTTACAACACCAGGTAGTAGGTGTGCCTATGGCTGAGCTTTGTAGAGATTGCTGTTTATTTAATAAAAACAAAAAAAGAAAGAAGGAAAAGCCTTTAAATGTAAAGCTCACTCGCATTGGCAAATGAAAGAGCTGGCTAGCTATGATTGACACATCATCTCAGGGTATATATGAGACAATCCTGTGTGTCTATTTAACCACAAAGTAACTCATAATACTGTGTTATCTCATGTTATCTCATGTTAACTCAAAGGGAGGCCAACCTAAGAAACTGACTATAGTCACTACTACATTGGTGCAGTGAGAATGACCCAAACCGAACAACAGTCTTTGTCCTTCCTTCAACATGAGTCAGAAGTTTAACTGTAACTTATTTTTTTAAAGTAACATGATAATAATAATGTTTTATTTCTCTGAAGTAACATGATACCTATAATGTCAACAGTTGCTGGGGAGCACCGTTGCTGGCTTTGCTTTCTTTTTTTTTTTTTTTTTACGTAAGTCTACCTAGTTAAAGAACTAACGTGATCATATAAAGCTTAATATAGGAAAAAAGACCACAGTAAAACATATTCTACTATTTTAGTCCAGTTCTGCTATAGAGCCCTTCTGAGTAAATTATATTTTTGACTTGTTGTTTACAATATACAACTGTGGCATAGAAATATATTGGGAGGGAAGCTGAAACTGATTTTACGCTCAATAAAAGGAACACTGAAAATATCCATCATCGAGGGAGTCAATAGGAGAGAAGACAAAGACGGGTATATACTAAAGAGTGTATCTACAAAAAAAGGAGGGTCCTCAGCAATTGTTGAACAGATTTACGGCCACAGTGGACGAAGAGGCTCTGCGAAACAACAACATAAATAAAACCCAATTCTAATGAAGCTGTGACATTGGGTAAAATGTAAACGAAAACAGAAAAGATTTGGAAATCCTTTTGACGTACAGCATATTCAAATGAATAAGACTAAGAAAACAAGATGTTTAACATTCAAACTGATGAACTTCATTGTTTGTTTGTTGTTTATTTGTTTGCTTTTTGCAAGTATTCACTCATTCTGAATTTGCAACACATTCCAAAAAAGGTGGGACAGGGGCATGTTTACCACTGTGTTACATCACCTTTCCTTTTAACAGCACTCAATAAGCATTTGGGAACTGAGGACACTTACTGTTGAAGCTTTATGGTCTGAATCCTTTCCAATTCTTACTTGATGTACAATTTCAGCTGCTCAACAATCAGGTCTCCGTTGTCGCATTTTGCTCTTCATAATGTGCCACACATTTTCAATAGGAGACAGGTCTGGACTGGCAGGCAGGCCAGTCTAGTACCTTCATTCGTTCACTACAAGGCCACGCTGTTGTAACACGTGCAGAATGTGGCTTGACATTGTCTTGGTGAAATAAGCCGGGACATCCCTAAAAAAAAGACTTCCCTTTGATGGCAGCATTTGTTGCTCCAAAACCTGAATTTACCTTTCAGAATTGATGGTGCCTTCACAGATGTGCAAGTTACCCATGACATGTGCATTAAGACACCCCCATACCATCACAGACGTTGACTTTTGAGATTTGTGCTAATAACAATCTGGATGGTTCTTTTCCTCTTTAGCCCCAAGAACAAAATGTCTGTGATTTTACACACTTTCTCACTTTGGCTTTGGCTTTGCATTGAGTTTTAACTTTCCCTTTTAGATGTAGCAATGAATTGTGCTAATTGACAATAGTTTTCTGAAGTGTTCCTGAGCTCATTTGGTAATATCCTGTACAGAATGATGTTGGACTTTAATGCATGCTGCCTTTATATGTTAGCCTTGCCGCTAACAGATAGAGATTTATCCCTATTCTTTGAATCTTTTGATGATACCATTTTCTGTAGATGATGATATTCCTAATTATACATTGAAAAACATTATTCTTAAAGTGTTGGTCTATTTGCTCACACAGTTGTTCACAAAGTTGTGAACCTCATCCAATCCTTGCTTTTGAACAACTGAGCCTGTCAGGGATGCTCCTTTAGTACCCAATCACGACACTCACCTGTTTCCAATTAACCTGTTCACCTGTAGAATGTTTCCAACAGATGTTTTTGAGCATTCCTCAACTTTCCCGGTCTTTTGTTGCCCCTGTCCCAACTTATATGAAATGCAAGCAGGCATTAAATTCAAAATGAATGAATATATGCACACACAAAAAAAGTTTATCAGTTTGAACATTGCATATCTTGTCTTTGTCCCTGTATTTATTTGTGTTTTACACAATGCATCAACATATTTACCACCTTACTGTGCAGTAGTTTACTGTCAGTGTACATACACACTGCCACAAACATGTTGAAATAGACTCAAACTGGTCTGTCTCTGTCACAAATCACTCTTTTTCAATGCTTTAATTTACCCATTACTATGGCTGGGTTTAACTATCCATTTACTATAAACCATTTAGTAAAAATGATTAAATTCCTCTGTTCAACCCATTCCTGTGTTTCTTATCAACAACACTTGTACACTGTCACAGCTCTAGTGTGCAAGTGTACTGATGCTGCAGCCCTGAGCTATGGCTGAAGTCCCTGTGATTTGATTTGATTCATCATTCTTGTGTTTTCATTTGCCCAGATACTCATAGCAAGCAAGCATGTAAATAGGCATTCTCATTTCCTCCTGTTCTCATTCAGTCATTATTTTATGCAACAGCCCATTAGAGATCAGCCATCTCAGAAATCTCACACTCTGATTAGGCTGCTGTGTGCGTCGGAGAGTGGGGGAGACAGGGAAGTAAAGTTGTATTTGTTTGTTTTGTTTGTGACTCACCGACAGCAGACATTTCTGGAACAGAGGCTCGGTATGGGCCTTCGATGAACTGCGGCGGATTGTCGTTAATGTCCTGGACTTTGATGATGAACTCAGACGGCGGCTCCAAGGGCTCATCCGTGTCAGCGTTAATGACCTGGGCTGTTAGCGTGTACTCTGCTTTCTCCTCGCGGTCCAGCCTCTTCATGGCGTGGATGTCTCCTGTTAGCTCGTTGATGGCGAAGATGGTGCCGGCTCCCTCACCGGCGAGGACGTACTTGATGTTCTTGTTGCCCACGTCTGAGTCTGTGTGTAGCTGCAATCAAAAGAGGAAGAATTATGTTAAAAGTTGCTGCAGTCCCGGTTTAATCCTACTGAGTAAACAGACATGAGGGGTGCTGTAATGAATGTAAGATGATATGCTCAGCACATCCTAGGCATCCTTATTGTGTAAATGCAGTTAAGTGCACAATATGACTGCATTGTGTTGTTTTTGTTGCTGTACTTTGAGATTGAAGACACTTAACATGGCCCAACAAAGCTTATACTTTGCTAAATGAGGCCCACTGGGGACGATAACTTTATAAGCAGCCTTGGAAATGGACCTTAGTCTACATTGTTCCTTGTTATGCATTGCAAATACATCATACAAGCACACATTGTTGGGGATATTGCTCCCTACAGTGGAAAATTCACATCCAAAAAGTGCATCCAATAACACAGCGAGGACAGAAAAAGCATCCGAATCCATAAAAAATTAAATAGGAATTGCTGCACATGATGATTCATGCTTACAAATAACTAGCCCCAAACTTACAGGACGATACTGCATGCTCCTCATTATTTTTGTAATTACAGTTTCATTAGTTCACTAAAGCTGCATTACGTGCAAGGCTGAGTGGTCGGCTCCCGCTCGCCGCTCGGCCTGAGTGTAACTAATGAGTCTGACAATGCTACACAGGGCTGCTGAAACATCTGTGGACAGAAGAGCGGGCTAAGCCTTCTGCTGTTTCAAGTTAAAAGGTAAATTGGAAGGGCAGGAAATACAACTGTGCGGAGAGAAGGAGGTCAGGGAACATGAGAAACACCATGGCTTTGACTCAAGGGAAGAAAATAACTTGGCTTTTATTAGCATTAACAGAGAGAACACTTTTCTTTTTTTAACTGTAAGTCACCTTTCATATAAGCCCCTTGATCCCCAAGGTGAGTGACTTTTAGAGGGGGAGGAAGGAGGCAAACAGGAGAACATTTACAAGACCAGAAGTGTCCAGTGTTCACAAGACTTATTATTCACTTTGATATCCAGAGTTTTCAAAAAGAAAATTGGCTTTTAGGGTAAAGGGGTGGAGGATAGGATATGGGTGGAGGTCTTGGGGTGGTGTCATACTCTGTTTGCCCAAATACAAGTGAGCTCTGCTTCAGTGGACTTTCCTCTGCACTTTTAAAGAACTCACTACAGAGACGTGTCGGCTTTAAGAGACATGCAATGAAACGTCAGGGTTTACATGTTAGTGGTATTTGGCATCATTCAACATGGATGTTGGTGTTTATTTTTGTCATATATATATATACAGAATTTTTGAGTGGTGTACATGTATGTTTAGACACAAAGCCACTGGCCAAAATTAGGCCCTTATTTACCTAACGTGTATATATACATATATCTATATCTATCTATATCTATCTACCTATCTATCTATCTATCTATCTATATATATATATGTATGTATGTATGTATATATGTATATATGTATATATATATATATATATATATATATATATATATATATATATATATATATAATAAAATTGTTATTAAAATTAAAAAACATGACAAAATTATAAATTGTAAATTAATATTTTATTAATAATTAATAATTTATTAAATATTTATAATTAGTGAATGAATATATATTTTAAATTATATCTTTTAATATTTTTTTTTTACCATAAAATTGCCTAAATTGCAGGAAAAAAAAAAAAAAAAAAAAAAAGCACTGCTTTAGTAGGTGGAACCATCTGATCCTCACTTCTTGCCTGCTATACTCATTTTTATAATGTTGCGAAAATTTTGTACAACTAATACTGCACTCCCCTTCCTGGTTAAAAACATATCCGAAGATCATTAAATCTTGATACTTATTGTACTAACAACCATTAAAATGATATAAGTCAATATAATACAGCGTAAACAAAAGTTTTGATGACCTAATATTTCTGACTGTATATGACAGTGTTTAGGAGTAAGTCTGAAAATCAGAATAATTAAAAACAAGAAATTGGCCAATATTGTGTGTTTAGGACTTTCATGTTTGCTGCTGTGGTATCACATATGTGCTCGTATTATGTCAAACTTTGTTTTTTTAAATACAGTAAAAAGTATTTTTTGTTGTTATCAAAAAAAAAAAAAAAAACAATCTGTAAATACAGCAAAGATCTTGTTGGATTATTTTTTGGTCCACAGTACAAAGCTCTGGTGCAGTGCTTGCTTGCAGCCTTTAGTCTTTTCAGTTTGTGTTTTTGTTAACCTGCCTCTTAAAAACCTTCACACATGCGTACACACGCCCGCAAACACAGTGAGGGCATGCATCAAAACATCTGTATTCAGCAGCTTTAATTTCATTTCCTGCCACAGTTTCAGCAGTGATTCCTGTGGGAGCGCAGCGGGGTGCAGAACAGCAAGGTAAAAAGTCTGCCGGTGAAAATCCCGACCTCCACACCCCCTGCACTGTTTTCATAAGCCGGCTTTTATGCATATACTGTCTCTAAGGTGTTGTTTGCAGACACTGACAAAGCACATTCGCTTAAATTGTCACACCTTGCACTTTTGTTTTCCTAATTGTGCCATCATTTCCCATGAATGATGGAGCTCATTAACACAAATGCCTCGCAACATCTTGCACACTGAGAAACTCTTTAAATGAGCCTAAATTAATGACGGTCTGTCATTGTTTCTTTATCCTATGTGTGACTTCCTGAGTGTGGTGGTACGCCCGCAGCTATAGAGCTGCATGTGTCTGTGTTTCCTTCACAGGGGGTCAAATTGACTATTTTAGCGTGCATATGGGTTTTTACTGCTCCATGTATCATATAACTTTGGCAATGGATTTACAGAAAAACAACCTTTATTCCTGCTTCTTAAACTTCTCTGCCTCATTTCAACAAAAAAAGTAAAAAAAGTAAAAAAAAAAAAGAATATAGAAATATGTTCAATTCTAAAGCTGCTCAAGGTCAAAATAAACATTCAATATCAAAACAGCTTTAGCACCATTATAACTTTACAAACTTTTGACAATAAGCCTTTTAAAGATCCAAATAAAAGGAAAAAGTAACTCCTCTGAACTTCAGAAAGAATGGCTCTCAACACGGGTTTGGATGTCCTTTTTCCCGAAGCATGCTAAAATGGTGGTTTGTAAAATGGTTTCACGTGTAACAAGCCAGGGTGCTATACGTGATGAAATAATAGGATATTAAGGCATATTGCTCTCTAAAGTAAATAAGAGGCAAACTTGAGAGCTTGTCCATACATGTAGACAAATAATCTTTATGTCTAGTACTAGGGTTGTGTTAATTTTCACCTTTAAAATTAGCCCTTAAGACAACACAAAAAAGTTTTGTTTAAGTCAAACTGTGTCAAAGTTCAGCACAAAAGTTAAATAATGTCATGAGTTTTTAGTAGCCTTTTTCAAAATCCTAATTCAAAGCTTTGCAAAATCTGAATAGACAAATTAAAATGGTCAGAGTAGATAGTGTATATGGGTTCACAGCACAACGTTTTATTTTCACTCTTTTTGGGGAGGGGGTACTTTAACTCTCTCTTTAAGTGTAGTTTGGGACTCTTTTTGGGATTAACAGTGTGACTTTTGGTCAGCACTCCCATGCAGAGTTTGGAATCCACTCTCTCAGAGTATATTTTTAAATAACTTAAGTGTTAACATGCAAATTGTAATCAATGCTGCATTTCTTTACTGTACATTAATGGTGATAATGAACTGAAAAAAAAATACCATGGTTGGTTGGAGCACAAATCATGTAATTAAAAAAAAAGCATTTCCACTGCATATTTCATGACTTGGCATCTGTTGGTACTTCACCAATAACAGGGGATGGGTGGAATGTTGGACTCCACAAGTGTCGCTTGCTTGTGACACCTGACCTCTGTACTTATAGAGTTCAGAGTGAAAAAGTTCAGAGTGAAAGATCCTACAATGACACCTATCGGTTTAATTGAATGAAAAATCATCATTACACTTGTTTTTTGACACCAACTCTTTTTTAACTAAGAATAAATTTTCAGGGATTTGACTCCATCTGGAGTATAATTAACTCTGCGCTTGCAGAAATTTTGCCAACACCAAAATTTTAGCTCCTCTCCATTTACTGTGTATCTGCAGGAAACCCAGAGGGAGATTGTGAAGAAAAAATGTTTAAGCTCAGGAGGGAAAGATTGGCACAAATATGCTTGTCAAGTTGAATTAGAGTCTTGACACATATAAATTAGGTTGGTCTGTAGTGGATTGTTTCTACTGCTGCCAAAGTTTCAGAGTACATTAACAATATTTTGAATAATAATTTAACTTAATATTTAAAGCCTTTTGTCCATATCATATAGATTCATCTTTAGTTAAAATAAACACATTATATATAAGTGTTCAATCCTTAGGTAGTATTGTACAATAGCAGGGATTCAGACCACTAGTGCAGTATCCAGTAACTGCCTGTAATCTTTCCGATTCAGACAATCATATAAAAGGATAAACCTGACCTCCCTGCCCATAAAGGAAAAATACACAATTATGTAATCCACCCTGATGATGCTCGGTGACTCAAAAAGTTTTATAAGCTTCAAGCTTATAATTAGACAGTAATAGGTAAAGGGGATGGAGATGAATAAGGTTAAGTATAAACGATGGAAGAAAGACAACAAAGACAGTTAAAGTCAATATATAAAATAACATTAAAGAAGCTGTTTATTTATCAGCGCTTACATTTTTATCACCTTATTCTTGGACTGTCTGTTCTGTTTGTTGCACCGTTACTTGTTTTAATATGTTTTTAATTTGTAAGGTGTCCTTGAGTATCCTAAAAGGCACCATCAAATAAAATGTATTACTATTATTATTATTACCAGTAGTAGTAGCAGTAGTAATATATTAACCATCAAATGTTTATTTGACCCTCACAAAAGCTTAAATATTTGACTATTTCTGCATGTGACTCTAATAACAAGCAGTATACATGGTGAAAATTACTATTTTGGGAAGTGCAAAACTTACATAGTGCTGTTCCAAAAGTTGTCTGTTTTCAACAGAGAGCACAATGAGGCCATTACTCTGCCTAGGGTGCTTAAAATGCTGCTCTACATTGGTTTAAAAAAAAAAAAAAAAAAAAAAGATCTCCCACAGAGAGAAAAACCCGCAGCTGTAGACGCAGCCCCTCATTCATAAGTTTACATTGTTAGTCTTGTAACTAGGCTGCACAGAAGGTAGTGCAATCATGTCCGGGTTTTTTTCTGGGTACTCAGGTTTCCTCTCACAGACCAAAACATGCAAGTTAGCATAAACAATGACTCTAAAAGACCCAAATGTATGAGTGTGTGTGTGTGAATGGTTGTCTGTCTAGATCTGTCATTGCTGTGAGTCCAGTGTACCCCATGATAGCTGGGACAGGCTGCAGCCCCCAGCAAGCATGAAAGGAATACATGGTATGTAGCTCATTTGACAGATAGATGGACAAATTGTAGCTGTTAGCAAAGAGGCTAAAAGCCTATGGGACTACAATATAGCTGTTCAACTTAGAAGCAGCTACAATATTTCCAGTGTATAACTTCTTATTGTAACCTCTTGTTTAAGAGTTTTCTCATAGATGAGTGACCTGATCAAGTTATTCCTCACGTCTGTGTATGAATAATTAATTATTAAAAAACAACTCACTTCCACGTTTTTGAACTCCTTCCTACTGTAAATATAATCAGGCTCATACTGTCACACAGCAGGCCATGCTTTACAAGGTAGTTTTAGCACAGCTTTTGTTAAGAGCTAAGAGATAAGATATGGTTCGAGTCATGCCAAAGAGTTTCCTTGTGCAATGAGAAAGAACTGCTCACAGGTAACAACAACAGCAATATTAATATAAGCATTAAAACTGTGGTCACGTCGTGCTAAACAAAGCAATGCTGCCACACAGCCAGCTCACAATCTTGAAAAGTTTGGGAATGATGTTTCCCTCTCTGGTGGCCACTTTTAACATTTAACATTTAATTAAGCTAGCACTTTGAAGAGCTGTCCAGGCAGCACAGGCCGGACCATTCAGGCTGACAGGTTAACAAAAATTGCAGGTGGATGAATAATTCCTCTACTTCACATAAAAGGGCACACTGTGCGCTGTCTTTAAAAAAAAAAAAATAGAGGAAAAAAAGGTCATGAAGCAATCATCGGTTTGCCTCAGACTGCCACTTGAAGTGTACGTCCTTTGAAAGTTGAGCTGAGCTGACTGTTAGCAGCTGCAGGTCTCCGCACTCATGTCTCATCTAAACGGCCCCATCGCCCACTTCTTAGACGGCCTTCACACTGGAGTGCACAAACGCTCGTCAAAGACTACAATCACTGAGTGTCAGGGGTCTGGGGGGGGGTGCCTGGGCATCATGACCCAACATGGACTGTGACATTTAGGAAATAAGATAATGGCTAAAAAACATAGCATACACATGATGATTATGTGCAACACCAGGATGGGAGACAAAACACCTCAATTACAGAGATATGAGCGCTGGTTGTGTTCTCAGCTGCAGAGGATGAGAAAACCCTTAAGATCCCCATGCCATTTTGGTTCATCGTTGTTATTTTTCTTTTTTATATTTCTTGATAATTAAGTCTTTGTTAGAACAGCTTCAGCTGCTTCAAAACTCAGCTGCACGCATGCTGACTAAGACCAGAAAGAAAGCCCACATCACCCCGATTTTAAAGTCTCTGCACTGGCTTCCTGTATCTTTTAGAATTGATTTTAAGGTTCTTTTATTAGTTTATAAATCTCTTAATGGTCTTGGTCCTTCATATTTATCAGATTTGCTTTTATCATATGAGCCCAGTAGAGCCTTCAGGTCTTCAGGTAGTGGTCTTTTAACTGTACCCAAAGTCAGAACTAAAACATACGGTGAAGCCTCTTTTCGTTATTATGGCCCCCGCCTGTGGAACAGGCTACCTGAGGACCTGAGGGCAACACCTACTGTTCATATTTTTAAAGGCAAACTCAAGACCTACCTTTTCACTCTGGCTTTTAGATGATTATAGTTATTATTATTTCTTATACCTTTTTATGTATTTTTAATCCTCTTAATCTGTTTTATTTCTATATTTTAGTTCAGATTTATTATCTGGAATTTTATTCTCTGTTAACTGCTTTTCTTTTTACCATCCTACTTTAGCTGATTTTATTACACATATGGTTTTAGGTTATTTCATTTTACCATATTATCTATTTAAATTTTATTATGTTAGTTCATTTATTTATTTACCTTCCTTTCCCTATAGTATTTTTATCTAATCTCTTATGATTTTTAATTATAATTTAAGTATTAGCTCCTGTGTTTCCTCATTTTTAAGTAAAGATAGCGTTTCCTCAGTTTTCCTCAGTCTTTTAATTCTGTTTTATGTTTAGAATTTCCTTTATGTCTTTGTGCGTTTGATTAATTTAGTGTAGGTGTTGTATGTGATTTGCGAGGGTGGATGGGGTCTTTTATTTTCTTTGTATGCAGCTTTCTTCATTTTATTCCTTATGTGAAGCACTTTGTGCTACAAATTTTTTGAATGAAAAGTGCTATATAAATAAAGTTTGATTGATTGATTGATTGATAGAACTAATGGCATGAATGTGTCTACAAATGTTTCTTTATTATTATTATTATTATTATTATTATTATTATGTTTATCTAATGTTAGTCTTACAGGTCTGATCATGAAACAATTAATCCAGAAGAGCCTCACTGAGATTAAAAATCTCATTTGCAAGAATGTCCTGGCCAAGACAGGTGGCAGCACATTTAAAAAGCTACAAACATAAAACAATTACAGACACAGATACATTCATATCAACCAATAATTAACCATAATTAACACTATGGACACTTTTTGCACCCTCTGAGGACCCTCAAGCCAAAAAATGTACATGCAAAAACAATTATATAAAGCCATTATAAAGCAATTTTTTTCAGTTTTTTTTCTGCATAAATCTCTAAAACCATCTCAGCTCTGCTCAAAAAAACTGCATATTCAATAATTCTGAGGATTTTAACCCTATAAATGCTAGTTTGAAAACATGTTAGCATTTGTGTCATAAATAATAATAATAATAATAATCATAATAATAATAATAATAAGTTAAAAAGTGATTTAAGAGATTTATGTGGGAAAAAAATGATGATGTATGATAATTTTATTGCAGGTTTGTTGCATGTGTATTTTGGCTTGAGGATCACCAGATGGAGCAATATTTGAAATCTGACATAACATTAAAAATACAAATGCAATGAAATATAACTTTTTTTGAAATACCAAAAACTCTACTCACCATTAATGCCCAAATATATCCCTTGCATTTTTTTTTATCCAACCATGAAGTCCACTGTGTTTTTCCCAGAAATGTTGATTTTTTTTTTTTTTTTTTTTTTATCTCTAATGAATTTCCTGTCAGTCCCTTGACCAATCAAATGTGCCCAATGTCTCATTTTACTGTTTTCTTGAGAATAGTACCCAGTCAGGAGCAGCCAAATGTCAAGCAAAGACTAGTCATCCATCATTTCCCAAAAGAACCAAACATTTAACATTTCAGACTAAAAACATGCTTACAAAAGTGGCCAAAAGTACTAAATGGAGCAAAATAATAATAAAAAAAAAACTCCAGGAATAAGCCTAAGTATGTAAGTACTTGCATATCTAAATTTTGTCCCTCTAATAGCCAAGGCTTGACATTGCTGTATTCAGATGTGAAAAGGCTTGTTCATCATTCATAGTTCTGTGAGATTTAAATCTTTTTGTTGTTGTTGTTTGCTTTAACTCTATGGTTATACAATTTATATTAAAACAGTCTGGTGTTGTATAGTAAAAGTTGTTGTGATGAAATGTCTTTATTTTGATATGCTTGAAATAGTTAAGGTTTTAAATAACAATCCAGGCAGACTGGAAGTAGCCAGAAAATGATCTGGAGCTGCAAAGATTAAAACATACGTTTTAAGGCACTTTCACACTGAAAAATTCCAATGTTTTTCCATCGGTGCATAACGGCCTGCATTATTGTTATCTAGCCTTGAACTAGCTGTGGGCCCCCCTTGGAGGCCATGAGCAAATGCTCTGATTGGTTGACCAGTCTATTCTGTTGCAATTGGTCAATCAAGAGCTGCTGAGTGCCATGTTGTCAACAACCTTGCATATGTTCAATAGTCCATGCTCTGCACTGGGCTTGCAAGCCCAAGCCAATGGACATAAATTGATGATGAAGCAATGGTAGGATGTCATACTGGCAGGTCTATTCAATGGGGAAAGAGCCATTTCAGGCAGTTACTGGCACTGTCTAAAAGAGGAGAGGGAGAAGTCCTCAATGTCTGAAGCAGAATATGAGCTCTTTTAGCATATGCTTTACAATGCAAAGTCATTTAATTCAAGCATGGGATTGAAAATGTGATTGATCATGATTTACAATCAGATTCATCAATTAATGCAGTTTGAAAGATTTTTTATTTGACAGACTAGCTTGTAAGCAAAGTCCACAGCACGCTTACATAAGAGCATCAACATAAACAGAATTAATTATGAAGGACTCATCAGGGATACACATGGGCAAAGTATTAAACCCCTTTCCTTGGCTGCAGCACTCTGGCTGTTGAAAAAAAAGACTTCAGTATATTTTGAAGATGCAGTTCACAATCATAAAAGAGGCATGCTGCTCTGCTCACACACACACACACACACACACACACACACATAGACACACAGGCACACACGTGCACACTTTCATTTGTGAGGCAAAACTCCCAATCAGGGCTGCATGGGACAGTTCATCCCATCAGCAGAGGAGGAACTATGTCAGACATTGCTCCAGATGAGCTTTAACAGCTATCACTTGAACAATCACTATGTCCTAATGAGGACGGTTCTACAGATTCCCCTCCCACCCCCGCCCTCCGCCTCAGGCCTGGGTGCCACACTCTTAAGCGAAGGCCTACAGAGGGAAGTAATGATTTTGCTCCTCACCGGGGCAAATGATAGATAGGACATGTGCCCCTCCTCTGTATGTAACAGTAGGAGCTGAGACAGAGAAGGAGACATGAGCGGGGAGCTGGAGGGAGGAGATGCTGTCACTGTGATGCAGCCTGCCAGCTTCTGTCTGCTGAAACAGACTTCACACAGGACGTCAGACTGCCTGCTGCACACTGTTCCTCAGTTAGGCCTCTGAGACGGTCAGAGACTTTTTATTCTCTCCTGATGAATATCATGGAAACTGGAAAGTCTTGTATTTGTTGTATTTTTACCTCCGCCAAGGATTTTATGCTTTTGCTGGCGTATGTTTGTTTGTTTGTTGGTTTGGAGGGTTGTTGTTACGCAAAAACTACAGGGTGGATTTTGCTGAAATTTTCAGGAGATGTTGGTATTGGCCAAAAAAAATTAGATGTTGATCCAGATAACCACCATTAGCAAATAAACGTTTTTGCTCAATAACTGTCGAACTATTAACTAGAGAGCACTCAGAGAGTGTAAACCTCGGCCAAGGTAGCTCACATATTGCTGTTACTTCTATAAGCAATAGTTCCATGATAAAGTAGTTTATGTGTAATCTTGCTAACAAACAAACACACAAACAAACAAACAAACATACAGGGCCAACAACATAACCTCCTTGGTGGAGGTAATGATATCAACATGATTCTGAGTGCTAGGTGTGGGTTTTTAGGGTCAATGAATCACATTATGATGGTAACTTTATCATGGAACTATTGCTTATAAATGAAACAACAATATGTGAGCTAGCTTGATGGAGGTTTTTGCTCTCTTAGTGCTTTCTAGCTGTTAAATACCTTCTAGGTTTGAAGAGTCTTTTAGGTAAGACAATCTGAGTTTTCATAGAGTTAGAATAAGTCAATTTATTATGCTAGTTTCAGTAAAACTACATTTTAGTTGGTATGTAGGTTTTTCTGGAAGAAGTAAGGTTTCCTCCTTTGGCTCATATTGTTTAGACGTACTTTATGTGAAAACAGTTACTGAATGTTCTTCTGGATCAAAACAACTGAGCCGAGATTGCCTGGAAGAGGTGGTTCTTGCTCATTTGTAATCCAACCCTAGAGCAGCTTCATTGTAACCTGACACACCAGATGGACCTTTTAACATAAAGAGAATATATTCCACTGGTCCATTTGGGCAAAAGCCCATAGAAAGTGTTTGAGAATTTGCCAAACCTTTCAAAAGCATATCTGGCAGGAGATTGGACAATCATTCCATCAGTCACAATTATTACAGGCCAATCAGATAAAAATGGATAATAATGTACTGCCTTGGTGTTAAATATGTAATTTGAGCCAATTCATAGAACAAACTTTTGCCAAGACATGTTTAAAGTGGAGCAAAAGTATCCTTTCTGCTGAGACATGTTTGGAGTTTGACTTTTTTTTTTCATTTAATAAAGAAATGTGGTCCAGATCTGACAAAACTGCTACTGAAGCTGTTAGCATCCATGCTAATCTCTGAGCAGTCACTTTCTGCTGTCGTAGGTCCCACCTTCTCCTGCCTTAAAGGTTGCTGACTGGGGTGTAGCTACAGGCCAAGCAAAAGGGTTGTAGTTTGGACCTTGACGAGAGGATCTGCCTGATTTCAAACATTAAGTCACGTGGATCCAGCTGCAGTGCAAGGACAAAAGGCAGGTATATCACTTTAGCCAGTGACCGAACACTCACACAGTGGTTCTTTCTCTCTCTCTTTTTTTTTTTTTTTTTTTTTTCTGAAGGAACACCTAGTATCAAGACAAAACCTTGAGGGCACACAATCTCCAAAACAAAGCAAAATAGCTCCTTTAACATGTAATGCAATATCTTATAGGTCAGTGCAAGTTTATTTAAGTATAATCTAATCAAATCTGATAGAAATAGTCTCACTTTTGAAATAACTATACAATAAATAAATAAATAATGTGAAAGAATATCAAAATTTCAGCAACACTCATTAAAACTGGTAGTAACTAATGGTTGGACAAACTCCCAAGGTAGACCAGGACTTGACTCAAGGCATACCTGGGTGCCCTGGCACACCATTTGATACCCTCTAAACTAGTAACTTAAAGATAAATACTCCCCTGGCCGTTTAGATTCTGTTTTTTTTTTAATTAAACTTAAACTAAAGTATGAATATATTTTAACCAGCAACAACACAGTTAATACTGCTAAACTTATTATTACGCACGACTAACACTGCTGCTGTAAGAGCAAAATCTGGTAACACAGCTGAGTCACTATGGTATGGTATTTGTGTTAGTTCTGACTTCTGAATCTTTTTTATGGCTGTTATTTCCATTCAGCACATTATGCTGTTGTATACAGCCTGAGCTCTCTCCCCTGCCCTAAGTGTCATCTACTGACACCCACTGTACACAGCTAGGTGTATTTACAGTTATGCTCATGGCACAGCTGACAAGTGCACTAACAAGGTTAAACAGCAAGTTGATCTCAGGCCTTACTTTTTTATGCATCATAGACAGAAAGAGGGGATCTATGTGTCAAGCCTTGACAGTGAAAGGGTGCAGGTGCATGCGAGATGATCTTATTTTTCAAAATAAGACATCCTGTAGACTTCATTTGGATCAAAAATAAATGTTGACTCAGTACGGCCAAATACTACATGATCTATGTGGTGTCTGGCACATGTCTACAGCCTAGTGATTTGGGACCCCTGCCATAATTTAGTAAACAGGCATTTAAATTAAAGAGTAACTTTCAACACATCCCACTAGCAGAAGCTTTGGAGTGTATGCCCATGCAGCCCTTTAGGTCCCCCACTCTTATCTAATAATAATGTCAGTGGTAATAAAGTGACATTTGATTTATTTCATGTAGTAAATTCTGCAGACAGCCACAGACAGAGTGCAGCATGAAAATGTGCCTCGCTGTGTTGACTTTAAATGTCATGTTTGGTGCGACTGTGATGTGAAGACGATGACGGGCTTGTTTCAGCTGAGCTGCATGACCGGAGCAGGTGATCATTCTGCGGGGAGAAAATGTCACGTTAAATATGTAGTAGATTGCATGTTGTTATGTAAAATGTATGGAGAGCCCTGGGGCTGTGCACCATTTGGACTAGTTTACATAGCACCTTTTGTAAGAGCCAGATGTTAACTTTTTTTTTTTTCACTTCAGTCAATTATTATGGCCTAGTTCTCATCAGCTGGTCAACGCCACTCTGCCTCACAGGAAGAATCCAAAGAATCCAAAAAGAGGGCTTCACACTGCATCAGGGGATCAACACAAGCTAATTCATTGCCAAAACTGGTAAAATTAGCTTCAATTTTTTTTTTCCATCTGCACAGCCTCAGGCAACTGCAGCCTAAATAGTTACTCCAGATAGATTCAGTTCAAACATGTCTGCAAATTAATCGCAGCTTCCTCCCATTTGTTGGGTTTCTGACTCTGTTAATTACACCTACATGAATAATATCTAATTCTAAATATTGCAATAACATTTTGAATGTACCGAACAGATGGTGCGATGCATGATATATGATACGCTTAGCTATTCTTGGGAACATTTTCCCTCCAGTCTGTCTCATGGCACATAGCATTTTATCAAATTGGACAGAAAAAGTTCCCCTTCTGGTTTGAGCCACAACAGAGTTTTATCAGAGGAAACCATAAAGTGAGCGTCAATGGCGCAGGACCACTGGAAATGAAACGTTTCATTCAGAAAGATTGCAGTTTGAAATGTGAAAGGCTTCCTGCAGACTTAAACTCTTTAAGTGCTGGGTCATCTATTGTTGTTTCGTTTTTCTTCTTCCCAGCAGAGGCCACAAAGGAAATGAAACCACAGGGAATTGTGGGCATCTGTTGCAATATAAAAATAATCAATATTGCTCTTCTGAGAGGTCAAACGCAGTATTCACCCAGGTCGAGAAGGGAGAAGGAGCACCTTGCATGTTTTCCTGTTCATTTGTTATCAGTGCAGACACTCTTCCATTATTGAGACAATGAGTAGGAGATGGTGTCATGACCCACATACAAGGAAAGGTGACGGATTGTAATTGAAGCCAGCTCCACTCAGAAAAGGTATAGTAATTACAATCAGTACACAGCTCAAAGTGTTGTACCTTTCTCACATGACAATTTTATTCTACTTTCATCAAATGGAGAACTGCATCATCAGCAAGCTTTCTCTCACCGCGGCTCTGTTTTATTTCTCCTCCTGGACAATCATGAAGGAAAGACACAGAGTAAAAAAGACATCAGATGTTAGGGTAACATATGTTGATATTTTATTTAGCTAAATACTGACGTGATATTTATCTTGACATTTTTCTTGCTGTAAAGCAGGGACGGATCTATGGGTAAGCCTGGATGTGCAGCCCCTCAATCATAAATAAAACAATATATGTTTTAATATTAGGTTGATTTTTTTTTTCTCTTCCTTTTAGAATACAGAATTGAAAAATGCAGGGCAGAAGTGATTATTATTCAGAACATCCTCTCTTGAGAAGATTTTCAGTTAGCTTGAAATGAAAAGAAAAGTGTTACAGCTTTTGAAGCAAGCTGGTTTAAATGTTATATTGTTACTGTAGATGTGAATAAGTTAAAAATGGTTCAAGCATTAATTTAACTGCAATAGATAATTCAGAGAGTAGATAAGCTGCCTTATTAAATTTTGGTGATAAAGTAATTTAAGGTATTTTGGGAGAACAAATGTGGCAATTCATGATATAAAAACAGAGTTAAATAATAATAATAATAAAAAGTTACATTATAATTACATGAAATACATTTTTTCAAATTCCAGAATTGGAAACTCTAATGCCTATAAACCCCCGTGTTTTGATACAACTCACCAAGATCCAAAAAAACTATGTTCTAGGGGCATGTAGGACCAAAATTAACTTGTTGAAATGGAGTAAAAAGTGGACTTCGAACTATTGTATTCTTTTATTTTTCTCAAAATTATGTTATGAGATGTTTTCATTATTTCAGTAAAAAGTGTAGAACTTGATGATCTTTGGTCATGTCTGTATTCAAAAGGCAAGATTAAACTGGTGTGGGGCGGCGATTCACCAATTCCACTTATTTTTCTGTAAATACTGACAATGTATTTGTGCAATTTTCACTTGGTGCTGAAACTGATGTAGTTCTAGTATTTCACTTTAAGCCTGAATGTAACAAATGGATCTTCACAGACTGTTGTTTTTATTTATGTTCTTGTACCCTTTATCTAATTTGAAAATACAGTTTATCAGTATCTTCTTAAAATCACCATGTATTTCCCAGCCCTCTGCTATCATCTCCCCTTGTTTTCTGGCATTAAAAGCAGCATCAGGCACACACCATTGAGCTGACTGATTGTGTAGCGCTCCCTTGTTGTAACAACAGCATGTAATGAGCAGGCGGTGCAGATCCATACTGAACATTGCTTGCATACAATAGGTCATTCTTGCAGTGAGAGCGGCTGTAGCCGGCAGCCTGGATGCATTATGCAGAATTGTTTTTTATTTTTCCATTCTCCCTCGTCGGTGACACTGTACCCTGCTATGATTAAAATGCATCCTCCCATGCATCCACACGCACAAACAAAAGGCTTTCATGGGTGGCTAAATCTAATTGTGCTGCTTCTCTTGTTTCTAAAGGTAGTCGCGTTGACTTTGACTCATTCTCCACAAAGCAATAAACGCCGATGGCAAGTGAAGGCAGCACATGTGCCATTGCTCAAAGTGTAGCATGGACACAGAAAACATTAGCTGTGATTGACCTTGGTGCAAATTGCTCACAAATCCTCCACACATTGTCCTGCTCTGTTTTCTCATTAATTCATGTTTGTCCAAGAGGAAAATAAAACAGAGGAAAGGAGGAAGCTTGCAGATGAAGCAGTTCTGTGTTTCATGAAATTAAAGCACAAACCTGAGTGGGAGAGGTACCACACCGGGGTCTCTAAACTAGGGCTGGAAAGATTTTGGGCCTTGAATATGAACTGATTTTTTCATATTATTGTTTTAGATAAGATATTAGGCCAGAAGGTATTATTTATGCTAACACAAATACTGTATATTGTATCAAATTCCATCATATGTTATTTTTTTCAGGACAACACCTGGCCATTGGTGAGTGCAATGATCAAAAAGTTGTAAAAGATGTCATATGCTGCTTTCGTTTGGGTTTATATTCATTTTGATGATTGTGTTCACAATCACTTATATTACAAAACACTGGTTTCCATATTGCAAGTACTCCGTATTGTGCTCTATTATCTGTCTGAGACAGATGTTCATTTATTTTTTTATTCAAATATGTGTCCATGATTTGTCTACAATCTGCCAACTCTAATTTCATTCTAACATCTATGCTCTGCAGTGGGCTTGCAACCCTGAGCCATTGGGCTTAAACTGAGGACAAAACAATGGTAGGATGTCACAGTGCTAGGTCTATCCGAGGGTCCATCCACTTTAGCCCTTTTAACAGGGGGAGAGGGAGACGTTCTGGTGCCTCAGACTTCTTTAAAGTCTATCAATCAATCTTTATTTGTATCGGTCCAGTTCATAATAAGTCTTATGATGCAGGCTGAAGCCATATCTTCATTCTATACTCTATATTCTATCATCATTTTTGTCTTGTTCATAAAAGTGCTCTACCATGTTCAACGCACAAAAGGGCTTGTTAAGCTCAATAAAGCAAGTTATGGGCTCTAAAAAGCATAGATATCAGGCATAATGATCAGTTTAAGGACTGTCTTCAGCAGGGATCCCAAAAGCCAGGCTTCTGTATGATGAGTGAGGCCTGGCAAGGCTTACAAAAATCATTGTGTAATGTTTAGCACTGCTGTTGAAGGAAACAACATTTTGAGAGAACATCCAGATAAATGTGAGGCCAACAATCTTCTGTCCCAGGATCTTTTCTTATTGTGTTTTCCAAAAGTAAGAACTGAACTGGGAAAAGTGACGTTGTGGATCCACATACTTGGAATGAACTACAAAAAGACCTGGAACTAAAAGATCTGGTTTCACTGGACACTGTTAAGACGATGTTGAGCAACTTCGAGGCAGACACATCTGATTGCAGATGCTTTGACTGATGCACTTTATTTTTCTCACATGGGCAATACAAGCAAAATTGGCTGTCTAAAATTGTGACTTTTCTTTCTTAATGCATTGAAGTCCTGTTTAATGTGTTTGATGACTGCGTGTGTTTGTGTAAAACTAGTGAACGTGCTGCTGTCTTGGCCAGGACACTCTTGAAAAAGAGATTTTTAATCTCAATGAGGTTTTAAATTAAGGTCAGCAAAATAACAATGACATCCAACTTCACAACTTTTTTTAAACAAGACAAAAAACTATGATTAAATTGATTTTAGAATTATCTGTGCTTTGAGAAACATAAAATGTACCTGGGAAGAATTTGAGAAGTGACAAAGTCTGTTCAAACGAGCATAATGGAAGACAATAAAGCAAAACTAAGCGTTCACACTGAAATTTGTCTGAAAAAATGACAAGGATAATATTTTGTGCTTTATGTAATGGTTATAAATTGGATTTTGGTGGGCCACAGATATTTCAAAATGCTCTAAGTTTGGGAAAGGCTGCTGTGATGATGGGGCTGGAGGTTGATTTCCTCTTGCATGTATATACAACAACTGGGCTAAAAAAGAACTATGCATTGAGTATGCTCAATAATCTCTGTGCCTGGGTTTGAGTCACACACTGAAGTGTTGGTAAAAGACATGTTAACTTCTGCCTCCTGATTACATCACAAACTAGAAGAAAAACACCAATATATTGTTCCAACTAGCTAAAAGTAAAATGTTGAGTATGTATGGAGTATACAGAGCTATGTGGGGAGGAGATGTTGGTATGATTCGAGGGGCCAGTGGCTGACAAGGGCCATAAAAATGACTGATTTGAGGAATCATTTCTTCATATAAATGTATTACCCTGTTTTTATTTCTTCATATAAGTAAAACTCATTCTGAGGTGCTTAACTTAAAATAATGACTCTTGGGTTAATGCTGCTTAACAGTTACATCCCAGGAAAATTGATGTAGTTATGTGATACAGAAACAGCATCACATGGCTACATCACATCATGCTGCATCGTCTGTGTTGTTCAATGTGAAATAAAAAATAACAGTTTTCCTCATTTTACAACAAATATATTATACAATGCGCACAGTCCTGCTCCAATCACATCCATACTGACAAGTCCCACGAGGCAGACACTTAAGCATGAAGCAAATCATCAGTGAGTGTTTTCCCCCTATCAGCAGTACCTTGGGCAATTTGGGCAATCTAGAGTCACCACAAGCATGTTTTTGTTCTGTGGAAAAAGAAGCCAGAGTGACCAGAGAGTACTCACACATGCACAGGGAGAGCATGCAAACTCCACACAGAAAGGTCCTGACAGATATGGGGTTCAACAGGTAATTTTTTTTTTCAATCTTTAATCAATCAATCTTTATTTATATGGCGCCAACTCATAACAATTATCTCAAGACACTTTACAATAGAGCAGGCTTTCTTGCTGTGAGGCACACTGACAACCTGTTTAAAATCTTGGCCCATGCTGCTTCAGGCGGGTTGTTCCAAGCAGCACCCACAAACAGACATACCAGTGTGATGTCCTACCACTGTTTCATCATCAAGTCAAGCCCATTGCAGGTATGGTAGAATAAATCTAGAGTGGTTGACAATATGGTGCCAAGCAGAGCACACGTGAACAATTACCACAGAGCAGGCGATCAACCAATCAGAGCAAAACTGTGCCATAAAAGGGTATTTCTCAGACAGAGTGAGAATACAGCTGGTTCAGGGGGAGTGAGAATATGAAAACTAGCATTTTTTTGTTTTTGTTTTGTTTTTTTAATGATAATGAACATATTCCTTGCAGTCATCTGGTTCATCAAATATTAACGAACCAGAAATAAGCAGCAAGATTGACTTTTTTTTTTTTATGATTATTTTATGGGCATTTTTTGGCTTTATTGATCAGAGGGAGAGAGACAATGGATAGGCTTGTGAAAGGGGGTGAGAGAGAGTAGGGGAGGACACTGCATACTGGCCACAGGCAGAATTCTAACCTGGGCCGTCAGAAGCATGTATATGGGATGTGCCTGGTTGCTTACCGCTCTGCCAAACCAGCACCCCAAAGATGAGCCTTTTAAGGTATTTTATCTTCAATTCAAAAACTAGCAAAACAGTATTGGATGACTCTTGTTCATGATTCAAACCCTCTAAGCATCAGGGATTATAATTCTTGCCTTTCGATGGCCATTTGCTGTCTTGTTACATAACGATAATGTGACATCATCTGGCCAAAATGATCAGAGTTTGAATTTTTGCTCCATTTCCCCCAGCCCTAGTAAATAACTAACACCACTTCTGGTTATTAAAGTGTACGTCTGAATCAAGACAGCTCCGCATGTGTCTTCTGAAAAGCCCTGCAGCCAGAATTAAACCAAAAAAAGAAAAATCAGTAATTTGAGCAAAACAAGCAAATAAAAGAGAGAGAGAAAAGCACTAAACAATGAAGAGACAGAGCAGTGGAAAAGTGTAAATGAGCCGAGCTACGGGGGCTGTGGCACTCACGCTGAGTGTTAAATAGAGGGAGATTTTTTAGCATTAACCTCGGCTACTGTCATTACCCTACCTGTGGGCCCAAAACTCATCGGTGTGCTCAGCATGCTGGAGGTGGGTGCATGCAGAGGTGTGCTAAACAAAACAAGCTTAATCAAGGATCACAACAGTTTTCTCTTTCTTCCGTGCGTCTGACCTAATCAAATCAACGAATGAGATTGATTTCACGAGGTGCAGATGGATCCCGTAGCAAGTCTAATTCAATGCGCCGGCTCTCCACTATGATGTGTGTTTTCTCGGTCCAGATGGTGCTGCTCGGGTTTGTAATTCATATTTCAGCATTTTACCCCCCTCTCCCCCCTCCATCTTTCTGCTCTCTCTCTCTCGCTCTCTCCCGGGCTCTTTTTTTTTCTCTTGCTCATGGTTTAAGCTGTGAGTAAATGAGTGTTGATGCGGCTATAAGAATCACAAACTTATCGGTCAAACATGTGATCCTGTGATCTTGTCAACTGTCACAAGTTAGCACTTGTTGGGTGCTGAGTTTAGAGGAGATGTCGAGGGCCATGTCTGGGGGAGTTTATAATATTCAGTGGTCTGAAGAGAAAAGTTTGCTGCCAATGGAACTGTGCTCAAATTATATGAATAACAGGGACATATTGTGGGTGGGGATGTAAATTTCATGGATAATTACTCTTCTGATGACATTGGCAATTAAGGATCTGCAAACATGAGACCAGGATATGCATCTGAGTTTGATAGTTAGACATGAAGGAGGCACTACTTGATCACCTGAAAGATGATACCAGATGATGATGCTGCTTGTATCACACCTGCAGTTTTTGACCTGTTCACATTAATGGTTACATCTCCAGGATATTTATTTGAATATGATCTGTGTTACAGCTTGACACAATATCCAAGGCATCACATAAATGAATCCTTAAAGGGATAGTTCGGTTTTTAAAGTGGGGTTGTCTGAGGTACATGGCATGCTATACATTGAAGCTTCTTCAAAAATAAAAATAATATTTTCACTTTTGTTAGAGCTGTTTAACCCTCCTATTATCCTCAAATTTTACTACCACATTTTACCCTTGTGGTCAATCTGACCCCAGGGATATTTGCCTCCAGAAAATGATTTACATAAAATTGTTGACCAAGTTTTTGTGTCGGGTACTTTGTGATTGGTTAACAGTAAACTCTGTGATTATTAATCATTTCTGCTCAGCACCATATTGTCAACATTTCTGCATTTATTCTACTGTCTGCACTCTATGAAAAGCTTGCTCCTGTGAGCCAATGGTCTGAAACTGATGACAGAACACTGGTAGGGATGTCACACTGGTAGGTCTATTTGGGGGAGGTGGGGGGAACGAGATGTTAAGGTGAGGCAAGGGAAGTTTATTTGTGGATCATCTTTCAGAAATAAGGCAATTACACAATACATCAGAAGGACAATGACAATGACAAAGGCAAAGAAAGACAAATCAGAATTTCAAAAAAAGTAAAAACAAAGAATATGTTGAATACATAAATGACCCCTTGATGATGAAACCTATCAGTGAGTTGAAATTTCCTCTAGCGCCACCATCAGGCCAAACCTTTAAATTAGAATTGATGTATTTTGAGAAGTTTTAATACAAATCTTGTCAAATTTACTGACAACATTAATGACCTCAAAATTATGACCGCTATTGGTTTTGGTGGTGAAATGACCTTTACTGTCTCGCCACCATCAGGTCAAACTTTCAGTTTTAGAATTAGTGTATCTTGAAAATCTTTCATCCAATTTTTTAATTTGGGGTGCACATTCATGACTCTCACATAGTAAACCATATTGACTGATGTTGGTGACCACCCTTTCCTCTCATAAAGATATTTATTTCCTTATTTTTATCTCTTTGAAACATATTTGTGGTTCGTCACTATAAAGTGTCACTCACACCTCCTCTTTTGCTATTCCAAAACGTGGAATGTCTACAGAGGCATGGTGGCTGGACATACTGCTCTACCAGTCTCAGTGTTACAAAGGTTTGCTGTTGATTCACCTTTTGATTTGTTAACTCCTGCCAAAATGAGCAAGCCAATGTAGGCTTCCAAGTCAACTACATCCAGGTCTTTCTAACTGTCCCCATACGCATGCTTTCGCTCCAAATTTGTCACCTCAAGTACAATATTTTCAATCCAAGGTGTTACAAAGTACTCTAATGATGACTGAATAGTTGGAAAGACTTGGATGTGATCAACTTCCAAGCCTACATTGGCTTCCACATTTTGGCAGGAGTTCACAATTCATCTCATGGGAATAGTTGTTTTCCCCACCTCCCTGTTATGTATCAACCCAAAAGTATCAACTCTGCACCTGCAGGTGTAAGGATGTTAGGTCACACGCATGACAGACAAGTTTTACACAGCCAAAACAGCTTGGGGTCAAACCCAAGACCCCAGAGGAACACCAATGTGTGTAATATGTGTTCAGCACATTGAAAAAATATCAATATGACAACTTTATGCTTAATCAGCTGTCCCTATCAAATTAGGAAAAGTCATGAAATATGAAGCAAAAACAAAAAAGTCACCTATTATTTTTTGAATGACAAACATTGAATGGGGTCGGATTGACCCCAAGGATAATAGGAGGGTTAAGTCTTTACTTTTTCATTGTCTGATATGAAGTACATTTTGTTCTCTCTGATTTGTTCAAACATAAATGTTAAGGTAAAAAATGCAACAAACAACCGTGAAATTAAGTCATAAATACCAACAAAAGTGAGACAGGAAAGTTTGGTGCTGGTCGAACAAAACTCTGGGTCCAAGAACATTTCCTTTGTTTTTTTTTTTTAATCTTTGAAAGTGGCATTGACAAACTGGGAGAACACGTCATGTTGAATCATGCACACACAGTCTATGGATTATGTAATATAGTGTGAATATTGAACATGTCTACCTATATAAAATAAAAGGGGAAAAGGAATATAAAGAATAGGAGGAGAAAACCTGCAGGGGACAGGACTTATAATTCTGATTTTCTTTGCATTACAATCAGCATGTTTCAAGAGGGGCTTCATATGTAGTATATATAGACGTGCACAAATTTCCATAATTGGAAGGCATGCGGTGCTGGAGCCATTCTTTGGGGCTTATTTCTCAGAAAAATGCAGATGTACTCCACAGTGTCGGTTCAGCTGTCAGAGTCATTGTTCTCAACCTGAGCAGCCGTGCAAATTAGCCACTTTCAATGGCAACTGCCACCGCTGGAGAGGAGACGGGTTGCTGGGGTTGAAAACTCCTGCAGGTACACACCAAGTTTCCGTATGGTGCCTCGAATAATGGGCCCTGACAGCTTCTGCTAAGCGCCTTTGTTTGTTTTCTAGTTTCTTCTCTTGGGTCTAACGCCTAGTTTCACTTACAAATAAGAATGGTTTCCATAGGTCCAAAATACAGGTATGTGTATAATGCAGATATGTGCATTTCTTAATGGATTTAAACATGACAGAAACTACCTGGATCTCCATTACACTCCTATCTAGCTCTGTTAAGACACATAATCTATCAGATGGCCCATAGCTGCCACAATATCACTACTTTTGGCAGAGCCTGGCTCTGTATATGCAACCTACAGGTAGTAAATGGGCCTGCCTTTTACCATGTTATCTGTACTTAAACCACCACAAAACATTAATATGCAAAGTACACTTTTTGTTCAGCTCACACGCAGCTTTAGTGGAGGGAACATGTCTTGGCATGTTTGGGCAATGATAGTTAACATAAGAGCACAGCTCTGGGAAGGTGATGCCATCCCCACTTCTAGAGGGGGGCATGGCCAGATTATAAGGATTTACTCAAAACAGCCTGTTTTAAGCAGGGCAGAAACAGGGGGGTTTATAAGCACATTAAGGAGAATGTGTTATACTTTAAAAAAGAATCTTACATATATTTTTGATTACTGCTAGAGTATGTACACATTCACTACTGATCAAAAAGCCCTGATAGTGCTGTAGTCTCTGTCTGTCTGAGACACCTGCAAGCGCTCCTGCACCTTCGCCACATGGGCTAAGTCTACTCTGATTGGTTAACAGTAAACTCTGTGATTATTAATCATTTCTGCTCAGCACCATATTGTCAACATTTCTGCATTTATTCTACTGTCTGCACTCTATGAAAAGCTTGCTCCTGTGAGCCAATGGTCTTAAACTGATGACAGAACAATGGTAGGATGTCACACTGGTAGGTCTATTTGGGGGAGGTGGGGGGAATGAGATGTTAAGGTGAGGCAAGGAAAGTTTATTTGGAGATCATCTTTCAGAAATAAGGCAATTACACAATAAAGGACAATGACAATGACAAAAGCAAAGAAAGACGAATAAGAATTTCAAAAAATGTAAAACAAAGAAATTAAAACAAAGATAAAAGTGAAGAAAAAATGAGTAAAAAAAAATACTGTGTTTGTTTTAATAAATCAAAATTCTAAACTCTAAATTAAATCATCATAAAAGTTCCAGCAGTGTTGTAATTAAAATAGTGACAAAATGTATTTTTCAATAATACATCAGAAATGTGAGAATTTTGGTACAGTGCTGGTTTTAAAACACTCAGTGAGATCTCAAATTAATTAATTAATACAAGGCAGCTGTAAACAGATGAGTCTTTAATATTGAATCTCTTGGTGCCACAAAAAGGTGAAGAAGAAGTCCCGGGGCCACAGACTTTTTGTCTGGTGTGGGGTTCTCTATCCTATGGAGTAGACACCCTACAGGGCATATAAAACCCAAAAAAAGCAGAAGACAGGTTCTTTAAATCTATTTTCTGGTTGAATATTAAGATGAGATACTAAAGCAAATATGTTTTAAGGACATCTTGGAGCAGTACGAACTTTTTGTTGGAAAAGATTTAAATATATGACCATTAATGAAGGGGATTGGGGCAAATTCATCTGCATTAAATGGACTCCTGGCTGACCGTCCTCTGTGCACATACTTGAGAAGAAACTAGTGATTAGGACGCCACTTTAGGCAATAAAAGTGTCATTAGATGGTTAATCTGCAATGAGTGCAGGTGATTCATAAAATCTGTGTGACTTTTTTTGTCAAAATCTGCTCCATCATGTCGGAAATAAGCATCCACTGCCAAAATGAAAATAAAAGTGACCTGTATTTGTAAAAGCATCCAAGAATAGGAGCTCTGACTCATCTCCAGTAGGATCGATGCTACGTTATTTGGAACATAAGTAGCTTATTCCAATGCCTGGTCCAACAAAGAGAGAGCTAGATATTTTCTTATATCTGCTATAGTTTTTCACTTTCAAAGAAATTGTATCTCACCACAGGGATGTTCTTTTATTACTCTGGTATATGAAAGTGGTATTTGCTAAGGCCAAAAGAACAAAGGCAGCATAAATGGGGGACTTCATTGGCTATATTAATAATCATCTGTGCCTTCTCCTTTGAGGGCCTGTGATATCGAGTATCATTAGACATGCAAATAACAGCTCCATTTTCCCGTCCCTGGGATTAGAAAGGAAAAAGAGAGAAATGAAGAAGAAGCATGGCTATGGCAGAAACAATTAAGCCGTCCTCTTCACGGAAACACTTGGCAGCCAGCTTCAAGACGAGTAAGGGGGGTGGGGGTGAGTCTGGGGAGACAGGAGGGGACTTTTGGCACGGTGGCGACGTCAACGCACTTGTCTCAGTGAGAGTGCAATTGCGCAGAGCGTTGCTTTAAGATGTCACATCACCTTGAGAGTGGACGGCAGCTACAAGCACAAGCACTCCTTTTGCGTGTCACGATGCCACTATATGTGTCTCGCAAGGAGTCTGGAGCATTTTGAGGGTAGAGGAAAGAGAGGAGAGCAAAGGAGCAAGGAGTGGAGAAGAAGTCAGTGTTGCCAGATCTCGCAAAAGAAACAAGCAGCCAGGTGGATGAGTCCAAGCAGTGACTTCTTGGCAGCTCAAAATCTAGAAGCAAAGTCCTGTACAAGATCAGGACTGCAACACATGAGCAATGACTTGTGTTTTTGCAATTCAACAGTGTGAAGTGTCTTGATTTTCTTACGGTTTTTATCCTATCATTCTACTATTTCATTTCGCTCATTTTTGTGACGTGTGTCTAAATTTAATAACAATGGGGAAAAAGGAAACATCATTTGTCAAGACCAATAATAGCTTGAAACACACAGAATGTCAATCTTTCTTTAAATCTGCTCATCTCTTATTTGTTGTCACTGTTGGGCACAACCTCCTATCTACAGAATGATCTCTACTCACTCTACTGAATGAATCAATATTGTATTGTCCTGAGTAGAAATTGCAATTGTAATTAGTTTAATTTTTTTAAAATCTATTCACAAACCTAACCTTGCAGTGCAGCTGAATCTGCCGGATTCAAAGTCTGTAAACAGACAGATCCACCGTGCCACAGCGGCATCGTCCAATCGCAGTCCCCTAAAGCAGGAAGAGATGGAAGCTATAAGCAAGACAACAAAAAGAAGTGACTGCTTGTTCAGAGATTAGAATAGATGCTAACAGCTTCAGGAGCAGTTTTATCAGATCTGAACTGCACTTCTTCACCAAATGAAAAACAACCAACATCACAGAAAGCATTTAACAATAGACAGGATATTTATTGCTCCACTTCCAACATGTCTTGGCAAGAGTTTGTGCTATAACGTGGCTCACATTTTGTATTTTACACCCCAGTAGTAACAACTAAATGAATGTAGATTGACAGAAACGATCATCCAATCACCAGCAGGACAAAAAAAGGTTCTGATCATCACCAAGCACTTTCTTTGTGTTGTTGCCCAGAAATAGTGATTCCCGGGTCAGGCAGGGCCTTTCTGTGTGAAGTTTGCATGTTCTTCCCGTGCATGTGTGGGTTCTCTCCGGGCACTCTGGCTTCCTCCAACAGACCAAAAACATGCTCATTAGGTTAATTGGTCACTCTAAATTGCCCTTAGGTATGAGAGTGAGCGTGAATGGTTGTCTGTCTCTATATGTTGCCCTGCAATTGACTGGCGACCGGTTCAGGGTGTACCCCGCCTCTCGCCCAATGACAGCTGGGTTAGGCTCCAGCCCCCCACAACCCTGAAAGGGATAGTCGGTATAGAAAATGAATGAATGAATGAATATCCGTCATTTGTCTTCCCCTTGATATCAGATTAATACAGTGTCATGTCAGACTTTCCAACAATAGTTCCTGGATACAACAAATACAAAAAAAGTGTCATGCCAATGACATACAAAAAGGGTGTCTTGCACACTTTTGCCTGTACATATATAGCATTTTCTGCCATTAGCAGAGCCTGGCCTTGTAAAAACTGCTCATTTACACAAGAGTCCTATCCCTTCTCTCTGATGCTGCAGCTACAAATTCACATACTCAAGGGGGCACATCTGCCGCCATCAGTGCAAGCAGGAAGAGAGGTCACAGATTCCCTGTGATAAAGTCAACATCAGTCAGTTTTGATGTCTCCAAATCTGATCAGAGTTTGACCCTTTAGCACTTCCACATGTGATTTCGTAAGAGTTCCTTCAATTGATTTTGAGATGGTAATGTCATTGGTGTACCGATATTATGGAATAACAACATTAATTTATTCAGAGGGATGTAAAAAGCCTTAGGAGATGAATAAAGGCAGAGAAAAAGAGCGAGAGCAGACGGCCTTCACCTGCCTCAACTTGGCCTCTCTGTCTGTTAGAATGATTTTTAAGGCATTTTCAGTATGTAAGCATCAATGGATTGATTCATAAGAGTTCCAAAGCCTTTTTTGAAACCCATAGAGCAGACCTCACAGCACTTCGTCATTCTTTCTGCAGTCAAAGTTCTACCATTATGTGGACACCAGCCACCGATTTAAGTGGAAACCATTAACCATAAAAGAATGATTTGAAGCTATGTGACGTTAGTTGGTTGATTATCAAAAAAGGGTTTTAAACATTGTTGAAACAAAGCCATGGATGCAGCCATACTGTCCACATGTCAATCAATCAATCAATGAATCTTTATTTGTATAGCGCCAATCTATAACAAGTGTTGTCTCAAGACACTTTACAATAGAGCACAAAGCTCTTCATATTATTGATACACATATATGCATAGATACATATATACATATATAAAATACACATATACATATTTATACAAATATATACATCCAACACCTTACATGAATCCATATATCCAATCATGAATCCCTCCATCATGGCGGCAAGAAAAACCTTCTGTTAAGCAGCAGATGTGCACATGTGCTCAACCAAACTTCAGATCAACCTACTCCCAGACAGATATGCCAAACTGAGGCAAGACTTGAGGCCATCCAACAAATGGCTTTGTCCATAGATTGATCCATAAGCATTCCAAAAGCCTTCTCTGAAAACCAAACAGCAGACTCATATGGTTTAGTCTCACTCTTTTTGCATGAATTTGATGAAGCCAAGTGACATTGATTGTTTGATTACCAGAGGAGGCTTTTGAACATTGTTGAAACAAAGCCACAGATGCTGCCATACTGTCCACACCTGCTCAATTAAACTTCAGATCAACCTACTCACAGACAGAAATGCCAAATCGAGGCTGGACTGAAGGCCATCTAACCAATAGTGACATTGCACAAGATTGTGTCAATTATCAATCTTGTCCCTGACGATCCAAAACCAGGAATCCTTGTGGTAAAATCATGAATAGTTTGACCCTTTGTTAGTTTGAGAGGGAGTTTAGAGTTTAGAGTATGGCTTTATCCTTGGATTGGCTTCATAAGTGTTTTTAGAGCCCCTTTGATAATAAAATGGCTGACATCACATGGCTTAATCTAATTCTACGCATTCAATGACTGGACCCCAGCCTCATAGGATGCTAAATAAGGTTTATGACTCATACCCTTGGTCTGATCTATTTTTTACCTTTACCTTTTCTCTATCAAAATCTTTGTATCACTTCACTTGTATTTTCTCCACTGTTTTCACAGTTAAGTCAGGATATGTCAAAGACACTTCTTATATCAGGCATTCTTGTTGTCACACATTACTGTCTGTAACCTGTGGGGATTTGTGGATGGCTCCCACAGCAGGGCAGTCTATTAAGCTGTGCCTCAATGTAGAAAACTAAAAGATTAACAGGGTTCAAATGTGAGGCAGAGCTGTACTTTACAAACAAACAAAAAAACAACACAACACAACTATTCTTACAAGCAAAATTACAGAAAAACAAGCCCAAAGTTGACAATTATACAAGGACCTGGCTACACAGAGAAGTCGACAGTAAAAAGAGGAGATAGAGTTGTTACTGTTGTCTCGTTTAGCAGACAGCAATAACACGGTCCTTTTTATCCACTCCCTCACCCCGCACTGGCGAAACATCCGTGCACTACCCGAGACAAAATCCTGCAGCCTTCCTTCGCCACATTAGACAAATATCCAAGTCCTCTCTCCCTTACGTAATCGCACCCTTTGGCGAAAACATGGACAACTTTTACATCCCAATGCACGGGAGGGAGGATACCAAAGCCCTCCTGGACTACTGCACTCAACATAGAGTACAACTAAATATTTTCACACGCTAAAAGAAAACTCATTTGCTCATCTTTGCAGCTTGTGGAAAGAAGGGGAGCGGGCCTGGAAATTGCCTCTCATAACCCATTTCCCTGATTCCCTTGTTACCTTCACTTCATTTCTAAGTGATCTTCATCTCTCCTGCTCTCGCAAAACAAAGCTGCAAGAACTGGGAGGAAAATCAATCTTTGTCTGTTAAAAGGTTACCTAAAGAAATGTAAAAAAAAAAAACAGGTGAAGCCTAAGGGGTATTGGAGCTGTGAGATGCAGAATTAAAGAGGCTTTTTAAGACCGGTAAAAACAGGTTGATTCTCTGTATCAAGCTGTAAAAGGAGAGGAGAAAAATAATAAAACATGGCAAATCTGAATGAGTGACCAGGAATAAAAGTGTGCAGCCCACCGGGTTCAATCCATCATTCCCAGAGATGAAAACAAGACAGCGAGCCAAAAAAGTAAGAAAGTCAAAAGTGAGTCCCTGAAATGCACATGTCTCCTTGCATCTCCCTCCTTCTCGCTCCCTTTCCCTCTTTATCACTCCCTCCATCCTCTCCGGCTCTCGCTCTGTGTCTTTTTCTGGATTCGCCCGTCGGTAATGTCAACAGAGATTTCACGGCACAGTGCCGGTGCATCAGCCAGGCTCACATTTCCCCTACCTGTGATTTACATCAGAGCAGAGGCTCATGGGGGATTTTCCGTGCCAAGCAACGGGAGGGGAGCTGTGACGGGTATGCTGGTACTTGGTGAGTGTATGATGATAGAGGAAAGGGTGGGGTAGGGTGGTGGGGGGATCGAGTACCCTGGGGCTTGATGCAGTAAGGCACTCTAACAATGGTGGCACAGACCACCCGGCTGAGAGATGCTTTTACTGCAAAGAGACCCTGCATGAGTGCATTCAGGCCTCGCTCCTTAAATGTCACCATCCTGACATATTTCAGGATTATTTTGGAGCAGGAGCTCATGCATTTGTGCTTACAGCCCAACCTGTTCGTGACATAGGTGACATGTATTAAAAGTGACACTTTTATTTTTATGTATTGCTGTGAAAAACTGCATAGAATGAAGGCCTCTGATGTAGAAAAAAATAAATATAAAGGGAAAAAAAGACAGCTAAACCAGCTTGCGTAACAATTTTTCCAGATCATCAATCTAAATATATTATATAAAATCATACACATCTCTTTAATGCTGACTGCATCAGGTCTTCAAATAAAAGCAAGCAAACTCTTCACCAGGTCTAAATGGGTAAGATATATTCATATTTCAAACACAAAAATTGCTGTAGGAAAAGGTTTGAAGTAAATTGAAATGTAAATTTAGCTAATTCTTACCTATGAGTATATACATTAATACATGTGCATATGTGGAGATACTAAAATCAGCAAAGACAGTTGAACAATGTTAGCTGATTTACTTGCTACTGTGATATAGTTGATAAAAGGATCAAATGAAGCCCACAATCATAGAAAAAACCTTCTTCTTTTGCCAGCAATCCCAAAAATATTCCACCAAATCCTCAAGGGTCTGCTTGATAACCGGGTTTTACTTAATCTAATAATTAATTTTGACATTTGCATCAATTGTAAAGAAAATGTAAAATAGAAAATTAAGTACAATATTGATGAACTTAGAAGTTCATGTTTTGTTTTGTTGGCACTTGACTAGTTGCCTATCTTTGAGCAGGTTCTTAAATTTGATTAACTTAAGTGAAAGTCTCAGGAAATAGTGGCCATGGCACAGTGGAGACATGAATAGATTTTGGTGGTGATCCAAATATAGATGCAGTTTTTTTTAGGAATTTGTTGACAAAGCAAGATTGAGCAGTTTTCCACTCTTTTGCTAAGACTACAACTACAGATGCAGCTGTTTCAATGTTTCCCTTCCAGCTGAATGCCCGCCAAGTTCCAGCAAATTACCAGCCAATTTACAGCCTTTACAAGTCCCCCCACCTCTCCTGAGGTGAGCCTTAAATCCACCATAAACACGCCCGGGTGGTGCTTCCCTGAGAACACATCCAGTGGGCTTCAGCCTTTCCCCTCAGCAGAGTAGCATTAACCAGTCATAAGGTGTTTGTTTTGCACCATGGGGGATCTTATTACAACCACAATGGTAGGCAGGTCCCAGCAAGTACCAGTATATCGAATTGTACTGTAAATGTATAAATGATGATTTTTTTAAATTACAAAATATGGAAAATAATCGCATAATGAAGGAGTTATCGATGTGTATGTACAGCCTAAAATCTCAGATAAAACACCAAACTCTAAGGCTGGACTAAAAACCTTCTGGAAAGGAAACATCTGACCTGGAGCCAACAAAACGATAAGCTTCAAACAAATTTAGACTCATAAACATCCATTGCATGGTTACAGAGCAGTATTGTACAGACTGGGGGCACAGTGCTCCAGTGGAGGCACGAGGGTTAAGTATAATCTACTGTATGCTTAATGGTGTGTAGTTCATGTAAAATGTTATGTTTTGTCTTTTATGTATGACAATGTAACCCTGCTTTAGGTCAAATGTAATGTCATTGATCATTTACATACAGAATTATTTGAATATTTGATGCCTCACAGTGTATAAAAGTGCAGTTTTGGTCAGAGAGCAGCCTCTATCTCAGCAGCAGAGACACTGACAGGCCTGCATCTATTATTTAACACATCAGCCCGATAGATCTATGATTACACTTTAAAGCCCAGCATGTGTGCTGTCTGACTGTCCCACATGTTCACCCAACAGAGGAGGACACAGTTTAGCGAGACGCCCGGCGCTGGTTGTCGTGTTTGGAGCTAACGAGTGAGGACATGGCGTTGGTGCGACATGCCATTTGTCTCCCGTAATAAGACATGAGAGCTCACAGACGTTTGAAGGAAGCCAGCATCGCACAACGACTCCTTCCTGGAAAGACACACAGTGACGCTTGCCAGGAAAGCCTTTTTTATTTTTTTATTTTCCTTCTGAGTGTGTATGTGCCTGGAAAAGTGCTTCCCCTCGCTCACAAGCATGTGTGTGTGACGAAAAACACAGGCTGTTGTGTGCATCTGTGCATGCGTGTGCTGGTGCTTGCGAGCCCGTGCGTCCCCTGTACAAATGCCCCCTCCCTATTACAGCTGACTAGTAGATGGATGCTGGCTGTCACACCTGCCTGACTTTGTTCCTGCCAGATGCGGCGGGGTCACAGGGAAAGCGCCCAAACACTCATCAATCTCAACCGTTGTCCAACATTCTTCGAGCTCCGGCAGCAGCTTCCAATATCCATTTAGTCGCTCCAGATGCTGGCAAGAAATGCTTACATACGCAGAAACCACAGCGGCCAAACCTATTGACCTGCGCTGTGGGTATACGCGTGGGTGAAAAGAAAACACACACACAAAGGACGTCACAGGATCAGGAGTAATCTCTAAGTTTAACTTTGCATTTGCTCTGTGAGGTCGCCATCATCATTAGGCTGGCAGGGAAGGAAATTCAATTTGGTTTGTCTCCCAAAAGCGGCTGTTGAGCGCGATGCTGTGAGCAAGCGCCAACACACTCGCTGCAACCTGGGGTCTTTTCATTTAATCACATGAAAGCCGCATGGAGGAGGATAGAGAGTCTCTTTTAGAGGAGGGAAGGGGCTAACTTGAGTCCTGCAAAGTAAATTATAAACAAGAAATCTGCATTTAAATACACTTTACGGATTGAAATAAAGTTACTTGGATATCATACCAGTACAAAAAAAAAACGGAAAGGCTGTTTCAAGAGTATATTGAATAGTCTATCATATATGTCAGGTTATTGTTAGCAAACATCAAAGGCATACACGAGGAAAGCTTACACTCTGTTGTACAGATCCTCCCATCCTCCATTTCCTCTTCCAGCAGATTTTTCAGACCAAGATGGTTCAGAGACTAAGGGCAAACAGACCAGAGGAGGGCATCTGGAATATTAAAGCCGGTGCCAGACCAAGACAGCCACTTTTGCTGATGCCAGCAGATTTTTCAGATCAAGATGGTTCAGAGACAGACCTGGATACTGTGGGCAAACAGATTAGATCAGGGCATCTGGTATATTAAAGCCAGTTGCAGACCAAGAAAACAGCCTCTTTTGCCTATGCAAACTAAAGAGAGGAGTGCAACTGGTATATTAAAGCCGGTGGCAGAACAAGACTACAGTGACAGCCAGGTATACGCTCATCCCCTGAGATTTCAGGATTACAACGGCAATGTCAAAACAAATGGTGCCCATGAAGACCCACAATGTTGTTTCTGGATATGACATTAAAACATGCTCAACAGGCATAAAGTGACTCCCGATAACTTACAGTATTGTTTTACAGTGCATGCTGCACTCTGTTGAACCCAATAGAATACTGCCAAATTTTTTTCTTTTTTTCTTTTTTTTACTATTTTTTTTGCCAGACAGTGACTTAAAGAAGACATTAGGATGCACTAACCATCACAACTCCAAGCCATTATCTGCTTGTTTTGGTCCATGGAGTTGGGAGCTGCAGTATGCAGTATATTTTTTGTGCCACTGGCCCAAAAAAATGTGATTACATTTCAACGTCTCATTACTAAAGCTACAGAGAGTGTTATACATATGTGCCCCTCTCCTTGCTTTGTATTAAGCCTTCAGAAAATCTAGCGAGGGACACCCACTTTTCTGCCAATCAGGGCTCACTTTGGGGAAAGTTATAGGATCCTCTACAAAGGTATATGTGCTTGTTATATCTAAATAAACTTTAGCTGCTGTTGCAATTGGCATAAAGCTAATGGCAGCTGATGGCACTCAAACACAGTGGATTGGTTGAGCATAAAGGAAGGGGCGTGGCTTAGAGCACAACTATGGAAGGCACGGGGGAGTAAAATTGCTTCCACTTGGGTATACCAGCTTTAAAGTGCACTGAAAAGTCTTAATCTTAAATATTGGCCTAATCACCCCTTTTAATTTGGTTATGTTAAACTAAATCTTTCTCACGAGGGTTTAAGGTCTTTGAGACAAAGAAATAAACACAGAATAAGAAAGCACATTTTCCAAATGTGTTTTTAACAGATTTATCAATTCTAACAAAGTTTGGAGTCTTTTCAAAAAGTATGCTAATGTGCACCATTTGGTCACAAACACACTATCTTTGCCTTTGAGAAAGCCTAAAACCCAAATATATTTGAAATACACTCCTGGTCTTCGATGAGTGCCACAAAAAAAGAAGCCAGAAAAGTAATTTCCATCATCCTGGCTGCTGTAGACTTTTGCAGCTCCCTTGATAGGAAAGTCCGCTTGAGTAGCCAATCCACTAATGGGACGGTGGGAAACGGAGATTGAAAGTATAAACCTCACAAACAAATTCCAACCTGATGGAGGTATTCTGCTCGGTACACCTCCCCAAAAACATGTATTTGATGAGTTTGAAATATTTATGGTAAAATATGTAAAGCAGAAATGGAGCAAACTTGAACCCCCTGTGAGGTAACGCAGGCTGCCTCTCAGGCTCTGAGCTGTGTCTCTAGTTTGTTGGTCATCTGTTTTTGCTGTGGGTCACACTGCTCACCCCGCTCAAAGGTGTTTACAAGCTGCCCAACATCAATTCTTTTGCCATAGTGTAGTTACCTGGGGTGCTAAAACGCTCAACAAGCAGTAATGGTGTGAAAATACAGCTCTCGCCTGGTCTCAACTCTCCCTGCTCCGTCTTCCTCTCAGCGGTCTTTCTGCTCCTGTCTTTATACATTTTCTCTGCTCAGCTCTTCCTCTCCCTTTTTAATTCCTCCTCTCCTCCTCTCCTCTGGGCCTCCTGAGGGATTAGGAAATAATGTACACAAACATAACAAGGCAAACGTGGCGAGCACTCACAGTGTTTACGGGAGGAAGTGAGCAAAGGAAGGAGGGAGAAATCATCACAGCGTGCGTCTCCTTTTCCTGCGCACACAGTAATTGTGAAGAAATCAGAAAGTTGGAGTATTCCACACGGTATGCAGATGCACTTTGATGCTGTCACTCACGCCATGTGGGGCTTTTGATTAGGCCGTGTCTGTGCTCCGGAGGCACATGACCACACTTGGCAAGCGGGAGCCATTAAAATCTTGCAACTCTGGCTCCCCCCTCAGTCGCTCCGTCTCTCTTTGTCCCCCCTCCACCACCACCACCATCTCCCAACTGGGTCACCCACTGCCAGACACTTGATACTAAAGGTAGCACAATCAAACACTGGTGATTGAAATACCAGCTGGTGAAAATGGGATGGAAGATACTGATATTTACAGACTACTCAGAAAATCTGGAGCCTGGCTATACACCCATAAATGTATCACTAAACATATTGCATTTAAAAGAGTTGAAGTCTCAGGTGGATTATTTAAAACTAGCAAGCACTCGGAGAGCGCAAACCTCTGCCAAGGTAGCTCACTTATTGCTGTTACATCTGTAAGCAGTAGTTCCATGATAAAGTTAGCATCTTAATGTGATTCCTTGACCCTGAAAACCCACAACTAGCACTCAGAATCATGTTGATATCATTATTAGGTAGGCAGTTATTGAGCAAAAACGATAGTTCGCTAATGGTGGTTATCTGGATCACCACCAAAATCTAATCATTTTTAAGCTGAGGCATTACCAACATCTCCTGATAATTTCAGCAAAATCTGTCCAGTTGTAGCAACTGAAAAGTTGCATTGTTCTGCAAGCAGCTGCCATGTTGCTAGTTTATTTTGCAATGCAGATCAGTCCGGCAGTGTCACTTCTAGCAGCTTTAAGAACACAATCCTTTGTTCAAAGACAGCAAAGTTTATCTATTTAGTTATTAAGCCTCTTGAGGTGCTGCTTTGATTGAAAATAATCCTCAATTAAAGATAACAAATGATCAGCAAATTGGCTGATCATGTTGTGGTTTCTGATTCACTTTTGAGAGGGGTATTGTAAACACCACCCAAACAGTTATTTTCTTGTTTTCAACACAATCAGGATGTGTTGAGAGTTGTGCTTAGGTTTAACTTCAAGTGGCTGGGGGTTGGTTTGGGCTTGGACCAGCCTAAAGTCAAGATGGAATAGGCTTAGACTGTTGGGGTATTTGGCGCACTGAACTCGCTCCTCTACCTCTCTATCCCTCATACACGCTCTCTCTCTGTTTGGTCTTTCTCTTCGTCCAATTTCACCATCATTACAACTCCTAATATCAATCTATACAAATATCTCACATATATTACTGAAGCTGCAGCTACCAACATGCACAACTTGCTGCTGTAGACCTGCTTGACTCCAAGTGCCTTATCCTACATCAACCATCAAGAGAAACATCAGCATTTAACAAAACTTCTGATATTTAAATTGCTTGAACCCAATTTAATTGTGGTTCAACTGAATGTTTAATCAGCATCATTCCCATGCACCTTATAATCACGTTAATATCACCTTATACCACCTTATACACCAAAATAACAACCTTTACCTTTAAGGGGGTAACCTTGAATAAACTTAAACTTAATAGAAACAACTATGATTAGGAAAATCCATCATGAATCCTTGTTTTAGTCCCTTTGCCTCTGCTCTCTTCTCTGCCACAGCCCACTCACACCCCCAACACAGCACCAGTGAATGTCTGTTCAGCATGAGTCTGCTTATGCTCAAGATTCCCTGCTGTTTAACAGGAGGCTTTTCCTTGCCTCTGCAACTATGGTTATTGTGGCAAATAGCTGTACTCATTGAGTGTTCATGTTGGGTTTGGAATAAAAATAATAATGAGTAAATAAATTTAAAAACAGTTTTATGATTTGGCGCCATGCAAATCAAGATTGATTGACTGATTGAAGGAGACAGCAATGGAGAAATGGAATCCATCCACTGTTGCAATATAAATAAAACAAGGTTATAACAACAGAACTAATAAATAATACTTTTGTGGATGTTTGCTCAAGTACATGATTAGATTATGTGACAGCACTAGGGTGTCAAAATTCCAGGAATTTTCAGAGTTGGAAACTTCCCACGGCCATAAATGGGAATTAACCTGAAATTTCCTAAACTGAGGGTTGGCCCTTGAAAGGGGTTTTAAATATAGCAGGGGGAAATCTATTTGAGCAAAATCTCGCCTAAAACAACCAAATGCTATACAGATATTCTTATCTGGACAACTCAGGTCATACATTTGAGCCTGTGGACATGAGGTGAAGCCAAATATTCAATAAAATAATTGAACCTTGATGAAGTTCTAAATAAAAAAAATGGTTGAAATGCAATGTTTTTTTTTTTATTTTGCATGTCTCTCTATGACAAAACAAAATGTTTACATTTATGTTTGGACATGATACAGCTCATTTAAACTACCAATATTTCTAGTTGATTCCCACAAATTCCCATAATTCCAATGGGAAGTTTCCAATTGCAATATTTCCAAAATTTCTGGAAGTTAAGCGGAAATTGTTCGCCCATTTGCGACCCTATCCAGCACTATGGCTCTTAACTTTGAACAGCACCGTTATGTCTGTACAAAAAGCTTTCTGCCCCATCACTCCATTCTGGTCATTAAACTGGATCTCCTGTCAAAGGAGACTGAAAAGTTGTCCTAGAGGTCTCATAGAAGAATTACTCCATATTCTCACTCGGGATTGAATAACAGAGTTGTTTGGTCGGGTGTTAGTTTCAGAGAGAAGCTCGTTTATTTGGTTTACAAAGTCTTAAATAAGGCAAAGAACATTTCTCCATGAATAGTTATATCATTATTTTTGTAAAGTTAATAAAATTGCAGTATTTTCTTATTTTTGAGTCCTTGGGCAAAAATGAAACTTTCATATTTTTGCTCACTGAATTTTAAATGTTTTGAACATAAAACATAACATCTCATCTATAATTAAGGCCCTTTATCATTTTTATATGTTTTTTTGGAGGGATTCCTTTAAGACTTTCATTCTCATTGATGTGCTTCAGATGTAGCAGCAGCATACTAAGCTAAAGTGCATGATACTGAAGAAGCAGCCCACAGTTCAAGGCATCATGCAGCCTTTCATGCTGCTCGTATGTGGGATCGAACATTTGGGCAGTGAGAGCGAGTGTGAAGAAAGTTTCGTCAGGGAAGCAGAGCCACTGTGACACTTACAGAGAGAGGATGACACTTCCACTCTGCCGCCCACTCCTCTGCGCCAGCACACTTCCTCTAAGCCTTGCCATATCCCGAGGACATCTTTTCCCCCCCTGCTCGTGCTGGGTGACACAGCAGACGGATGACCGGCTTCAGCAGCACCATGCCATTTCCCCTCCTCACTCAGAACAGTCACACCCCCTCCAACACGCCTTCCTGGCCTGCCGGGCTGCACTGCATCTTGGCCCTGGACTTGGATCGCACACATTTACACATACACACACATATAGACGACGAGGAGGCCGCTCAGATATTCAGGACAGCAGTAAAAACACGCCTGCCTCCTCTCTTTCTTCCTGTGATTTACACTCAGTGGGAAACTGTGCGGCACTCACAATCATCCCACTAACCAGCTCCGGGAGCCTCTTCGCTCTTCCCCGGATAAATGTAACAGATTGGACACGCACTGCGACTAACAGTCAAACAATTAGATCTTACCATGGAGCCCTTATGGCTAAAAACAACACTTTGGTCAACATCTCTGGATTGTACTTAACCTTAAATCTCCTGTTTAGGGTATTTATCTGCCCATGAAACAGCCTGAAATTCATACTTATGACTCTAAATGAGCTTAAAAGGCAAAGAAGACCATCAATGACGAGACTGATAATTCCTTTACATCTATCTCACTGCCTTCACCCACTAACACTGAGTAGGTGTCCTATGAAATCAGCTACACCATAAGTTTTCATCTTTTTCTTAAAGCCCAAGGCACACCGAAAACAAACCCAAAATGTCAAGGCACTCCTTTTTCATATCTTCATAAAAAGACTTGATGTATGTTTGAGTATCTCATTAGTCTTTCAAGCTCATTGGCATATAACTGATGGGAGGTAAAATCTGACAAAGAACTATGCAACTTGGGGAACCTTTTAAGCAAAAATGGGATGCACATTTTGGGATTTTTTTGCCAACATGCCAATATTTAAGAATTTAAGAACTGATATGTACAAATACAACATTTTTATTTAAGCACACCTACGTTAAATGCAAAATGTACTTTCATGCTTACAGTAAAAATGAGCTCAATTTACCCTGTCAAATCTGCTCTTTCGCGTCTGCAAACAACAAAAATAGCCCATTATAGAAGCTTTTACCGCCAAATAAAACTCAATATATACCTTATGGTTTAAAGATGACTGACTCTACCACAGATCTTTTATTGTCCCATATATATTTGCTTCAGCGTCAACGTCCTGTTGGACAATAATTGGAACATTGACCTTACATAAACTATCAGGTTTTATTTCTGTCGACGAGTGAATCATGATATAAAATAATATGCGGCTGTTGATACAATTAATCTTCCTCAACCTTCAAGTTAGTAGTTAAAATGTTCATTAAGGTTGAAGATTTTGAATGAAGTCATTGTATATTAACATATATATTTAATACAGCCAGGGTGTCAAATTAATGGAGAACTAAATCATCATTATGAGAATAGACGATTTTGCTTTTTTTGTTGCTTTCCAATAGCTGGTATTTTTAAAATTGTTTTAGTCACTGACAGTAGCGATTCCATTATATAAAAGTGACCAAAAAATTAGATCAATGACCAAGCTGTGATAATATGCTTAATGTGTTCTTAACAGAAACAGTGAAATCAAACTTCATCTGCACTTTTCAGAGCTACTTGTCTGAAAAATCACACCTTTTTTTGGAGCTAATCCTTTAAACTTAGAATTAATAAAACCATACAAGCTTCATCCCAACATCTATGGCTTAAATATTAGCTCTAAATAGCAGCAGAAAACGTTCATATCTGCCAATACAGTAATTAGCTTTCAAAACATTTTCTGCTGATATTATTTTAATGACTGATAATATTGTTCATTCCTGCTTAAAAGGTCTTCGCTCTGTACATTTGCATGCGAGTACCTTAAGCTTATACTCATTTAATTTCAGTTTTATTGCATTTTCTAATCACTGTGTGCCATTTTCAAAATCATGACCTCTCCACACCTTAAACAGATGGGACAGTTACACAGACAAAACATGAATCCCTGGAGTGTACATCAGGGGAAATCACACAAAGATGGAATTAAATGGATGTAGCATGACTGAAACAAAGTAAAACAAGTGCTTCAATAAGGAAAGATGATGTAGCAGATTCAGAACAGAACTACGACTCATAACTAAAACACACTGCAACAGATGTGACATTTCTACACCCAGGTGTTGCCTACACATTCAGAAAACTCTCTCTGTTCTTTGGGTCGAAAATAACCGGCCTTAACTAAAAAGGCTGCGAAACAGAATTTGAAAACACATCATTGTTATGAGCATGGATGTGAGTCTGTGTGTGTTTGAGTTTGTCTTTGTTTGTGTATTCATGACATCAAACTCTGTTACTGTAATTTCACGTGCTGGGTCAAAAATGGAGAAGGTGATACGAGTACACTGGTTGTGTTCAGTTTCTGTGGAGATATGAACAAAAGGAAATATTTCATTTCAAGTTTGTGGTCACCTTAGGGAACAACATGAACTTTCAAGCTAAAGAAATATGATTGTACGGGTTTGCTAAAACATTTTCTCTGGTCATTTTTCTTTTTTATTAACATGTGCAATGGGCTCTGTGTTTACAATAAATTCAGATGTTGTTCAAATTAACATATAAATATTGAATATTTTGATAAAAAAAGAAAGACTCGATTTTGGGGTAAATCATAATCTTGATTATTTAAAATTATCGTTATTGAAAAAACGTTTAAAAAATGAACTCACTGGTTTTCAAACATGCACCATACTAAATCATTGAACTTGCTTATCTCAATATCATTAAAAAAAACAAACAATACTTACAAATATATAAGGCAAATACTAATACCTAAAAATAATGAGAGAAGTAAATAGACAACACAACTGCAACATGTCATGTGGCACAAAAAACAATAAAACTTGATTTTTCAGTTTTATATTTGTGAGAGGCAGTAGTTGTAATTGAATAAAAACTGATTAGTTGTGCAGATCTAGTTTGAAGTATTTAAAATGTCCAAAATGTTTGCTTTTTTGTTTTTGTAGTAATGCTCATTAAACCTAAACCCCTTCAGGCACAAACAAGCTAAAACGCTTTTTTCTTCCCAGGACAGCCTGGATTATCAGAATATTTACACTGGACACTACTGTCAAGAAAACAAGAGAAAAAAAAACAACCAGTTGGTCAACAGCCTGACAGAAAGCTGTCACTATCTTGTAGGGTTACAATAGAGGTCTAAAAATAACATTGCTACATTTTTATCAAGGAAATTTGATGAAAAATCACAAATTATGGATTTATGAACGAGTATCCACTAATACAAAAAAAAAAAAAAAAAAAAAAAATATGGGAGAAAGGGGCCTGGGGCCTTCCATAGATTGACAAAAGTGGGCTATTATTTTTTGTGGAATTATTTTGGTTTTTTAAAAGAAAAACTGTCTTATTCACTGTTCTGGCTTGCAGACCTTTAGCTGAAGAAAGATGGTCAAACCACAAAATAAAAAAAAAATTTAAAAAGCTGTTTCACTTTCTGGCTTCTGCTCAAACTCCACTCTTGACCTCAACTGACTGCCACAGCAGTTTGTGGTGAATAAATGATAGATGAAGATGTGAACGAGTGCAAGAAGACAGTCTGTCCTGTTTGCACAAGTACCCTTCAGCTGTGTGCCCAGGCTGCTCCCACTGTAACACAAATCGCTGTTAGGACAGTGGCGACCGCTGCCAGGAAATTAACATAAGCAGCCTATAGCTGTTTCCTCTGCCTTCCAATGATTGGAGTATAAACTCCAGGAGAAAAAATAAAACAAAATCCAGCATTAAACAAATGCTCCCCCCCAAGACAACGCACCACAAACAGAATATTCAAGAGAGGAGAAAACTATGGGAGAGAGAGAAATACGTCGCCTGGAGAATTCAAGATTTGCTGAAATGAATGCAGAGCACTCTTACGAATCAAAAATCTGCCACGAATTCACTCTCGTTCGTGTACCTGCAGGGGACAGAGGCTTGTTTTTGTCCCCTGTCAGAGTGTCTGGATCGTTGTGACACTAAGCAAGGGACAAAAAAATCATCCACAGCTACTGTATTGGAGAGAGGGGGAGTCCAGCAGCACTGCAGAGCTCCATTCATTCTTATCAATACTCATGCATTAGAGTTCATTTGCAAAACCCCATCAACGCCTCTGGTAGCATCTCGCTCCCCCTCTTCTGCCACCCCTCCTTTAAATCTTCCATAAATCTCTGAGCATCCCTTCTTCTTCAGGCGGCATCAACACACTTTTCAATTTCTGTAGTGAGAAAAGGACAGGGGGTAAAAAGCCTCTTCCAGTATTACATCTTTTCTACTTTATTACACGTCTTCTGGGAAAAACGGGGGCAGCTTTGCAGCCCAGCTATCTGTTTACATTTTCTTTACAAGACTTTATTGGAATTATAATTGTGTTCTATGGCGCCTTCTTTTGGTGCCTTGCACTGTTTAAAGGTCCTGTGGACCTGGGGAGATGAAGAAAAATGGCCCCCTTTTGAGAGATTCGATTACTGGGGAAGAAAATGCAGCTGCACACCGGCCCCTCTCTCTTCTTCCTCTCCTCTCGCTCCGTTTTCCTCCAGGTGCCAATCTCTCGGGACGCTATGGAGGATGTGAGAGCTGGAAGCAAACACAGCAGCAACATCACACGGGGAAATCATTTCCCTCCACAATTAAGGTGGGAACACACCAAATGAAAAATAACATGCAGATAGGTCATTATAAATTACATAATTAAATCAATGAGGCTGACTGCTGATCTTGTGAGGTGATATCAATCGCTATATTGACTGAGGCGTCTCATGTTTTTGTATTATTTTTTTCTTTTCTCAAGGTTGTCAGAGGTCAACATGCTGGAGTGCTGCATCTTTGCTGGCTGCTTTGATGTTGCCTGAGAGTTGGAATAGCACTGTGTTCACATCTGGCCTTGAAAAGCCCCAAAAACACATAAAATGCATACAGTAGTTTTGAATTCAGCCTTTGATTTATAATTCAGCAGAAGGAGTCTTGTGTTTAAACAAACCAGGCAAAGGACCTTAAGCATCTATTGACATAAAGTAAGGATGTAAAGTCTCTTTTTTGCAATCTGCAACAAAACTACTCTGCTGTCCAGACATATGTGATACTGTGTTTTGAGCTGGATGATTTTTTATTACTTTCTTTTTTTTGCATAAAACAGTGCAATCGTCACCTCTCATGTTGGTTAGTGTTTTTTTAAAATACATTTTTATCAAATAGAAGTACAAAAAAATCAATAATAATCAGGTCAATAGTACACTAATTCAATCGAAGAGCGTTTTTTCTTCCATTTTCTGAAAAGTAGCAGTTTCAGAGGAATGAGGTTTGTGCTCCACATCAGCAATATGTTGTCCAACATTAACTGTCCACATTAACAAAATGCTCTTACAATCTCAAGTAAATATTACTAGAACATTAATTATCATAATTATTGAAATGTTTTATGTTGTACGATGTAAGTGTATGTATGTTTTCTCTGTTATTTTCAACGTTGGAATAACAATTTTACTGCAGTAATTACAAAACAACTGTGTTTTCCTCACTACAGCATAGAAGCTGCAGCCATACAACCAGCTGAAGATAACTTGTTTTGCTATTAAGTGTGGCTCTTAACATCTTTATACAAAGACAGAGTGATAACTGTAACACACAGTAGTATTTTGGTATCTCTATGACAACCACGATGTAAATATCTTTAAATAAATTGTGTTTGTATTTATATGAAATCAAATGGCTTCTAAATGTTTTAAACACATAACATACAACAAAAACTTTTTGAACCCATTGTTTTAGACTAAAATCAATGTTTATAAATGCTAAAATCTCAAATATTAAAAATTAATAATAAAAAAAACTATATACCCTCAGTCATATTTTAAGCAAAGGCATATTACTATCTTAATTGCACATATTTAAATGTCGTTGCTCTGTACCTGTGACATGTGCAATGACAATAAAGTGCTAATCTAATCTAATCTAATCTAATTTGTTAGTCATAGTTGGAAAAGTGGGAGGAAGTGGTGGGTGGTGGTCATGGTTTCCCTCATTCTTGTAACTTTAACAAATGTTGCCATCATATTCGTGTGAATGAGTCAGGGTTCATGATTTTTTCCACAATTATTCTGAACTCATTATGATAAAATGTTCAACAAGCAGTGGGTTGAACTTCAAATTTTGTTGTCATGTAATCGAACACGTATCATTACTGCCATGATTGTTCTCTAAATAGACATATAAAATGCTAATTTTTCATTTAAACTGAATTTTTCTTACTGTCAACAAACTTAAACTCAGTATCAGGCCTTAAATTGTTATTTTTTTATTTTTTTGCTTAGGTCATCCACCTTTACTCTTATTAATGGCCAGATAAAGACAGAGGAAATATATGACGTTAATTTAACATAAAAAGTTGAGTCAAAATATTTTTTTTTGTCTTTTCCTATTTCTGATTAAAAAATAACCCTGATGTATTTCCCAGCCCTAGCCCTCTGCTGTATCATGACTGAAGCAGCACAACTTGAGAAATGAATTGTTTCTCTTCATGTTAACGCCCAAAGTTCAAAAGCCTTTATCAGGGGCTGCGAAACAATGAGACATGCAGGTTACACAAACACTGCATAAATATCCCGGCACAATATGAATACCTGCTGATACTCCTGCAGCTCAGCTACATTGCTTGTTGCAGTGGAGTGAGACAGAGAATTTGTTCCCTTAATAACGTTTGGCATTAATTAAAATGCAAAGCCACAAGCCCAGAGTGCAACCACAGGTGGCAGTGGTGAGAGTGCAGTGAAAGCGAGAGTGCTGAATTCATGTCCTTCATGACTCAAGTCCATTTAACTGATCATTTCTAATGTGATTAGTCTGATTCTTATTTTTCTGCCACCATCTCAATGAGACAAGTTTGCCTTTTTACACAACAATTTCCTGTGTAAAATCATTCTATCAATAAGTAATTATAGTCTGGCAAATTGCTGTGCAAAATGTTCATTGAAGGGGGGAGGATCCATATCAGTTGTTCATTTGCATAACGCAAATGAAGCACCAAGAGAGAAAAAAAACAACTTTGCTTCCACCGCTGACAGTCGGATACTGCTGTGTCTCCTGGATACTGGCGTCTTCTCAGTGAGCTGAAGATAACAAATGCAGTTTTTAGTTTTCAATGTGAATCTTAACGAATACACAATGCATATATGCATGTAGACATGATCAACACAACCTGCCAACGTCAGACGAAAGGTGATTCAAGTTAATCCAAACATGGCATGGTGGTTTGAGCATATAAGAAAGTGCTGATCTCCTGGGATTTCATGCACAACCATCTCTAGGGTTTACAGAGAATGGTGTGAAAAACAAACCTGGCACACAAGATGGACTATTCAATGTATTTCACTGGTCCATTTGGTAAAGAGTCCATAGAAAAGGGATTGGGGAGGGCTGAACTTTTTTAAAATCATATCTGGCGGGTGATTGGACGATCATATCCTCAAGCGACATCCGTTACGGGCCAATTGGAAAAAGTAGCAGGTGGGAGCTACTGTGTTACAGAACATGAGCCACTTAAAACAAACTCTCATCAAAACATGTCAGAAGTGGAGTGAAAATATCCTCACTATAGAGAGGTTTGAAGTGTTGTATTTGTTTATCATTTAATAAAGAAATGTGATAATGGATCCTATAAAACTGCTACTGAAGCTGTTAGCATCTCTGCTAATCTCTGTAAGTGCAGTCACTTCCTGCTGTCATCTCTCTTGTAGCTCATTCCTCTTCCTGCTCTAAATGACTCTGATTGGACTGTGCCGCTTTTGTCCGCCCACAATCCTTGGAGTTATCAGCTAAGAATGAAAAGAAAAAAAAAGAAAGAGGCTACAGCTTACACAGGATACCCCAAAACTTGACAACAAAAGATTGAAACAATGTTGCCTGGTCTGGTGAGTCTTGACTTCTGCTGGGACATCCAGATGGTAGAGTCAGAGTTTGGTCTTCACAAAATGAAAGCTTGGATCCATCCTGCCTTGTATCAATGGCTCAGGCTGCTGGTTGTGTAACGATAACAAAGATATTTTGTCACATTTTTGTCCCCTTAGTACTGAGGTAACACATCATGTCACAAAACCACAAAACTTAGATCATCTCAACCCGGTCTCCTAAACATGGCAATGACAGTACTGTACCCAAGTGGCCTCCACAGTGACCAGATATCAATCCAATACAGCACTTTGTGATGGGGTGGAAAGGAAGATTTGCATCATGGGTGTGCTGCAGCTGTGTGATGCTGTCATGACAACTTGCACCAACATTTCTGAGGAGTGTTTTCAGCACCTTGTTGAATCTGTGCCATAAGAAATTCAGCCAGTTTTGATAATAAATGAGGGCAAAACCTGGAACTAACAAGATCCATTTTATAAAGTGACCAGCAAGTGTATTTTCCATTCATTAAACTCAATAATTACAGATAATTACAGCCATATTTTGGCTTTTAATAATAATGGAAATGTGTTTCATTGAGACCTGAAAGATTCTTTGAAATATCAAAAGGAGTGTATCAATCCATCCATTATCTATTCTGCTTATCCCTTTCTGGGTCACGGGGGGCTGGAGCCTATCCCAGATGACATTGACCAAGAGGCAGGGTACACCCTGAAACGGCCACCAACCAATCGCAGGGCCACATTGAGAGACACACAATCATTCATGCTCACACTCATAGGGCAATTTGGAGTCCCTAATCAACCCAATGAGCATGTTTTTGGTCTGTGGGAGGAAGCTGAAGTGCCCGGAGAGAACCCACACATGCACGGAAAGAACATGCAAACTCCAAACAGTGACCTACTTGCTGTGAGGCACGTGCACTACCTGCTGCACCACCGTTCTGCCCACATATATAGGAGTGTATGGGCAACACATGGTAGTCAATAAATTATTGAAAATATCATGCATTTTTAAATAAAAAACATTTTAATAAACAAAAAATTTGAGTCAGTAATCCTTCTATCTATCTATCTGTTGGGAGACGGAGAGGCAGCCAGGAACACCCTGGACCGGTGGCCAGCCAATCGCAGGACCACATAGAGAGACAGACAACCCATTCACCTCACACTCCTATGGGAAACTTGGAGTCACCAATTAACCTGACAGGCTTTTTTGTTTTGGTCTGTTGGAGGAACCAGAGTTGCCAGAGAGAACAACCAAACTCCATACAGAAAGGCCCTGACCAACACAGGGATCAAACCAGCAACCTTTTCTCTATGAGGCACCGTGCCAGGAATCTATAGTAATAATAATTTAAAAAAACATATTTATTGTTTGTGTAACACTTAGAGTTATAATTTGAGGACACAAAAGTCTGACCCAGAGGCAGAAGTGGCCTCGCTACAGAGCTGCGCAAACATTCTTTAGCGGTTAGAAAACAGAAAAGTAAACCGAGTCTAAGCCCCAGAGCTAATGAAACAATTTCATTTGTTGTTCTCATCTTTAACAGTTTCAGCAGGCGGGAGAAAAAAAGCTCACAAATATTTGACATTTGGAGGTTTTTATGAGCTCTTGTCCATTTGTTGCAGCTCCGGCTTTGAGCAGAGGATGAGCTCCCTGCCACTCCATTAGGCTTTCCCTTGATAGAGTAACACCATTTTAGCCCCTTGTTTACTTAATATGCAGGATCCGGCCCCGTCTATTTGCTTCTAATCAACTGATAAGACGAAAGGCCTTTTCTGTGGCCCCTGGAGAATGAAAACCAAACTCCTAATGGTCATTAGTAGCAATTATGCTCCGCAACTGGCACACCCCTCACTGCTTTTGCTGCGTTGGCTGCTTAGGCAAGTGTGGATCCGATGTTTACGCAGGGGACCCTGAAAGCAGCTCGAGAGCTTTTAAGTATACACTTTCACAGGCTGAGGCTGACCACAGCTCCTGTTTGATGATGGATATGTGTGGATTCCTGTCTGATTGGATTGGGGAAGAAGCTTTTGTACACAAGTATGCAGGGCTGATTCCAGAAACTAGACATCATATTGGGCCCCCATGCAGCTCAGATTGACTTATTATAGGTTTAATTGTGGTCAATATTGAAAAGAAAATTATGATAATATTGGACTTATAATATAATTAAAATGTAAGAAAAATTATAAATCATTACAATTTTCACACAAATAATCTGAACATGAAGGTAAAAACAGACTCTTATGCCTCATCCACACTGAGGCATGCATCTTATTTTTAATTTGAGCTTTTCCTGTCCTTCCATGTGAAGTTTTCAAAAACATCTTTGTCTGCATAAAACCCACTTTGATGCTGAAATGCACTATAATGTGATGTCAACAGCATATACAGATGCCACTGACAAGCCACCATTTTCTTGTTGTTTCTTAGAACTTCTCTTTCATTTCTTAGTTCATTTGTTTTCCCAAGTTCAACTAGTGTTTATGTTTAACTTGTGACCATGAACTATTTTTTTCCAGTGTTTTCTGCTTATAAATAATGAATGCTGAAACCATAATGATAAAAAATAAAACAGATAATTCAGAGTACTATTGCTGGTCTCAATATCTGTCACAGTAACCACGGATACAGGTAGCTAAAGGTAGTTTAGGGGGCTTTAACACTGTGGAACGATCTGCCCGAGGGGATCAGACCAGCTAAGGAAATCATATCTTTTAACATCTCTTCCGAAGACATACTTTTATCAGTGAACCTTTCCTGACATCACTCCAGTTTTATTCATTCTTTCATTTACTATACCGCTTACCCACATGGAGAGACACACAACCATTCACTCTCATACTCATACCTAAGGGCAATTTGGAGTCTCAAATCAGCCTAACAAGAATGTTTTTAGTCTGTTGGAGAAAGCCGGAGTGTCCGGAGAGAACCCACACATGCACGAGAAGAACATGCAAACTCCACACAGAGAGGCCCTGCCTGACCCAGGGTTCGAACTAGCAACCTTCTTGCTGTGAGGCATGTGCAGTACCTGCTGCGCCACGTGCCGCCCCTCCAGTTTATTTATTGTATTTTATTTTGTTGTACTTATTCTGAACTTTTTTTGAGTTTTAGAGTTCCTTTAAAATAATAACAATATATGTATATATATATATATGCATATATAAATATATATATATAGATATAGATATAGATAGATACTGTAGATAGATTTTTCTGTCCTTGTAAAGCACTTTGTAACTCTGGTTTTAAAAAGTGTTTAAGATAAAGAATGAAAGAAGGAAAGAAAAAGAAAGGAGGAAAGAAAAGTGCTGCAACATAGCTCCATCATCAATACAGCTCAACACATTCAAATAACTCTTAGAGGTCATAATATTCCCTCCAATGCAGAGTGCAACACAACTTAGGTTCAATACAGGACACAGTGAATGCTGCACAGACACACAAAGGCAGAGACACCCTCACAGCGCTCCTGTCTGCCGCTGAAGCCATGACCCTCCTTCACAAATATAACATCTGATTTGTTTATTTACACAAAGTTATACAAACTCAATTCACATGAAAATTTATTAAAAAAGTACATGTTAGGGGGTAGTTGAAGCCTGTTCATGGCTGATATAAATCATACCCAAGACACACTTAAGGTAACATTAAACTACTAAAATTGGACATGAAAATCCGTTATGAAGTGCAACAGGTGAGATATCACTTTTGCACCCTTGTGAAAGTGTCTGACTCGTCCTTTAAAGAGGAATTCTTCAATGAAAAACATACCATTTTGATTTAAAAGTAGCATTTATAAGTCTGAGTTACAGGATGAAGCTCTGTAGAGACGATTATAACTCTGAAACTGTCATTTTGTGTCTACAGTGAGATCGATGTACCCAGACTTTCCTGGGCATACATTTTTAGTATTCCCCTTAGCCTTTGCTTCCTCATGTTTACTTTAATGCGACACATGAACGAGTCACATCCTTTCATTTCATGAAAAATAGTGTCAATATTTGGCTAAATGGAAGTCATATTAATGTGATGATTTAATCAATTTGTGTTAAATCTGCAGACTGAACTTTTTTAGTTTCATTTAATAGTTGTTGTCAAACCAGCCATTGTGATAGGAATTCTCTGGGTTTTACAAGCAGAGGAACAAGATCTTCCTCTGTTCCTCACACTTTAAGATACTGATGTTTCATTTTATTAAAAAAAAAAGTAGAAGACATAGAGATAAATGGGGTTGATATTCATCATTACCTGGATGCTCTGTGATAAATCAGTTTCTGTTGCATCACAGCCTTGTCTTCATTATAAACCTGATGTTATGGCTCTAAATGTTTCAATAAAATCAGCTGAAGGTCTTTACTGACGAACATTATCAAATAATAATGACAGAAAACTTTTTAGTTGAATTTAAGTATCCGACAGCTCACTCCCCTCTGATTGCTGCTGTCAGTCTGTGCTTGTTGCCACTCAGTGAGTGATGTTTCACTCTCTGTGCTGACATGTGCATTCCCTCTTTTCTTTCTTTTTAACAAAGTATTTCAAATAAACTGTTTGTCTCTTTGTACTTCTTTCCTTTTCCTTTTGAAATCCTGATTTTGTTTTTCTGGGGATCAAATGTAGGACTGCAGGATTTGCTGCTGGTAGTCAGTGACCTTTTTTTTTTCAATTTTTGCAGCAAAACAAGAAAATACTTTGAAATAGATATTTTGATTAGTGCAGTGTAAAGAAAGCCTTATCCTACACTTGAAAATAAAATACATAAAAGTTAGTCAGTCTTTTTGTCTCTTTAGGATCCCTGCTAATCACGGGCTCTTAGCTATTCCAAACTTTTTCACCTCTGTAGATAAAGTTTGTGTTTGCTTTATTCAAACAGCAGCAACTTGTCAATATCTGCATGATTCAAAGCAGCCCTCCTCTCTGAAAGCTTCATTAACACACCACACTGCCTTTACTGTAATTGCCGTCTTGTCAAAGGCATCTTGAGGACACGACATGGAGCTCCAGCGTGTCCATCCCTGCATGCAGCAGCTCCTCCCAATTAGCTAACTCAGCTCCTCTGCTACACGATTCAGGAGACTTGTGATTTTTATGCAAAACCACCGAGATCAAACAGCCTCAGCCCTAATCCCCGCAGTCTAACCTGGGGAGTGTGATCCTTATCGACAAACGCTGAGCTGCTGCGGAGTAAGATCTCATTACATATGCACAGAGACCTTTTTGACACGCATTTTCCCCCCACGCCAGTGATGCAACAAAGGCAGGAATCCCGCTCGCATGTTTGCATTGTAAATGTTAGCACAAGTATTGTGTGCAGAAACCCAGTTTGGGGTACTGATACACATTCTGCCTCGATTTGATGCGGTATTTGTTGAAGTAATACAGCGTGCTCAGGTATCTGCTCAGCTAAATCCCTACATCCGATTTTCATCTGCTTGTTGTACTGGATATGATCCATTTATGAATCCCTCTGAGATCATAAGAAGCTCCTCCAGATGAAGAACTAGACAGTAAAATGGAGTTTTTATGGATATTATGACTATTGTGGAGCTGAAATGACATACACAGAAGCAACAGAACATAATCTACCCACATCTTTTTCAGGAGCTTAAGCAGCAGAAAATAGGGGAAACTGGGGTTGGTTGTCAGATTGCTATATGCAGTTAGAAAAAGCTGATTTATTGTGTTTATCCTACTACACTGGGCTTTAAAATGCATGTAAACATGTTTGTGTGACAACGATCACACTGTCATTAATCAATCAATCAGTTGGACTAACACAACCAGGGTTTACTATTGGGGTTTGATTTTCTTTTGAATGAATGTACGCACCTTAATCAAACCCAAAAGGATCTAATGTTTTTCACTTGCACCAAAGTTTCGACCATGAGCACCTCGAGACATGTACATCAATTCTGCAAGGACGTAATTGTGTTAATACAGATTGGGATGCATTTGAGTTGACTTCTGACTGATCACTTTAAATATGTCTGGGGTTAAAGAGCCCTTATCATTCTTTTTTTATAAATTTTATATAATGTTGTGCATCAGCTGGACCTGCCTGATTTAATGTCTGTAATCAGACAGATCCACCTTGTCAAGCTCCAATCTACAACGACTGTAAGTGGCTCAAAGCGGGACAGCCCAATCAACGTCCTTCAGAGCAGGAACACATGGGAGATACCAGCGAGAAGACAGCAGAAAGTGACTACTCAGACAAAGATTAGCATAGATGCTAACAGCATGAGTACCAGTTTTATCAGATCTGAAACACATTTCCTTATTAAATAAAAAAAACAAAAACTACAAACTTCTCTATAGTAAGGGTACTTTAGCTCTAATTCTGATATGTTTTGACCGGGGTTTGTTTTACAAAGTGGCTCACATTCTGCAGCAAAGTAGCACAAGCCTACTAAATTATCTGATTGCCTGTAACAAATGTGATTGATTGAACAATCATCCAGTCACCTGCTGGATATGCTTCTGAAAGGTTCTGCACTCCCAAAACACTTTCTACAGGATCGTTAACACACTATGGTGTGTTTAACATGTCTCCTCCATGTTACAAACAACTTCTATGCACAAGACAAAAAGTCAGGACTTCTCCCTCTCATCCAGTAGCTGCCTGAATTGGCTCATTCTCCCACCCTCCTCTGAATAGACCTAGCATGCGTGCTAATTTCCACAACATCAAAGATTATCTAAAGCAAATTTGCACACCATTTTAACATCATTGCAATAACAGAGACTTGTTAAACCCTGAAAAAGACGTGGACTTTGAGTTGGATGGGTACGCCTTTAATTAGAAATATGAAGAATAAGAATGGGGTGGTGCTGCTTTATATGTGGACAGAAACTTCAGTTATAAGGTGGTAGATAATATACAGTTGTCTACAGTTGTTGATTATGTCCTTGAATGTAAAAATAGAAATCAATAAAATCAATATGGAAAAATAAATGTGCGCTGCATTTAGAGAATACCAGTGTGATGTCCTGCTAATGTTTCGCCAACAGTTTAAGTCCACTGAGGTATTGTTGACAATGTGGTGGTCAACCAATCAGAGTGGACTGGGCCTACATGAGTAAAAGAGTGTTTTAGGGACTCAAGCTCCAATTGAGAAAACTGCTGGATCAGGGGTTCTCTGTATGTGAGAATTAGAAGATTAACGGTCGTGAACATACACTAGCAATCATTGAAAATAAATCTTTGAACCTGAGTTAAGGCAAAATATGAGTCCTTTAATATTTGTCTTTTCTAATGAAAACATCACCAAGACAACATGGAAATAAAGTAAATGAATCATGTCTTGGCAACGGCTGCAGCAGTTGACCAGTAAATTGTTCTGCTGAAAAGATGAGTCATATCACTCTCTCCTCCGCCATCCTTGTTGATGAGTGGATTTTTATAAGTCCCACCACATCTCAAATTAGATTGGATAGTTAAGCAGTTGGCGAGGGCATTTTATCGCCCATGGAGCTTAGTTTTTAAATGCTATTCTGATTTTATACTGAAGAAAACAAGCCCTGCCAGCATTAAAGAATGTAGACACAGGCCCTAAAAGGTCCCATGTCCTGCAAAATTAATTTTCTTTTATTTTAATGTTGTTAAGGGGCTTGGGAAGCAGAAGAACAGGACAAAGTTTCCTAAACTGTCAGTTTACAGAGAAATGTGCTATGCCTCTTTAAAGAAAATGCCCCTTAGAATCGCTGTTTTTTACTTCCTGGGGTTTATTATGTCACAGATGCACAGGCTCCACCTACATGTGCTTTCTGCTTATCAGAGGGAGATACCATGCCTGTTTTGAAAGTTTATTCAACTTAAGTCTAGTCCTAGGATGTAAACGGTCAGACACACCATGACAGGGGATCTTCAAGGTCTCTGAAATCCAGAGATAAGGTGCCTCAAAGCCTCCTGTGGGATTCAAGAGCAAATAAACAACCCAGCTAATATGTGTGTAAATAACTTTTGCCCTGACCCCAAAAGTACTGGACTCATCTATGAACCATAACAACCCACTTTTGGACTTCACTGTGCTGTTGAGAACCTATGAGCTAAAGTGATTGTGTGCATCTTGAGTGCACAAAATGGAGACCTTGTATGTTTCAAGTCTTGTCCAGAGCTTTAATGCTCAACATGGGCAGGCACAATCAACCACAGTAAGGTTCATAGTTACACACCGGGGGCACAACCCCAACTGCAGTCTAGCAGAGATATTGCAATTTAATGTCTTCAAATATCCTCCTTGATCTCAGGCTCAACTCCAATTGGTCATCTTGTGTGAGGCACATAAACCTGAATGAAATGATTTTTTTTAAAATAAATAATCTTTTTTTATTAATTAAATTTTATTTGAAAATAAAATAAAATATAAGAATAATATGGACACCTGTACAACGTGGTTTGGCATTTGAAAATGGAAAGCTTATAAAGGAAGACGGAAAATATACTTATTTTAAGTCACAAACAAAAGGCTTGTAGTTGCTAGCATAACATTAACCATTAAAAAAGTACTTTAGGGTTCGTCATCTAACTTTATACAGTACCCTTTAATATTAAATCAAATCCCTGTCATTTCATGGTTATCTCTGTGAAGGAGGCTATGCTTTTGCTGGTGTTTGTTTGTTTGTTTGTCTGTGAGCAAGACAACCCAAAGAGTTTTCAACAGATTTTGATTGCATTTTCAGGGACAGTTTGTCATGGCAGAAGAGAGATTTGGTGATCTGAATCCAGGGTACAAGATGGGGAAATTTTCAGTATTTTAGCTTGTTATTCAAAAAGTTCTAAAAAGATTTTGATAAAATTTTCATGGGGTTCTTCTGGTAATGAGAATGAATCACTTCTACTTGCAATATTTACTGAACATTTTACTATATTTATCACCATAAAACTCAACAACAATTGCAGCTCAATAATAAGAATTTTTCATAACTGCGGTTTTAATGACAAACACAACAGAGCCTCTCCGGGTGCTTTAAAGATGGTAATTGTATTGATTTAAAGATTAAAAACAGACCTCAAAACAAACAAAAAATAACTTCTACAGTCTAAAATGTACTCTCCATTTTTTTTTTCTCGACAACCAGGATTTTAGTTAAGCAGAGCCAAGCCTGAGGGTTGTTGAAATTCTTTAACATGCATCAGAGTTTTAATAACTGGGTTTGAATTGTATGGGTATGAAAAAGAGAAGATCCTGTCCAAATCAAAGACCTTACTCTTCCCTGAACTGACGGAATCAATGCTGCGGGATGCGTCAATGATGAGAAAATTCGGGAGGAGGTAAAAGTGTCTGCTGATGACTGCTGGTGAAGGATTCAGTTGTATAAGGCAGGTCAACATAAGAGCCTCGCACACACACCTACGCAAACACACACAGACGGAGGATTCTGCCTCCATTGTGAGAAAACTAATAAAGAGGCGGTGTGTTGCTCCTGAGCGGTAATTACACATCCCAGGATGTCAGGGCGGTATTTATAAAAACACCAGGCATCAACAAAGAGGGAAAGGTCATCAAGATAGATATGACATTAGCATTTGACTGCACACAAAACAAATGGACCCATGGGTGAGTGTACACACACACACACTCATTTAATGTGTGTTGGTAAGATCTACTGATATAATTGTAAATGGGATATAGGACATGACAATATAGCTTATATTTATATGTTGTTTATTTATAATTAAAAAATGTTGACAAGCCTAATGCTCAATAAACTGACAGTCAGCAGTGAAACACAGCAAAAAGCATAGCAACTACAAGAGATTTTAAGTTAATGATACATGATATGATTTAAATATTCGTCTTAGTTTTTGTAAAAATAATAATAATAATAATAAAAACGAATGATTCCATAACAGTAAAAAAGAGGTCTCTGAAGCTCAAGTTTGCTTTTGAATATTCTGAAAAACCAAATATGGCACGCTACACAAGTCTTTAGTCAGAGGATAGATTTTAAACCCTTCTGCTGGTTTATAAGCCACTGAACAATATTGGACCAAAATACCTTTGAGATTTTTAAGACCCCTTTGAGGTATCCAGACTTCTCAGGTCCTCTGGGACAGGTCTACTCACTGTTCCCAGATTCAAGGCTAAACAGGGTGAGGCGGCTCCCATCTCTGGAACAAACTACCTGAGCACCCGAGATTCTCTGCATCCTTGAACTCTTTTAAACATTTTTATTTACTACTGCCTTCTCGTAAGTTTAGCTTCTTCTTACTGTCCTTCTAATTTTATCTCCTCTGTTCTTTAAATCGAATATATATTTATTTATTAATATTTTATTTCTCATTATTACCTAGCTTACTGTCCTCGTGCTAATTTTTCATCTTTAATGCTAATAATTTCATATTATCTTTACTATTAACTCTGTGAAGTAAAATGAATTGCTGTAGCATGGATGGTCCTCTGTAAATGAAGTTACTTTGCCTTGCCTATAAGAGAAAACTGTTTAAATTGTGTAAAATATGATGGTAAACTTCAAAAAAGCAGTTGAACTGGCAAAGAAACCTCCATCTTTGCTCGCTCCACCTACTATTCCAAATAAAGCCGTCATATTTATGTAGGTTAGACTGTGTGAAAGAGTTTGTCTGTAGTTTTTTACAACTGAAAACAATTAAAAAGACAATAATGAATATTAAGGATTTTTTTTGCTGTCATGATAACAAAAAGGTAATAATATCCTCTGAAGAGTATGTGTAAGAAGCAGGTTTTCCTCTTGTCACGCCAGTTTTACTTCCATTTCAAATATTAACCAACATGCAGAATCTGTGTTTTCCTTCTCTGTGGTTAAAAGTTGGACTGAGACTTTTGTGAATCCAGCCACAGAAGTCTTTTTTTTTTTTTTTTTTTTCTTTTTAACCTAGATAACAACCTTAAGATTCATTTTAGTGGTAGTTGTGTTTTGGTTTTGGCCCCAGTCATTCAATTTGTTAATTATGCGAAGTAGTTCAAAACCCACCTCCACATTTAAAAGGCACTCATTGCCGACACCATTGGCTCTCGAATTTCCCTTGGGATCAATGAAGTATCTTTATATTTATTTATCTACCTGTTAGGGGTGTATGTATTTGTACCAAAACACACACAAATATATCACTGTAATTTCACTGTAAATTACTGGCTGATGTTAATATTTCACAGTATAGTGCAGTTGTTCACAGCAACATCAGTGAAAATTAAAATAAATTGATGTGATTTCAAAGCATCCCTGTGGATCACAAGAATTTACTGTGATTTTACAACACTTTTCTGTCATTTTAATGTACCTGTTATCTGAACGAGCATGACTGTAAAATCCAGGTCTTCTATCATGAAATTTCAGTGTGATACTGTCTAGTGCTCACAATAGTCACTTGTAACTTAATATTACCACTGTATAATCACTGTACCTCAGTAGACAATAGTTATTATAAATTATAAACTAAAGCAATTTACTGTTTTGTCTGTAATGTCTTGAATGACAACAGTGTTTATGATTCTGGTAAAGTGACATCCATCCATTATTTCTTTACATATAGAGAGAAATATGGTGTAATTTTACTCCTCTAAAAATGTGATTTTATTTTTTGCATCCATATTTCCCAGCCCTTATTGTGTTTGCACAAGAAAATGGACCAAAACAAAATAGCTAATGTCATGTTTTCTTATCAGGCCTCCCAATGAGACACACAGACAGCATGTGTGTGTTTTTGTCTTCGTGTTCATCTGTGTTTATGGGCCGTGTGCTCCTGTGTGCAGAGAAACACACTGATAAACACGACACATCTTGGCGAGTGGTGATTCAAGCAGGCGCCGGCTTCTGTAAACACTGGGAGAGCTGCACAGATTGAGATGGAGGGAAATGAGGACCTGTGTGACGGCTTCCGTCCAGATGGAGGCCACAATGGTTTTGGGGTTGGCCCAGGTCGTCGTCCCCCCAAACTCCACATTCTCACCCCCTCCAATAACGATCCATTCTGTGATCGTGTGTAGAGCTATTAAAATATTGCTGCCTCACCACAGCTGCTCCTCGTCTTCATCAGCTAACAGCAGCGACCCGGCTTGGTGACGCAGATAAAGCAGAGAAAGTAACATGAAAGGGCACGGTGCCATTTGGCAGAGTGCGCCTCTTCTTTAGAGCCCAGACAAGTCATCTCATGAGACAAGACCGGGGTTTCCCGCCCTGACTCTGCTCCTCGTTTTTGTGAATTTAAAGTGTCTCTATCTGAGCTCAACGCCCAGAGAGAATTCCACCAGAGTGACTTTTTGTTGACAGTTTTCAGTTCACCTCATTACTCAAATAATATTCCAAATCACACTAAATGTGTTTTTAAAGTAGAAAAAAACTCCCTCTAATATGTGATCAATTATTAAAGGTAGCACAGCAGTGCTCTGTGGACTCTGTATGATCTGTGAGAGTCTGCTCGGGCGTCCGCCCACAGACACGCAGGTCAGCTGCTGAAGTGGAAACTCTAAATAGCCTGTAGGTGTGAATGTGAGTGTGAATGTGCTGTCTGAATGTGGTTAGCCTTGACTGCCCACTATGGCAGGGTGTATCCAACCCCGCCTCCTGCCCAGTGCATGCTGGGATGGTGGCCAGCCCCTGTAACCCACAGCATAAAGGCTTAGATGTAGATAAGACTCTTGAAATGGTCCATTTTGTACTGACAATTGTTATGTCTGATAAAAAGCACATTGAAATGAGGAATCTGTCATATCAAGTGGCCCTGTTTTGCCTCAGGGTTTGACAGTTAGCTGAGAAAATTATTGAATAACCATGGCCACTGATGTAAGATTTTCCAAATGTTAGCATCTGTTATGTCTGCATGCCTCCAACAGCCAGGACTATATTTTAAGGCTGCCAGTCCATTATGTCTTGTGTTTATTTATCATCTCATACGACAGTGTTATCCCAAGATACTTTACAATGGAGCAGGCTGGAACCACATTGTTTATTTTATAGACACATACACATATATCTATCTATCTATCTATCTATCTATAAATATATATATATATATATATATATATATATATATATATATATATAAAAATAAATATCTATCTATCTATATATATATGTATATGTATATATATATATATATATATATATATATATATATACACACACATACATACATCCAGAGATGTATCCATCCAGGCAGACACAAAAGGACTAAAAATAAGATTTATGATACCAACAAACCCATGGACGCCCAGATCATAAACCTGTCCTCAATGCTTGGAGAGAATGTATTCAAATTTGGCACAAATGTCAGCTGAGGCATAAAGATGAATTGCATTTATTTATTATGTCAAAGGTCAAAGTCATTGATTGGGGGTCAAGGTCAAAAACAGGCCTCCTTCTTGAGCTATTCCTGTACTTTCACTCACCTGCAATCATATACCTTCCGAATTACAGCAGTAGCTCTGTATTAAAGTTAAATATCAAATAATTGTTTCAGTACTTTCAGTGACAGTCTAACAAAACATTGAACCAAACTCTTGTACACAGGACTATCTCCATGTCAACCTAAAGCACACTCTCTGAAAATCAGCATTTTAGTTATCCTGCACTTGCTGTAATATTTAATTTGAGTATGAGCTTAGCTCAGACAGAAAGTCCGATGACCTTACTTCCACGTTTTAGAATTTTGACTGAGAACATTTCACGTTTTTTAACCAAAGCATTTTTGTGCACCGCTTCATGTCCTTTTAACTTTTAGACATTTCTGGGACCTGGTCCTCTTTTCCTTTGTAACCCTGGTCTTTCAGTGAGCAGTCATCTTATTTCTCTGAGCTACAATGAATTTAAATTCCAGTCAGCTGCAGACACCATTATGAGGCCCATTTAAAGACATAAAGGTAGTGGTGCTGCAGTTTAAGCATGTCTGTCCACATTTCACTATCTAGAAGGTATACAATCCCAGCAAAAAGCCAGGGACAGAGCACAGAGAGGATGGATTGTTTGCCGTGTGTTTTGGGTGTAACATGACACAATAAATCAGAGCGCCATTCCCTTTAAAAACAATGTGTGCTTGGTGGCTAACCTTTTGTTATTCACACATTATTGTTTTGTCCAAAGTCTGGCATTATCATTCATTTTATCATCTGTCATGCCACTGAAGAAATGGACACTGTTTGAAATATGCTGATGCTCAAATTAAAGTTATGTTTTACTGAAGCATTCCAACAACACTGAAAGCATTGAATGCATGTATCTCTCTCTCTCTCTTTATATATATATATATATATATATATATATATATATATATATATATATATATATATATATATATATATATATATATATATATATATGAAATTTTATTTTAGTTAAAGAGCTTCTACATACTGATCTATTAACCACTTCAACATTAAAAATGATTTTGGTAATAACCACTGGTGATAACTCAGGGGGGCAGCTCTGCACAATGGTCAATACAAGCCGACACTCTTTTTGCCCTTCTGCCCATCATGCTGGTCACATGACTAGAAGACATCAACAGAAGCCCCAAACTTTGTTTATCATCTTTAAAAAATCATCCATGATATCATCCAGTCATAAACAATCAAACTCCAAATCCTTACACAATGAAATCATCTGATAACTCTACTAAATGTTCACACTGATCCAACATTACGTTAGTCCCCTTTTTTCATCCAATTCATCTGCGATGATGTTACACTAATTGGATCCTCTATTATTCAAAAGAGCAGAAGTTTTTCTTGGAACTCTCCTTTCATTAAAACACAATAGAGAAGACGGGTGTTAGCAAAGATTTGTTAATATTTCATCAGATAGATTGTCGGTGCATGTCCAATCCACAAGCACAACAACCATCAGTTGTGGTTTGGATAAAGGCAATTAGCCAGACTTTGATAACAGACGGTCTCTACCCCCTAAAAGCCTTTCACATGTTTCTGGCATCCTCTATTCAGTGTCCCTCAACACCTCATTTCGCCTCCATCGAGAGAGACGAGAGCAGCTGAGAGGGGGGGACATAACACTCCGTGTCCCTCGCTGTGCACGCCGCACTGGCAGAAAAACGCACATGCACCGGGATTCTTTGGGAACAATTTCAACATGCTGCATGCTCGGCCCTGATTCCCATTAAGCATTCATGATTCATCTGGATTTTATATTATAACGTTCTGAATTTTTCATGCGTGTCCCCCCCCCCCCTCCGCTTCCAACCCAACTTTTTTTTTTCTGATCCAGCTGGGGAAAAAAAGAAGAATTAATCAAACACTGGAGGAGCAGAATAGAAAAGACTTCCAGTGTCACTTTCACACATGGAAGAGTGTGTGTTTCTACCAACAGCACCTGCCTGTGACATCTAGTGCGCTTTTTCATGGAGCTGGTTTATTTGTAGGCCTCAGCACCAACCGAAGGAGGAGGCATCATTATAGACAAGACTGTTTACCATTTGGCAATGACAGTGTTTTCTTGGGGCCTCATGTTACAAGGGGCCCAAAGATACAGTTTCTGACAGGGATATCCCATACCATATAGGTATTGGTAAAGTATTGGATCAGACCAGATATCTACATTTTATAACTGATCAGGTTAGAATTTTAGGTTATTGATTAGGTCTTTTTGTTAATACATAGATACAATTAGATTAAAAAAATTGATTACATGTTTATATTTATATGGATTGGGAAGCTAAATAATTGGTTTTTAATTGATGGAGAGGGGTGGGATTAAGTAAGTTTTGATCCTTCTCACTCCTTTTCAGAGATGTAACATTTAACCAAGTGCTAATTTTCTATTTATTTCTGTCTTTATTTTTATTTTGCCTTTTGTTATATGTTTGAAATATACTTATCAAATCAAATCAATTTTTACTAATCACGTCACCCTGGTTGTTTCTTTCAGTTGAGCACATTTTAAGACAGGCCGTAAATGATGTTGCAGTTGCAGTTCTTCTTTTGTAACAACATAAAGAAATATGAAAGACAATAAACAATATGGTGTTACTGCACACTCGCTCTCACTGGCTGTATGTTCAGACCTGCTGTCACAACGCAGCAGCTTTACGCATCACTTTAAATTGCAAGAAAGGTTGAGGGACAGTATACAACCTCACAGCAGGCCTACTCATGACTAGAAGATACCCAAAATGATGTGAATATACCAGTACCATCTCTTAAAATACATAAATAAAATTACAGTTTAAATTCCTGCACACTGCCCTATTTGTATGGATCCATTTGCAAAATCACAAAAAGTGGATCTCTTAGAGAGGAGTTGAGGGATTTCACACTGGTTCAGTCTGCTTTTCTGAAGGTTGCTAACATGTTTGCCAATTCATTTACATTTTATTTATTTACGTACTTTGGCCAACTACAGTAATGCTTGTGACTCGGTCTTGTTGTTAAAAACAACATCCATCCATCCATCCATTTTCTACACTGCTAATCCCTTTTGGGGTCACCGGGGGAAACTTGGAGTATCCAATCAACCTTTGAGCCGCCTACACACTGAACGCGACTTGGCGACCTTGGTGACCACTCTCCATGTAAAATCAATGTACAGCCGCGATGGGGCGGGGTTAACCCTCCCATGATGCGATGGACGCGCTCTGGGCGACTGCATTGCTCGGTCGCCAAAGTTGAAAAGTATGAACTCTTCAGGCGATATCGCGTGTGGTTGTGTGGCAACAGCCAATCAGCATTGTTTGGGTGTGTGACAGTACCCGTGACAGACTGTTTTTATTACGGTTTACAGAGTAACAATCCATGTCCATGTGGGAAACATCAGTCAGTGAGTACATTAGTTTCGCCTAGACGGGACCACAGAGAGCTCACAGACGTGGGCCATCAGGTGCTGTGTTTTGTGGTCGGTAGGTGAGTGAAAAGGATACAGTTGGAATAGTGTCAGCTAATACATCCCATTATATGATATGATATGATTGCGTTGAAACTCGAGCGGACGTGACGTCACTGAGCCACAGCGACGGTGACCAAAATGAGGTATTTATGGACAGGTGATGTTACTTGGGTGGGCGACGCGATTTCAGTCACAAAGTTGCGTTCATTGTGAACGCATCTTTAGAGCATGTTTGATGCAGTTTGAAAGTCAGAACCGCTTCTTGCCAGTTTCACCAGCACATCCAAACAATACTAAACGTTGAGATTAGAATAGAATAAAATACAATAAACTTTTATTCATCCCACACAGGTTTTGGAGGTGTACAACAGCAAAGTGGACAGAAATGATCAATAAAATAATAGCCTAAGTATGTGAATTATAGACAAGAAATATAAAACTAAAAAACTACACTATAAAAAATATGTAAACATTAAAGTGCTCTTCGCTTTTGCCAAATGACTGAACATCACCACGTCACCTTAACGTTACCATGAACTCTGTATAAACCCTAAAATACAGTACATTATTCACATGCTATGTCTGTTTTTGCCGACATGACTGAATTCACCCCTGGCTTAAAGGCATCCAGGTGACTTTACAGGCGGAAAGGAGGCAACGTTTCAGAGGAAAAGTACAGGCTGTGTGGGTGCTGCCCTTTTACGTTCCCTCCTCCCCTCCCTCAGCTATTATTTCAGCTATCTTTTTGCTCTTTCTGCAGAAAGGATCATTAAACTGAAATAATTCATTTGTGGGAAAGGTCAGAGCCACAGTCTGTTGGCACCCAGATACCAGGGTTAGGAGCGGCTGCGATCAGACCGAAAGTGGATGGCAAAGCGGGGAGCCATTGATTGTGGCTGTGTACGCGTGTTTTTTTATTGTCGACTCAGTGATTGAGGTGAGCAACCCTCTGCCTGGCTCTCAGCGCTGATCATAATCATCATCTTTAATACCTGTTATAGGTGAAGACACCCATCTTCAAGTAAATGTCACATCAACTGTTTACAGAGGACGCTTTGTTGTTGTTATGTTCGAGCAAGGGAAGGAGAGAGGGAGCCAGGGAAGGAGGTAGGAGGGAAAGAAGGAGGTGGAGGAAGAGGGTGGAGGACTGTCATCTTTAAAGGGCCAGAAATAGACGCTCACCCACCACCTCCCGATCCAAAAACTCCCTCCCCATTGTCTCCGCTGCTCCAGCCCACGTGTGCTCCCAGCAAACCGTGAAGCCACATGCACATCCAGCCGCACAATAATAACATCCATTCTTAACAAGATTACTCCTGCAGTCCCAGTTTGGCTGATGGGACGTGTATGGGAGCAGAGGCACGGGGATAAGCCGCCTGCAGCTGCCTGCAGCATCTCTCACACGCTGGGCTCTATCCATATGAGGGGAGCCGCTCGGGGAGTGGATCCAAAACATGGAGCCCATGAGGGGAGGCTGAAGGGCTGGGCAAAAAAGACTGAAATAAAATATCTCAATATTCTTGACTAAACGGTGATAAGCAATCTGTATATGTGGATATTTTTGAAAGCATAGGCATTATGAGTGGTTGTCACTGGAAGGGAAATGTGAACATTGCTTTGATTCTAATAATATTGTTACCTGTGTGCAGTGTTGGAGAAGTTACCTTTAAAAAGTAGTGTTTGCTCATTACACGTTACTTCTTAAAAAAGTAATCTGTTACTTTACTTAGTTACCTTATATGAAAAGAAACTTTTCACGTTACTTGTTACTTTTATGTTGCTCGACTTTGGGCAGAACCCCATACCTGTTCCTAAATGTGTCGGCCTACATAAAGTTCTTCTACAGAGGACATAACAGGTATTTCTTTTGTGCTCTTTATTATACAAAATCATTTACATACCGTGTGGAATGAGAGCTCCTGTCCAGTGTTGCCAGATTTTCTTCTGAAATAAGCAACCAGGTCGATAAAAACAAGTCCAAAACATGTGATCTCTCCAGCTATTTCTTTTTCTAATGTGATATAATACTTTATTTTTTTTTTAAAAGAGAAATCTACATAAAGTGTGTTTTAATTTTCATCTGCATTACTTTTCAATTTCACAGGGCCAAGCAGCTATTCAAGAAAAGAAGCCCAACGTTGTTATAATAAGCAGAACTGGCAACTATGATTCGGTAGCATGCGCCATGTGCTTGAGTGTGTTTGGGGGTGGGCACGATAACCAGGAAACCAGGAAGTGGAAAGGACAAACTACCTACCGCACTTGTGTTTTGCTGGAGCTGGGAGATAAATAATCAGTTGAGATTCACACAGACAGAAGAGTCCCAGTAAACAACTGCACAGTAAGAAACAAGCCCAAAAAACCCAACCCGACAACTGGCAGCCTGGACACCACATATGGTGCCTCCGCTTCCTTCAATTAGCCTGCCAGTCAATTTAAAATAAGAAATAGATATATATTTACAAGTAAACATCTGCAAAAAAAGAATGAAATGTTTTTTCGATAAAACAGCTGAAATTGTTTCACGTAAGTGTATTTATATGGAAAAACATAACCAGTAAAAATGTTATTTCTTGCATTAAAACATGTCTGAATCCTGCCTGAATTCCGTATATAGCTCATTAAATCAAGTACTACTACTCACAGTAGAATCAAAAGATGTAAATTGTGAGATAGTACCTCCTTATGAGAGCTTCTTTCTATCTTTTGTGTGATTATTAGTAACTGTAATTGTGAATGGAAGCATCCTACAACAATCCAGTTTCCCATCCCTGATATAAATGACACATGTGATATCTCATAATAAATATAGATTCATACACAGACTTGATTTATCCTCCAGCCCTAGCTAACTGGCACAGGTCTCCTTAGCGGCTGCCTCTGCTACTTATACCCACAACTACCATCTCAGAGGCGAGGGCCAATTATCAGGTTTCAGATAATCATAATCTTTTGATTTGAATAATCTGGTTTGAATAATTGTAACCTCATTTGCTTCTGTTGATGCTTGGCCGGTGTTGTGACTGGAGAACACAGTCCAGATTCATAAGTAAGCAGAGAGTGTCCAACTGCAGGCGCTTTTAATGTGGCTTTATTTCACTCATCTATCGCTGCCTGTTTAAAATATGATTATACACGCAGCGGGTGTTTAGCTGCAGAAATCAACAATCATTTAAATGTCAGCACAAGACAAAGGCCAAGATGCTTAAGCCTGCTTAATTACAAATGCATCTCTTGATGTCGTGTGAAAGATACAATCCAAACAAAACACAAAAAAAAATCCCCTTTTTTGAGAGAATAATTTAGCATAAGCAGCACACGAGCCAAGCATTCGAGGTGAACTGCTTTAATTCTTATAAATTTGTTAGAGCAAAGTTCAAGGCAGAGTGCCAGATGATTTAGCCTGCTAAGCGCTCCACCTCCGCAAAAAAGCCAGCCCAGGCCGAGTCCGGAGAGGAAGACAGGAGGAGATGAGAGGAGAGGGGAGGAGGACGGAAGTTACAAGAGGGCTAGGGTGGGGAGGATTTGACGTAATAAGACGAGAGGGCTCATCTGGAAGAGTTTGACACGCAATGACTGACAACAGTCCAACATGTGAGACAGCTAATTGCAGCCGCACACTCCAAGGTGAAACCATAAAGGAGCCATTTGCTGTGAATTAGCAGCGATGTAGGAGCTCAGGAAAAGTGGCCCTCGCGCGAGCCGCTCACTGTACTACATGGATTTAATCATGCTGAGCCACAGATGTGAGTGATAGCAGCAAGCTTGTTATTTTGCTCAGGGACTCTGAAGCCGTGTGAATGGATGTGCGCTCCTGTTAAATCATAATTGCAGCTGATGCATGTACACAAGAGAGCTTCCAGGGATCACGGACGGGACGCTTTGTGTGTCTCCTTTCAATATACTGAACCGCAACATGATTTCAGTCCCCTTATGGAAATGCACAGGCAGGAAATGCAGAGTGCGATTCAGCGCTCAGCAGTCACTATAAGGTACATGTGGGAGGAAAAACAGGGGATGGTGAGTGGTGCGTTTTCTGTTTGTGCCAGATGGAGACCTATGGGACAGAGAAATTAAGCAAAAGTGCATGTGCCAGATTTGCAGCTCTTCGAAAGGCCACTCAGGACTGGTACTAAGAAAAAGTCAGTCCTGATTGATGTAATTTATTAATATTTAAAAGTACATTGACTGTTTTTCTGTCCAATACAGCAAAGGATATTGGTCCCTCTTGTGCATTTAACTTTTTATTTGACTTGTTAGAATGTATTTAGCTTTAGTTAACAATGAAATGTGAGCCGGTTTGTAAGATTGAAGAGTGGCCTTATCAGCTTCCACCTTAGCCATTTGTGCCATTTAGAGGTATTATAAAGGGCCCATACTTTGCTCTTTTTCAACATGTTAACACTGGTCACAGATGTCCCCAGAACATATTTTTGAAGTTTCTTGCCTATAAATCCACTCAGAAATTCTGTCCAGACCTGCACAGAACATAACATACAAAGTTTGGAAAACTTGGTTCAACATTGTTACGATTATCATTTGGTTTGATTTTACTTAAAGCGGGGTACACAAGATAATCAGGCTGTTTTTCTTCCGACTTTCCCCCTTCCCTACCAAGGACGGCAAATGCCCGATTATCTTATGTCTTATAAGATTATCCTATAAGATTGTGGTCTGAGGTGTGTTAAGAGTGAATTTTTCCAGACAAGCGGATCCAAAATGGTCTGGGGCCGACAATCATAAATATTAAACTTGTTCAATTTTTACAACCAAAAATCTTTGTCATGACTCTGTGAATTGTGATGTGGAACTGAATGTAGCCAAACAAGAAGCGAGCTGACTGAGGAACCAGGAAGCAGGCGTAAATAAAAACAAGCACGGCAAGTTTGGTGGACCTAAGAAACGGAGGACCAGCTCGCATGTTCATATCTTTCATTTAGTTCCCGATTTTCCGTCAAAAATAGTCCAAAGACCACCATTATTCACTCCTCTCATATGTCCTCTCCCATGTTGCGTGTTGTGTTTTCTGGTTGTTGCCATAGAAAAGTTATGGTTGTTGCTATGCTTATTCATCTTCATTTTTGTTAGGTCACGTTTGATCACCCAAGATTTCTGTCTTGGACGACTAGATTCAAGATCAGTGGTGGGACAGAATGGTTATGTGTGTAGTGTGCAATGTTGAGATTATCGGAGCACACCACACACAGTATGATCAAAACTGTTCAATGCCTGATTTTTTATCTTCATGTGTGGGGTCTCTAACAGATAAAAAATCTCTTCAGATTTAGAAAATCCTTATGTGTATACCCTGCTTAATACTGCACTTTGTCAGGCAGACCAAAGCCTGTCAACCTCCTGCTACTAGCTTCAGCCTTTGTTCCTGCTAACCAGCCTAGTGTTGTCCTATTACCAGGAAATTCACAACCTGCTTCATGTAATAACATTGTTTACCTGGAAGCATTCTGTGTGCATTTAGGTCCCTGTTCCCAGGTGGCACAGGCATATTGACCAGAGAAACGTGTGACCATATTCTACACCGACTTGTAGACGTTAACCTGTTAAGAGAGCCAGAGGCTGGCAGTGCTAACAATGCTAACGTTAGCCACACTCTGTCAGTTAAATGCTAGGATTATTTATCAGGACAAATTGGAATCAGCTGGCAAGTACAGCTTTTTGAGACAGTTCCAAAAGCATTCTAATTATATTTATACTAATATTAAGAGTTAGCATGACTTTGGATTGATCATGTAGGACATTCTGATGTCACGATCAGCAGCTGTATCGGCAATAAGTCCTTGGCTGTGCACTAGATTAAACATAATTTTTGAGTATTATTCAAAAAATTGCTATAATTATTTTACCTACCCAGCTCTTCATTTTTATCAATTTGCGGTGACCCCCAGCCTGCCAAAAAGTTACCTTAGATAACATAACTGCAATGAATTTCTTATGTGTTCAAAAACTATTCAAGCAACTCTGTGGCTCTGCACCTAATGAAGTCAAGAATGTCATTAGTTCTTTACAACTTGATGGTTAAGCTAGTTTTTGTTAGCTTATTTAGCTCAACTTAAGTTGAAAACGCAGTCAGTAGGGCTGTGTTGGCGTGGTGTAAAATGCATACTAAACAATAGCTTATTATAGAATATGCAGTGTGTAATGTTTAAGTATGTGGACAGTGTGAAGTGTGTGATTTAAGACACAGCCATAGCTCGTCTTAGCTGGCTTGGTAGCTGTTAGCATGAATATTGTCATGATGGACATTGGAAAAGGATTGTTGTTTGTTTTTGAAAGCAAGGACAAAGGCTGTTATCATGAGATACTGGGTATTTAAAGTCAAAAATGTAATTTTTTGTCATGATTTGGTGCCCCCTGTGGACAACATTCTGTCCTGTGTATCGTCTTTTAATGGTCAAAAATATTGCTTTTTAATACCTGCTTTAGTAAATGGAAGAAAAGTCCTTTAATGCATGCTGTCAGTCGTGTCGATTACACCCACCGCTTAGCAGTAAATAAGACAATTTACCAATAATCAGTCTTGTCACTGATGATTGTTTTCTGTTTTAGGTCGTAAAGAGGCTCTTGTAGTAATTTCAGTCTGTTTCCTTGATGGTGAAAACTTCTCAGAGGGTCTTGAGTTATCTTATTTATGCCAATCACTCAGCATTTTTTTTACTAAAGCTTTAATAAAACTGTGCCAAATAAAAAGCCACAGTGTTAGACTTCGTGCTTCATATGACAGCCAAGACTACAGCCACTTAATATTTATTGTAAATGAAGTCTATGATTTATAGCATCAGTTGCTGTGTTTGGAAAGGCGGGCCGAACAAGTGATATCTCTAAAATGGCACACACTCAAATGATCGTGTACAGAATTTCTCTCCAATGTTCACTGACAGGCAGGTGAAAACAAAATAATGTCTGCAATAATGTGTAAGATAGCGGCAATGACAATACATTTGCTGGGGAGCTAATAATGTGGGCTATGATGAGGTCACCTGAAAATGTGAAATATCGCAGCCATGAGACTTCAATTTCTACTCAAAACACACATAGAGTAGTTTGGAGAGAAATCTGTCATTAATATGACTGAACTGACAGCCTAGCAAATGTTTGCACAGAAACAGCAGCAGCAAATCTTCATGCACTCACTGTGTCATCTTAGGCTTTGTATTGGCCAGAATCTGCCAGAATGATACAAACAAGGTGATATGATGTTTGGTGGTTCAAAAATGGACAAATTGAGAAACTGCAAGTTGTATTTTAAAAAACAGACATTATTATATGTACATAAATATAGTTTATATCAACATGGTCTGTAAATTCTAACATGACCATTTCAAATGAATTCTGAGTTGAATAGACTAAACCCTGCTCGAGGTTTTACTTTGAAGTCTCTCTGCACCTTCCATGTCTGACTTCTTTCTGCTCAGCATACATTGACACATGCTGACAGTGAACTCAGCTGAAAATAAAGTGGAGTAGCACCTCTGGCATGCGCTGCAGGTAGACAGGATTGGAAACCAAAGGATTGTCTACATGGGGAGCTAGTTTCTCCTGAGGGTCCAGCACAGAGGGAACTCTGCGCAGTCAGGGTATGTGGAAATAGGAAGTAAGAAGGCGTAGGTCTTTGTAAACAAAATTATGTTTTGACAGCTTTATTTTGGAAGCGTGTTTTCACCCCTTCCCCTTGACCCTCAAAACAGAGGGCTAAGGGAAAGGGGTGAGACGAAGGGGAAGGGCTAAGGGGTACAATTGGGATTCACCCCAAGTGACAACAGGTATGAGAGAAAAAGATGCAGTCCTGTTCTGTTCTATCACATCAGAGGAGCATTTTTTTAATTATCCAGTAAAGGGTTAATTTAAGGGAAAAAAGTAAATAACAACAGAGTATTTGACTTGTAAAACTAGAGTGTTACAGTATTCACTACACCAGTATACTGAGCACTCTGGCAGAGTATTATGTAGTGAGTTACATCCAACGCTGTATCCATGTATCTAATACACTAAATCAAGCTACAGAGAACCAACAAATCCACTCTTCATCAAACTAAAAACACTGAAATTTCAGGACCTGGTTGACTTCAAGACAATCCAAACCATGTACAAAGTTAAAAATAACCCATTGCCAAATATGGTCAAGAAACAAACCGTTATGAGCAATTTGAGCCTGCAATGTATATCAACTGAAGGAGTAAATTTGTGGAACAGCTGCATTTAAGAAATTAAACGGGTTCAACATCAGGTAGGTTAAAAATATATATAAAAAAATAGCAGACTTAAATGGCATAAAATAAAAGAACAAAGGTATGTCTTGAAACAGTGTGTGTATTAAAATAGATTGGTAATATTTAGATGTTATGTTGCAATGTTTTTACATTTACTGTTAGCTGTATTAATCAGTATCATTTGGTGATTTTTGAATGCCATAGACTTGATTTATTTGAGTTATTTTATTTTTTTAAATAAGGGGTTGAGAAGGTCTTTACTTTATCCTACACCATTTTCAAACAAAAAACAGAAAACATTTTGTGGCTATTCCGTATTTATCTTAATCTGCTGTGGCTTTCTGCTTTGTCTTACAGTACTTTTTTTTTTTTTCAATTTTAAGATATTCAAAATAAACCAATAAAAAAATAAAAATAGGTGAAAAGTTAACTAATCTGTCTGAACTCTAACACAGCTGGCAGCCACCAGTAACTACAGTAATTGTGTAAAATAGCTGCTTCCAAAATGCTGCATTGACTCCATTCTGGACGTAAACCAATGACACGGATTGAACACCAAAATAAATGGATTGAACCAGTCCTGCTACATCATTTAGTTCTGCTGCACAATCTTGACAGTCAAGAAAAAGACTTTCAAAGATCTTTTCAAGACCCCACCAGAGAAAATAAAACTGTCTCTGGTGCAGACCACCAGAAATCAAAACAAACAATTCATTATGTACTTAAATTTGGATGCGTTCATGTTGGATCTTTATATTACTGTAATGAAACAAGCAAGTGCATTTAATATTCATTCAGTGCAGAATGCTATTCCGCGTTCTCTGAACTAGCCCTCTAAACAGCCCTAAAGACCTGTCAAAAGAAGTTATGAAACATTAGTTCAGTTGATTATTTCTTGCTTTTAGTAATACAAAGTGGTACTGTATTTTATTTCATTTGGAATTAGTTGATTAGTTACCCGACAACAAGGTACCACTTGTGAGGCCTGGCATTCATGGAGTGAGATCCACAGCTAAACGTGTGGGTAACACCCTAAAAAAATGCGAAATTCCCTCCACTCTAGGAAGAAAACTTACTGTTCCTCAGTGAAGAGTGAGGAACAGATCCTCAGGTGTTGACTCCCTGGGATGTCCACTATCTTTGACTTCACCAGTCTTACAGAACTTGGTCCTACATTTGGAAATGGTACCGAGGCTGACACCCAAAAAATGCTGTCAGTCTGCATACTGGAACACAATGATCCATTTGCAGAAGATTTTGGCACATTTTTTGAGGGGCGCTATGAACAGTTTGTTGGTTGCTCATTCCATAGATACAGGTTGTACCTCGTAAAATTGACTAATCAGGCTTTCCATTGTTACCTCCGCCAAGGAGGTTATGTTTTCTCCAGGGTCTGTCTGTGTGTTTGTTTGTTTGTTTGTCTGTTAGCAGGATTACACAAAAACTACTGGATGGATTTACATGATTTTTTACGGGAGGTGCGGTTTGGTCGAAAGAAGAAGCCATTACATTTTGGTGGTGATCCGCATAGTTGTCTGGATGCAAAAAATTCCCAAAATTTGCAAAAAGTCCCATAAGTTAATATTGGGCCAATTTTAAAAAATCATACCTCTGACATCAATCGATGGATTCGCTTCAAAATTTACATGATAATATATATATTATGACTCTATCACCAGGGCAATTTCATATGGATACAATCCAGACTGACATCACAAAATAAACATTGAAGTTTATAATGGCAAATCCCATTCATTTCTCCTCCCCTGCTCAGGAGCTCTGCCCCCTTTACGTCATTAGGGGAATTGTAGTTTATTTGCAAACTGGTGTCAACATTTTTCAAGCCTATGTCACTACATTAACCAGCTTCCCTTGCAATGCCAGGGGAGGAGTTCTCCACATGGACAGACATGAGCAGACACTTGGCCATCATATCGGAGTGCATGGTGATCCAGAATTGTATCTTGACGGAGGTCTTAGCTCTCCGAGTGATTTTCTAGTTATAAAATACAATATAATTTTAATATTAAAGGGGAAAAAACAGCAAAATAACATTTCTAAACTTTTTTAAGGTAATTTAGACAGGAATGGTCTAAATTAGTAGCCCTCTAAAATATGATAAATTTTTCAAACAGGACTTTTCTGGGCTTGACTTTCAAATTCAAATTATAGACTGAGAAAAACTTTTTCTTTAATAATCTGCAGAGACCTTAATTTACATGCAGATGACTCACAGACTCTGAATGCACAGTCTTAAGTTCTCTGACAAATGATTATCAGACAGACTTTAATCCAGGACTAGTCAAGGTCATAAGAAAACAGGAGGGTTTGGTTTTCTTCCCCCTCAGGTCACTTGACTGTCACTGCACGCCCAGTGATGTGACTATCTCACATGCACACATCACAATAGTGACTGTAAAACAGTACATCATGCAGCCTTGACCATCACTGTTTACTGTTACAAACATAGCCCTCGCCTCTAAATATACTCCATCCAAGCCTGTGCCAGCTCATCTCATTTTTGTGCATCACACTCCCCAGTGGACTGCAGTATGACACACATACATGCTCATACTCATACACAGCTGGTTAATGGGAACCTGGACGACAACACATAGCCATAGACAACCTGTCAAGCTCTTGGAGGGCAGCGCTAATGTGATCCCACAGCTCTATCAGAGCCACCGCTGGGCCCAGTGTTTTATTACAGCGCATGGGGGACAGACACAGGCACAGATTGGAAAGGAAGAGGGAGACTGTGTGACCGAGGCGCGTTGATATAATGGCCCGACCGGCTCGAGTGATATACAGTACAGGTGAGCCTCAGGGAGAGAGAGCAGCCCACTAACCAAGCAGCCAAAGGAGATGGAAGCCGAGGACAGAGGGATGTTAGTATGTTTTTCTCAGAATCACACAAGAGGAGGGAATGGAGATCTAAGAGCTGAGAGACAGAAGAGCTGCTGCTAGACTGCAGCTCAATACGGATCTTTGTGCCGCTGCCTGAGGAGAGATTACAGAGCTGTATTCCAGGAGCTGTTGTGGGTGTGAGAAACCAAATGGAATGAAATGAAGTCCAACAAACATCGATAGGCTTCCCTTCCCGAGGATTTAATGACAGCTTTTCAAGTCAACCCTCTCACTACGGCGCTAGAACCTGTAGCTTATTCGAGCTATATTTCAGCATTTATTATATTCAAGCCAATGCATATAATTTATGTGTCAAATCTGCCATCAATCACAGGCGATAATTCTGCTAATATTCTCGTTAACTCCCACTTCTTATCCATCAATCAGAGGCAGAGGCAGACACCCGCTCGATTGTTGGAGCCTGAGTACAATGCAGATTAAGACGAGGGATTCTGGCTAATCAGAGGGCCACATCTGCACGACTCAGTCAAGACGCTGGATCAACCTTTGATCTGTTGGGAACTAGCAGAAGAACCAGGATGTCTGATTTTTCCCAACAACTACACGAAAGACACAATCTGGCTTCTCCGTCTCACAGCTTCAAGGCAAGCATACACAGAAAAAAAGCAATGCCAATGTAGGGGTGGAAAAATCAAAGAGTTTGTAAAATATATTCAAATAATTTTTAAAAAGCATTTAGTAGGACAATATAACAGATATTGATATAATGTTTGTTGACGGTGATTCTAAAAATATATGCTCAGTTAAGGCTCAGTTAATAGTGCGGTGGAAGAGCGTCCCTCAGTCCCCATCGGCCTGTTTTCTCATTTGTTGACACTGCTCTCGCTCACTCTCTATTCACTTGTTTGAGGTTTAATGCTGAACCACCATCTTTGAAATAAGAGTTTTTATCTTTTTAAAGGCAAAAAAACATGTTTTGAAAATGTGACATCTTTGCATGAAGAACGTCGCGAAAGTTTTTGAGCAAAGGGCAGCACTCTAGATGTCCTTTTCTGTGATTGAAAAAAAACAGTATTGGATGTTAAGTAGGACTGACAATACTGGATACTGCAATATTTTTTTTCTCCAACATTGTTTTTATTAGGCAACTTTCAAAGCGTATGCATCAACAACTCATAAAAAAGTAAATCTTTGCTTAAGAATTATAAATGTATTGTGTTTGACAGCACTACTTAAAAAAAGGTTGTTAAAAAAGCCTTAAAGGTATTAACACTAGGACTACTGAGGTAGCCATTTTGACTGTTTTCAGATTTTGCAGGACTGTAACTTTGTGAAAAATACACACAGGCAGCTACAGGACCCTGACTATCTGTAAGTGTCTGCATAATTTCCTCTTAATTTTTATTTACAGTAATTCTACCAAAACATAAGAGAGTTCTGAGTGTTTCTACCCCAAACTACCACAGTGGTCATTTTGACCTACACAGTTGATGACTGGGCTACTTTTTTACCATGCGTAATGAGACACAATTTACCCTACTCTACTGAAAAGAGAGAGAACTGAGCTGTGACACTGTGCACACGTTCAGGGTCATCCATGTACCTCACACAACCCCACTTTAAAAAACCAGAACTAACCCTTTATGTGATCATTTTAAATGGTATTCAGAACTGCATTTTTACCTTATTTATTGATTTCAACTATCACAACATTTCAGATCAATACAGTCTTAAACGTGTTATTACTGAACATGTACGTAATATTTGAGCAGTCAGTAGTTTAAGATTTGTTTGAGTGTCAAAAATATTCTCATATTTTCAGTATATTCAGCACCATGTTACTGCGCCTTCCCCTTTTTCCAGCAGCTGCATTAAAGACTCAATCTGGCCTTAGTGTTGCCTTACTGCCTCAAAACGCCAAGCCAAACACTCTCAAAAATTTAACAATGTCATTCTACCACACCCCATCGGGCTTGGAGGCGAGCTTACTCTGGCTCAAGAGTCACTCTCGCCATAATCACCCCGTCAAAGACAGAGCAAAAGAGAGAGAAAGAGTGGGAGAGAGAGAAACGGAAAAGAGGAGCGGAGGTGGGGGACAGACGAGAGGCAATCCAGCCGTGCAGAAGTAGCTCACATTCGTATTTATAGACTGATGTCCCACATCTTGTACCAGCAGTCCAAAGTGCAGAGAGCAACAAAAGCAACAAAAAGGTCTGGATTGAATTCAGAAGGAAAAAAAGAGATACCAAAGATAGTGATGTTTTTTTTTCACTTTTGGTGGTACACAACCAAAGAAAAACACTAACTCCAGTCTGTATCATTTGGTTGAAAGACATGAAAATTTCACTTAACCTGCTACAAGGTTCAGTAAATAAGTAAACAAGCACTTTGGGCTGTATTTTTCCATGAAACACACTGAGACAGTGACTCCGTGCTATGATTTTTATCAGTTTTTCCTCTAAAGGGGTGAACAAGAAAGAAAGATCGAGCCACTTTAGACACGTCAGGGCGAGAAAAGGCTCTTCAGTTTTGCAGCAAACATCACTTATACTGGAAAATATCACCTCTGCTTCTAGCAAAACACAGTGCAGAATTACATCACACTGCCAATCTGATACCACTGTGGCCCTTCTTGTTGGGAATCCTGTCAAACAGCTTGTTCCCAGGAATGAAGCGTCTCTTTTTCTCTTTTCCTCCAGCACACATACACACAAAGACAAAGCAATCTTTTTTTTTTTTCCCCTTCCTTCGTCTCCCGGACATATCCATTTCTTTGCTGAATCAATAATCAAAGGCCTTTTTCTTTCTGTATCGCTGTCAGTCCTTGCAATCCAGCAGTTCAGTCTGAATTGATGAATATTAATGGTTGATTATCAATTCCCTTTGAGCAAAAACACATAGAATGCCGCTGCGGATAAAAGTGTTGGACAATGGGATGAGGCATCAGTCAATTTAGCACATCTGCAACACAATTCAGCGGACTGAAACCCCCCTTCATTATCAATCCTAGCACACCATATGCTGAATGATGGCCAGGAAGTAAAAGGAGTCTGGAAAAGTTAGCTCTGAAGCTGATATTCATGTGCTAACCGCCATCAATCGGCCTGCACGTTACAAAGGAAACACGTTCTGATTCCTCTCTGGTGCAAACACGACAATTTGTCCACAGTTTGTCTTTTGTTCTAAGGCAGTGTTTTGCCTTTAATGGCCTGATGTAAATGAGTGTGTGCTCTGTGAGTGAAAAGGCAGCAGCATGGTGGGAGAACATGGCTGATGACACAGACCACTGACATAGGCATCATGATAAAATGAAGTGACAAGATTTGTGACAAGATTTGTTTTTAGGGCTTTTATGCCTTCATTTGATGAGTAAAGAACAACAAATATAGGAAATATACTAGAGAGAGTGGGGAACGTGAGAAAAAGATGAAGGCATGTCCTTGGACTGTCCACTCCTAAGACCACAGCCTCCATTCAAGGGCTGCAACCATGCTCCTTGAATCTTACTGGAGTCTTATCACTCGAAATTAAAGGGACATTTCAGTATTTTTTTAAGTTGGGTTGTATCAGGTACTTGACAGCAGTCAGTGAAGTGTCTGAAAAGGCTCCCAACAGCGTTGCACCTTTAAGGAGAAAGAGCTCAGGCTACTGGTAAGGTACACTGTTGGTAATGGGTACAGTTATTATGTGAAATCGAGTAAGTGTTACGTAAAAATGAGACACAAAATCATTTTGGGTTGAATGTGTGATTTGGTGAAAAATTTCACAATGCTTTATTTTTTGTCCAGGACGTCTCTGTGTAAGGGTTAGAATAAGAATTTCTCTTCTGTAAACTTCATTAAAGCAACCCCGTGCATCCACAGTAAAAGGAACGCCATTGTCATTTGAGTCAAAACCACTTATATTTGGTGCACAATTAGTTTCTTCTGCTGTTGTTGTGTCTTCCTGAGTCCATAGAGCAAAACAGCAAACAGGTGGAATCAATGTGCACAGGTGTAAGAACACATAGATGTTTGCTGCATCATAAATTAATGCTAAATGCAGCGACTTCCTGGAGGTAAAATGAAGTGCTCTGAAATTTTTTGCTGAATAATACATTCTACCCAACATAGTTTTGTGGCTCATTTTTACAAAAAGCTCACACTATTACGTGACATAACTCTACCAACCAACAGCAGTGAACCTTACTGGCAGCCTCAGCTTGTTCTCCTTGAAGGTACAGCACTGCCACTTCACTGTTCACAACCCAGCTTCAAAAGTAGTGAACTATTCCTTTAAGTTGTCAATCTCAAGGTTATTGTAATTTTCTGTTTTTTGTTTTTTTTTTTCCCCTAGCACTTATTTTTTTATTCTGTTACTCAAAATGAGACATAACAGAGCACATGAACATGTGGTGATGAAGAGATGTCACAGTGATGGCTGCTGTATTCAAAGAAGCACCACCTGACAGGGCTGAGCCGTGAGTACTTACTAGTGGTGTGTATTTGCAAGAATCTGGCAATGCAATACATATCATGTCACAGGGGTGATAAAACAATACATTTTAACATATCCCCAGGGCCTAAGCAGGGCAAAATACTGCCTTTTCTCTTAGAAATTATTATTTTAGAAGAACTGACAATGTGATGTGAAAAAATACAGTTTCTGATCAGTTTTATTTATATGGAGCACTGCTCCCAAAATGAATAAACTTTATTTTCTGTCCTATAAAGCTATAACATACCAATACTAGCGATGCACAATATTGGATTTTTGCAGATGTCTGTCATGCTGATACCTCTGAACTCATTATCCCCAATACCAACATGTGTTTTTCAGAATCACAAAGTCTTAACTCCAGGATAACTGACTTGTTGCTTCAACATTTTGAGTCTATTTGTGCAAGTTACAGATTTACAGATGTAAGTTACATCTCTCCATTAATGTGTGATCGTAGGACTTTCGGCCGTAAATATCAGACCTTATTAGCAATGATCCAATAATAAAGTAAAAAATCCCACAGGCTTTAAGTCAAGGGGCCCTATGCTGACAGCATGAAGCACAATAATGATCCAGTTGACCAGTTAAAAACTTCTGTGCAAAGAAACCTTATCAATTACGAAAATGTCTAAATAAAACCATCAGGATCAGACTCCTATACGTAGACGGTGGACTGTTTACTATACCTCAAATAACTGTGGGCTTTAAGCAATTTGTTTTCTCATTTTCCTTAAAATCCTTGGCTCTATTCTCTATGGAGTGTGCAACCAAGGAGAGCTGAGAAAAAAAAAAACACACAAACAAATCCATGGATGCAAACAGAAGTGCATGTTAATTTGCTTTTTAAACAGCATGGGTGCACAGATTATAAATGATACCTATGTTTTTAGTAAATAGCGGATGACACCTGCGCCGACCATAAAATACGACCCAAGGGAACCAACAGGATGCCATCTCCCATGTTACAGTTATAGGATAGACAAGTACACAACACTATTGCTGTTTCTAGGTTGAGCCATCATGGTTTTGTTTTTACCAGCGTATGTTTGACTGTTTATTTGTTTGTTTGTTTGTTAGCAAGATTAGGCAAAAAACTACAGGATGGATTTAGCCTAAAATTTTCAGGAGATGTTGGTAATGGCCCAACTTAAAAATGATTAAATTTTGGTGGTGATCCAGATTAGTGAACCATTGTTTTTTTTGCTCAATAACTGTCTAACTAATAATGATATAATTCATTCATTCTGAGTGCTAGGTGTGGGTTTTCAGGGTCAGTGAATCATAATATGATGGTAACTTTATCATGGAACCATTGCTTACAGATGTAACAGTAATACGTGAGCTACCTCAGTGGAGGTTTGTGCTCTCTGAGTGCTTTCTAGTTTCATAATGGGTTGTCCATAGCTTTCTGCTCTGTTGGAGTTGTTTCAGCCTAAAAATGGTAAAGTTGGGTTTGTTTGTGATTACCAAGCTCGAGTTAGAGATTTTTTTGTCCGCCACAGAGCTTACAAGCAATGATCCAAGGACAAAGTGAAAAATACCATTGGGAACCAACAGGATGCTAACTACCATGTTACAGTTACAGGAGAAACAACATAACAGCACAATCACCCATAAATGTTCATGGCCCTGCTTGTGATCGGAGTTAATTTTTTTATCTGTCACTGTTCTTCTAACACCACAAAGATAAAAAAAATGGCTGAATTCAATGATGAAATAATTGCAACATTTGATGAAAAATTGTCCTAAATATTCAGATATAATTTAATTAAGAGCTTTCTCCTGTTGCAATCTAGTGGTCTACATGAGAGCCTTGAGTCTTTGAAGTGAAATCACCCACCGGCCATAAACAGAGCAACCACACGTCCCCCATGCTGAGCCTGCGAGAGCGACACGTCCAGGCACATCTACCTTCACACTCCATTTGACTGTTTCTATTCTTAATGATGGGTTATTTCTGAACGCTCCTTGGCTCAATGATGAGTAATCCTCAAAAATCCCCTCCAACACCGTGTTCCTTTTAAGCTACAGCCGAGCAACAAGCTTTCACAGCTGTCTCCTGTGCTTCACTTTAACAGGTACTGCACGCCTGCCTCCCCGACGCCAACGGGACTGACGGGGGCTGACGAACACGCCGCTCGGTGAATCACAATGTCAAGAAAACGACGTGCTGGAGAAGAAACAGCGAAAGGGAAGGGTGCTGTCACGCCTTGTGGCCGTCCTTCCCGCTCTTCCGCTCCCTCTAACCCCCCCTCCCTCTCCTTTCCTTCCTTTGCTTTCCTGCATTTATGCTAATCGTCTGCGCTGAGAGAGAGAGCACTGAGAATGACACACTGCTAAAAAATCAATGGCACAATCTCTCCGTCCCTCTCACAAACACTATCTCTCACTTGGCTCCTCGGCGCAGTTTGAGGGGAACCCGGCGCACGCAGAGCTTGGGCAAGAAGGGGAATCACATATAATTAAACCTTAGACTGCTCCTGCAATACAGACCCATTCAAGTCCAATCTTGGCCTGGACTTCCTTGATAATAGGAGTCACAATCGAGGACACAGGCGCCCTCACACACAGCGGTGGAATCTGTGCAGAAAACAGAGATGTGCAGCCCATCTGAATCACGCCTCCCACCAGTTTGATTCATTTTTTAATTAAAGGTCGGGGAAAAAAGGAGAAGAAAAGGAGACACAAGGAGCAAGAGGGAGGGAGATTTATCGCCTTTAACATAATACGGTGCCATCTTGGTTTAACATAGGACTTATCTTAGCTCTGCCAGGCATACTCATGAGCACTTAACCTTGCAGTGAACGCGAGCCATCATCATCGCCTTGCAGAAGGCAAAGCGGCGTTCTTCGTCATCCGGATCTGCCCCCTGCTACCACACGCTCGATACTCGGGCGTCCTTCAGCGAGACAATGCTGATATCCATGACCGACCTAACCTGCAGTCAACTTTGTGGAGAAGCGTTCAGCGAGGCCTTTAGAAGAGGCATTCTTCATGAGCGTGAGCACAGCTAGATTTTGTGCCAACGAGAGATTGTTTTACACTGGAGACAAAGTGACACGGCAGAGTGTTTCATTGCATCAGCATCATAGGCCAGGTTAGGTTCTAATGAAAGATCAAGATTCATGAGAAGTTACCAGAGATGCAGATTTTTTTTTTTTTAATGCCAGCTAAGATTATAATTTCTTCTTTTTGTTAAAGATTTCAGTATTTGTATTTGATTTTTTTCTGCTTTGCTAGTTCAGAATTAAAAAAATATAATAATAAGAAGAATTTGGTCATTAAGGCCTGGGTAATGTGGACCAAAAGTCATACCTCATTTTTTTGTTTGTTTTTTATAGGGCACTAGTGCTTAGAATTGATACCATTACCATGTATTTCCGCAATAGGCAACAACAAATGACTGACATAATATCAATATGACTTATGTTTGTCAACTCTCCATTACCATGACCTTCTCTTTTAAAGACTAAAATGACTTATATAAGCCTAGAAATATCAGACATTGGCAAAATTACAATATCATAAAATAAAATACAAGTAATTAACATAAACTTGCACAATTTGCACGTCTTGGAGCTCTATTTTTGATTTCATGTTATACTTCTTTAATAGTTAAATTAGATGCTTTATTTGAGTTATAAACTGATGTAAAACAAGTAAAATAACATTTTAATTTTTAAAATCACATATATGAACAATCAGAGATGATAAGGTAAAGCATTAAGACAGGTTATTACATTCTGTCCATATTATGCTGTCAAATGGGATTTACAATATCTATCCAGTATGTATTGACTGTGAATACTGGCATGAATATAAATATAGAAATTAAGTTTTCGGCTGTCATCTGCTAGTTTCAGCATAAGTTGCTTCCCTTTTTTATCATCAAAACTTGCTGACAAAATCAAAAAAACGCAAATGTTGTACTCAAACATTGGAACATTTCTGTATATTGATTTTCTGTCATTCGTAAAGAAGAAAAAGAACGTTGTCTAAATTCTGTGAATATGACAGAAGCATTTGAAAAAAGCGAATGGAAATACTGAATTAAACCCTTTTTTCAGATCTATTCCAGGATATTCATACAATTTAAATAGTGTCCTATAAGGTGCTTGTTCCAACAACTTCCTCAGTGTTGAATATATTTGTTTGCTCAAGACATGTGCTGCAGTTTGACTGCATCTGTCCTTATCAAATGCAATAAATTACAACATACCGGGTGTTTGAGACTCATCATTTATATAGAACCAATAATATGACAGTTCATCTACAGACCAAACCATTTAAGGATGTTATTTTACGGTCAACAAGCCTATTAGCGTAGGTGGTTTACCAGTCATCATTAACTGGCACCTTCAAGGCCTCATCAGGCCCCCCACCAAATTCAGAAAATGGAAGTTGGAAGTTATGTTGTGGTTTCTTTTCTTTTCTTTTTTTTTTTTTTTTAATTTCTCTCCAGTTTTTAGAGCAACCCCAAAAGACGACCCAACCTGTGCAACTAAAGTTGAAGAACTATTCAGCAGAAAATCTTCACACTGAGCATCAGGCTTTGCATCTTTTTTTAAACAACATATCAATATCAAGTAAATTGACCTGACCATATGTCTTGTTTAAAAATATATAATCATCTGTCTTAAAAACTCTGTGCATCGCCCTGCCCTAGATCCAGTCTTGGTATTCGGAGCTAAGCTTTGGTCGCAGAGGCCTTGGTTTGTGTTTGTTTGTTCCAGCATCCTGATGAGCAGCCATTGTAGAATCCAGCAGAGGTTGCCTAATTGACTTGCTTGAAAAATTAATGCATCACTTAACAGCATTTTTGTGTTGGTATTGTGTTTAGAAAGCACAGGTGTAAATCCCGCATGGTGGCATATATTTAATTGATGCAGCCAAATGACAATGCACCACTTAGAGGAGCAAAGATAAAAAAAGAAGAAGTGAAATTAAAAGTTTTCACAAGGACTGATTCTTCATGTGTGACAAAATAAATGCTAGCACTTTTTTTTCCTCCTTTAATTCTGCCAGGTGCCACTTCTGAAGGCTTAAAAAAACAAGTCAACGCACTACAATGACAATATGTCAGACACATGAAAGGCATACCCACCAATTATCAAATGTTAGGCATGAAACACTGTTTGCAAAAGCTATTACTGAACACGATCAAATATTGTGCTTGATGGCGTGCATTCGTGGCCATGCCAGAGCGGCTGGATGAGATTCTGGGGGGGGGGGGGGGGGCAAGCGGGGCTGCCAGGCTGACTCTCCCCAGGTGAAACCCAGCAATGAGCTGTGAACAAGCTGCTTTGGCCGGGCTGGCCGGCAGCCTCTCCCTTCCCCTCGCTGCCTGAAACCTGCCTGACACTTTCACACGGGCCAGGGAGCAGGTGGCCCTTAGCCGCAGGATTAGCCTGCAGTTGTGTTTGCAGCAAAGACGGAAAAACAACCAAAACTCACATCTATCCATTTTAATGGACAAAGGGTAAAAAGTGGGGTTTTTTTGGATGAAATTAAACTGGAAAATTGAAAAGGCATCTGCTTTTTGAATAACAAGATTAATCTTGTGAAAAATAGGTGGACATGATATCCATGGTATATGGCAGACATTAGTTCAAAAGTTAGCATTTCATACATCACCGGTTTAAAGGACGTACATATCTGCAGAATGTACAAATTAAGGACAATGTAAACTATATTGGATTTTTCAGCACCTCCGCTGCAGTTCTGTTCTTATCCATCCTCATTCCTTCAGAGTTAAAGTGTGCTCTAAGGTCTGAAGGTTTAGATCTGAAATACAGCCGGTTTGATATTTTACTCAAGAGGAAAATTTTTTTAGTGTGTCCACTGAAGCAGGAGTATCTCAAAGAACCATCATGCAAACCTGGTGTTTGAATAATGAAACTGATTTTATTTTAAAGGAATAAACTTCTTAATAATTTTTAATTTGTAAAAAGCACTGCAGAGCTCACTGTCTGTCAGCAGGTTGGTTCAATGCTGTTTGTAGAAGCTTGTTCTTACTGTTACTGTTGAAAGAATGTTTCACAAAATGTAAATTAACTCCATATAAGTTCTGTGTTTTTATTACTGAATTGACATGTTGTCTTGTTTCTATAACAAATAGACTTTCATATTAAGAGTAACAGCTCATGCTAATATGTGGCTTGTTTGCCAAAATTCAGTAGGTGTTTCCAAACTCATCATAACCAATACTGTTATGTTTATGGTAATGAACTATAAGTCTCTCCTCTACTGTACTTTACATGTTACTGTTAAAACACTAAAACATTAATGATGAATATATTCCTCTAAAATAAAGACATTCAGCCACATGAAAAGCTCTCTCTTTGAATAACATGGACATTAAATGAAAAATGTACTTTGAACAGCAACATCAAGAATAAATACACATATTTATTTGTATAATTCCTGCAGGTGCCTGCCTTCTTCTGTGTCACTGGATGTGAGCGAGCGATGCTAGGAGGCAGACCATGTTCAGAAAATAAATGAGCCGTTATCAGACACCGAGGGCCTTGCACTGATATGATGAAGGCTTTTATTTTGAAAGTCAGTCCCACTGAAAATGTTCTAAATAATTCAAGTGAAAAAATAGGCTTTTATTTTGACAGTGTAGACCACTTAAGAGAATATATAGCAATCAGTCAAGTTCATCTACCTTTTAGTCACATTCACACATGCTCCAGAGCCTGAATATTCACTATATTTACCAGGGTTAGTGTGTGAATGCAAACATTGGCTCCCTTATTTTTCCCCTGTTTTCATCCCTCTGGTGACTGCCATGCAACCTCCTGCTGAGAGGGACAGGTGTGAACAAGCAAATCAGGTCATTTTCTTTCACGATTTTCCCAAAATCTCCTCCATCCATGTGGTGCACAAGTGAAAAAGACTTCCGAGAGAGAGAATCGGGGCTGTAACAATGTGGGAGCACTGTGACAAGTAAAAATGGAGTTGATGCTGTCTGGTTAAAATTAATCCTACAAATTGAATACCTGAATGTTAGATATGGCCAGTATGTGTGTGGTAGAAACTGGCAGAAATCAGCTTTAAACTCATTCAGCTTTTCTACAGATATTAACGTCATGCTGCCAAAATCAGTTGGATGTTTCTACAACCCTTGACAAATATAGAGGGTGACCAAAAGCACCAACCTACAGATAAAACAGACAGACATTAAAATTAAGAACACAAGGTTTCTACCTGGAAGTGACAATGTGTGAACACAAACAGCAGGTTTTTCACTTGGGCTTTACCCTCCTCTGTTCCTTCACTGTCTGACATGCAAACTGCTGAAAACCTCCACTAATTAAGAACAAGTGCAAGCAAGTAAGGATGTTTTTGGGGATGGATAAGCCCAACATTTTCTAGAAAATTCAAGGGTGCATATATGAAAGGAGATTTTGGATGCTGCAAACAGGAACCTGCGAGCACTTTAACAGATGAAAATGTGCCCTTTTCATGGAGGTGGTTCTTTGAATGTAATAATTATCATCATGGTCACATAACTCAGCGATGATGTAAAAGGCTGATATATTTCTGTAATAAACATGATGGAAATGTTAAGATCTGCTGACATCCTTTCACATGCAGGGATGGTCAGTGTTGGAGGAGTCTCTGCTGATACCCAGTCTGCCTGTATTTCCAAGTTGATTTGGCTGATACTGATATTGATATACTGATGTATTTATATGCAGTAATGACTGAAAGTGGGTTCTTTTTCACTACATAAAACATTAATTTCCATTAGTAGCAGTTATAACAACAGAGAAACAACCTGCTGACAGAAAAGATGTCTTGATTTTATATGGGGCTTTACTTTCTAATCAGAATGAATTATCTTAATTTAACATTATGTTCCCAAAACTCATTAAATGCTGATATATCAGGCTTTATTACCAGCATTAAATATGGCCAAAATATGAGTTTCTATCTATATCCAGTGACCCAATATTTAAACAAATAAATCTGAATTTATTTTCTTTTTGGACAGTTTCAATATCGATGCAGATACATGTAGTTAACTTAACATGTTTTAATAACACCTATATTACATACAGACTTTTCAATGGTAACAGTTTACACAAATGTTTCTTAATATTGGGGCGCAACCCTTTAGGGGGACTTGGCCTTTCTGTGCAGGGGCATGGACACATTTGGGCCTGGACCCCTTGGAATTTGATTGGCCACCTCAAATGCCCATCCAAAACCCTGCACTGTGAGTGGCTATTTGTCATGTTAGAGGTGGGATTTATGTAAAATTGTTGTGGGCTGTGCAACAGATGGTTTCTGCTGGGTTTATTTTGTTAATGTCTTCTTTTTTCCTGTACTTAATTTTCATATTTTTATAAAACAGGTCAGAGCAAAAATTAATCTCTATCTCTGAAAGATTTGTTGATTTGACATCTAATAATTTGGTCCTTTTTTTGTCACTGCAATACAAAAAGCGTCCATGTCTTCCATTTCTGATCACATAGTTCCTCTTGGTTAATGTTGTCTAATGTGGACCTTCACATTTTGTTAGAACTTCAAATAGTGACTTCAGCAGTTTATTTGGGTCTTTAAAGAAACAAATCACAAATCAAAGAGTTGACATCCTCTTTTTACACCCTTTTTAAGGTAACATAGGGCAGAATGTAAGTCATAATTCATGTGTAGAAGTAAAATATATGGCAAATATAAACTACTGATATCTGTGTTCAGACACTAATATGTAAGGGAGAAATTGGTATCAATGAAAAAATGTAATATATTTAGAAAAAATCTCAACTTGATCATTTTGGGACTTTGCGAGTGGTGGGTGGAGAGAGCATGAAAAAATATTAAACTCTAAGGGAGCACACAACAGAATGTGACTGAGAGCCACTGGTTTAAACTAAGCTCTGCAGCCCTTTAAGGAGCTACAAATGGCAATGGAAACACTTGCCGGTGGAAAATATGCCTTGTTGTCCAATGGAGCTAACACTCTCTGATCAAATAAATCATCTTAATTTAACAGGTTTGCAAAACTCCACACACTAAATGCTGACACGTCAAGCTTTAAGTTAATATCAGCAGAATGTTCACATTTGTCAATACTTATAGTTTTAAAGGCAATTATCTGTCGATATCGATGTCATACTACTAACATCCTGTATCCTCAACAATTGTGTTTTCAAGTTCAGATACCAATATCATGAAAAATATTGAGCATTCCTACTTAAAAGCATTCATTTATCAGAATCAGATATCAGCTATACTCATATATTGAGCATCCCCGTGTAAAAGCTCCACAACAATCTGTGAACTGCAACACAGTATCCTTGCTTTCAAGGACATCCAGTGGAGCCAAAATTGTTGCAACTGTCATTTCATTTGAGTTTAATTACCCCCCCCCCCCCCTCACTCTCTCTCTCATCCCCATATCTCTACCTCCCCCTTGACAACTCCAAAAACCCTCCCACTGCCCATGGGAAAGGCTGAAAAAAAACGGAGGGAGCATTCAAATGGCCGAATTAATGTTTCCACACGATAAGCAAGCTTAATATAATGCTGACAATCACAGCACTCACCCTGCCAACTAGAATTGGATCGGGTCCAGAAAATTCCTCCAGCACAAACATTTGATTCCAAACCCATCCTCTCTTGGCGCGGCTCAGTAATCTTTGTCCTTCGCCAGGGCCGCTTGTGGCCGCCACCGCCGTCGCGGACCCACCAGTTTGTGTACTTTCAGACTGGCCCGCGATGGGAGTCATGGACACGCAGGGAACACAAGTAATCCACAGCAGCAGCAAGGACATCCACAGATCCATGAGCATCTCCTCGGACAACTTTGGCATCCTGTCGTTGTGCTTGGTTTGGTTTGGTTTGGTTTGTTTGTTTGTTTGTTTGTTTCTCTTCTCTGGTTTCTCTGGTTTCCAAGCCTCCTTCACTTCAGATCAACAGCTCCTTCTTAGATAACAAGAAAAGGTTACTTGTGTCCTCTTTGAGCGGCGCTGCTCGCATTCATGGTGCGATAAAGGTCACTCGCATGGCTTGGCATGCCTCCATAGCAGTTGGTGAGGGAGTGAGGCGCTCTGCACAGCATCCATTTGGCGTTATTCCGAAGGGGAGACCTAGGAGGGAGCAATTGAGAGTTTGTTAGTTACCTTTTAGTCCTGTTCAGAAGAAGAGAGCTGGGAAATCAAAGTACAACAAACATTTCAAGAAATCAGACAAGACAAATTAGAGGAAACAAAATAGACTTAGCTTTCTAAGTTGAGCAAAAAGGTCCAGAACAGAATATAATCTCTATTTTAACATGTGAGAACAACTAAAATGATCTTCCTGTTGCAGCCGTGACCCTTTATTCCTATCTTGTCTCCACATTATTTTGCACAAACTGAACAACAAGCGCGTTGTCTGTTCTCCAAGGCTATTCAGCCCACAACATCAGATTGCCTTGCTTTAATCTGTCGCACTGGGGGATTATCCTTGAAAGATTTTGAGCAATTACATGTTTCCTATGATTATGACTTTGATAATACATATTGGGTGAAAGGTTATGGACTAGGACGAGATTCCTGAAAATTTAAAGCGTGCTTGGAGATGGTGTTTGATTCTTGATAGGTGACATAAGAGGCTGCAGGAGAGCTTTGCAACGCAGCTCAGTGATACTAGAACATTCATCCATGTGAGATGACTGTGAAGCCATTTAGATGCATTTTCTACAACATTAAGGAGGAACTATTGTTTTTTTTTTAACAATAAAAATGATGCAAAGTTGTTTCCCCAACATAAAAAAGTGCAATCAAATGTAATAAATCCCTGAAGGAGCAACCACAGTGTAAAATCAGACTGGAAGGACGCAGCCAAATGTAAATTTTGCCCTTTAATCAAAAACAGTTTTAGCTGTAATATCAATTGAATTCGCTCAGCCGTGCCTGCGAGCATTGTGCACCAGAATGCAAAAAGAAGAGGAGCGAAAACGCACAGACACAAAAGAGGGGTGCTGCATGTGAGTTTGACATGCAGGTGGACCTGCTTTGGCACGGCATGGCTAAGAATGGCTTTAGTGCTCGTGTTAGTTCTGGTAACTTTTACTCTGCACTGCGATCCAAGGACAAAATGCTGTTCCACCTGAAGCCACCTGCAGTTTTGGAGTGTGGATTAATAAGATTCTCGAAATAGTAACCAAGAGACTAAAATAATAAAGGAAAAACACAAATAAGGGAACATAAGCCTGTTTTTCTAAATAAAATTACGCACAGTTTGGAATTTCAGCCTAAATTCTTGACGTGAAAAATGCCCTGTCCCTTCTTCCTCTCACTCTCTCTTAAGCGTATTTCAAGTCACGGTGGCGCGTGACTAAGCCGGAGGTTTCAGCACCACGGGGGGAGGACAGCTCCCCGCCAGAAAAGCAGCCGGTCCAGACAGCTCAGCCAAGAAGCGAGCGCCGGTTGCGGCGGAGAAGCTGTCCAAGGTAGCCCCCATTTCTCCCCATCCCTGATTCATAGCCTGAGAGAATAAAGTTCACCCGCCTTTCTTTTGATTTTACGCATTATTCGTGCAGCACAAATAAGCCCCATCAACCAATTCCTCCTTTTTTTTCCTGTGTCTGAAGTTTTTTCCTCGCATCAGACATCAGGTCCAGCGGGTTCTCCTCCGTGAATCGAATGTGGCACCATTGCGCACAAGCACTCCAAAATACGGCTATAGAAAGGCAACTGAGCAGCGTGTTTGTGATCAATCCCGCGGCAGAGAGGCAGAAAACAGCGAATACAGGCAAAAGGCTAAGTTGCAGACCTTTCTGTAGACTTGCTCTGTCACTCCGTCAATCGTCTCGCGCTTGAAAATGTGCTGGAAAAATGCACCGTGTCCCCGCAATGACGGAGAAGTCCCTTCCCTAAACATCACAGCACATGAGGAGTACATGTCAGATTGTACTTACTATTAATACTTGAATCCTGCTCCCTTGCTGCATCATTTCACCCTTTTTATGTTGTCCTCCTGCCACAAAAATACGCAAAAAAAGAAGTCCGCTGCGTTTCTTTCGAGACGCCGAGAAGCTGGAATACAGACGGAGCAGCGAGAGGGTCTAGAAATCCTTCCTCCTGCCTTTGCGGTTTGTCTCGGCGAAGTGACAGACAGTAGTGTTAGTGTTATGTAGTTAAGAGCTCCGACAGGCTCGCTGGCCGACTGGAAAAGTGAGGAGGAGATGGAGGAGAGAGGCACGCCGGTGGAGAGAGCCTCCCCCCTCCGCGCCGCTCATTGGGCTGATGAGGAGCCGGGTCAACAGGCGCACAAATGAATGCGTGCCGCTCCGCCCGGGCACGAGCGCGCAAGAGAAAAAGGTGAGCGGCTCGAATTACAGGCGATGGCTGCGGATAGGTGTGCGCAGGTAAAAGTGTGGTTACTTTGTTTCATGTCTTTAAATTCCTGCTCTTCTCCTGTTGTTGTTGAGGTGTGGGCGCGCGAGTTAAGCGCGTAAAATAAAGCAGCTGAAACCGGACACGGACACCTGATAGGGCCATGAGCGCTTTTACCATGAGGTAAAGGTAGACAATGGCGTGGGGCCTCGTGCTCCAGGTGGCCTCAAGATATAGAGAATGTCAGCAGGTAGACGTCTGAAATTACTTTCGGTGACTGAAACGTGTTTAAAATGATAATCAGGATCAAGACTGAATAAAATGGCATCGACTTCTTTTCTAATCATCCATAAAGTCCATGTGGAGCACCCCCTGTTTTAACAACGAGGTTCAAACCCCTCAAAATGTATTCCTTTTAAACACATTTCAGGTGCATGGACTCCATAAACATCTGGAACAAAGGATTATTTGATTACCCTGTAATAAAATGGCATACAGTAGGTGTGCAGTATGACTATCTTTGATCGTGAAGAACTAGAATGTATCAGCAATCTATGAAAGCGTAGAGACCATAGGGTCATCTGTAGTGAAAGTGGTACTGAAAGTGGCCAATTTATTCAATAAATTTGTCAGAATGCAGGGATATAAAGAGTTCATACCCTATTTTTTAATTGGAGACCCCCACACTGTTCTTATCCAATGGTTCCATTTGAAAAGGAAAATATTTAAAGGTTCTATGCGTGACCAAAATGTTGTCAAAAACAAGTTAATGTTTTTTAATGAATAACTTATAATGTACTTTGAAGTGTTTGTGCATTCAGAAGGATATTTACCTCCGCCAAGGAGGTTATGTTTTTGCCGGCGTTGGTTGGTCTGTCTGTCTGTCTTTGTTCAAGATAACTTGAAAACTTATGGAAGGATTTGGATGAAATTTTCAGGAAATGTGTGGAATGGTATAAGGAAGAAATGATTAGATTTCGGGACGGATCCGGATCACCATCCGGATACAGGAATTTTTGAAAGGATTCTGTAACATTGTCAGATAGGACCATTTTCGCAAAAGTGGACTGAAGCTGCTTGGCAGAGGTCTGCTCTCTCTGAGTGCTTTTCTAGTTATAGATACAGTAATTTGTAGAAAAGTATTAACAATAAGAATGAAAAGAATTGTGATAAAACCAAGATTTTGACACAATATTGCCCATTCCTCATGCATATTAACAAAAGTGTATGATCATAACGAAATGGTTGAGAACACAAGTCCTAAACTTATTTATATTTTCCTCATAAGTCAACAATGATTTCAACTGGTATATTTTTCCCCATCATCATAAAAAAAGTTTAATCTAATATAAAAGCATAGTTAGATGGCGATATTCATGATAAAATGAAAACAAAATACAAGTGGTCCAAGAGCACAAATCTCCGCCAAGGCATTACTGACATTGTTTGCCAAGTCATTATCAATCAATAAATCAATCATTTATTTACAAAAATAACCAACAATCAGAATTTCTCACAAAATAGTCATTTGTGAAATGGGTTTCCTGAAAAGCTGGTCAGGGCTTATAAAACAGGGCCAGACATCAAGCAATCAAGTACAATCAAAACACAGCAGAAACATGACTTCTATCCTAAAATCTTTTATAAACCTAAAAATATAAAACTTACTGAGTTACTAAAAGACCCTGGTGAGCCCAAATACAATAAATTAAGATAATGGCACATAGATAGTGACAGTAAAAACCATTTTGGTTGCCATATTTCATTATATTTCATCAATAATGTTATTTTAAAAAGGTGGAAAACTGCCCTAACTCACAATGTTGACAACTCCTTTGAAAAAATTATGGATTTGCGTCTGGATTCAGACCACCACAAAAGTCTATACTTCTTCCTTGTGCCCTGACCAACTTTCCCCAAAAACTTCATCAAAACCTGTGGAGAACCTTTTGACTTTTATTGCTCACGGGTGGACAGACGGACAAATGGACAAACAAACAAAGAGATGGCTGCGGGAAATAAACACAGCCTCCTTTAAAAGCATAAAACGCGTATTTTTCAAGGCTCTTGCATCATGGTTTAATAAAATTGGGAACCAGTGGCCTAATTTGTACAAATACTCTGCAAAAAGCTGTCACCTGTTCTACAGACTTTTACAAATATTTCTCAAATAGTTGTTCAGTTAAGTTAGAGCCCTCTGTGTGGTTAAAAAGACTGATGGATTTATGTTTATTCACTCAGAATGACTCGAGCCTCAAAATGTCCTCACATCAAGAGAACTGCAGTTTGTCAAATTTGTGAACACAGGGAGGGCTCTCATACTGGAGTTTGCTCAGGGCACCAAAATGACTAATGCCAGGGTCAGACCACACAATTTATGCACGATTATGGCCGACCTGATAGTTGTAGGGGTTCAGGACCCGTCTGCCACAAAAGTCGGTCGTTCCGTCTGACCGACAACAACAGACCAGTCTGGGAGAGCACAGGGAGCTCTGCATGTGCGACGATCGCGGATGTAAACAAACCGAGCTTCGCGCCTTGAGAGCATCTTGAGAACACTGAGACAGAGGAAAGGTTTGCAAAACTCTGAAAAAGAACATCCCTGCCTTTATGATATGTTAAAGAGAAGCTACCACAGACTGTAAACAGAGAAATGTTGGAGAGAAACAACAGATTCAACATGATGAGTGACTTACATTTATTAGTAAACTAACGTATGATTCAACATCATGTTTGCAGATACAAACAGACGTCCTTTTCTCGAAATACAGTGTTTGTCTGCCATCTTCGGTGTTGCCCCTCCTTCCACCATCTTCACATTGGTTGTTTCAGTCATGTTGATCATTACCTACAAAAATACCCATGTAGTCTGACCTTGGCATAACTCTACCTTTGGATGGGGTAAAGCAATGAGCAGATGCATATGAGGTTTACTATTTGGTAAAGGAACTTATCTGGGGTCCCAATGTTTCAAGGGCCCTTTAAGATAAGGAAATATCTAAATTACTCACAGTCATTAGATTTGTATTTACTTCACACGATATAAACTGCACCAACAGGTTGGCAAAAATTGGGCAAGCGGATGAAACATATTTGTACAGTGTTCTGTTGAACCTTTCTAGTTTCCCTAACTCATTCAAATGTTACCATCTTAATTGTGCAGTTTTTACAGTGCCAGGAGAATTGCATGGAACTTTTTGATAAATAATAAAAAAAATCCCTTCTTATTGCTCTTGACTTGCTTATTTCATCTATAATAAAATGACTGCATATTTCTGAAATGTAAACAGTGCTCTTATTGCTCTCTCCCATAGTTAAAATTTCTGCAGGCAAATCCCCACATCGTCTAACCCAGGAGTCACCAAGCTTTAAGCCTGCAAGCCTCTCAGAAGATGAGTATCACAGAGGGCTACTTGTTTGATGTGATGTCTTTGGTTAATACACATTTCTAAAGTGTACCCTTAAATAATATTATGCATTTACATGTGACACTGTCAGTTGACTTTTTCTTGTAATGATTCCTTTCACTGTTACTAATGATTAATAATTAATATAAGAACATTATCCTTACAGATCCAGCCGCTTCAATTTTCCCCTCCCTGCCAGTTACCAGCTGACTTATAGCCACTGGAAGCCCCCCCTAGAATCCATTCTTTTCCTTAGTTAATAAATCAGCTGCCAAATCAACTGGGAGAAAACCTGACACCACAAATTCAGCCAAGTATGGCCTGGATTTTACAACCTAGGACTGTGAAGGTGGGCAGGACCTGTCATGGACCTGTCAGGGACCAGCCAAGACCTTATCAGGGGAAGTTAGTTTGAAGTGGCTGCATCTGTACAAGCACTTTTAACAATGTGTTTATCTGTTAAACTTAATTGAAATGTACAACAGTCAGACTTTTAAGTATTTTGTTGTACAGTAATGGCACAATACTGGCTCTAGCTGTCAGCGGTGATGATAGAGGTGTGGTGTCAGTGAATCAACAAAAACTTTAACCCCACACAGCTTAACATTGTTGGATAGTTTAAAAATGTAAAATGTTTAATTTAGTTTTTGTATTGTTAGAAGTATGATTTATTTGCAAAACAAAAAAAAAAGAAGAAAAATTGTAAGTTTTTTTTATAAGCTCTGTGGTGCAGAGCAGCCCTGCAGGCTACCAGGTGCTTGCGGGCACCATGATGGCTACCTCTGGTCTAAATTGTACAAACAGTCACCAACATTAAGAAGAGGACACAAAAGTAGAAAGCAATCTGAGAGCGCAAACCTCCACCAAGGTAGCTCACATATTTCTGTTACATCTAAGCAATAGTTCCATGATAAAGTTAGCATCATAATATGATTCCTTGACCCTGAAAACCCACATCTAGCACTCAGAATCATGCTGATATCATTATAAGTTAGACAGTTAATGAGCCAAAACGATTGTTCGCTAATGGCGGTTATCTGGATCACCATCAAAATCTAATCATTTTTAAGTTGGACCATTACCAACATCTCCTGAAAATTTTAGCAAAATATGTTCAATAGTTTTTGCGTAATCTTGCTAACAAACAAACAAACAAACAAACATACACTGGCAAAAAAATAGCATCCTTGGCGGAGGTAACAACTAAAGACTGAGTCTCCAACTCACTGACAATGTCTGTTTAGGCAATACTTTTCTTTATTTTTTGGCACAGTTATTTTACTTCAGTTAACTTTTTCCACCCTGTTAGAGCAGTTAAGAAATGCTTTCTCTTGTTTAATAGAAATATTGTTAGCAAATTTCAACAAACAAAAAGAGGACTAAAGGGCAGGGATAACAGAGTCTATAAAACAAAAGCAAAATCCAACAAAAACGTCCTCCAAAGTGATAAAATTTCAAAACTAAAGACACAAGGGAACTTATCAAAAACACTGGAGAAAACCAGGAGCATGAGAACACGGGGAGAACCACGGGAAAGCCACTGGAAGCAGGCAGGATACACACAGGACAAACTGACCAAGAGCAGCGGAGACACAGACACTTTATACACACAGGGGTGATCAAACACAGGGGAGACATGCAATCAGGGTAACGAGGGAGACACAGGAATGAAATGACATGAGGAACACAACGAAGAGGCTAAACAAACAACATATAACATAACTGACGAAACTCATGACAATTAGTGCAATTGAATCCCTATTTTAAAGAAATCACTGAAGAGGGATATAACTTCATTGTCAAAAAGAGATGCAAACTTCCTAAAAGCAGGGGTGCACGTTGGTATCCAGTCAACATCACTATCAGCCAATATCTGCCCTTTTTATTAACATCTGCCATCAGCAAATGACTGTGATGAACAGATGTCAGTTTCAGATGTTCATTTTTTGTGTGTCGGACCAATTTAATGCTGACATCTGGCTCACATAATTCTAATTTGGAAAAGACTCTCTTAAAGGGCAGTTGAACGAACTATGAGCTGTTTTCATGATCAAACAGAAGAGAAAATACAGGCATCCTGGTCCACTCCGAAATCCTGGTCCACTCATTTGTCACATCCCGCATTGACTACTGCAACGCCCTCCTCACCGGACTCCCCACCAAACTCATCAACAGACTGCAACTCATTCAGAACTCGGCTGCTCGGATCATCACCCGCACCAAATCATCTGACCACATCACCCCTGCTCTCATCCAACTTCACTGGCTCCCTGTACAATACCGCATCCACTACAAAAACCTTCTCCTCACCTACAAAGCTCTCCACAACCTAGCCCCCACTTATCTCTGCGATCTCCTGCATGAATACACTGCCTCCCGCACCCTCCGCTCAACCTCTGCTGGACTGTTATTCACCCCCACATCACGCCTCAGTACCATGGGTGCCCGAGCCTTCAGCTGCTCAGCACCCAGACCCCCCACACATAAGACAGTCAGACTCCATCACCTCATTCAGATCCCAACTCAAAACTCACCTCTTCAAACTGGCATATTCCCTCTAACTGGACATTGTTCACCCCACTTGCTTTTATGTTAATGTTTTGTTTTTAAAGTGTTTGCAATGGTTGATGCTTTTATGCTTTTTACTCCTGTAAGGTGACCTTGGGTGACTTGAAAGGCGCCCCCAAATAAAATGTATTATTATTATTATTATTATTATTTTGGGACACTTACACCCAACAAGGTAATCAGAAGAAAAATTGGTACCAGCATCAGTATCAGCTAGTATTTCATCATCAGCCCTGATTTTCACAATCAGTGCACCACTACTTGTCCTAGCCTGTGCTATTCTCCCTTTTGTACATCACTTGCAGCAGCAACATGTTATTTTCTGAATCTAAAACAAATACAAGACACCTTTTCTTCACTAAATTGGCACGGATGAATTTAAAGATGGCTTCAAGCTGCATCAAAAGATGTGAAAGCAGGGCTGTTAAAGCATCAGCTTGACCACAATTAAATGTTTTTAATTTACTCCAATAAATTCAATCTGCCAGGATTCGTTTGATGTAAGGGCTCCTATTGAAAAAATGATACAAATGTCAAAACATGGCTGAATTTGGACTTTTTCCAAAAATGGCCAATTTTCTCTCCAGATGGGGACAGGGTCGGAATCATCGTGTTTCAGTTGTGTAGCCTCAATAGTCACGGTTTACTTTGCATAACTGAGGTAACAACAAAACACTGCTGTTGGGCTGAAACCTTCAAACTCCATTTTTTTTATGATCTACATGTTTTTCATAAAATACTTTCATTGGTCACCTTCTATGTTGGTAAGAGGGTTTTACAAACTTTTAACCAAAGAAAAGTATTAATAATAAAAATAATTTGCAACCAGGACAAAGCAGTATTCATTCATTCAGTGGTAGTTTTTTTTTTTTTTTTTTTTTTTTTTTAAAGGTAGTAACTTTGGATATAGGATATTTTTGCCAGATGGCAACAATATTTGTAAACTGTTACGACTCATTAAATAAAAAGATAAACATAATTTCATCACTCTAATATTCTTAACATATCTAACACATCCTCAATCAAACAAATAAATTAGCACTGTATCTGTTCTAACCCTGCCAAACACTCTAATTTGATTACTGCAACTTAGTATGGCTGATCGATTATGGCAAAAACCATAATCACAATTATCTTAATATAGAGATCAAGTTTCTGAAACATAGTTGCTCACTGATTTTAAAACATAAACCACACACTTTAATTGAACGTATATGCTTTTGACACTATCATTTTTAATATTTAAAATTGGAAAATACATATAAATATACATGTAGAAATACAAAAACCTCAATTATTTGCTGATAATAACAACAGAAAAGAAAAAAAAGGTGCCATGAAACACAGAAATCTTTTAGCCTCACTCATTTTGAATAACTGTGAAAGGCAGTAAATGTTATCTTAATTACAATTTGATTAATTGCCCAGCTCTACAATTTAGATAGTGCCCTCTCACTTCATTAAGAACATGACTGAAGATCATCCGGCTGTAGTATGTAAGTTAAAATCCCCTAAAAACTGTTCTTCACATGTGAGGGTCTTTGTCAGCTAAGAGGAGGGGGACTTGTATTTGTCTTTGCCCAAGGCCTCCAGACTCCACAAGCAGCCCCTGATCAGGTCGACGCACATACGGTGGCCCTGTTGGCCCAAGAGCCAGTTGAGCTCTTCCCGTCATGTGAAGGATTTTCTCCCACACTGACAGATTATTTTTATTCTTGACACATGGAATAAATTCAGAGCATAAAAAAACAAAAGCTTGGACTATTAAAAGGACAAGGAGCCGGTGGAGTGTTACACAGGTCTTATTAAGACGGTTGGTGAAAAGGTCACGCTCATCATTGCATGTTTGGATGTTTGTGAGAGAGAGAGAGAGAGGGAGAGAGAGAGAGAGTGTGAGTGACAGGCAGCAGAGGGCTCGCTCTTCTGTCCATGCACAGAGCCCTCTAGTGTTGGTCCGGATGTTCACTCGCAGACAGGCAGGGGGCAGGTTTTTATAAGCACTGCAGGAGAGAATGGAGGGTCCATTTTCTGACACATGAGGCCTTTTGTACGGCTGAGAGAATCGTTTATATGATCATTTCAGCCCACAAAGCTTCATCTGTATTCTTTTTTTAAATCGACCTCACACACGCCATAATCCCATCAAACCAACAGCATGAAGTTCTGTAACTCTGAGCTCTTTTTTTTTTTTTTCTATTTATGTTTCACTTGGACTCTTTTTGTAATAAGCATGCGAACCTCAACCCTCTCAAGCACATCATGTTGAAGACAATGTTTTATTCAGAACAACCTGGATTATCAGGATAATTGCACTTGAATATTTATGATATCTTACATATCCTTTTAACCAGTTGTCTTATCCATACTGTTAATGTTATTTAAAATATTGCATCTTACTTATTCATTCCTTTTATCCCAGTCAATTACTGCACTGTTAAATATATTGTCATCAAATGAAATCATTTGCATTGTTAAATGTACTGTCATCAACACCGCTGTTACCTGTCACATGTCACTTTGACATCACTGTCACTTTACTTTCCACATACTGCACATAATGGCTCAGGTGTCCGGTATGACACTTACTCAGTTAATTTTGATTTTGATTTTAATTTAACAGTTGTAAATATTTCACCTGTTCTTTTTTTTTTTCTTTTGCTACTGTACAGTTTATTAATGTATATCTTTATATGTTATTCTATTGATATTAATGCATGCTACTTTACTCTTGTACTTACCCTGTAATGCTGCAACACCTGAATTTCCCCTCTGGGGATCAATAAAAGGTTTATCTTATTTATGGTATGATTGCCAATCAATCAATCAATCAATCAATCTATCAAACTTTATTCATAAAGCAATTTTAATTAAAATATCTAGCACAAAGTGCTTTAGATTCAAGACACAAGCAGATAAGTCAGGAGATACAGAATAAAACCCTTGCACCCTCCCCACTCACATTCAACACACAACCACACACAAAGGACTCTTCAAACTGCCACCGGTGGCTGAGGAAAACACTGTCTTGAATTGAAAATGATGAAACACAGAACCTAAGACTAAACCAATTGAACCATGATAAGATATAATAAAGGTAATACAGTGTTAAAAGTTACTAAACAGTCTAAAAACCAAACTATAAAATAAAATGAATAAAAAGAGGTAATAAAACACAAAATAGTAACTCTGAAACTAAAACAAAGTAAAAAACTCTTCAAGCAGATAAAAGAATAAAACAAGAATCAGCTAAAAGCCAGATTAAAAGGGTAGGTACTGAGTTTGCTTTCAAAAATATGAGCAGTATGTGTTGCTCTCAGGTCTGCAGGTAGATTGTTCCATAGACGGGGGGAATAATATTGAACGATGATTCACCGTATGCTTTGGTTTTTACTTTGGGAACAATTAAAAGACCACTACATGAAGCCCTAAGGGCTCTACTGGGCTCATGTGGTAAATACAAACCAGATAAAGAAGATGGAGCAAGACCATTAAGAGATTTAAAAACCAACAAAATAATCTTAAAATCTATTCTAAAAGACACAGGTAGGGAATGCAGACTTTAAAACAAATCACATATTGAATGAGGACCATACATTTTCACATCTGAATATGGCTCCATCAAGTTTTGGCTACAGAGGGTATACATTAATGTCAAGTTCTGTGTGCCAAACTGGCAGCTCCACTCAGTGAGTGGACGAGGACAATGTCCGATTATTGATTTTGGTGCTAAGACACATGAAAATGCTTGAATTTATCTTAAAAATTACATGTTTGTAGTAGGGTTGCACTTTTCCATGATTTTTTAAAGTTGGACATTTTCCACAGGGATCAACAGGAATTTACCAAATTGAAGTTTGGCCCCTTTACATTGTTTAGTATGTAGTTGGGGAAATTTATTTTAGCATCATCTTGACTGAAACAACCAGATTTAATCATGCAAGGAAACTTTAGAATATCTCTGCTAATCATCAGTCACATGCACACAGAACACTGTATTGAGGCCACGCTCCCTACATGCACTGTGCACTCCTCCATCACACACACTGATGATCCTAGGACCCAGGACTGTTGAGGCCACATTTTTGAGCACATGGACTACATGAAGTGAAGGTGAAATTGTTCTATGTTTTTTTTTTTTTTTAAATTTAATGTAATTTTATTATTATTATTATAAGCACTTGATAAGGCTCTATTTACAAATTCATTTGTTGAAATGTAAAGTTTTTGAATTGAATTATTTTGCATGCATGTCTGCCAATGACAAAACAAAATGTTTATATTTATGTGTGAACTTGACAAAATGAATTCTAATATGTATTAAAGGTTCCTTTAAAACATTTTATGGAGAGTAACAATGCACAAAAAAACCTAAAACTAAGCTTGCAGCTGCAACTGAGTCATGTGACATGTCTGATTGGTCCCCACAGTCACATGACATGAAACCTGGCACTGTCTTGGCATGAAGAATTTCCCTTGGAAATTAAATAAGTATTTCTGAGTCTGATTCTGATTCTGAGAGAGAAAGAGAGACTGTAATAGTCTGGTGAAGAAAACACTTTGTGTTAAGAGTACTTCATTTGGTGTCAATAATTTAAGGACGTACCCGATACCAGAAGTATAACAGTAACAATACGTTGATACTGAGTATAGATACTCCCATCCCAATGACTCACTCTTCTCACTTTGATTTTTTTCAGCCTTGACACATAACAACTTTCTCTCTTGTTGATCTTTGGCTGCAAAGTAAAGACTCTGAGTGCATCTAATTAATGTCACTTTCTGTAAGGGCCAAATGGAGGTCTAACAACAACACTTCTAACGTTTTTCACCACTTAAATGTGATGAGTCATCACTTAATCATGAATTGAACTCTGCAGATTTAAAAATACTACATCTAGGAAAAAACACTGCACTTTTTGGGCCCAGAGTATTTTACTTGGAGCAGTGATTCTCTCAAACTGTCTGCCGTGAGACAAGTACAACCATGTGCTATTACCATAAATAAACAGAAGATGATGGTTTAGTTTCTTGTTTACAATATCAGCGCTTTTTATGCTTAAATTTATGGATTGAACAGCAGATTCATTAACTCTAAAGAACACCTTTACAGCTTAAGTTAGTTCAGTTTTGCAGTCACAGATAGACACACAGGTTAACATCTGCATCACCAGTATCACTTGACTGAATGCCACCTTAAAGCAGGTTAGAACAGAGATCCAAAGAGACCCTGTTTGGCTAATTCAAAATCTGATGAAAATGCTTGAGGTCATCCATACTCAGTCATTCCCTAACTCCCAGCACATCAGCATTGAGCATGACATTAAATAAAAATACCACATACACTATATTGCCAAAAGTATTCGCTCACCCATCCAAATAATCAGAATCAGGTGTTCCAATCACTTCCATGGCCACAGGTGTATAAAATCAAGCACCTAGGCATGCAGACTGCTTTTACAAACATTTGTGAAAGAATGGGTCACTCAAAGGAGTGCAGTGAATTCCAGCGTGGAACTGTGAAACGATGCCACCTAGGATGCAACAAATCCAATTGTGAAATTTCCTCGCTCCCAAATATTCCACAGTCAGCTGTCAGCTGTATTATAAGAAAGTGGAAGTGTTTGGGAACGACAGCAACTCAGCCATGAAGTGGTAGGCCGCGTAAACTGACGGAGCGGGGTCAGCGGATGCTGAGGCGCATAGTGCGAAGAGGTCGCCAACTTTCTGCAGAGTCAATCGCTACAAACCTCCAAACTTCATGCGGCCTTCAGATTAGCTCAAGAACAGTGTGCAGAGAGCTTCATGGAATGGGTTTCCATGGCCGAGCAGCTGCATCCAAGCCATACATCACCAAGTGCAATGCAAAGCGTTGGATGCAGTGGTGTAAAGCACGCCGCCACTGGACTCTAGAGCAGTGGAGACGCATTCTCTGGAGTGGCAAATTGCGCTTCTCCATCTGGCAATCTGATGGACGAGTCTGGGTTTGGCGGTTGCCAGGAGAACAATACTTGTCGGACTGCATTGTGCCAAGTGTAAAGTTTGGTGGAGGGGGGATTATGGTCTGGGGTTGTTTGTCAGGAGCTGGGAACAGTTTGGAGCTGGCCCCTTCCTCTTCCAACATGACTGTGCACAAGTGCACAAAGCAAGGTCCATAAAGACATGGATGACAGAGTCTGGTGTGGATGAACTTGACTGGCCTGCACAGAGTCCTGACCTCAACCCGATAGAACACCTTTGGGATGAATTAGAGTGGAGACTGAGAGCCAGGCCTTCTCGTCCAACATCAGTGTGTGACCTCACAAATGCGCTTCTGGAAGAATGGTCAAAAATTCCCATAAACACACTCCTAAACCTTGTGGACAGCCTTCCCAGAAGAGTTGAAGCTGTTATAGCTGCAAAGGGTGGACCGATGTCATATTGAACTCTATGGATTAGGAATGGGATGTTAAGTTCATATGCGAGTCAAGGCAGGCGAGCAAATACTTTTGGCAATATAGTGTATTTCAACTGTCAGACAACAAAAACTTTATTCATTTAGTCCTGTTTGTTAAAAAATACAATACAGTGTCAATTTTATCGAATACAATGTTAATATCTAAAAGAAAAATAAACAAAATGGAGGGTGGCACCATGGCGCAGCAGGCAGTGCATGTGCCTCACAGCAAGGACGTTGTTGGTTCGAGCACCGGCTAGGGTGGGGTCTTCCTTTGTGGAGTTTGCATGTTCTACCCATGAATGGGTTCTCTCCGGGCACTCCAGCTTCCTCTCACAGACCAACAAAAAGGAAGCTCATTAGGTTGATTGGTGACTCCAAGTTGCCCTTAGGTGTGAGTGTGAGTGTGAATGGTGTTCTGTCTCTCCATGTGGCCCTGCGATCAGCTGGTACCCCTCTCACCCAAAGACAGCTGGGGTAGGCTCCAGTGGCTCTATCTGTACATTCAGATATCTGTGCTGTGTCAGCCTGATTTAGAATTGGGAACCAGTGTTGAGGTGGTTAACAAGTACTCTAGGAAGGAAAAATACTACTGAAGGCACTGATGGCCATACTTTTGCATTCTCCACTTCACTTCAGATAAGATAAATGTTTTTTTTTTTTTTTTTTTTTGGTTCTATAAAGTGAAACTTTTGTTATGCTAACATCAGCAGAAATCATTATCCTTTGAAGGAGGACAAAAGCAAGATCTCTCTTTAATGCTCTTTATTTCATAAAAGGCAAAGCTCAGCTTTTTCTTTCTGCTTTTGTGGACACTTTCAACTTTTTGATGTGAAGTTCACAGCAGTGGAGATTTGTTACTGGACAGAGTGAACACTGCCATCATATTTTTGCCCTTTTGTCAGATGTATTCATGGTGTTCGTGTCTCCACCCCAACAGACTTTTCATTTTAATCACGTTACAACTTTTGTTTTTCTCTTCTGTGGATTCAAGCCAACATCACATCAGTAAAAATCAGACAGGTTATGGAGACATGCATGTAAATAAATGTTCTACTTGTTTTCTTGTACTTCTGTGGTGTAATGATTTCTTTTTTGTTATTGTTTGTGATGAGGTAATAGCAATGATAGCAACATTATAGTTTTACACTACTTTAACGTAGATATGTAAACACTTTACAGGGACACATTACTGCACCAAGCATGTCGTATGAAAGTAACTCACTTTTCTTTTTAAAATGTCCATGTTATGTGCAAATAAATGCTACTTGTCATGAAAAGTGTAAATAAATTAACTCCTCCCCTTGATGAAAGCTAAGCTACATCTGCTAATAGATTCTGTACATGGATGAGGAATGGTGCACTATTACAAAAGCAGTCATGTAACTGAGGTGGATGCTTTGAGGGCAAAAACAACGTAGGGAATAAAATCTGCCATCATTGAAAACTACGTGGAGCTGCTGGCTTTTCAGTTGACATCTACAATGCAGGTCATTTTTACATCCTATGACATTTGCAGATGAATTCATTTCAACTGTGAACTAAAGGTACTTTGGACTCTGAAACAACACCTGTGATGCTATTGAAGCCTCACCATCACATCAGTTCATGTTTACAAACTGGGTTAGTAGGAAATCCTTTCCTTTTCACCACCACCGCCAGGATGAAGAACTAATACTGACAGTTTTTTAAATTATTATTTTTTTATTAGAATTAGAATTAGAATTAGCACTCCAAAAATGGACAGTGTTACGCATTTGGATCAGTAGTGCTGCTGTTCAGAGATGAGGGAAATACATTCTTCATAATTAAAAATAACTACCAACACGGCAACATTACTCAGAAGTACAATCTATTCAATTTTCCATTAAGAACTCGTATCATTTCTGCCCAACGCAGGTGTCATTTTATGTCCAGGACAGTAGCAAATGATCATCCACTCCCATTTGCACCCAGGGGAGTGTTTGTCTAAAAATGTGGAGTGATCAGGTGTAAAGCTGGTGTATTTGTCACTTGAGGGTAAAGAAAATGACTTTGCTCTAGACCTCCTTACCTGGTCTAAAGTCTAAAGTCTGTGGTGCAGAGTGTTTCTGCTATTTTGAGGACCAGCTAGAGAAACCGCCACACATCCACAAGATCAAACACACACTTCACGGAGTTGTCTCACTCACATGGGATGCACTCACATGCTGCAAACCTCTACTGACCTCGACTGAAAAATTCAGTTTAAAGTTCGTAACAGGACAGAGCTAAGAGACACCCTGGCTTTTCTGCAGCACTTGTATGGTATTCCTGTGCAATTCAATACTTCCAGAAAAAAAAAAAAAAAAAAATATATATATATATATATATATATATATATATATATATATATATATATATATAAAAATATAGGTTTAAAGATTTTCACATAATGTAGAGTTACATTTATAATAATTGCATACATGCTAATGAATCATTCATTCATTCATTCATTTTTGAGAGGTGGGGTACACCCTGAACTGGTCACCAGCTGATCACAACATACTTGTGAATCTCACTGGTAATTATGCTCACAGATAATAAAACAGGCTGTCCAGTGTTTTTCTATGCACATAGTAGAGACTAAAGCCAATGATTCCTGCTGAGAAAATGAAAAAGTAAACTGTTTAAAGCCTGATTTTTTTTGTTATACAGTAAACTATTTTAGCATAAACATAAATTGGTCTGATTCTGTGTTTTCTAGCAGTTATTTTTAATAATAAGCAAGGTTTTGCTCTCACTGTCATGAAGCAGTGTCTAAGTCATATTTTAGACAGTTTCTTATACACTTCATGCTTCAATAAAAAAAAAAAAAAACACTTTAATGTGAGCTTTCACATATTTGAAACATATTTTATTGCAGTTTTGTTCTTTGAGTGTAGTGGAAAAGCAAAAGAAGAAGAATTAAATGAACCAGACCAAATTCTAAACAAACTAGTAACCTTGCCTTGTTACTACCAAAACACCAGTTGCCTGATTAAAAGGCCCCATGTCCTGGATTGTTTTACATCATGTCCTGGGTGTCTGTTAGTCATTGTTGTGATTTCAATTGAATAAAAAAAGTTGTCTCTGTAAAGGGTCAGATGCAGCTCAGCTACATAATAAACCCAGGAAGTAAAAAACAATGAGCCCTTAAAGTGGCATTTTCTATAAAAAAAGACAAAGAGCATTTATTTGTGAACTGAGAGTTTATTAAAAATGTGTCATGTTCAGAGTCCCTTCTAACAACATTAAAAGCAAAGAAAACAGTTTGATCCATGCTACACCCAAAACAGACCGATGTATCAGCAAAGCACATAATTCATCCTTTGTGTGCCTTGTGCCATGCTTTGTGCCAAAAAAAACGCTAGAAGATTCATTGAACACACCATCATCATGACAATTCATTTAAAATTTCAACCAGTATTCTTTTTTTTTTTTGGCTAAAACTGAACATATTGCAATTTAACAAGAAGTCGGCTTGTTGAGAAAAAAAATCCACTTTACTCTGCCAGATTCAACACAGATTTTAACTTTTAGATATTTTTTTCACCAGCAGGACTTTTGATGTTATCAGAGGTATACTTTTTCCCCTTGCTGACAGTCAAATGGTATGTTATTCTGGTTTAAAGGGACAGCTCAGTTTTTTTGAAGTGGGTTGTATGAGCTCCATATGGCCACTAAGTACATTAAATGCAGTAGAAAGTTCTCTCCTCTACCTCAGTAAGCCACAGTCTGTAAGAGTCTGTTATGCAGAACTAGCCGCAAACAGGGAAGTATATCGTACCAAGAACAGAGGGTATTTTCTCCGCCTACAAGAACTCCCATCAAAAAATAATACCACAGTTTAAGAGTATGCTACCTATAGATGTTTTTAAGTGCATTAACTTTTCAGAAATACAAAGTTTATCAGGAACTAACCGACTCATGTCATGTATTCCTCCACGCAGCGCTGCCGCAAGCCGCTGAATCACTCTGCCTCCCTCTGCCTCCCTCTCAGCTGTTGTAAACATAACAAGCTAGCACCTTCAGATGCCAGCTGTAGCCTCGTGTTACATTTATCAAGTATTGTAATTCTTTTGTTCTGACTCTTAGTGGTGTGTGGAACCGACAACGGAGGAAACTAAAAACAAGTGATTATGACAACGACGATGAAGTTCCATTCTCTTTGGAGCCAAGAGGATATCTGTGTGAACCGGAGTTCACAGAAGAAGAGCTGATGCATATGGACACCGAACAGGCCTCACTCCAAGTGCTACTGCTGCCACGAGTGGAACTTGGTTACTGACCTACTTCAGGATCCGTCTGAGTCAGAGGATACCAGTGACTCTCACACCGTCTGCATAACTCATCATACAGGTTTTTCTGCTCTTCTGAATCCCAGAGTATTGTGGAAATTCTTCAATTTCCCAAAGATATACTGGAAAAAACGTCCCAAACCTGAAGGACCTAATGACAGTTTATCCTCAAAGTAAGTAGCTGTGATCCGTCAGACAAACAAGCAGAGTTTAGGAGGTTGTTTACCGTAACATTGCAGACTACTTGCGTGTGTGTGTCGCTCTCCCACATACACACAACCATTACTGTTGTGTATTAGCATTGCGCGGCTAGCGGTAGCACTGTGCGGAGGAATGCGTGACGTGAGTCAGTTAGTTCAAGATAAACTTTATATTTCTGAAAAGTTAATGCACTTGTATAGGTAGCATACTCTTTAACTGCATTATTTTTTTGATGGGAGTTCCTGTAGGTGGAGAAAGTACCCTTTGTACTTGGTACAATACTTTCCTGTTTGTGGCTAGTTCTGTGTAACAGACTCTTACAGTGGCTGTGGCTTACTGAGGGAGAGGAGAGAACTTTCTACTGCATCTAATGGACTTAGTGGCCATATGGAGCTCATACAACCCCACTTCAAAAATACTGAAATATCCCATTAACTGGATGTGCAATGCTGATTTGCTTGGACCTAAATAGTGAGCATTTTTTTAATTTTAGGTTTAGAAAAATGCAGACAGGTGTTTCATTATCTGTGCGTGCCTGACAATTCTGGTATGTGTAGAATACTGAATTGGCATTTTTACACAGAAATACACCATATAGTGATACTGTTACGTTAACCATCACGAGACATTTTTCTTTGTGTTTATGGATATTTAGTTTTTTGGTAGTTTTTGAATTTTAGTTTCAAAGTCTTTTAGTTTTTCCCATGGTTTTTAGTTTGCCCCTTCTCTGCCTCATTTTGTACATTTACTTCCTTTTTCTTTAAATAATTAATGAATTCTTCCATCCCTTTTCCCTAACTGAGCTGAATTGTAACAGATACTTAAAAGCTCAACCATCAGTTGCTGTACAATTGCAATGATAAGGCATAGCTGTTCCCAAGGCACACCTTGACTTGTCTCAACGCCCACCAGTGTGCCTTGCTGCATCATTTAAGAACCACTGCACCTTGAACCACCAGGGTCACTAGCACAACAATACTGTAGGGTAAAGATCCCTGCAAATACTACATAAAGATAAATTTATTCATCTTTAATGACCCACCATCTCTGCTCTAAAGTCAAGGACTAACAAAGTAAGTCTAAAGAAACCAACATGTTGTTGTACCTTACCATCTAACACAACAGAGCTGCTCCTCTCAGGCTCACCCGGAGGAGGCCTTTTGACCCATGTGCTAGAGATCCCAATTAGCAAAGACATCAAGTCGACCATTATTTATTTCTGTACCGTTTAATTTCCCTCCTACTCAGGCTTTGATGTTGCAGCTGTGTTTCTGAGGGGAATTCTCCGATCATCTTATTTAAAGGCCTCTGCTGCATAATACATTAGACTGTAAATGTTGAGCCATGTTTCTCTTGCTCAATTTGAATGAAGATCTCACAGATGGACACTTGGAGCATATCAGATATGTGTGGACTGAGTTAAATATAGAAGGACTGCTGCCTGGGCGGGCAGAACGTTTAAAAACATCACAGTTAATGTTTAAGTGGATAAACAGCCTGAGAACACATGGCAGTGTGAGGACCTGTTAGCATGCTCTAATTATTTTTAGAGGCTGTCACACTTATTGGCCAAAACAACACAGTAAAGGTGTCAAAATACAGAGCGCCAGCCCTAATTCAGGCTAAACACAACAGTAAAGCGAGTTATAAAACTGAACACTGATGTTACTTGTGCCATGGCCTCTTAAAGACTTCATGGACTTATGCTGGCAACACACAGGAGGAGTTTCAAACCTTAGACAATCTTTAAAATGTGCGAGACAACAAGACATAAGGACAATTAACAACATTTTTTATATCACAGTTCTCTAATGCACTTTCTAGATGAGAGATTCCTGAGTTGTAACATGCCAAGTTTCCCCATTTAGTGTTTGGCCTCTTGCTGAGACCCCCAGACACCTTATTTCTAAATCCTCAAATCCCACTGATTCACTTGGATGAAGAGCATTTTTTTTAAGTCAGGGTTTTAAGACAGGCAGCATAGGCCACACTTAGGTGTGTCTCACTCACCAACAATCTAGAGAATATATGGAAAGCTGTTTGGGCATAAAACTTATATCGTTGAAATCAACCTTAGTTCAGCTCTACTAGTATTCAAATTTGGTGTGTCACTAGTACTACTAGTAGATCAAAAAAATGTTTACTAGTACTACTTGTAGACTTTTGGGTCTGCTAATTCTACAAGAAGACTTACAAATGTTCATTATTATAATGAGTGAGCCTTATATGCTAATTAGGGGGCAGGGATAAGCAAATTCAGACTTCCCATTGGCTTTCGAAACTAATCAGGGTGCTGGATTTGGTTAAAATCACTCCTATTTCATTTGCATTAGACCTACTAGTACTACTAGTGAATCTTTTGGTTTGCTTGTACTACGAGTAGCATAAAAACAGTCCACTAGCACTACTAGGAAGAAATTTTGAGTTTGCTAGTAGTACTAGTAAACAAAAATTTTGTTCAGACCTTACTAGTAAAGCAATATTGTCTACTAGTAGACAATGTTGTGTTACTAGTATTGCTAGAAAGGGCTGAGTTTTTACTAGTATTTTTTTAAGTCTACAAGTACCTCTAGTATTGTAAAATTGTTACTCCAAATTTGAGTACTAGAGCTTATCTATGGTTGATATCACCGATATCAATTTTATGCCTAAATGGTTTTCCATTGAAGTTGAGGCTTGCCTGTTTTTTCAAGGCCACAATAGGTAAACGAGATACAGAAAGTTATGTTGTTTCATCATGTGTGCATATCCACATTGACTGAACATGTCACAGTTAAGACGGACGCAGTTAAGTTACACTTCCTCTTTGTGCCTTTCTTAGTAAGCGCTCCATTTGCCTTTTCTGTGGAGAAACTCACCTCGTTCATGCAGAATAATTTTATTCTAGCTTTCCCAGGTCAGTTTACGGATGAATCAGGTCATCTGTGGGAAGCTTAATTGTGGCGATTTCTAAGCTTTCTATTAAAACTCTTTATTGGAGTGGCAGAAGCCATAAGGTAGCACACATGCCTGGTCTAAAAGTCATAGTCTTGTGAGCCAAATGCATTGGCAGGTGCATCAGGCATGACACATTCAGTGTGTTTGAGCCATAAGACCAGAGGTTGTCTGAATATGCACACCATATGCTGGAAGGCAACATAGCTCTATAAGCCTGTGGTAAATACAGTTAAATTATCAAATTTTTGAAGGGAGTAAGAGCCCTCTTTAACATATCTACCTCTTGAGCAACAATAGTGTGGAAAAAGAAAAATACAGAGGACCTGAGGTATCAGTGAGTATGCTGTAGCAAGCTAGCAGAAGAACTAACCACAGGCTCGAGCTAGTGATACGTTTCAGCTTCAGCTTAATTCACAGTCATATAAACCACACCCTGCAGTGCTTCCTCAGTCTTTTCCTTATACATACACACATGGAGATTAATCAGACCATTATTGAACTAGAATTGCTTAAAGAGCACAATCCTCTGCCAACAATTTTTGACATTCTTAGCCATATTATTTGCCAAAAAGTGAAAAACTGCCAGATCCTCCAATGATCCTCCAAAATATGTGTCGGTAACGGTAACCACAATCCCATTTAGGACAATGATGTGATTCTTGGCTAGCTAGCTGCACCATACTCATCATCCACAGACTTGAAACTTAATGTGGACATGGACCCAGAAACTTGAGGCTTGCAACAAATGACTTGTGCCCATCTCTGGCTTGTAGCCATCCCTCAAGGTAACCTGGGATAATTCAAAATCTCCTTGTTTGTGTGTGAACTTTGGTACAAATGAGAAGGTTCCAGCTTTAGATTGTTGATTAATTCTACCAACATGGCCTCTGCAGTGATCAAAATATCAGATGGCTTTGAAAAAGGCAAAGTAAGTGAAGGGGAAATGGTCTTTAGAACCCAGGCATCCTCAATCGATCATTAGTTACTGCTTTGTCAGAGGTATTAATCACAGAGCTGTTGCAGCGTGAGCCACACACTCCCACAGCTAAAGCTCTGCACAAGTCACAGCCACAGGGACTGTTACTATGTGGGGATTTTGTTGCTAGATTTATATTTTTCTCTCATGTTATTTTTGCAGTGACCAATCAGATAGCTCGCTCACTGTTATGGACATTCACAGCAGAGCACTTCTGAGTGTATGAGCCCGTTAAAGAAGGTGTGAATGGCATCAGAGAACATTTTTTTGGAAATAACCTCACATACACCACCACTGCCACCCCCGCATGTTCATTTGGCAAAGTATCAGACTCAACACATATACAGTATCTCTCATTCTGATGAGCAGTCTACCTTGAAACAGCAATTCAGCCTTAGGTGAAGCTAAGCAGCAGCTGTAAAGTCTGCTTTTTAGCCTGACATTGCTTGAGTGTTCGATTTTTTTTCCTTATTCTGCTGCCTTGGCTGCTTTACCTCCTGCTGTGTGACCACTAGACTCATCCTGACAGATGCCATGACTCACAAATAGCCAAGTTATCAGTAGCAAAGGCTAAATTATGTTTCCTCTTTGAGGAATATGCCTGTGAGGAAATTTGTCATAATGAGAAAATTTCCTGTAGATTGATGTTCTGTGACATTCTCCCCCTTGTGGTCACAATAAAAAACTAATATTTTCAAAAAATGGTTAATTTTATTTCCAAAAAACAAAAAACAAAAAATAATAATATTCAATATAATTGAAATGACACACCCCTGATTTTGAATTGAAGGTCACGTATGTAAAATGCACTTTCATCATGTCTTTAATATAATAATATGTGATCATATCAACAAACCTCCTAAAGGTGAGTAAAATTCCTTTTCTCTTTATGTTGCTTGCTACTCCTCAAAAAATGTGCTGAAAGACTCCATTAAATATATTCTCCTCGGTGGTGTCATAAGGGGATATGCAACTTTACCCAGAGGAGAGAGACTCTCTGAGCCCAGTGTTTGTTCAGCTCATAGCAGGCTTCAGTGTAAGAAGCCACAGTAACCATTAGAGCACAGCACAGGACAACTTTGGACACACACACTTTTTGAGAGTGATGTGGTCAAACACATTTAATGAGGATTTACAGAAAAACAGCTGTTCTGAGCAGGGCTGAACCTGTGGGTTTCTAGGAAGGCCAAAATCTGATTTTAAATGGATTTTTTTGGCAAGAAATTTTAAAAGTGTTCAGAAGCGACGCTGAGATCTTACAGTAAGGTGGAGACTGTGGAGGAGAGGAGACCAGATCTTAAAATATGACAGCAGCAGGCTGATTGGTCAAACTTGTTGTACCAGAATCTGACTGCCCGCTACAGCCAGTGACGGAAGAAAGGCAGAGTGAGAGACATGAATGTGAGCTGATTGAAAGAGATACTTGCTTGTTAAACTTCTTTTGTCATGAATACAAAACCTAGTGTCTTTATGTTTGTGATTTAGGTTAATTCTTGATTTTCAAGTGTTTCAGAAGACAAGGGATGGTTTGATCCCAGGGTTGGCCAGGGCCTTTCTCTGTGGAGTTTGCATGTTCTCCCTGTGCATGCATGGGCACTCTGGCTTCCTCCCACAGACCAAAAACATGCCTATTAGGTTGAATGATCTTTCCAAATTGCCCTTAGGTATGAGTGTGAGTGTGAATGGTTGTCTGTCTCTCTATGTGGCCCTGTGATTGGCTGATGACTGGTTTAGGGTGTACCCCGCCTCTCGCCCACTGTCAGCTGGAATAGGCTCCAGCCTCCTTGCAACCCCAAAAGTGATAAGCGGAATAGAGAAAGGATGGATGGAATTGTTACCGATTTTTTTTTTTCTTACATTGGAAAGCCTGATTAGTCACCTTTACAAATTATGTAAAGATCATGTATTTGTGGAATGAGCAGCACAGCCAAGCTCAAGTAAACCAGTTCTTCACCTTTTCTTCACTTAAGAATCATAGTATTTTTTGTTTTTCTCCAGGGGTTTTGGCACTTTGTTGGGGGGCACTACCCACATGTTCAGCTGTGTTGTTCATTCCAGGAATGGACAATTTCAACAAGTTGTACCTCGCTCTAAAGGTTGCTAAACAGGCTCTCCAATGATATAAAATGCAATAACAATTAGTATCTTTAAAGGTGAGATTTAATTAACCTAAATAATGTTTCCAAATGTTTTTTGAGGAATATATAATTGATGTCCAGCCGTAGGTTTTTGAGAGTCTGAGCACTCATATATTGTTTTATTTAGTATTTTCTAAAATACCTAAACACTATTTCACATGCTGGCAAGACCAGTCAATATTCTGTGTTTGTCTGTTGCTTAATTTCCAGCAATTTCATTTGACATTAAGTCAATTTTCCCCCAACATGACAGAGAAAACATGCTGGTTCATTCGTCTCATCATGTTTTTGAAGGCTGGTTGTCTATCTGCGAGAGCAAAGCTAGATGATGTTTCTTGTAAGTTCATTACAGTGAAAGTCTTCAGATGTAACTTTGTCAGAGTGCTTTTAAGAGAGGGACATGGCTCTGGTAAGACTGAATCTCACAGAAACTTAACAAACAGTGATTTATACTCACATATCTCTCTGCTCTTATGCACACAGGAGTGAAATACTGTAGGCTTCAGGGGTAGGGAATTCCTGGCATAATAACTTGTGATGGGCAAATTATACATGAAAAACATACAAACCCCACTACCAATGAAGTCTGGACATTGTTACATTTCCCTTTTATGTTTTGAACTTCAGATGAAAATTAGCACTGGCCTAAGTTGGCCATATTACGTTGGTATTGTATGGGCTCCTAAGGTCTTGTATGTTAATTAATATGCACTTTCCAATCCAAATAAACACACATATATGTACATATATAAACACCCCCCCCCACACCCCCACATATATATATATATATATATATACATATGTATGTATATATATATATATATATATATATATATATATATATATATATATATATATATATATATATATATATATATATATATATATATATATATATATATATACACACACATATATATATGTATATATTGATCCTGCCAGTAGCATATGCTTGTCTCAAAGATTAAGCCATGCAAGTCCAAGTACACAAGGCCGGTACAGTGAAACTGCGAATGGCTCATTAAATCATAAGGTAGTTTGAGAGGAAAGAAAACATCTGACATATTTTTTTTGTCCAGGTATTTGGGGTATTGGAACAGAGAGCTGGACACGTGGAGCAGACTGGTGTAATAAATCTTAATCATATATATATATATATATATGTATATATATATATATATATATATATATATATATATATATATATATATATATATATATATATATATGGTTTACAACAATGCACTCGGAGACCTTCAGAATGTTAAAACTGAATTACAGAGGCACAAAATTTTTTCCCCGTTTCCTCGACAGAGTCTTGGCTGGTCCATGACAGGAAAGTGCTTTGACCTGAACACCCTAATAGTAATTATTAGATACCCGCAATTATGTGATTACATGTAATCCTTACCACTTATATTTGATAATATACTGTAAATAAATGAAAATTTTGCTAAGCATGGAAAATGCCACTATGTACATAAATTAAGAACAAAAACAAAAAAATTCCTTGTTAATACTCCGAGTGGCTGGAAATTGGCTGGTAGCTGGATGGAACTCGGCTGGCATTTAGCTGGGAGGGGAAAATTGAAGTGGCAGCATCTGTATATTGCTTTAAATGATTATTGATTTTTATCTTCTCAAATCAAAGGATAAAATAGAGACAGATAATTTTGAAAAAATAAAACTTACATGCTCATTTTCATAAGGTAGTTTGAGAGGAAAGAAAACATCTGACATATTTTTTTGTCCGGGTATTTGGGGTATTGGAACGGAGAGCTGGACACGTGGAGCAGACTGGTGTAATAAATCTTAATCATCTGGTTCACATTATTGTAAAAAAAAAAAAAAAAAAAAAATCCCTCCCTGCAGCTTTGAGAAGTGGGAGCTTTGGGACCACATCTGCTTTCTCCTCTTAGGATTTCCCTAGTGATAAAGAAGTCATACTAGTGTAGTTTCCCTGCGGTTACAAATGTGTCTTACTGACGTTTGGGCTGCTGCCAACACCATCAGGGCAATAGGAGTGTTGTAATGGAAACACTAACAGGTAACAGTGTAGTTCAGGTGAATAACTCTGTCTTTAAACTGACCAAATTCTCCTCTCCCTCCTCCTCCTGCTCACCTTGTCTCAGTCAATAAAGCATTGAAAAAGAACATCAGTATAAGTGCCGACCTCGGCGGGCATGCGGACATGAAAGGCTTGGAAATGCTCATTGTTCTCCTTCGTCAAGTGTTGCCCTCTTCATTTGACAGCATAATATTAACAGCACTATTGAGTACCCCGGCTGGTTCTCTTCCATCTGGCTCCTTCAAAAACCACCGTGGCAGCCATTCTCAGGCAGGTTTTTAAAATCTTTTATTCAGCCGCTGTGAATTGTTTAAAATGTCAAAATATGCAAATCTCCACCGACCTCTTTTGAATCATAAAACGCAGCATAAAATGAAACTTATATTTCAGTCAAGTAAAGACGGGGATTATGATTCTAGGAGGGCCACACTAATTGTACCCTGACTGCCAGAGGGCCAAACAATACCAATTGTAGGATACTCTCATTTTGACAGTTTGACCACTCATTATTTAGCAAAACATAAAGCTTACATTAGAGCTAATTGTAAAAGAGACTTTAAACTCAAATTCAAATAGTAATTTTGAATTATTGAGCTAAACTGTGAATTTCAGCCGGTTTAAGCCCCTCATTTAACACAATTAAAATACTGATAAATATGCATTATCTTGTCTTTACAGCATACATTTAGTGCCCAAAGCAAAGAAATATAATGAATATAGATAATTCTGTTTAAATCATCCTGTAATGCAAGAAAGACAGTAAAACAAGCTTAATGATTTCAGATTTAAAATTTCTGGCAGAATTTGTGGGCCATGAGTTTACTGGATCCAAGCGGGACACTGATCTGTTGCTGAATGGAGGGACTGGCTGAAAGGACAATAAGCTCAGTCTTGGGCAGATTTAGTTGAAGGTGTACTTCTTTATCCATGTGGAGATATCAACCTGATGAGATCCGGGCTGAGATGGTTGTTTCATTATGTGGGATGTGCATGGGTGTAAATATAAAAAAGTGAAATTGGACTTAAACATGAACATTTTAAATATTTCAATTTCCTAATGTAATTACAGGTATACAGTATGTTTGGGTCTATGCAAGACAATAGAGCCATAATGATATAGTGTAAAAATATCTATCAGTATCGAAAACAATGAGTTAAAAAACTATCTGCAAACAATACAAACAGTTTGACCACTCGTCATTTAGCAAAACATAAGCCTTTATTAGAGTTAACTGTAAAAGAAATTCTTAAACACAAGTGCAAATGATGAGACTGAATTATTGAGCTAAACATTACATTTCAGCCAGTTTAAGCCATTTTTACACAATTAATGCTCAAACAATGCTAATAAATGTGCATTTTCTGGCTATCTAAGCATACATTTAGTGCTCAGGTATATGTTTGAGTCTATGCAAGACATTAGAGCCGTAATGACATAGTGTGCATGACCAAAAAAAATATCTTTCAGCATTTAAAACGAGTTAAATAAATAGCATATCAGATATAAGCATATAAAATGGACTTTACTTTAAGTGAGGAGAAAAGCTACATGTGGCCCCTGAGATGCCAGTTTTCCACCCTTGCAGTTGAGTATGAGGATATTGTAAGATAAAAATAAAAACACCTCCTGCTAAATGACTTTAAATATTCCTGTTTATTCAAGCTGCAAAGTGCTCACCAAACCCCCCTTCGCTCTGGGAAATTTTGGGAAGCGTTTGTATTTGAGCAGGTTGAGGTGTAAGTGCAGCATGTGGCACATTAGCATTCCTAAAAGTCACACTTTAATTGGTTGCAGATTGAAGTTAATTGATTTAGCTGATAGTTTTGAAGCTCCTGAAGATAATTAAGTGTAGTGTTGAGAATTCTGATATGTTGACATTTTGAGAATGAACAACCTGTAACGTGCGGGCACAACATCCCGTTAACTAACAACTTAATCATGCAAATTGAAAAACACGGCAGATTTAATTATCACCCGTCCAATCAGGGCTCCTCATTAATTACATTGGACTTATTCATTCACATTCACATATCTATTCCACTTACTGGGCAATTATGCAGGACAGTCCTCAGACCCCCGCTGATACAACAAACAGTAATTCCATTCCTGCTTCATTAGGACGGCGTTTAATAAGACGCTGAGGGGATGAAGGGACAAATGAGAAAGCAATGTTAAAGAGCTGCAGACATAAACAACACACAGCATCCAAAATCATTATTAGACTTTCTTAACACTCACATATTAGTGCATTGAGTCTTAGGGGTAATGAAATGTGTGATGAGGAGCTTTGACTAGCATTTTACACACATGGCTTATCACACATTTCACCCACAAAGCCCACAGATGATTAAGAAAACGACTATGTCTGAGGCTCTACTGCTGCAAGAAATGAAAAAAAAGTACTAGCAAGGAGGATCAGCGGATGCAAAATAATCATACTTATTTATTATCTGAACAAATTAATGAACAAAATCCAAAATTAATGTTTTTATCTGTTAAGAGCTGAACAGCTGCTCCAGTCTTTATTTTACTGATCTTACATAAATTGCTCAAGGGCTGCTTTTAACTGGATCTGTAAAATGTCTGCAAAGTTCTCATTCCTCTAATCACACGAAGACCTTTTTCAACCTGAAATTTGTCAACTCATTATGTAGTTGTTGGAAAAAAGGCAGCTATTATGCTTAAAAGACCATGATTTTATTAATTTAACCATTAAAGTGTTACAGGGGACTCATATAGTGAACCAGTTTTGGCTCCACCTGGTGTTGCAGAGGTCATCAACCATAGCCCAGTTTTATGTTTTAAACTAGAAAAGCACTCCAAGAGCGCAGACCTCCACCAAGCAGCTTAGTCGTGCCGATCTACCAGATTATTGTTAGCCGCTGTGTTAGCACAACTCCTCTGCTTGCATTGCAAGGGAAGCTGGGAGATGTAGTGACATAAGCTTGAGAAACGTCGACATCAGTTTGCGAATAAACTACAGTTCCCATAATGACGTAAATGAATGGGATTTGCCATTATAATCTTCAATGTTTTTTTGTGATGTCAATCTGGATTGGATCAGCACCAAAATGTAATGGCTTGTTCCTTGTACCAAACCACACCTCTGGTAAAATTTTCATGTAAATCCATCCAGTAGTTTTTGCGTAATCTTGCTAACAGACAAACAAACAAACACAGACCCTGGTGAAAACATAACGTCCTTGGTGGAGGTAACAATATATTCACTCAGTATATTCATTCCACCATCATGTGTTTAACTGCTCCTGATTGTGCCTTCCTCTCTTGTCTCACCCTTTCTCGCTGCAGTTTGTTGTCTTCTTGTCACGTTCCAGCACATCTTCTTAGCTCTTGTTCATGCTCATTCTGATCTCAACCCTTTCTGTTTTGACCCTGCCTTTTTGCCTCGTGTTTTTTTTGGATACCTCTGCCTGTATTTATTGCCTTACTGTGTACCAAACTTTGGACTGTCATTAAACCCTGATTTTGCTTCACTGGACTGTGTGTTTGTGTCTGCATTTGGGTCATTTTACCATGAGTTGGTTCTTGACAGTTATAAACCAACATGGACTGCGATTGGATGATTGTTGTGTCAATCAACAGGCCAATCAGATTATGTTGTAGGAGGGAGCTACTGCACTACAGAATGTGAGCCACTTCATAAAACAAACTCTTGTCAAAACATGTCAGAAGTGAAGCAAAAATATCTTTGCTATAGAGAAATTTAAATTATTTGTTTTGCATTTAATCAGTGGCGGTTCTTGGGGCAGGACCACAGGGGCATTGGCCCCATCTGAAATCTAATTGGTCCCCTGAAGTGCCCCTGTCCTGTTACTCATCTGTGGTTTTGCTAGAGAATGACAATCAGATTATAGTTGAATGCAACTCCATGCCCATCCATTTGTGGCAGTTGTGCACCAAATAGGCAGATCCACGGTCAATAAAGCGAACAGAAGAAGACTATCATTTGAACAACCATAAAATGTAAAATAAAAAGTGCACGTTCTTAAAAAAAAAATTGTGAAACATGTTTTTGAATGTCATTTTATTTCCTTTGAAGATGCTTACATCCTCAAATGTGAAATAAAAATGAGTTTTCTGTCTTCACTTTAATTAAAAGGTTTGAAAAAGGTGCGACTGCTTTATGATAAATGTGACTGCATGCATGTTACACTTGGCCCCTCTGTGAGGAATGTGGCCCCTTGATGGCCCCTTACTTATAAAAATCCTAGATCCGCCACCGCATTTAATAAAGAAATGTGGTTGAAATCTGATGAAATTGTCACCGAAGCTATTAGCATCTATGCTTATCTCTGTACGTGCACTCACTTCCTGTTGTCGTCTGGCTCATAGCTTGTTCCTCTTCTTGCTGCTGTGCACGGTTATCTTCTGTCATGTCCAATATTCAATGTCTTAAAGCTTCTTTATTGTTGGTAATACTGAATGTTCTCCTCATCCAGACCACAAGACGACTCAAGTGTCCTGTCTTAAACTTGAACTTCTAAAGTAGACATCCAGACAGCCCCTGAAGGTTAAAATGGACAAACCCATTTGTAGACATTGATTTGATTAAAGGTGAGTCTGTCTCACTAATCTGCATTGAGTTTTTTCAGGAAGCTTTTTATGGAAACTGGCACTCAAGAGAAAGTTGAACTTCACGTGGATTTGCTCTGCAGCTCTGAAAGTCAGGCTGTCTCTCCATCTATGTCTCCCTCCCTGACAGCTGCGAGTCTTTATGAGTATTAAGGGTACAACAGCTACGGGTGAACATGGCGAAAAAAGGAAGCAATCTGACATTAATGCAGTGTAATGTGCAAGGGAGGTTATGAATGAAGACAAGTGCCAACAGAAGAGTCCTGGGATGAGATGAAGACTGACATCAATAGACATTGATGGTTGTAATGAATAGACAGAGTGCTGCTGTAATGACACTTTACCTTTAATAGTGCTCATTTAGAAGACTAGCCACTTGGTTAATGAGGATGAGAGATGAGCTCTGCCATTTGTCGAAAGGCCACAGATAAAGAAAGGGTCACATGCACTTCCTGGCTGATGAGAGATAAAACATTACAGGAGCCTAAAGATTCTTATAGTGGAGTGTAACCCTGGAGGGTCTGTAGAGAGGTCTGAACGCGGACCCAAAATCTAATAGAGGGTTAAGTTTAAACCTTATATTATACTTTATTTTCCCTGTTAAAGAGCAATTTGTAGGATCGAGACTCCATTTAATGATTTTTTTCCACAAAATGTATAAATTTAGAGACTTCAGTGAGCTCTGGCGCCATTTTTGTATGTTTGATTTGACTGTATTTGAAATGACCAACAAGTTGTGATGTAACAAGGAGCAATGCTGAGTTAACCTATATTTTACATCAACAAATTTGCATTTCAATCACGAATTTATCAATAAAGAGATTATTTTTATTCATACATATACAGACTTTGGATTATGAACCTGTAAGCCAGGAATACACTGTACGATTTTAACACGATTTTCAATTTCAAGCTGAACAACTGCCTTTGAAGTTGAGACAGGTCTCATCCCAACTGTTTGCCATTTGTTCACAAAAACACCAGATTAAAGCCTGACTTGAGCCCGACCAACAGCTTCCAACCAATCAGATGGATTGTTTGATATTCTGGTCGTACAACTGCATTCACTCTCACAAAGGCAACTATCTGCTGAACCTTCAACGTCATTTTGTTTTTGAGATGTCAGACAGCAAGAATGTCCATGCGATATGTCTCCTCCTTCCCTTGTATCAGGATATACTGTACAGAAGGAGCCACTTGAATTTTCGCCACTTTCCTTGACTGATTCTTGGCTGGTCCATGACTGGAACATGCTCGGACCTGGCTGTAATAACATGACAAGAATAATGACTGACTGACTAATGCTAACACTACTCTTATAAGGGCAAAGTTCGAAGCCCACTGGATGTGTTTATGTGAGGGAAGAACCATCTTATGGGGACACCCTGCACCCCTCAGAGAGGTGGGGGAAACTCCCAGTGGCTGGTAATTGGCTGGAACTCAGCAGGTATTTGACTGGCATCTATATTTGAACAAACAAGAAAATATACTAGAGGCTTGAGATGACATTAAGACACTAGAATATATTTTTGTTTCATAATGCTATGCTGCTAACTCTGCTGGCTGCTAATGGGTGTGGGAGTAAACCAGAACTGCAGCTTTTATTTCTTTCTTTTTGACTGTGTGAGTGTTTAAGTCACGCAAAAGTGATCATTGATATGATGGAGGATACTCTGCTGACTTTCGTCCCAATTTTACTCATACAGTTTGAGCACTTAGGTTGTTTAAAACCATCAGATTGTAACATATGAGCACTTAAATGATTGTAAACGATTCTGTTGCTCAGTGTGAGTGAAAATTCCTCCACGACAGACACATACCATCGACTTGAGCTCACACAGTGTATGCCTGGCTTTAGAGGGCAGGAACAGGTCAGGGTGAGGAGAAAGCTCAACCAAAGAAAAAAACTGTAATGCCTGACACCAGCAGCTAGTATTGTGTGTGTGTGTGTGTGTGTGTGTGTTTGATTACAGGAGTGGAGTCAGGTGTGCAGGTGCTGACTGGAGCCAGATCTGGAACCAGTCTACAATCAGGACTGCTGCAAATACATTTCTGAATTGACTCTCTCCTGCATCTTCTTGTTTCTACTGAATCAGCACTCATTTCTGGATTTCTGGATTTGAATCAAGACTGGTTTTATGGATCAAGGACTCAGGCCAATCTGCAGTTCCCCTGAAAACCCACCTGACCTGCCAACTGTGACTCAAAGTCCATTTTAATTGCTGCTCAGCAATTTCCAAATTAAATCTGACCCAAATGTAAAGATGAAGTTTTGGCTCACTGATGATTCCAAATGGATTTCAACAGCAAATAGCATAAATTATCACATTTGCTGAGCTGTCAGCTTCACCCTAAGTTGTAACTATATGCATTGCAAATTGCTCTATATTGCAAATCATCATAAGTATTGTGGTGGCTTTGTGCAGTTTGTTCTTGTTTTGTGTTTGAACCTGGAGACGAGCCTCATCATCTCCCTTCTCTACTGCCTAGAGCATCACACTCAGCCTCATTGCGACTAACTGAGCCTTTGTTGGCTTTCTGATTGGTTCACTTACCAACTAATCCAAATCAGAGAGCTCCTTCACAAAGCAGCTGTTGCCAAGATACCCAGACAGATGACAATTGTGTTGGCAGAGTCTGTTTTACTGTATCATGGTGAAATTGTTCTTTTAATTTTGTTAATTAAGCATTAAACATCCCAAAGACAATTTACCTACAATCAGAGGTCAGAGAAAATATGTTAATACTGATGATATTTGGTGTTCTAGGAAAGTATGGAAGAAACGATAAAAGCATTTTTTCTATGTGAGCAGCTAATGACATCACTTAGATCAAGCACCAGTTTTTGTCTTTTTGTCTGACAGTGAGTAAGATATCTAAAAAAAAGATCTCTACAGATTTTGATGAAATTTCAGGGAATGTTGGTCATGGCACAAGGAAGGAGTAATTAGATTTAGATGGGGTTCCAAATCTGGTTGTGGATCCAGGAATTTTTCAAAGGTTGGTAGTTTGGCCAGTGTTTTGATAATAGCTCAGTTAAGAAATACTAGTGTTTTTAATTATTTCAAGAGATTCATAAAGAGTTTAAATTTTCCTTTCACACTCTACAGTTGTTTTGTTTTAATTCTTTCACTTTGGCCAGATTCTGAAAAGAATCTAATTCAATATGAAAAAAATAGTGAGTTATTTGCTTTGTTTTAAGGAGGGAGGCAAGCATCAATAGATTTAGTCTAACCTAGTAACAGTTACAAAAGAGTGTGGGGCTTGAAAAAGGGCCAGTTGTGGAAAAGGGTAGCAGGGGTCAACCAGGACCTCATTAATCTGATTGTCCATCCTAAAATCGGCAATTATGACTCAAAACATAAGCTGTATCAAAGTGGGCCAGTCATTGTTGTGTTTTTTAGCACATTCTCTGATGGAAAAAAAAAAGAAAAAAAAGTTTAGACAGCCCTGGTCTAAACCCACTGCTAACATTTTGTTACATAAAGAACCAGACTTCCAGCTGCAGGCTTAGAGGCTGTGAAGATCAGTGAAAAGATGCGGCACAGAGGTGAAGTCCAGCATTTTCTACAATCAGTGACATCCTTTGCACAATTCAACATTTTAATAAGGTCACTACAGAATATTGATGATGTCCTTTACTGTGCTGCTTGCAATGAGTGTATGTTAACATTAAATTGTTTTTGCATAGCAATCCATACCCCATAAATGTTCTGTCAGCAAAAGGTTATGAAATTCACTCAGGGTTTTATAATCATCTAAACTTTTTTCAGTTAAGACTGCGCTTCTGCATGCACTGCCACAACTTCAGTAAAACTATCCAATCCAGATAAATGAATTCAATAATGCCTTATCCCAAGTTTTGAAAAAATCCTGTTCACACAGTTTGGTAATGCTTCCTCTTTTAATGACGATGGAATTGCACAGTAATGTATGATTACCTCATTTATTCTCATATGATGTGAAAGGTGAGTCAGCGGGAAGGCCATTTATTTTGATAATGTGTCTCGTTTCAAAAATTTGGTTCATAATTGAAAATAATTAAATGTAATTTGAGTCAGGAGATTCACTCCAGGTTTGACACTCATAACACTGGAAAGGTTGAAAAAGTTAAGTTACACACTTCACAACTTTTAGAGTCTTTACGGATTCGGAAAGACTATTCATACTAACAGACTAATTTCAGCAGATTTTTATATGACAAATGAAAGACTGGGGATCAAACACTATACATACTCCTGACAAACCACAGACCACATGATCTGTCACACCAAATAAAGCAAACCGAACACATCAAACTCTCATGAGAGCGACACTTTAAAAGACAAACATGGCAGTTGGTGGAGGTAATGCATCAATTTGTTGTCTTGCCTCTGATGCTGTTTCCTATGTCCCACCATCTCTTTATCATTGGCTGTCGGCAACACGTATTTGCATGTGGGTTGGCAGTCAGTTCACACGACCCGACAGCATCCAGATTCACCTGAAAAGATTCAAAGACATTTGATTGACTGAGACTGAGGTTGGGTCCAGTCTGCGCCCCTCACACACCAACAGAATTTTGTGCAAACTTGCGATTGCAGACTAACCCAACTAGTGCAGACTGGTGCAGACTCTGTCCAACTGGGAATCGTGGGTAAAATCTGATGAAAAATCTTGCATTGTGCTCAGCTTTAGGCAAATTATGAGGACCCATAACTGGCAGGTATCCTAAAATACTTCAACACAAGTATTTTATATACACGTATATAAAACAGTTTGGACATGTTTTTGTGGTAGCTTTTTTCTCCCCTTTAATAATACCAGTTGGTATTGTATATGGGTCGACAGCCTGATTCGTCAACTTTACAATGAGGTACAGCTTGTAAAGATCATGCATTTGTGGAACAAGCATCATAGCTAAACAACTGGGTAGCATCCAAAAAAAAAGTGCCAAAATCCCCTCTTCACCTGGAAAAAATTCTTTGGTTCCTGAGTGAAGCAAAGTTGAGGAGCCAGTCTCCTTGGGGTGTTGTCTTCCTGGAACACCTCATGGTCTTTCTTTGGCATTTCCAGTCTCATGGAAGTTGGTCCTAAGTTTGGAAATGGCACCAGTGATGACACCATGTAATGCTGCACTCTGCATACTTGAACACCAGCTTCCAGTTGCAGGGGATTTTAGCACTTTTTCTTTTCTTCAGAGGGGTACCTCACTGTAAAAGTGACTAATCAGGCTTTCTAATGATGTGAAATATAATAGCAATTGGTATTTTTAAAGGGGAAATATAATAATTATGACTGTTCTAGATTTTTGGGGGCCAATCATGTTTTTAATGCAAAAATAAATACATAAAAATTCAAGCATCCTTGGTATTGCTCTAGTATTTTAAAATTTGTTTGATGCTTAGAAATGGCTCCAAGGCTTGAAAAACATTTTCTTATTTTCATAGTCTTGTTATTTATTTAAATAATAATGAGGTTTAAGTTTTTAAGCTACCGTATGCAGCAAAAATACAGTTACATGTCAGGCCTGTCAGGCATGTTCAGGTAACTTTTAAAGAGGTTGAAAGAGTTTATAAAGTTGTCTTCAAACACCAAATTATACTAATTAAACTGATTTTTTTTCTTTTTAATTATCAACATTTTTTGCATTACTGAGATATGACTTAAGAAACTGGTTTCCAAAGTAGGGATAGAGACTCCTCAGGGAGTTGCAATACAGGAGTGAGGGGTTGCAAAATGCGTTTCAAAAGCAAAGAAAATGCAAAAGAACTAAGGAGGTATAATCATTATTTACTGTATGCATAAAATAAATTCAGCTTTGTTTTTTTAAACCATGTTTGTTCGGAAAGATTTATGTCGAAGTGAGGGTTGTGTGGAAGAGTTTTTTAAAATGTGGTCTACACATAACAGCAGTACTGTAATAATAATATAATAATAATGTAATATATGGGGGTCTTGTGGACCAGGGTCTCCTGTCCCTGGTATGGCAAATTTTGGGGTTGCGGCTGAAAAGTTTAGAAACCCTGATTAAACAATTCTGATATATTTTCCATCTGGCCCACAATTCTTTAGCCTTGCAGTGCAATTTGATTAATGTTAGTAATCAGGGAGATCCATCTTGCCAAGCTCCAATCTACAATGACTGTGAGCAGCCCAATGTGGCATGGCCCAGTTAGCTTCCTGTAGAGAGGGAAGAGGTGGGAGCTACGCACAAGACAACAGCAGGAAGTGACCGCCTATTCAGAGATTAGCACGGATGCTAACAGCTTCAGTAGCAATTCCTGTTTGTAATTTATGGTATGTGCTGTAACTTTATCAAGAGTGACTACAACTACAAGTAACTACAACAATGTAGTGTGATCTCATGTGACTGTCACAGAGCACATACGGCCTACAGCTGATAATCTGAGCAAAGATTCTTTGATTTTTTTTTCGTCCATACATCTCATGTGGATTGGCTTGCAGCGTGGCAACCATGGGACCACCTTACTCCTTTTTTTCCTAGCACCAAGATGGCATCTCAGAGGGATATATGGTTTCTAATTAATAATTGGTAAACGCTGCTGACGCGCTGTGAGATTATTTGAAGTCATTAGAAAACACCCCCATCCATTTAATGTATGAGAGAGAGAAGGCGACCGGCAATCCTGCAGGGACATAGCACACCCGCACCACGAGTGTTTTGTTCAGGAAATTTAATTGCGGCATCTACAAACTTGTTCCTGAGAGTATTACAAAATAATGACTCTGTTCTAACATGAAATTAAAAGGGGAAAATGTGTTTCTGGAGTAATCTTAATGGAAAAATATTAACAATAACACCCTAAGTCCTGTTGTTCCCTTTGACTTGTTTCAATGTTTGATGATAAATTGCCACTTGTCCCAACTCTCAATCAAATTCCCTCTGAGTTTGCTTTTTCCATATCTTGTAGCTTTCATAGTCCAAAGAGGCTTTTCCCTGGGTGATGCATACTCAAAAGTTCCCTTTGTTCTCAGCAAAATTAACCAGAACCGACAGCCGAGTGTGAAGTACTGTTTGATGACAAACACAGGGAAATACTGTGAAATACTGTATCATGACAAATTAGCAAAGGACGCAATTTGCAACAGCTTTCAGATCTTGTGTCACAAACAAGCTCAAAACAAGATGTAGGAGAGGAAGAAAGGAGACAGATATTGAGGAGGACGTGTGGAGTGTAGCAGGAGGAGAGAAAGGTATGTGAGGACAGGAGCGAATGGAGGGAGCTGGAGGAGAATAGAAAGCACCAGGACAAACACATCCAGGCTATTGATTTATTGGAGGGTATAGTCTTAGAGACGGGTGCAAGATTGATCAAATGGAAGGTTATCCTTACTCACAGAGGCAAGCTGTTTGCCAATATCCAACGCTGGAAACTCAAAATGGCTCAGAGGATACTTGACATTCCCCAGCACTGCAGAGGCTGAGCCGCTGAGCGAGAAGATTCAACCGAGCTAGGAGGGAATGATTGAACTCTGCATTGAATTAAAAGCTGTACACTATTCTTATAGCAGGTGATAACTGAGGTTTCTTTTAAAGCTACGAGAGGAAAAGTACAAGAACATTCAGTCTGATAAAACACTTAATTCAGCAAGTGGCTTTTATTGAGACACATAATAAAGCTGTTTGTCTACAGATTATATCAGCTAGTATCAATACATTTCTGAACACAATAATTAGGTACACTTAAATAAATGTGCTTGTTAATGTAAATAGCTAATCAGGCATTTGCATAGCAGAAAGTCTTTGCATTTAGTCAAGTGGTCATGGTAAAGACGACCTGATAGAGATCAACCCGAGCATCAGAATCAAGAAGAAGAAAAGTGATATCAGTTACTTTAAGTGCAGCATGCTTGTTGGTGCCCCACAGGCTGGTCTTCAAATTTCAGAAAACTGCTCATCTAGCAAGACTTTCATACAACTATCTGAAATAATGGTCCAAGAAAGAGAAAAAATCCAGTAAGCAGCAGTTCTCTGGTCAAAAAAATGCCTTGTTGATGCCAGAGGTGAAAGGAGAATGACCCTAGTGGTTTAAGATGACAGAAAAGCACCCAAGCTATGCAGAAGAACATTTCTTAACTCACAACACATCAAATCTTGAAGCAGATGGGCCAAAGCAGCAGAGAACCACACCGGGTGCCACTCCTGGCAGTTATGAACAGGAAAATGAGGCTACAATTCACACAGGCTCACCAAAACTGGACAACAGAAGACTGTAAAAGTATTATGAGGTTTGAAGTGTCTCCTGCTGTGACATTCAGATGATGGGGTCAGAGTTTGGCATTAAAAAAATGAAAGCATGAATGTGAAATGGTGTGTGTGTGTGTGTTGGGGGGGTATTTTCTTGGCACACATCAGTTCCCTTCCAGCACTGTTTAAACCCCACAGCCTACCTGAGTATTGCTTTTCCATCTATTTATGACCACAGCTTACCAATCTTGTGACGGCTACTTCCACAAGATAAGTCAGCATGTCACAAAGCTTAAATCATCTAGAACTGGTTTCTTACACATGATAATGAGTTCACTGAACTTCTGTGACCTCCATGGTCACCAGATCTCAATCCAAAAGAGCACCTTTGGGGTGGGGTGAAATGAGATTTACATCATGGATGTGCACGGACAAGTCTGCAGCAACTGTGTGACACTACCATGTCAGTATTTACCAGAATTTCTGAGGAGTGTGTTCATTTTGTTGAATCTCAATCAATCAGTCTTTATTTGTGTAGCTCCAGTTCATAACAAGTGTTGTCTTAAGACACTTTACAATAGAGCAGGCTGAAGCCATACTCTCTATTTTATAGATACACGTATATGCATATGTACAAATAAACATAATAAATAGATTTGTATACACAAATTCAGAGATGTATCCATCCAGGCAGAGACAAAGGGACTAAAATCATATTTGTCTCTGCTGAATATAGACTTAATCAATCTTTATTTATATAGCACCTATTAATTTTTTTTAATATAAATTTATTAAGGGAAGCCCCTTGAGATGTGGCATCTCATTTTCAAGAGGAACCTCATGTCTATATGGTTGTAAAGATAGTTACTATGGATGTATAATCAATACAACCATGGAGAGAGCGATCAGTCTAATGTTAAAATTAATCCCTATAATCAATATAGTCTAAATAGGAATGATGCTGATTAATGTAGCAGCATCTAGCTGAACTGCCATTCAATTGGGTTTAAGTGGTATAAAAAAAAAAAAAGAAATTTATGTTAAATAATGTCATTTCTGCTGATGGTCGATGCAGGATAGAGCTCATGAATCTCAACAAAACATATAAACATAATAACAATAATAAATCTGTTCCAAAAAATAATCACATGATAATGAGTAAGCTCTAATTAAATGTGGTCCAAATCCAATTTGAAGAGATGTGTCTAATGCCGAGGTCAGGCTGAAAAGTTATTTCCGTTGGTAATGACAGCCTGTGTGTCAGATTAGGTGATCCCAGAGCCATAAAGACAGTTCTGTCACACACCTCAAGAGTAAAAACAGTTTCTTTTCAGAAGCTGTTAAACAATTAAATATAGCCTGATGGCCCCTCCCTCCTCTCACCCACACACACTTTACTCCAATGTGAGTTCAGTGTACCTGTTCCTGGCATCGCTGCTGTCTTTGCACAGCTCCTTATATTTCCTTATTTTTTAAGTATTGTCTAATGTTTGCAGTCTTATGATCTTAACTTACTTAAATCTATGTTTATGCATTTTTAAACCTGGGGACTACCACTATAATTTCGTGATGTTGTTGCCTTTGTACAGCAACACAAACACACTGTATTTAGAGCACCTCCCCCCGTTATCGCCAAACGATACGTTGAATGAGATGTTTGAATGCTGATGAATGCAATGCATTCACCATGTTGCATCTGCTGTTTCTCCCCAACATTTCCCTTTTGACAGTCTGGTGTTAGATTCCAGAAAACACATCATAAGGGCAGAAATGCAGTTTTTCAAACTCCGTCTTGAAGTTTTTAACCCTCATACCTGGAGGGGACAATTTTGTCCCCATGGTGTACTTTTTTAAAATAATTTTGAAGTGGATAAGCTTTTCCTCAACACATTTGGTACAGGAATGCATTTTTTCACTAATTTTCAAATTAAAAACAAATCCTCTATCACACTTTTCTGCACTGTGTAGCAAATAATTGTTACACAGAGCCTTAAAAGGGACATTTTAGTCCCCTTATAAAATGCCCTAAAAATATACACTGCCTGGGCAAAAAAAAAGTCGCCACCACAAAAAAAGGTCACACACTCTAACATCTTGTTGGACCAACTTTAGCTTTTATTACAGCACACATTCGTTGTGGCATTGTTCCAGTAAGCTTCTGCAATGTCACAAGATTTATTTCCATCCAGTGTTGAATTATTTTTTTCATCAAGAGCTTGTATTGATGATGGGAGAGTCTGTGCAAAGCCTTCTCCAGCACATCCCAAAGATTCTCTATGAGGTTAAGGTCTGGACTCTGTGGCGGCCAATCCATGTGTGAAAATGTCTCATGCTACCTGAACCACTCTTTCACAATTTGAGCCAGATGAATCCTAGCATTGTCATCTTGGACTAGGGAAGAAAAAAACCATTGATGGAATAACCTGGTCATTCAGTATATTCAGGTAGTCAGCTGACCTCATTCTTTGGGCCATAATGTTGCTGAACCAAGACCTGACCAACTGCAGCAACCCCAGATCATAGCACTGCCCCCACAGGCTTGTACAATAGGCAAAAGGCATGATGGGTGCATCACTTCACCTACCTCTCTTCTTACCCTGATGTGCCCATCACTCTGGAACAGGGTAAATCTGGACTCATTAGACCACATGACCTTCCTCCAGGACAGTTCTTAATCAAATTTTAGTAGATTCTGTAATCTTCTTAGATGTTTTCTCTTCTTGATGGATGCCAATGATTGGACCCTTCTTAAACAGACTAACATCTTTTCCATGAACACAGGATGTGTCTTTTGCCATGGTTGTTTAAGAAATGAGAAGCTACTCATTGCATCAGCTGGGGTTTAATAACTTGTTGCCAGCTGAAAGACAATCGCCCATGTGGTAATGATCCAATAGGAGGCTCGTACCTATTTGCTTAGTTAAACCCAGGTGGCGACTTTTTTTTTGGCCAGACAGTGTAGTATGTTAATGTTTTTACAACTTTTTTCTAACCTGGTCATAACTACTAAATATTCAATTATTTCCCACAATTTGAACTCTTTTGATGCCAATTCAAACTATTTAACTGCCAATTTTAGCATTTTAGGTGGCTGTATGTTCAATATACAACATGCAATATACAATATATTGAATGCAAAGTGAAATTTTCTAGGGAGGTTATTACAGTCTTGGACACCATTCTTTTGACTGTGTGTGCAGTAACAAGAAAGAGACAGGTAAAGCTTGCCCACCGCTAATTAGCTTAGCTCAAGCACTGGAAGTCAATAAGTAGTGTTAGCCTGCCTCTGCTTACAGTCATCAGATAAACTCTTCAGCAAGTCTAAATGGTCCTGTGTGCTTGTTGTGACTTGCTTTTTACCATGCAATGTTGCGTTATCTTCGCTATTACCGTATTTCTTCTACTACTTAAACAGCTGCTTTGCTTTGTTTACCTACTTCCATGTTGGTTTGCGCTAGAAATGCGACGTTCCCGAACGAGTCAAGTCATATGAACGTCTCTTTTAAGTGACAGTGAGAACGGATTCGCAGTTGTGAGTCAACCGCTCGTTTGCAAGCCATTCTTAAATTTGCAGGCAATTTGCATTTAAGAATAGATCACAAATGAACGGCTCACTCTTAACTATGAATCAGTTCTCACAGCTTCAAAAGAAGCTCTGCCCGTCTCTTACTTGTTACTGCACACTCAGTCGAAAGAATGGTGTCTATCTGTTTGTCATGGACTCGGGAGCGAGGCAAGACACTAAAAAAAAAAAAAAAAAAAAGTTGGCATATTGCTTTAAACAAAAGTGTCCTTGCTGAAATATATTTATCTTTCAGAATGACTTGAAACTCCAGTTTCAGGTGGAAAACTTACATATTGTTGCTTTAAAACAGCTGGGTGCATGGTGGCATTGTAAAGTCTTAAACCATGAAATACTAGCCTCACAAATAAAAGTTGTTTTGTATAGGTGACAGTTAATGCAGTGACATTAAGATGCACACAACATTTCTCCCATTATGTGTAAAACAATTGTAGGAGAAACCAACAAAGCTCTGTTTTATTGCTGTAACTCTCACAGGGCTTTGTGTATATCCACTCCATCCTGAAACTGCCCACTCTGCTGTGGGAAACTATGGCCTGTTGAGCATCTATTAATTTACATCCGCACTCGTGTTGACATGAATCACCACCAGGTTTACTGCCCTGATTGTTTCATCTGTCGGGGCACGGAAGCAAAATGAGACACAATTAATTCACGTGGGCCAAAAGAATCCACCCTGTCCATTAATCTTGTAATTGTATGAGAACTCAGGGAGTCAGCGGTGGCAGACTGTCAGGAGGTGAAGGAGATCCTGCCATCCTGCAGATTGACTGTGAAAGCGTTAACACACCAGGTAGATAGATGTCTGAGTTCATCTACAGCATTTGCTTTTCTTTTTTACATGGAACATGCAGGAGAACATGGACTAAAAACATCCACATCACACTAATACAGTGCCTGCAACTGATAAATGCTTTTAATTAGGAAAAGTTTAATTACTTTTTTCCCTGAGAATTATGTTAAATGAGTGTAATTTAGTGATATTTTGAGAAAAATCACATGACATGGTATTTTTTCTTTTGCTTTGAGTATCATAAACGAATGGGGCCCTTTTAATTTTTGGAAATTCTGTGGCTGGAAGGATTAAACTGTCCCATGCCCTGGTGTTTGGCCAGTTAAATCATGTCTTAGGCATCTATTTAGCAAGGATTTGATTTCAGTTGAAAAATTAAATGATACATTTTGTCTCTGTAAAGGATCAAATACATTTTTTCCTTCCCCTTTGGAAAACCTCAGATCTGTATCTATATATCTGTATCTATATTTATATCTTTACTACCTCCGCCAAGGAGGTTATGTTTTGTTTGTGTGTTTGTTTGTGTGTTTGTCTGTTAGCAAGATAAAGCAAAAACTACTGGGTGGATTTACATGAAAATTTTACCAGAGGTTTGGTTTGGTCCAAGGAAGAAGCCATTACATTTTGGTGGTGATCTGCCTATTTGTCTGGATGCAAAAAATTCCCAAATCTTGCGAAAAATCCCGTAACTTAACATTGGGCCATTTTTTTAAAAATTCATATCGCTGACATCACTTGATGGATTTGCTTAGAAATTTACACGATAATATATATAATATAACTCTACCATCATGGTCAATTTCATTTGGATCCGATCCAGACTGACATCACAAAAAACATTGAAGTTTATAATGGCAAATCCCAATAATTTCTCCTCGGCTGCTGTGAGGGTTCCGCCCCCTTTAAACCATTTTGGGAATTGTAGTTTATTTGCAAACTCACGTTTATATTGTTAAAAAGTTAAATGCTCATATGTACAGCTCCTTCACAGCACCTTTTTTTTTTACATATTGTTGGGTTGTGTTTTGCTCTTTTTGTGTCTATTGTGTATTTTGTATATTTTTTGTATATACCCAAGTCAATTTTGCACTATTTTCTACCTATTTTATACTTTATTTTATTCCCCCTGACCCTTTATTTTTATTGTAATTATATGTTGATTGTTTTTGCACCAATTTACCAAGTCAGATTCCTTGTATGTACAAATACACTTGGCAATAAATACAAATACTAATTCTGATTCTGATTCTGATCTTAAGAGACAGGAGGTTTGCAGGAGGCTATGATAATGAGCTCTGCGCTGATTGGCTGCCCAAACAATGACAACAAAGAGAAGGAAGGGTTATAGGCCACAAGGTGGACTTTTGAAACAGTGATGGCATCTTCCTGTCACGAGCAAACCATAGGTAGGTGGAGGCTGTATAGTTATGACATCATGAACCATAGGAAGTAGTAAACCGAGCATTTTAAGGGGCATTTTCTTTAAAGGGGTGCAGAGCATTTCTCTGTGAATTGAGAGTTAGGTAAAAGGTGTCTTGTTCTCCTGCTCCCCAAGCCCCTTCAAAATCATTAAATTGAAATAAAATGGATGTTACAGGACATGGGACCTAAACAAAATCTCTGCACAACACCATTAATATCTAAATGCTAAAGAGCACAAAAGGTTACACAACTTTTCCCTTAAGTGACCCTTTGAAGTGAAAACTTTTCAGGAAACATCCGTACTGCATACAGGCACTTTATTAAAAGTGATTAAAGGACTGAACTGGTTACATTTGAGGGCACCATGAGCACATCATGCTAAGCTTATAATCTACATTTGAGGATTTTCCAGCATTTTCTCCTCTGCAGCACACCTAAGCTGACATAAACCTCCCTGTGTGATCACTTTGTTATAACCATCTTTAGTAATCTTTGACTTGTAGTACTTACTCTACCTGCGTGTGAACCTTATTTGATTCAATCATAATCCCTCAAATCAGGGATTTCGTCTCAAAGAGAGGCACCAGGTGGTCTTATGGTAGTGTGCTAGGTGGCCCTATAGTGCAAAAGAAAACAACAATTAACAACCAAAATAAAGTGATTTTTAATAGAAAAAAAGAATTACAAAAATAAAAATAGCAAAGTAACCCTCCAAATTTAAAACAACCCAACAGCAAAAACAAAATACACTCAATAAGATAATGTATGAGGACAAATTAAAACACAAATGGCCAACTGCATTATCTCGCACTGGAGAGAATTCCTTGAAAAAAATTCCTGGATGTATATCCAGATTCAGATCACCAACAAAATATAATTAATTCTCTCCTGCGCCATGGCCAACATTCCCTAAAAATTTCAATTAAATCTGTTCATAACTTATTAAGTTATAAGTGACAATGTGAAAAACTGCCCCATCTTACACTGTAACAGTCTTTGAAAAATATTCCTGGTTCAGTATCCGTGATCCACCACCAGAATTGAATGGATTGGTCCTTTGCCCATTCCTTATGTATCCTGAAAATGTTGTCAAATTTTGTTAATATATTTTTCAGTTAACCTGTCTACAAAAAATAAATAAATAAATAAAAACACTTAATCTAAAAAAAAAAAACACAAGACACAGACACACATTGAAAAAAACACAACCAACCAAAAATTCAAGCTCAACAAAAAGGTTTGAATAAACAAACACACACACGAAAAAACATCAACATATTAGAAAAAAGTATATATTTATCCATCCATCATCCATTCCACTTACCTTGGGTGAGAGGCATGGAGAGACAGACAACCATTCATGCTCACACTCACACCTTAAGACTGTTTTACCAAATGAGAATATTTTTTTTGTCTGTGGGAAGAAACTGGACTGCCCAGAAAGAACCCATGCTGGCACAGGGAGACAATGCAAACTCTGCACAAAGAGGCCCTAGAAACACAACAGCAGGAAGAAAAATACAACAACAGGAAGAAAAACACAACAAAAAGAGAAACACAGTAAATTAAAAGCTAAATAAGCAAAAATAAAAATAACAACAGCAACAAATAAGAAAACACTAAAAGAAATAAAAGATAAACAACTCTGAGCAGAAAGAGAAAAAATAATTGCTGGTCAATAATTTGTTTTGGTGGGTGTCTGTAATGTTAGTGTGGTTTTCTCTTTTATTGCTATGTTTTTGGAATACAGTTGAGTTTCTTTTATTTAATTTTAATTTGTGATTGTGTTTTCCTCCTAATTAGCTCCTCATGCTGAGCCTTAAATCTTCACTTTCAGATTTTCCAGCATTTTCTCCTCTGCAGCACATCTAAGCCGACATAAACCTCCCCGTGTGATCACTTTGTTATCACCATCTCTAGTAATCTTTGACTTGTAGTACTTACTCTACCTGCATGTTCACCGCATTTGATTCAATCATAATTCCCTCGCACCCCGGGTCTCGTCTCAAAGAGAAGCTCCAGGTGTTCCACAGATAGCGCGGTTTGTCATCTGGTGGGATCTGCCGGTGAGTAGGCCGCCATATCATAGGAAGAAAGTCCCACCGTTTCCCTCCGCAGGCGCTTGTGTCACGCTCATCACGTTTGACAGCTGTTCAAACTTCACCGCATCTGCTTATTCGGAGGGAAAAAGAAAGTCTGCTGCTATCATTAGCACATGCACAACATTGCCATATTGCCCCCGCTTGCATCTGTTCTCTGAAGCAAACTGTAACTGATGGAATTATCTAAAACCGTGATTCAATAATCTGGCTAATCCTTCGGGACTTCTTAGAAAGTGGATGTTGTAGCGGCGAACACTTGCTGTGCACTCGAAAAAGTAGAGAGCCTTAGAGTCAAGAGTTGAAATTATGGAGAGCAGGATAAAGCTATTTTGGGGATTAGGAGTATTTCATTTGGAAAATAAATGAACACACTCTACAGGCACAGAGGAGGCTCAAAAAACAAGACAATAAATGATAATAGGCTCAAATCTTACGACTGAACTCTCTCCATTTAAATGTACACAGCAGCCATGAAGCATGGCAATTAAAATGCACGCTTGTTTAGGGGGAGGCACTGCTTTGGACAGCTCCATTGTGTTCAGAGTGCAACTATGTTTAGACCAAAGCGCCACTAAGGTCATAAGAAGCTTTGGGGTAAAAAAAAAAAAAAAAAAAGTCCACCACCTCTTTCCCCTCCATCCCTTATTCCTTCATACTTTACTGCAAACCCTGCCATTTCAGAGATTTATAAATAGTATTAAGCCTGTTCTTGGCTCCCTTGTCGTTACGGGCCGCTCAGTTTGAGTGGCGGTTGTCACAGACTATTTCTATCATCACTTTTATAGAAGAAGGGGCTGCTCACCAAGGAGAAGAAAATTCACTTTGAGGAGGGAAAGTCTTAGTTGGAAGAAAATTGAGCACAACAAAGGCTGATCTATTTTGGCAAGTAATTGTGAAAGTAAAATATTCCATCACTGCCAAAGGTCTGCAAAGCTATCTGCCGGAGACTTTGACTTCAAGCAGATTATTCCAAGTGTTAGAAATGGTAAAGGAGTACGTTTTGAGGACCTGCGGCCATTCTAACCTACTTTATATTCCTTTATATCTCATGATGTATGCATCTGCAGGTGGTTACTCCCACAAGAACAGCAGAAGGAATGTTTCCAGAATTAGAAAAACAAACCTATGGTATAGATAAATCATTAGCTGTGAGACATGCCTTACATCCAACTCCCTCTCAGTCCAAACACAGTGTGCTGACAATTCAGAGTTTTAGTCCCAGTCTGAGGTTTTGCACCAACAACAAGACTGTAACTAAATTTAAGCTTTTAGTAATGCCTTTTGCTTCTCTCTGTCCCCTAATTGTTCCCATTGTAAAATATATTGTTAACTATCACTTCTATAGCTATTAGTAATTACCATAATGAGGATGGCATGTTGGCAAAACAGAGAGCGCACGTGCCTCAAAGCATAAAGGCTGGTACAAAACCTGTCAGTCAGGGCCTTTTTTTGTGGAATTTGCATGTTCCCCCTGTGCATGTGTGGGTTCTCTCCAGGCACTCCAGCTTCCTTTAGCAGACCAAATAACATGCTAATTAGGTTAAAGCTGGGGTGTGTAACTTGGATGTGACTGCAGTGGAAGCAGATTTACTCCCTCTCCCTTCCATGGTTGTGCTCCTTGCAATGCCCATTCCCTTATGCTCAACCAATCCACTGTGTTTGTGTGCCTTTAGCTTTCATTACCATTATGCGTGTGTTAAGTATTTGCAGTTACAAAAGAGCCACAAATCACCTCCCTTCATAAAACTAACATTTCCTGCACAATCTAAACAGCAACTTAAGGCCCGTTTACACGACAACATTGTCACCAGAAACGGAAAGGTTTGTCCTTTGCTTTTTCAAAAGCACACTACGTTTACACAGAGACGGTGTGATAATGATGGACGTTCAAGAGGAGCCGTGAAAATGACTGCAAATGCGGCAGCCAGTAGTTGGCAATCTAAGTTTGTAGTGAAACAGCAATGTTACAACAAGCGTCTGCACACTGACGCTTTCAGGTGAAGACAAACTTTTCAAAAACAACAATGGCGAGCAGACGAACAAAGACACTGGAGGTTTTTGTGTTTTTTGAGTGATAACAAACTTGGCACAGTTAGCAGCACACATGTTGCTTGGTACTTAGCCATAGCTGTTGTTGTTGTTGTTCCTTGGTACACACACTGCCTTTACCTGAAAGAATACTGTGCGTGCGCCACGCGTCCCCATTTCCCTTGACAATGGGGATCCCTGTTTACATGGAGATGAAAACTAAAATGTTTTCAAAATGTTTCAGCCTGAAACCCGGTTTCAAAAGTTTGTTGATTCAGGCACGTGTAAACGAGAGGCGCAAACGTAACAAAAACTCTCTGTTGTCGGCCGTTTTTGTTGTTGTGTAAACAGGCTCTTAAGATGATTTAGCGCTTTAATAAAGGATCTAATATTAAAACCATCCCTGAACTGGGCTGTGATTGGCTTAAAAGGTCGTGTCCCTTTCTAGACAAAGTTAATTGGATTTGATTTAAGATTTTCGTAACCCCCCTTCTAGTGTTCACAACCCCAAGAGGAGCCCACCCCATTGGAGAACCACTGCTTTATACCAGAACAGTGAGGAGAAGAAAATAAATGCCAACCTGACACTCCAGATGGATTGTTTCATACATCCATGGAATATAATTCAAGTCCAACTGGGCAACATCTCTTAGAAAGTGATCAGAGAGGTCAGATTCTTTTAAGAGAAACTTAAGAGTGACTCAACAAATGTTCTGAAGGGGTGAAAAACATAAATGAAGCCCTGGTCATGGCCTGAACAACAGCTAATGTGAAGCACAACTGATGCCTAGAATAATACCAATTATATTACAAGGCCAAGACAAGAGATAGACCCCCTTCATCACCTTTACACTAAACTTAGACAGGCTTTAGTGTCATCCAGTATGCAGCAGGTGTACACAGAATGAGATTTTGTTGCATAGGCTACAGTTTACAGATTTCAAGTACAATAAGAATAAAAGTAGATAATAAGGTGCAAGTTGTAAAAAAATGTGCAAGGTGGAAGGAAAGTATGAATATGAATCTCTGTATGATAAATATTAGATACCAGATGTGTACAAGCGAAAGAAAAAAGGTGATTAAGTCCAGTAACAGTCAGTATATAGCAGGGAGATTTAGGAGTTCAGCAGTCTGATGACTTGGGGGAAAAAGCTGTTGTAGAACCTGGTGGTCCTACACCATATGCTGCAGAGCCTCTTCCCAGAGGCCAGCAGGTTGAACAGTCCATGATGGGGGTGAAAGGAGTCGCTGCAGATCTTCCTGGTCCGAGACACACAGCGGTTCTGTGAAATGTTGTGGAACAGAAGTGGAGCGTGGCTGAGCTGGTTCTTCCTGAAGTCAACAATGATTTCTTTGGTCTTGTCCACGTTCAGAACCATGCTGTTGTTACTGCACCAGCCCACCAGCTGTTCCACCTCCTCTCTGTAGGCCAGGTCGTTGTCGTCCCTGATGAGGCCAGCCACTGTTGTGTCATCCGCAAATTTCACAATGCGGTTGGTGGCATACCTGGGGACGCAGTCATGTCTAATCAGGGTGAACAGCAAAGGGCTCAGGACGCAACCCTGAGGGGAGCCTGTGCAGAGGGTGATGACGTTGGAGGTGTTCTGTAAACAACAGAGATCATAGGACTTCATCTTACTTCTAACGAAACTCTCAAAATTATGATTTTGGATGTCTGTCTATGTAATGATACCTTTTAAAATGTGACCATATCATCTTCTTCCGCTTATCTGTGGTCAGGTTGCAGGGGCAGCAGCCTAAGCAGAGAAGTCCAGACTTCACTCTCCCTGCCCACTCTGTTCAGCTTTTTCTGGGGGATCCCGAGGCGTTCCCAGGCCAGCTGGGAGACATAGTCCCTCCAGCGTGTCCTGGAGCTTCACTGAGGTCTCCTACTGGTGGGATGTGCGCTGAACACCTCACCAGGGAGGCGTCCGGGAGGCATCCTGATTAGATGCCCTAGCCACCTCATCTGGCTCCTCTCAACGCGAAGGAGCAGTGGCCTCTCCCAGATGACCGAGCTTCTCACCCTATGTCTAAGGGCGAGCCTGGACACCCTGCGGAGGAAACTCATTTCGGCCGCTTGTACCTGCGATCTTGTTCTTACGGTCACTACCCACAGATCATGACCATAGGTGAGGGTAGGAACGAAAATCGACCAGTAAATCGAGAGCTTTGCCTTTCAACTCAGCTCCCTTTTTACCATGACGATCCTTCTTAAGATGTCGTTTGGTTCAAACCCAGGATCCGTCTAAAATATTCTTTATCCTTTGCCTTTAATTGTGCTGCAAATTATACGGGAGGGAGCTGAGACCAGCATCAATAAAACACATTGGAGCAGCACATTGTGTGTGTAATTGCCAGGGTGGTAAAACAAATCCTAAACAAATCTGTAATGTATATTTCAGAGTCTGTTGGAAAGCTTTAGGCAGAGACTCAATGCTCAGTCTAACAGGCGTTGGGGAATATCTGCAAAAAAATGGCATATCATTTTCACAGTCAGAAGTGGGAGAAACAAATGATGTAATTGGCAGAAAATGTCTCGGGTGGGAAAGCCTGTGTTTTGCAGAAGTTCTTGCTTTATTCTGACAGAGAAGTAAAATTTAAACACAAACTGCAATAAGAAGGAAATAATGGTGTCTGGGAAGGTTGCATGGGGCTGTGCTGTGTTTGTGAGGCTCTATGCCCTCAGGTCAACAAGATGCCCTGAGATCTATACAAAAAAGACACCTACTCCTCTCACATACACACACATCATTCCAGTGCTTACATTATTCAACACTTTCTGTAAATGCTATATGTTGCACTATCTTCAATGGTCTAACGCGATCCCACAGGAGACAGTTTAAGCTGAAAAAGATGCACTCGTTTCCTGTAATTGTTTTTAATGAGTCTAAAGCGTAGCATGCCGGTTTTTGTGCCACAGGCGGCTGACTTTTAGGTGCTTCTGGCAGTCTTGAGGATGTGCCTGATGTTCTCGGTGTTGAAATGATGTGACTCACTCTATCAGCTCCCAGAAGAAAAGCACCCTACCTAACTGTCATTTTTCTCTTTTCTTGTCACAGCGTATGAAAACAGAGGAGGGTCTTTCTTCTGATTGCAAGAGGAAGAATGGAAAAGTTTGATGCTTCACCAAGTGGGAGCACCTGAAGAAGAAAAACACAGACAGACTTTGTATGGTTCAAAGTGAAGAGAATATTGAATTTTGTTGATTTTAAAAATTGAATAAAAGCGTTATAAAAGGCTTATGATATCACTTCCTCTCTGTACCCTCTACTATTGCTCATCCAGCGGTGTATTGCAGTAATAAAAGTCTCAGCATCGATTTGGTGTGTTGGCTGGGGGGTGTCAGACAAAAAGCATAACCAAAACCACTCACATCCACAGCAAAGACGAATGGAAGATGCTTCGATGGAGCCCACAATTTATCATGAATCTGGTTTAATTTTTATGAATGACAAAAAAAATCTGTACCACACATTCATCAAGCCTTATTTAATGTATTTCCAAGGGTTCCCCAATAAACAGGGGTCATGGGTTAATAAGCAAATATAATATCCATTGCAATATCCTTACAGCCAAACTTTGTCTTTTGGTCAAACTGTGCTCTACTGTCAAACAGTGCTGTCATACTATATTCATATTGTAAATATTGGTAATGTTAAAAATGTAAATTCCTTGGCCATGTTTATAGTCTTACTTTTACTTATTTTATTTTTTTTTCCTTCATTAAGGAAGTTGATGTGTCTTAAAGAGTCTGCATGTTACAACTTGCTTATTTAAACTCTTTTATGCTCTGATCTATTTTAATGTCTTTGTTTGATATTCCTACTGCTATTTTGTGTACAAAAGCACCTGAAGCAACCCAATTTCCCCTTAGAGATTAATAAAGTATTTCTGATTCTGATCATGAGTTGGGAATGTTGCTCATGATAGTCACCAGAATTTAAGACAAATCACTGCTGCTTAATTTGAGGGTCCACAAACATGATGAATTCATGTTGCTGAATGCTGAAGTTATTGTGTTTCACTCACAGTGCTGCACTCCCCTGCTGACTCCATATGCTTCCTTCTCACCTCACTTACACCTGTGGTACTCCCTCTGGACACAGAACAAATAGGGGGACAACTCAACCCCCAATAAGATAAAGCCAAGGGTAAAAAATCACAGGTGCAAATAGTATGGTTTGAAATGTCAGCATGAATAGAGCCAAAGTCTGCAGGTGTACATAAAACAAGCACTGTATCATACTATCCTGTGCTCCCCCAAAGCTGTATTGCATTGTGAATTGACACCAGTTTCAAGTCTTGGCAAAATTATGTGGTTGTCTCAAGACATAAGTGAGTTATGTTTTTGCACTGTTAAAAGGGCTCATGTCTTTCATCACAGATTGAACTGTCATTGAAATTTGTGTGTCTCATATTAAGATATTGTGATTCTATTTATTGTATGAAGTCTGGCTGTTGAAAAATGAGACTCTTGAGAATAAAACCTGATGATTCAGTCACATTGAGTGTTACATATTAAAGGTTGAGTATTCATGCACAACTGCACAACTGCGCAACTGCGGTAAGTTACCAATAAGTGACATATTTAGTTCATTGCTAGCCGCTGAGTCAAGTGCATGTGCTTATGCTTAGGGTTGAAAACCCATTAACTTATAACTTTTGGTGAATATGAACAAGGCAGTAGCTGAATATTTTGTACATTAAATGGGGTGAATGGGGAACACTGCATGTCACATGCATGTGATTGAAAGGCACAAAAGATTTGTAAAGACAGAGAAGATGTTCAAGTCAATAAATGTTGTGGCCATGTGACAGTGCATATTGAATCTTATGAAAACATTCTACTAATCAAGCAAATCTTTAAAATCATCTTCAACTCTGTACTAGATCGCAAATATTGTCTTTGTTGATGAAGGGACAGTCAGGCAAAGTCTATATGAAAATGTGAATGTGACCAAATTGTGTGCCAAAGTTGTCCCAAAACTCTTTGTGATTGCTCCTAAACACTTTGAGTTTTCTTCTGTCTGTTTCAGAGGTTTTGGGAAACTGTGGCACACACTTTTCTACGGAGCCTCTAAGGTGCCACGGAGAAAAAAATAAAAAATAAAACGTGCGCACGAAATACTTATTAGTGCGCACGTTTTAGCTAAAACGTGCGCTCGGAATAAAGTTATTTACCACGTTTTGATTTGTCCTTGTCCTTGTCCACTACGGCTTCCCGTAGTGACGTCAGATGTTTACAGACACACACAATGGAGAGAAGAAATGAGCTAGTTAACTTTTACTTCCACCTCTGAATGTTGCTGCTCTTGCCATGAGAGATGGAATAGTCCTAAGTAGGAGAACTTTGCTGTGTATACTAAAAGACATCAGGCTCAGCTGGCGGAAGGAGTACTCAGATTCAGTAAGTGTCCTGACCTGGGATGCACAGGGGGGACTTGTTTGCTGCTACAGATGCGAAGTTGTAGCTAACTTCAGGGCTAACTCCCTCCACCTTATTCAGTGGGTGGCAGCAAGACACGAGCTTTGCTTGAGTCTTGAAAGTTGTGCAGCTTTTATTGAAGGTACTGATAAATAGCCATGGGACTGTACATACCCTGCACTCCTACATTCACAGACACAGCTAATGTTGGCTGGTTACTGGGATGCTTCAACCGAGCCCGGCTGTCTTCTTCTTCTTGGTTTTTACCGGCAGGTGACCACAAAATTATGGGGCATTACCGCCATCTACTGATGAGCCCGGCTGTCTGTTGCCGCTTGCCTGTATAATTAAATCGAGCGCACGTTTTAATATAGTGTGCGCACGTTTTACTATCTCGTGCACACGATTTCTTTTTTTTTTTTTTTTCCTCCGTGGCACCTTAGGGGCTCCGTACTTTTCTAATAATAATGCCTGAGCAAAACATGTGCACTTCAATCAAAGTCTAATAGTGAAATAAAGACGTCACTTATTGGAAACTTACAGCAGTTGTGCTTGGGTAACAAACCATTAATATAATAACACTCAGTGTGACTGTGAACCACATGTTTTTCACTCATTAGCACAGTCTTAATACTAAATAGCCATATGTCGCATGTTTCTGTGATTTTGTTTTTAGAAAAAACTTTTTTTGTTTATTTATTTTTATCTTTATTTATTCAGAATAGGATACATTGCACATTAAAGAACATTTACATGTAAATGTCCTAGATTGTAGCTAAAGGCTAATTTCCAACTGTAGTCCCTGGCAGGTTGAGGTGATGCATTTGTACGAGTGTGTGCAGTCTTAAAATAAATATAGTACATAAAACATCAGTAACAGACAGCAGGAAGATGACAGATACACAATACAGTATGGTATTAACATTAATTTACAAAACACACATACAACAATACAGAATGTATGCTTAGGATAAACCATAATAAAAAAGACTGTCAGAGTTAAAGTGCTTAAGCTTTCATGTGTAAACTGCAGAGTGTTTAAGTGCTAAAGTATTGTTGGTTTAAAAGTGCAGTGAAAAGAAAATTAAATTATTATTGCAGCAAAATACCGTACTTTCTACTTTCTATGCATTCATACTCAGGTTTCAGCATCATTATTATTGAGCACAATGAAGTAGGATGAGATTATGTGAGGTTTTACAGGAACTTCACCAGTTCTTTGCCCTTTTGACATTGATCTGCGTGTCTGTCTGAAAGCAGGACCCCCTCCAAGCTATGCAGCTAAAAACCTGCAGAAAACAAACTGAGAGCTGTGTATGCCCTTTCTTAACATTATTGATATACCTTTTGCTTGGTAAGCCGAGCAGCCTGTACTACAAAGTTTGAGTCTGACTTCAGCAATAGGAAAAGGAATTTTAATTGCATTATGAAACCCAATGAATGGGATCTGTCAGCTCTTTATTTTCTGTCAGTGTTTGGTGCACACTGTTGTGTTCAACAGGTGGTGACGAATCAATTGCACAGTCTCCAGAACTATTCACAACCATGTTTGCCAAGGTCTTTTACCCACCATGTTGAAACAACAAGACCAGAAAAATAATTCAAAGATATTGACAAGGGCAGCAGCCTGCCTACACAGCCTTTGGACAAAAGAATCAGCAGAAGAATTAGACAGAAAAAAAACTCATCTTCACCTCTCACAAACCCTTGGAGCCTGGGCCCCCGCCCCGCCCCACATTTGGATCACTTGCTCCTTGTTAAGAGGACCCAGCCCTGGACGGAGCGGGGGTGGTGATACCCCTTAATGAAGATGAATATTCATCCGCTTTAGAAAGGCTCCTGGAAGGCTGCCCAGCCTACGCTCGCTGTTCCAGTCAAATTGGCGGCAAGTTGAGGGAGGGATCGAGAGAGAGAGGAGAGGAGGGATAGAGGGAGAGAGGGGGTGAAGCGAAGGAGGCCAGAGGAGATGATTACGATGGCAGGGGGAGGCAGGGAGGCAGGCATGCCGGCATGCCCGAGTGCTCTCATCTGGTTAAAGAGCAGAAAGTGATGCATAAACACATCAGCTGAGCACATGACTGTTATTGTTTATTACTGGCATTAATTTTTTAGTAAGTTCATATCAAGAATGGGGTGTGTCTTGGCAAGAATCTGGCAAAACAGCAGGTATCGTGATAGAGTGGTGACAAAATTATATAAAAGATCAGAAAGTGCAGTGTATATATGTATTTTAAGTAAACTGAATTGTTATTTTCATATTTTTCAGTATTCGGATCCCACAATATTAAATCATCGCTGTCAGGCACATTCCTCTTATCTCCATTTTTGTATTATTTTCACATTTTTTTCAAAAACAGTGCCCTTGGTCATTCACATTGTTGAGTGGGTTTTATGCATTTTAAACTGATTAAAAGTATGAAAAGCAAAGACTTTTAATCAGTAAAAAGCAATTTTGGGAATATGAGGTTTGTGCCTGACAATGATGCACAAAAATTAATTTCTAGTCTGTTTTTTTTTTTTAATGTAATATATGGTCCCTGCAATATGGATGAACTTTGTGCCAGATACAGACATTATAACAATGAATTTAAGGGACACAAATGGCTGAATGACAACTGCCAACTGCAGCCAGGTTTAAACTATAACACAAAACACACGTCTATTTTCACATTCACATGTCAAAATTTCTATTAATATTTCATTTAAAAAAATCAATAATGCACAACTTATATCAGTATATTGTTGTGCAACAGGACATTATACTTGTGCATAGTTATTTTCTTAAACCCTTATTGTAGTCTACTTGTAGGACTTGGTAGCTGTGAACTGAATTGCCCATTTGGATTGATAAAGCTGTCTGAATCTGAATCGCTTGGAAGTTTTTCCTTTAAACATGAAAATGTGAACATCCAGCAGTTTTGGTATATGATTAAATGCATTTACTGGCATATTTATGTTTGCAACTGGAGCACCCCCTACTCTTTGAGTGTGTATGTATGCGTAATTGTGTTTGGACTGTGTATCTGATCATTTGTATGACTGTATGATTTTGAATTTTTTTTTTACTTTTTGGTTAGCACTGTGAACTTCCAATTTTCATCACTGCCAATCATAACTTTCATCATTATATCCCCTTAACAAATGCAAATACCTTAAATGCAGTGATCTTCTTTTGTCATGTTGCTATAACTGAGTTTGCTTCTTTTCTCCAGTGTGTAGCTTTAGTGTAATGACTCTAATATTTTTCATAATTGACAACTAACTGAGATTACTACATTTTCAAGTAGCTTGCCCATCATTGTTTAATAATTAATGAGCTTTTGCCTTTACTCTCATGCAGAAGTGTCTTACTTATCTTTTGATTGTTTCTAATGTTGTGGGAATTCCTCAGTGAAATATAACTTTAGTCTGAGCATCAGCATATCTCATGTGTGTGTTATTGTGTTCAGTCGCACATTTAAAGATGAGGAGTTAAATAATCCAGCTGAAATTTGAATCAAACAATGAAATCTACCATGTAAAGAGCAATACTACATGCACTTTGTGCTCCTGGCCAAGCCGTCTACCACAAACTTACAGATGAAGCTCTCTATGCCACCAAAACAGTCCTCTATTTATTTATTAATTTAATTTTTTTTTTAAATTTAACCTTTATTTAACCAGATAAAAAACCCATTGAGATCAAGATCTCTTTCACAAAGGTGACCTGGCCAAGAGGCCAGCAGCACACGTCACGAAAAAAAACATATAAAATGGTGGCAATGCAATAAGTTAGAATACACACATTTGTTGTGAGTGCAAGGTGATATGCGATATAGCGCAGTATCTTTAACAAAAATAACAATTCAGAAACACAGGCACAATTCAGTGGTCTCACACTGTTTATCCATCAGCATGGACCAAAAGGCTTTAAGTGAAATCAGTTCTGAGAGCTTCAGTTCAGTCTAAATGTTGGCAATGCTAATATGCAGTTAACTGTTCCTGTTGCTTTGAATTGCACATATAAACATTTCTGTCACTTGGTAAAATGCATCACAGACAACCTGAGGAAAACCATACTGCCTCCTGTACTATAGAATTTATTTAGTTATTACATACAATTCTGCCCTGCCTTTTTTAAAAGGAAATTTAGCTTGACCTTTTTGTTTTGACACGGTAGATAAAAGTCAAGACAAGACTATTTAAAAGACTGAATTATTGTAAGATCATCAGAGCTACATGGATCTTTATGGATATACTATAATCAGGACAGTACAGTGGAGCTTCAAATGGTAAGTAAATGACTCTACAAATGATTGTGTTCTTGTTTTGGATGTTCTGACTGGCGTGTAGAGTGAAGCGATAACCAGAAAACACACAGTGATGGCCCTGGAGCCAATCACAACAGGCTTTAACAGGTTTTACAGTCGATGTTATCGTGTCTTAATTATGATTGGGGATTAACAGATTTACTGTTATTAAAGTTAACATCTTTGTTGAAGATTCATGCTTAAGAAAGTTAATTTTTTGATAAACCTTGCCAGCCTCTGACAGAAATTTGAACATGTTCCAGCTCAGTTTGGAACAATATTGTGAACATCAGTAAATAACTTCAGGCAAAGTCCAGTAATTTAGATGCAAGGCTCATTATTTCTCTTTTGGTCCCTTTTTAGGAGTATTTGTATTTACACGATGATCAGTCTTATTAAATGACTGTAATTTATGAGAAACTTTGCTGAAGTTAATATGATGTTTCATTTCTTAGTGGAACCGAAGTGACCAGTGGCATGTGCAAGTAAACACCCTGAAAATCTAAATGGGGGCATCACCTTTCTTTTAAGAAGTAACCTAAAACGTATTTCCTACATGGTTTTTTCTTCAGTGCTCAAAGCCTTGCTTTGTTTTCTCTTCTGTCTACATCGTCTCAGGTTTGGTGAGGGACCTGACCTTGTGTGGTCTTCCCTTGCTGATGTCAACAAACCTGAGGGCATCACAGTGAAGGAGGAAAGATCCTAGAAAGCAGGTTAAAGGGGAACATTCTGCAGGTTTCATCTATTTACAGAGAGAAGACAAAAATCATAGTGTCTGTAAGAGACTGCAGCATGTTAACACAAGGTGATCAATATACACACTGTGCAGTAAGATGTAGGGTTAACTGGGAGGGTTCAACCTTGTTTTTATGATACAGCTTGAAGAGGGTCTTGGGTCAGTGTATTTTAGCAATGGACGTATCATTGGGAGGCTGAAAAACAGGGCTGTAGTGCTGATGTCACACACTGGGGGTGTGATGGGTTTGAGTAGAGTACATTAAATAAAAAGAAAATAAATAAAATATAGTCAGTAATTTAGTAAAATAAGATAAATTGAATTAAAAAGAACAAATGGAAAACACAAATACAGAAAAGTTGATTGATAAAAATGACAAATATAAAAACACAAGTCAAAAATCCTCAAATATTAATAAAACACAGCTGGTGTATGTAAAAAAATGGATGTACATACATACATTTACAAAAACACTACAACAAGTAAGGCAGCACAACATTAAAACACAGCAAATACTATGCAATGGATAAGAAATCAAAAAACTAAATAAAAACAAATCCAAATGTATAATATTTTGTTTTTCTGAATTTATTTTGTTGTTCGTATATACATAGACAGTATATCACTTTGTTTTGTTATTATTTTTCTTTACATTTTTTTATTTAGTTTGTGGTGGGTTTTTATTTTTGCTATGCATTTTCTAATTTGTTGTTGTGTATTTTTAATTTGGTGTTTTGATTTTCCATATTTCGTTATGTTTTTCAATAGTCGTTTCAATTTATCTTTGTGATGTTCGATAGTCCGCTGTGTTTATCTCATGATGTGTATTTTATATGCCATGTATTTTATTTGGTCTGATTTTAATGTTTTTGATGTTCAATTTATTGTTTTGAATTTGTTGTTTTTTTCTCGTTTGTTGGTATGTTCTTGAATTGTGCATTGAATCTGCTTCTAAGTTAAATAAACTGCTAGTTTTGTCATGCTATTTTTTATTATTATTATTTTGCTGCTCGCTGATTGTTGATCTGTTTTAAATATTGTTCTTTAGTATTTTTGTTTTGTGACATGTTTTTTCTTCTGCACCTCAGCTACATCATAGATCCAGTTCTGCATATGTTATTGCACTTATTTCTATTTCCTCCTGAACAGGCAGTTGCTTCAGAAGTCCAACCTGAAGCTTTGCTCTGGTAAGAATCCATACTTTAAATGAATGTAGATGTGACAGGATTACAGACATCATCCTTAACAGCTATGACTGATTAAATATTGATTAATGGGGCAATGTCATTGATCGCCAAGGATTATTAATTGCAAACCTGTGAATACTTGTGTTTTTTTTTTTTTTGGTTCTCCCATATTTCAAGGCCACCTTCTCTCTCCTTCCACGAACTGAAGTTACTTAATGCAGAAATCTTTTGACTTTCATGGCTGTTCAACCTCATTTCAAATGATTCAGCTACATGGATCCACACCAGGGTTGAGCCATATTGGAAATTGAAATTGCAATTATCTGTGATTTAAGAAGCAATATGAAAACATTCAGGATTTATTTGATGTAAAACCTCTAGGTACGTGCAAGTAACATTTGATTTATGCATTAACACTTTCAACTATATCAGTGACAACATGTGATATGCAAATCTCTCGCCACTGTCAGGCACAATCCCTGTGTCTAATTTATTTTTTATTTTTTCATAAATAAGTGATATTGATAGCCATGTTGGTAAGTGGGTTTTATGAACTTTTTTTCATATCAAAGAAAAAAAAATCTGTAAGCAAGACAATACAATATTCATTCATGCAGTAGAGAATGTTTCTAATTTCCTGAAAATTCATATTTGGAGATGAGAGGTTTGTGCCTGACAGCAATGCTATGTTTTTGATTTAGTGATTGTGAAATGAATTAAATAATGATATTTATTTCATGATTAATTTTAAACAGTAAATATAAATTCAGCCTGTGTTCACTGTATTGGACACATTTTCAATACTGCACGTTATTGCTAGCAAGCTCTTTTATTTTGTTACTACTTTAATGCACTGCATAGCAAAAATGTGCTTTTGTCTGGAGTTTAGTCAGGTCAAAACAAAGGAGCCTGACATGGGGGAGAAAAAAGAGAAGATTGTACCAAAGGGGGCCCCCCAAAAAAATAATGTACTTGCAGCAACATTTTGCCATGGGTGTTTTGTAATTTCTATAATATTTATTCTGATCAAGAGAGGCTTTTTTATTACACTTATTAGAGAACATTAATTTTGCTTCTGCATTTTTCTGTGTTCCCAAGTGTCTAAATGTCCTGTTAAAATATTCTGGTCTTTAAACTAGCAGACTAGGTTCATAACTTAAAGGCTAAGGGTCTCACCCCTTTAACCACCCCACTGACCTACAATTTAAAACTGAAGTGTTAGAAGGTACTTTTAAAGAGTGGGAGTTAGCATTTAAGTGCTGCTGATTCTGTCATCTCAAGTGAGATGATGTAAGAGGAGTTTTTCTAAACTGGTTAACTAACTATTTACATAATAGACAACAATATGTGTAGTTTGCTGGCAATACATCTGAATGTTTGAAGATTGAATGTGGAGTCCCACAGGGTTTAATTTTGGGGCAGAAACTTTTGATAAATGTATCAGTGACATTTGTGAAGTTTCTAAGTTGTTATGGTTCGTTTTGTTTGCAGATGACACACATTTCTTCTGTTCAGGAGATAATTTAAAAAATATTTCTGAAAATATTGAAAGTGAAATGATGAAACTTAAAATTTGGTTTGACATAAATAAGAAAAATTAATTATCATTAAATCTGATAAAACTAAGTTTATGGTTTATGCTAAAAGAAGCAAAAATGAAGTACCATTATCTGTGGATGGAGTTAAAATTGAGACGGTATTAGAGTTAAGGGTTTTGGGAATCACAGTTGATTTAAATTTGACATGGAAATTACATGTCATATGTTAAAAAGAAGCTGTCGAAGAAAATTTTTATTTTGAACAAAGTCAAGGATGTTTTAGATTGGAAAACAATGAAAATGTTGTACTGTTCACTCATACTGTCTTACTTTAGGTATTGTGCAAAAGTGTGGGGTAATACATAAATGCCAATATAAATCCTTTGTTCTTATTGCAGAAAAGAGCAATCAGAATCGTCCACAAAGTTAAATTTAGAGAACATTTGTGCCCGATTTGTTGCTTTTAAACAGTTAATAAGTCTTAAAATGGATGGTGGCCAAAAATTGCTAGAGGACCACAGAGTCTGATAGGGACATTTCAGTTTTTTTAAGTGGGGTTGCTAGAGGCCCATGCTTCAGGTAAATATGAGAGCCAGTAAGAGATTATGCAAATTTTGTCCCAAGGGAGAGATATCCAGGGGTGGATGTTAGCTGGTACATACATTGCAGTACATGGTAAGACTCTTTACGGCATTTTACTTTTTCCTTGACAAAGCCCTTGTACTTAGAACCATAGTATGTTGGGATGTAGGGGTCATGTATCCCTCCGCCATCAGCTGGTCAGGTAGTTCAAGGAAACAATAAACACTAGCTTCACTAAAACTGAACTGGAAATGAGAGATTTAGACTCAAGTGATGACAAAGTGCCAGTAGTCATGGGTATGAGAAGACATCTTTATGAACTGGAGCACACAGAGGAAGAACTCTTTTGGGTAGAAAGAGGGATGGAGAACGGAGGAGCAGGACAAATCACAGGTTACCTGGTGGTGTAGATGCATAAACTGTGAGCCCACATCCACAAACTTGGAAGTCCATTGCTGTCACAAGTGGTACTTAGTAACACAGCTTCTCCTGGACTTTTCATCAGATCTCTTTTATTCCAGTAAACCTTAAAACTGCGGTCGTGTGTCATAGTCCTGATCAGTAAAATGGGCACTGCCAACACAATGCTTTGTCCCAGTAGAGGAGTGATTTCTGAAGTCCATATTTAACACAACAAGCCAAATTTAATGATTTGTACTGGTTTGTGCTTCAGTGACTGCTACCTGACCCCACTGCAGCTCTCTCATCTGATCTAATGAGAGGAGTTTCTGGATATGTAGCCCTTCCTTGCATCACAAAATAGTTCTGCACACTGGGGCTTTGTCAAGACAAAGTTAAACACTATAGGAATCTTACTGTATCGTAATGTAGCCAAAATAGTTTTCTGAGTAGTTTTGACCTATAAATGGGTAAATCGTGAGGCTCTCAGTGGCACCATGTACTGCTCTGTACCGTCTGGTGTTAAATTCCTGGATCCCTCAGGGCCAAAGCTTGCAAGTTCTTTTATTGGCTCTTATAATTACTAGTGCTATAGACCTCAAGCGACCCCATTTCAAAGAAAACAAACTAACCCCTTTAAGGTCATCATTTCTGATAGTCTTTTAAAATGGATGTTTGACACACATAAAACATAAACATGAATGCTGACTTGCTCAGGTCACACTAAGGAGAAAGTCTTATACTGAAGAGGTAAGAGTGTAGGAGAAATTTTGAAGCATGGTAGTCAACTTGTCTAAGCCATGATATAGTCAAGGGCTTCAAAAAACAAAAAAAGGAATTATGTGACGTAACCATAAAGTGTGGGGCTGGGTTGGCTAATTTTTGGATTTGGGGATTTATATTTAATCAAACTCTTGCAAGGTTTTATCTCCTAGCTCACCATATCTTGACACTACTGTTCATTTTATTTGAGGTGATGTCTGTTTAGCTGCGGTCTACCTGGTCAGGTGACCTGCTGCAGCCAGATTGACACAGGTGTAAAGATGGGAAGGGGGTGAAGCAGAAGGAGAGAGGAGAAGGGGAAGTGTTTGGAGAAGATTCGGCTGGGGATCCTGAAAGGAACACTGCAATGATCCAAGGCCTCTGTTTCCAAGAGAGGAGACCAAATCCTCCTCCAGGGCTGTGGGGAAACCTCCTCCATGCAGGAACTTTGTCACTGGTGGAAAAGTTCAGCTAAGAGTATCTGAGCCGAAAGGATTGGACTCAGAAGAAGTATTCCCAGGACCGAAAAGTCTTCCACATTCTGATTTTTTTTTTTTTTTTTCAATGCATCACCTTCGATTCATTTTTGCTGGACTATTCAGTTTTTGAGTTTTAAAGGACTATTTTAGGACAGTTGTGTTTGGGTTGTGACCACTTCCTTTGGATTTTTACCCTCTCCTTTAAATTGAACTCAGACTTTAAACAGGGAACCAAACCATTTTAAGGACATTTTTTTAATTTAGTTTTGTTTTTCTGGGGAATAGGTTTTATGGCCAAACCTACCAAATTTGTGTTTGGGATTTTAGTTAGGAATGAGAAAAGTTGTGTGGGTTGATTTCTGGACCTTGAATTAAAGTACATGCATATAGTAGAGTTCTCTGTGGTGATCTTTCTTTGACTGTTGAAAGAAGTTTTCAGGGCTTCTTAATCATTTTGCTGCTTTACGTATCCAATCAAAATTAGATGTTAATTTACAGTAGCTTCAAACCCATGATTATAAGTAAGCTTTTTTTTTTTTTAAAAAGCTGATTGTTATAATTATTTGTAATGATGTCATGATGAACAAGACTTGCCACAGATGTCCTTTTAAGCAGTAGTCCTAAAACTCAATGAAAAGTTTGTATGCTTTGTCTTGAGGGGACAAACGCCGTACTAACATCCGGGATGGCCGACATAATCATGTCATACCTTCACCACTCCACTGTCCAACTGTGCTCCATAAAGTATAAACTGAAAAAATCATGAACAATGAGTCTCTGTTCACACACCGACAAAACTCAGAGAATACACGCGTCGTCTGTGGGTACCCACAACCCCCCAACACGACTGTTTCTGAAACAATTTTTTTGTTTCTCAGCAGCCAGAACTCAGAATTTGTGGATGTAGGAAATGCAGATCCTGTCTCAGCTGTAAGAACAGATACTGTACATCAGCCTCTGCAGTGTGCTACCAGAAAAACAAGGCTCATCATTTATTTTAAAATCCAGAATTTACCACCTAAACAGGAGAATGGAATGTATAATGTTCATGTCAAAAGTGTTTTGCGAATATTTTGCTCATTTTCATACATTACTATTGAACAGATGATGTTGTTGTTGTCAGGCTTTTATGTAATTATAACACATTTTTGCCCTCAGGAAAAAAAAAAAAAAAAATTATGGAACAATCGGTGTTTGAGAATCAGACTTCACAAAGCATAATTTGCAGTGAAAACACTCAGCAGGTTAAGTGCTTTTTAGTTTCATTTCTATTTTTAAGGAATTGGAATAATGAGCAGTTTGTGTTTCCACCTTCATTTTTCTCTTCAGTCTTTGATAAAGTGCACTCTGACCTTGTTTCCAGGGAACTGCCACAACTTTTGGAAAAAAAAATAAAAACACCTGCTAAACTTTACTGATTATTAAAAAAAAAATCTATTTTTAATTTTAATAGAAAAAGAACACCCAAAGTAATGTTGGTGAGACTCGATGTGATTTTATGAAGAGTTCAGTCCCTCCACTTCATCACTTTTCAACAGACTAATATATATTAATGCTCATGTAGGATTTTAAAAATGTTTTTAGTAGTAATAACAATAAAATTAAGTAAACAGGAGTTCTTCCAAACAGAACATTTTTCAGAAAAAAGGAAGTGTACTTTTTTATGCACAGATTTTCACTTCATACAAGTGCAACTGCTTTATCAGTGTAATATTTTGTAAAGCTATAAAAAAACAGAAGCAAGTGTTCATTTTACAGTCATCTATCAATGCAAATACATTTCAATATTTGGCTAAAACCAACAATGCAGAATTTTCCATGGAACAATGCCTCTCAAAACTTTTGTTATTTTTCTGTTTATTTATTTTAGGTAATTTTTCACATTAGGCACATTCCTCCCCCCTCCTGTTGCTCCTGCTGGTTTGCTTTCACTCTAAAGCTGCGTTTCTACTAATCAGTTCAGTCTGGCGCGTGTCAGTACAGCACACATTACTGGTGTTCCCGCCATCGGAAAAGGAGAATAAGTATCTAAATAACCAACCAGTGCTGTCCCATCTTTTTGGCATTCCTCTGAGAATATCAAACCAACCCTAAAAGATGGAGCTAGAAGCGCTGCAGTCTGTTGATTGGTCACAAAAATTGTCAACTCTGTTGCAAAAAAGAAAGCACAAACCTTGTCTTGTTCAAATAAGCCGTGGATTAAAGTGATTTGTTCACCGCTGTTGCTGTAAAGAATGTTCGCATGAAACAATGCTCCACAGGGAGTGCTGGAGGTTCCCCATTGTTGCTCTTTTTTTTTAAAACCCTTAAAGTCTTTTGCATCATATTTGATACATACTTTTATGATACCTCTATCTAATCAATATGATCAACAAATTACTAAAAAAACATCTGAACACAATCAGATTAATGATAAAAATGTCCTCAAGTGGATTATCAGTTACCAAAAACACCTAATGTATCAAATGAGATACAAAAACAATCTCTGTTATATTTTTTGGAAATTTTTATTCTTTTGGTTTTCAGTAGAAAGTGAAATAAACATTTCAGCTCCAAAACATTTGAATTTTCTAGCTATAATTTGTGTTTTCAGGTTTTAAAGGGATAATCGTGCCCTACTGCGTCCTGTACTGCGTACTGTACTCTAAATCAAATCTGACGTGACGAGGCTAAATGTAATGTAAAAAAACCCTTTAAATTAGCAGCATCATTGTTTAACCCTTACTTACGCGATCCCGCCAGCAGGATCAAAATACCACTTATTTTTAAATGACTGGCATTTGCAAACATTTGCCCTATCCAGAAACGGAAAACACTGGTGTAATCGTTAGATTATCGAGTTTCCGAGGCCAAAATGTAATAGTTTCTTCCTTGGACCAAACCACTCCTCTGGTAAAATTTTCATGTAAATATATCCAGTAGTTTTTGTGTAATCTTGCTAACAGACAGACAAACAAACAGACAGACCCTGGCAGAAAAAAAAAAAACCTCCTTGGTGGAGGTAATTAATGTTCAGTGTTCCCTCCATTACCAGCAGTCGAGCTCTAATCCTGGCTGGCATGTTCACCATGAGCCTTTCACACTGTTGACAGGTAACCTTGTCCTGTTCTTCTCTAATTACTTCCTTCAATTCTTCTAAATTCTTTGTTTTACACTTTAAAACAGACTTTTGGCTGATCCACCTCGGATTTTCAGTGGGGTTCATGACCGGGGATTGAGCTGGTCCCTATAGGACCTGGATATTGTCCTGCAGTCAAGTTGCCCTGGATGTGTGACGAGGGGCATCATCTCTCTGAAACATCCAGTTTTGACCTCGCCAGAACAGAGCACATGCAGAAGGGAGTATGTGGGTTCAAGAATGCCACAATACTTGATAGAGCTCAATGTGTCATCACAGACAGTGAGATGACCGACACCAGCAGCACTCAGTCATCCCCAAACCGTGATCCTGCCTCCATTATGCTTGATGGTGGCTCCTGTACTTACTGGACATAATGCTTCGCCTGGCCTTCTAACAATAACAGGAGGAGGATTAAGCTGGACTCATCCCAACACATTGTTGACCCTCAGGCTTATGTTGTTAAAACATTTAGTCTAGTTTGGCCACAGTCTAAGTATTATTTTTTTACCCTTTTCTTTTTATTAAACCAAACAACAATATCGTAAATGTTGAAGCACTGAGGTCAAAGGTCATGTTTTTGTGCTTGTAGCTGACATAAAAGAGACGATTTGTTTCTTTTCAAACTATATTTTTTTAGGCAATCTTTTTAAAAATTAAGTCCACAGATTTAACAAATTTAATGAACTTATCAAATCAACATGACTTCCATTTGGCCAGTCATTGACTATTTTTCATGAAATGAAAGTATCCAACCCGTTTGTATGTCACATTAAAAATAGACAAAAGGAAACAACGGTTAATGATGATAAACCGTACAGTTAGAGAAAGCCTGGGTAAACTGATCTCACAAACTCACAGATATAGAGTTAGAGTCACTTCTGGACTTCATCTTATGACTCAAGCTCATTAATTCTGCATTTTCACAAAACTTTGTTGCTCCAAAAGTTCAATTAGGTCATCTTAAATGTGAATTGGACTAGAATCTACATCTTTTGATTATTATTAGGCCAGCTGGAAATGACTAATAACGCAACAATATCCAGATGAATTGAAGTGTTTTTATGTTTCTTATCACTGACATAAATAATAACATTCTCTGCCTTCCAGTCTGACACACAAATTGCGGCATCAATGCACAACCTCTGTATCCCCATATTCAAAGTCCAGCCACAGCCCTACCACCTCAAACAGAAAAAGGTAATCCCCCCAAAATATCCTACAAACACTTGATTGTGCTGCTTATCAGCGGAAACTTTTGAGTAATTCAAATAAAAATGAGAATCATGTCTTTTCTAGTGACGTAAAATTTTGGGTGGGATAACCTTCCCCTCTTACTGTTATTTCAGGGAGTATTTGATAAGACGTAGAGAGCCTTTGAGGCCCCTAAAATGGTCTTAAATTGCCTATAGTGCGGCTGTGTAAAAGTTGAGCGCTGAGCCAGGTGATGTCACGGATCAGGCTACCTTTGGCCACGGCTGCGAGCATGCTCCCCTTGCCAGGTGGAGAGGGGAGATGGAGAGAGAGCCGCCGGCCATTAGCCGCGTTGGCTATTGAAAGTGAAAGGAGAAGAAATGTGGGGCAGCTTTGCAAACCCGTTTGAAGTGGGGACAGCTTGTTTGTGAAGTGGAGGCCGAGCGATTCGCTTTCATGTCCTGCTCTCGAGTGACCCAAGGAGACCTGAACTTCATAAACCATATTGGCGATATCGCCTGAAAAAAGTCACACAAACACACAGAGACACACACACTGACACAATCTCTTCCAGCGCTTTTGGGGCTCAGAAGCCTGCAGCTTTATGAAGTGAGATGAATGAGAGACCGCTGGGAGTTTCAAGGCCAGCCCTTGACACGACTTACAAACAGACAAACACTGAAATACTCTCAAGTCCCTCATTACCTGGGTAATAAATAAGAGCTGTGAGGGGGTGATGTGACAGGTAATTTCAGGCTGCATAACAATACCCATGCTGTGACATTTGTCTACGATTCTTTTAACGATACCGTCACAATTCATCAGCCCTCCTCTCTGTGACTCCGTACACGATTGTGTGATTAAACATGAATTAAAAGTGAAACCATGAAATTGCAAATCCTCCCACCACCTTCTCCGAAGTTGAAATCTGGTGCTCTTAACCGGAGAGTTTTTGACACAAGTGCTGATCCAGCTCCCGGGGATGAGGGCTTGGAGGACTTAGACCTTTTTTTGTCGCCTCTGCATTTCTCAGGGAGGGAATTGGCAGATTATTTGGTCAACCTCGATCAGTTCCACCGCAGCTTAGGGGGATACATGCTCGCTGACTAATATTGCCCGGAAATCCATCAAAGTCAGAGGGCTTGTCCCGCTTTTTTAAAACCCGTGTGTTCCAATCAAGCGCTCAGCGACTCAAAGCCGTCACAAACAGAGGCCATACTCATGCTGACAGATCCCAATGAAAATAAATTATGCTGTCTCGAAGCATGAAAGTACCTACTGTAATGTCGATGAGACGACAGTTAGCTTAATCTTCAAAGACTTCCATAGCATAATGCACTTTTCTTTGCTGCTTTAACATTCCCTAAATAAGAAAAAGTTTGAATGCTTTCCACACTGCCAAGAGTTTAATTTAGGACAGAGATCTCTCTTTGTCCTTCTGATTGTGAGCATTCAAGCTTTAGCCCTGAAGTTTAGTCTGATACACGTAGAGACACTGAGAGAAATCACATCAGGGTTACTGGAGTGTAACACTTTCAGTTTCACATAATAAACATTGTCAGCAGCATGTAAAGGTGTCAGAAAAAAACGATTTATTTTAGTTGAATGCTCAGCAAAAGTCTCTGATTATGTCTCAAGCCTTTAACACTCCTGTCTCAAGCTTCATAAGACTGTTGGGGGTTTCCTTCAGCGGAACTGAGATGAAAGTTAAAAAGCATGAAGTCACAGACACACCAGTGAGATGAAGATATTAAAATGTTACCCTCATTTGGGTGAATGAATTATCAGTTAACTGGACATGAAACAGAAGAGAAAAATTTTCTGAACATCGGAAAATATACCAGCGCAGGAATAATGTGTGTTTTTTTATCAATAGATCTTGTATCCCATGTTGCATATTTAAGGGCATGAGTCTTTGGGTCTTTGCTCAAACTGGATGTTGTTTCTCACCGACCAAGTTAAGGAGGACCCATACCTGAACACCGTCATCATCAGATCAGACTTTGCGGAGGTGAGTTTACTGACAGACTTTAATGAAACTTCACAACAACACAAGATTTCAATATTGGAAAGGAAAAGGACATCAGGACATTCAATAAAATGCACAAAACAAACATTTAAACAGATCATTATCTAAATTAATCCCTGAACATAGTCTGAGATGAGCTGGAATGATTTAAAAAGCTGACTGATATATTAAAAATGAAATAAAAATATTATTTTTAGTTTAAAAAAGCATATATAGATATGTCATTTCAGAGTTTAATATTTGATTCATTTTTTTGATTCCCAATCAAACTTTAATGGCTCATTTTAGCTTAAAAATCATGTTCAACCTCATCTTATTCCGTATTTCTTTTTATTGCAGTTCATTATTTTTCCTCTTAAACCCTGTGATCAAAATAATCTGCCAGGGGGTCAGGGGTAAGGCATGTTTAACAAATTAAACATGAAAATAAAATTTAATTTAAGGCTGATCATGCCAGATGTGATGTGTTTGACTATTGTTCTGAATATTTTGTCCAAATATAAACTGAATAATTAATATCATTGTTCATGACAGACTGAAAAATATATATGTGGCCCATTTAAGGCACAATATCTAAAAATCTGATGATCATAAACTAATGATCAACAAAGAATTAAATATTAAAACAATAAAAATATATTTCTCAGTCTAGTTCAGGAGTTAATAACCAGGCCATATAAAGAGAAAAAGCACTTTTATGTTTATTTTATAAGATGTATTAGTTCATAAAAAATCAGCTGTTCATACAATTGTCAGCTGATTGATAATCATCACAAACACATAGTGCTTAATGTGACGCTTCATATTTTCTGTGAAAAAATATTGAAATCAGAACATTAATCAAACAGAATGCATCTGGCATGATCATCTTAAATTAGGGTTTATTTTCATGTTTAAGGTGTTAAACCTGTTTCCCCCTGACTGCAACTGACTGACTGTATTATTTCAATTATAGAATTAAACAGGAGGAGTAATTAATCACAATAAAATAAATACAGACTAAGATGAGGTTTATTTTGATTCATTAAAAGTTCAAATAAACCCTTTTGGTTTGATAGGGGATCAGAACAAAATCAAATGAAATACTAAAGTTTGATGTGATACACTTAAAGGTGTTAAAGTATAAATAAAGGTTTTAAAAATACATTTTACTTACAATTTCTTATCAGTCTACTCTTCATATTACTCCAGCTCATCACAGACTGTCTCTACAGATTTATTCAGATTATTAACAGGTTGTATTTCTCAGGTTAAATGTCTGTTCTGTCAGTTTATGATTTGTTCTGATGTCAGTTTTCTCTTTATTGTTAAACTCTTCCGTTGTTGTGAAGTTTCATTACAGTCCGTTGTGTTGTGGCATCCAATCAGTGAGTGATATCCAGTACAGGGGCGTGTCTGTCAGTAAACTCACTTCTGCAAAGTCTGGTCTGTTGTATCCTCGGTCACTGGTCCATGGACGACGGTCCTTTGAGCAATTTAAGTGGCAGGGCATGGTCCTTCTGAACTAAATCCCGAGTGAAGACCCAAAGACCCACACCCTTAAATAAATGACTTGGGATGGAGCCCAGGCAGAGTGCACTGGGCCAGGTGAAGCTCATGATCCTCCACCAGGGCATACCCCCTGCAACAAACACACCCAGCAGCACAACCAGTGGCCTGGTGGCAGGATCATCACAATCCACTCAGCACAGGGCAGATCCAGGGGGCTGGGAAGTCAAACATCTCAAAAACACATTCAATTATAAAAATCATGCCTACCAAACACACAAACAGTTCATGACTCAAGCACATTTATTTATTATTATAAGACTTACCCCTGGTAATATCTCAAAAAGGAGATAACATCAAGAAGTCCATCCCTGTCAAACTTGTTAAATAGGGAAACAACAACCCCAATTTTTTTGTGTCACATGCGCCACATAACCTCACATGAAAAATCACCATGGGAACTCCACATCTCACAGCTCCCTCTGTCAGGCGGTGATGCTCCATGCTGTTCTCTGAAACTGCAGCCAGTGGGCGTTGATGGAAAGGAGGGCAGGGAAGTCAAACAGTGGCACAGCAGTGTCACAACAGACGCTGACACAGTGGAAGTACAGGGCAGGTAATTACATAAACAGTCTACTCCAACACAAGTGATGCCAGGAACAATCAACCATAGGCCATCTCTTTACTGTAATGATACTGTTTTATAGACAGCACTGGGTCCACCTTGCTTGTACCAGGATGGAGCCTCTTTTGCCTTTAGATCGACCTTGATTCTTCCTGGCATGGATTCAACAAGGCGCTGGACATATTCCTCTCTGGTTTTGGTCCACATTGGCATGACAGCATCATGCTGTTGTGGCAGATTTGTCAGCCGTACATCCATGATGCAAATGTCCTGTTCCATTACATCCTAAAGGGGCCCTATTGAAAGGAGATCTGGTTACTGTGGAGGCCACATGAGTATAGTGAACCTATTGTCATGATCAAGAAACCAGTTTGAGATCATCTGGATGTCAAAATATGACATGATATCCTGCTGAGAGTAGTCATCGGTGGACAGCTACACTGTGGTCATGAGGAGATAGACAAGTTCAAAGCAGTATTCAGGTAGGTGCCCAAAGGGTGCAGAGAAAATATCCCTCTCACTATTACAACACAACCAGTGTGAACTGTTGATACAAGGTAAGATTAATTTATTCTTTCATATTATTCATGCCAAATTCTGACTCTATCATTTGAATGTGGCAGCAGAAGTCAAGGCTCATCAGACAAGGCAGCATTTTCCCAATCTTCTATTGTCCAATTTTGGTAAGGCTTTGCTAATTATAGCCCCTGTTTCAGGTTCTTAGCTGACAGGAGTGGCACCTAGAATGGTCTTCTGCTGTTGTAACCTAGCTGCTTCAAGATCTGCCATGTTACGCTTTGCTTTCAGAAATGGTCTTCTTCAAGAATCAGGAGCTCAAGTAGGAGGTGTTGAGTCAAGTTTCTGAGGATGAGGGGCATGTTTAATGATAGGGAAAAAAAATGGTTAAACATGTATTATATTTATTGATTAAGTTTAGTATTGACTTGGTTAAAGTTGCTTACCTGTAAGTTGACAAACCAGATGGGCCGTTCAGTATATTTCATTAGTCTGTCTGAGAAAAGGGCTCAAAGAAAGTGTTTGACAATAGGGAGAGCCTTTCCATAGCATATACAGCAGGAGACTGGTTGATTGTTCTGCTGGTCACATTCATTGCGAGCCATCAGCTGATGTCACAGGCAGGCACTAATGCCAAGGCGTAAAGGACAGAACATGAGCCACTTCGTACAACAAACTCACCAACAAGTCGGAAGTGAAGCTAAAATCCCTTATATCGGTAAGTTTGTAGTGGTGTTATTTGTTTTCCATTTCATAAAGAAATGTGGTCCCAAACTGATGAAACAGCTACTGAAGTTGTAAGCATTTGTTACTCTCTGTATCAACAGTCACTTTCTGCTGTTGTCTCGCTCGTAGGTCCCACCTCTTTCTGCTTTCTGCTTGAAAGGACACATACAGATGTTAAATCAGGGTGAACTGTCTGCACTGCAAGGCTAACTTACCTGGTCCTCTTGATTTAATTTAAAACTAACCTGGTGTTTCCTGTTTTATTTTGAAGAACAGCTGCACAGGAAAGAATGTAAAATTAGGTCAGTTCCTGTTGAGTGAGGCATGCAGAAAGAAATAATCACCCGGTTGTCTTTAATTAGCAGGCTGAAGCTGTGTTTGAGTGTGTGTGGAAAAGCAGACAGCAGAGGAAAGAAGCTTCAGTACAGCTTGGAGAACACCAGAGATGCCATTGGTCAACGACCTGCTGATTAAACCTGTTTTGCAAACGTAAGTAAATGCAACAAAGAAGCTGCATCATCTGTCACCTTCCTTACCTTTTCCAGTTTAATTAAACTCTGTCACACACCAGAGAACTAGACAGATCTGATAAGTGATGATTTGTTTTACTTGCTTTTTTATCTCATTAACCCCCACCCCCTGACCTTTGCCATTAACAAGGCATGTTCACCCAGAAAGCTGCAGCTCACTGGATATTTTCTCCTTTTGACACCATTTCTCTGTAAACTCTTAGAATGAGTGCATGAAATCCCAATAGAGAAGCAGTTTCTGAATCACAGATTGTTAATCAATAAAACAAGATTTTTTTCTCCGTAGAGGATCAGATGTGGCTGTTTTTCCTCCCCTTTGAAAACGATCAGGCCTGAGGGGTGGAGGGGGAAGTAAAAATCTGTGCATTTCAAGGGGCGTTTTCTTGGAAAGACACATCAATTTTCTCCATGAACAAAGTTAGTAAAAGGCTTCATGTTCTTCTGCTCCCCAAGCTGTTCTAACACTGAAAATAAAATTAAAAAAAAAAGGATTTTGAAGGGCATGTGACCCTTAAATCACCTTTCTTTCTGATGGACTGTTTGAACTTCAGCAGGTTGTCTTGACCATGTCTACATGCCTAAATGCATTGTGATACTGCCATGTGACTGGTTGATTAGAAAGGGTATACCTAATAAAGTGGCCAGTAAGTGTATGTCTCCTTTATGCTGAGATATCTTTTCAAAAATCATCCTCACCCCTGTGCCTGATGCTCCCTTAACATCAACCTTATCTTTTAAACCGCAGCGCCTCTATTTATGAAAAATCAAATTCATATTAGTTTTATTTCCCTCTTTAACACGGAGGGGAATTAATGGTTTGCTGAACTTTAAGGTGAGCATTAATTTGACACCGCCGGGGGATAAAAAGGATTCATTAAATGTTCAGTTTGGGATAAATTGTAATTTATGAGGAGCAAATAAATTTACGTTTGGAATAGAAATGATGATTCAAGGTAAAATACACTTTAAATATAGATCTCTGCCTTCCCACACTCTCAGATACATTTTCTTCTTACCTCCAGCTATTACAAATATCCACGCTCTGCTTCGCTCAGCAGGCCTCCTCTCACACACACACACACGATGAGAGGTACGCAAAAGCACACACACTCTCACACAGCTTCACATCCCTCCTGGTCCTCGGCTGCAGCACGTGACGGAGAAACAGTTATTCAGCACAGGTCCCGTGGGCTGGCTGTCTGCTCGTTTGTTAATGACAAGCATTTGGGGTAACCATCGATTTCCTGTGGCACTAATTAAGAGTAGACTCATTAAAACGTTTGCAATACATCCTGTGTTAACTTCGCCGGGCTTCTTTTTCCCCTCTCTGTCTTTTCAGCCGGCTTTGATTGTTGTTTGTCTTCCCTCTTGTTGAGGCGAGCGCTCATACGTCCACAGAGAGACTGATCACAGAGAAAAACACCGAGACGATGTTCCTCCATCCTCTTCCATCAAGCAGACAAAAACAGCCAAACTGCAGAAGGAGTTCAACATAGGAGCAGATGAATAAATGGATTATAGGTGATTAATATGTTTCAAGCATTGATCAAATGTCCCTGATTTCCCCTATAGGCTCAATTTGTTCATTAAGTTTGGCTTAATATTAATAAACAGAGCTAATTTTGTCTCATCTAGCTCATAATTTCATTAACCCCACAAGGGAAGCACAGTGAGATAAAGACAGAAAACTCCTTGATAGAATTCCAACTGGGCTGACTAATGCTGGAATTATTTGAGCGAACGTTCACGTCCATTCAGGAGTACAATCTGTATTAAAAGCTCTGTTCTCTTTATTCTGAGCAGCAGTATTGATCCATCCGACTGTCCTCCCCGTGTGTGTTTACGTCTGGTGCCAGGTCAGATATCTGCTCCTGGTGCCTGCTCGTGTCCTGCTGTAATTCTGCACTAGGATGCTTATTTACCTTTGGAAAGCTTTGCCTAGCTGGTTTCTGCTCAAATATAACAAGGTTTGGAGATATTTGTCCTGCTCTGAAAAAAAAAGTGTTTCATAATGAAACAGAGGTCAGGGTAATTTTAAACCTCTGAAAGATGACATTTAAAAAAAAAACTCATCATCTGTTTGAATAATAATGAGGAAAGTCAATTTAATATACTGACAACAGTTTTACACTGAAACCAAAGACATGCTTTGATGGACTGCTCAATGTTGCTGCTTTTAAAATGGCTTAGATAAGATGTGTTTTTATTCATCATCTATCTAATTGCACTGCAAAGTAACTTAAAGGTCCTGTTCTTTACCTTAACTCAGATTCATATAATCATTCTATTACTGTAATTATTATTTTATTATTAATATATGCAAGAAATAATAGTAAATAACATAAAATAGAACAGAAATACCATGGGGAGGCTTATTATATGTATATAGTATTTATGAGATGGATGATTATGAATACTGTGGACGTTTAAATAGTATGGTTATGTATATACTGTATTTGTAATATGTAGATATGTATATATAATGTATACATTGATTTTTCTGAAGTGCTTACTTATTATTACCTCCGCCAAGGAGGTTATGTTTTTGCCGGCGTTTATCTGTCTTTTTGTTTGTCTGTTTGTTTGTCTGTGTTCAAGATAACTTGAAAAGTTATGGACAGATTTGGATGAAATTTTCAGGAAATGAGTGGAATGGGATAAGGAAGACATGATTAGATTTTGGGACTGATCTGAATCACCATCCGAATACAGGAATTTTTTAAAGGATTCTTTAACATTGCTAGATAGGACCATTTTGGCATAAGCGGACTGAAGCTGCTTGGCGGAGGTCTGCGCTCTCTGAGTGCTTTTCTAGTTAGGATTTTTTGTTTGTCCTCTTGGTGATTTATATGAAGAATGGGGTTGCTATTATCTATGAATTAAAATTGTTTCCATGAATAATGACAGCTGGTACTGAATTATAATTCAGTAATGGATCTGATTAGTAAGGAAGGGGCAGGACTAGATAAGCTCTTTGCTTCGTTCTGTTCCTTCTCAAACTGGTTGTTGTGATGACATACATGTGTATGTTCTCGCATGCTTAAATTTGTTTGATGGACATGTACAGTTGTTTGGTGTATGTATTATTTTGCATTGACTTGGTTGTTGTTGTTTTTTGTTTTTTTTAAGTTTCAGATAATTAAAAAATTGAAAGAAAGAAAGATTTTTGTTGACTGATAGAGTATCTGCACAATAACTACTGTTTAAAAAACCTAGTTTCCACATACTGAGAGCCCCTGATCCAGTTGTGTTCTGCTTATCCCTTTTGGGGGTCTCGAGCCAAATTAAGCTGACATTGGGCAAGAGGCAGGGTGAACCTGAATCATTCACCAGTCGATCACAGGGCCACATGGAGAGACACAAACAACCATTCATGCATTCACTCATAATTCTCAAACTCAAATCTCAATTTGGAGTCATCGGTTAACCTTATGAGCATGTTTTTGGTCTGTAGGAGTAAGCCAGAGTGCCAGGAGAGAACCCATACATGCACAAGGAGAGCATGCAAACTCCACATAGACACAAGGTTCGAATCAGCAACCTCCTTGCTTTGAGTCCCAAGCACTACCCACTGCGCCACTGTGCTGCAGCAGTATTGTCAGTCTGTCTATTTGTGTATGAAACAATGTGTGGAAACAGGTCCATAAGATCAAGAAAAATGTGTACATAAATGTGTGGCTATATGAATTGTTGGAATATCTTTTTAAGACAGTTCTATGTATTATGTATATTCATGTTTTTTTATATATGTGAGTGTGTAGTTTGCATTTAATTTGCTGTACAAAAAATATTATTGATGCTTGATATTTGATTTTTGCCGACATCTGATATTTCCAAACTCATAATTCAAAGTCAAAGCCATATTGTAAATATCTGCCTTATGTACAAGACCAACAGAAAAATAAAAGAAAGCTTTCTCTTTACCCCATGGTGGAGCACTTATAAACATGAAAAAATAGCAATCTAAATAAAAGAACAACATTGAGGCAAATAAGCAACACAAATACAGAAAGTATAGAAAAAAAATAGAATGTTCAAGGTAAAGGAAACGAAAGATAAGAGAAAAAGAATGTGGAAATGGTTTGTGAATGTACATTTGTTGAGATAAATATGTATAAAAAGAAAATGTTCAGACTTAGAGAGACATATGTACAGACAGATATTCAAGGTGCTTGAGAGTTTTCTGTTCATTTGATCTTATGATAGGTACATAGTAGTCCTTTAAAAGTTGAAGTAGACAGCATTAAAGAAAAGGAGGAAAGAAAGAAGGATTGCAGCAGCAGCAAGGTGGTTTGAAGGGGGCTGTTCAAGGAGGAGGGGGTAGCTGCTTCTTGATTGTGGCAGAGAGGGAGTGAGGAGAGGAAGATGACATGGTGGTTATGTAATGGCAAATACTGGCAATATTTTGTGTCAAGAGACAAAACCTCTACTTACATGAAACTGGCTTGTTCCTTTCATGGTTGCACTTGTGCTAGAAACAGAAAGCAAAGAAAAACATTTTATTCTTTAATAAATTATCCTTTTGATTAGTAAGAGTGGAGATTTGGTGATGATGAAGTAAACTGTCACGGTACAGTCTATGTTCTTTATATATTTATGGACATATGCATGGTCAACATTTCAGCTGTAAATATCAACAACAATTTCATATCTGTCAATATCAGGGGGGTCACCAACAGGCAACATATGACAGCAATTATATGCAGCAGAAGTCAGTGTTCATAATATGTTGGCAGAAGAACAATTCATGTCCTAACTTCAATGTTACATGTTAAAAAGTGTATCAACAGCACTGATTAAATGAGTCAGAGGACCACTGCAGTACACAGAAGTGAATGAAGCAGTGTCCGACGTTTACACCGGAGAAAGAAAGCTGCAGAGTTACAGCTCGGTATCCAACAGATACAGACGCAGAGAGACCTGATGGTGATTGTTTGGGAGCTGATGTACTGCAGAACTTTGATGATGTGCAGTGGAAACAACACTTCTAAAGTCCAGACACACATTCGAGTTTTTGGTATCCCCTCACAATCAGATCAACTTCTCCCGCAGTAGTGCTTGTTTTTATCCGTCCTGTCAAGTCTCTGGTTTCCTGCAAATGTAAAACTTTGCTTTCAGCCTGAAATCTGTTTGCAACCAAATGAAGTAAAAACTTTGAGTCTCATGTCATGATTTTACGAAGGTTTTTGAGGGTTTTTTGTGGGTCTGACTTAATTTTCAGGTTTCAAAATGGGCCCTGGTTTACTAAAGTTTGAGCAAGGCTGGATTAGAAACCACTATTGTTTTGGCCTTTGGCTCTGCTAAATAATTTGATTAAGATTTATGGATGAGACCTCAAGGTTTGCACTAGAAAAAAAAAAAAACAATCATGAGGGTTTGACACATGGAAGAAGGGAGAGGGAGGTCATCCCATGGAGCTGTCTGCTCTTTGTCTGGTAAGGAGCTTTATCAATATATGCTGCTCTTTTTAATCTTAAAAAATATTTGAAGTAACATTGATTAGTTAGTTGTGCTGAATGTATAGAGTTTCAGTTGATTACAAATGATTTAAGACTCCCACAATCATAAAAACAGGATAATTGGCTGAGACTATCACAGTGTGGCATACCTTGTTGCAGTCATCTTGTAAAGTTTATATATATATATATATATATATATATATATATATATATATATATATATATATATATATGGATATACACACACACACACACACACATATGTGTGTGTGTGTATATATCTATCTATCTATCTATATACAGTATATATGTCACAAGTTGGTTGTCTGTGGGTCACAGTATCATATAACAAAAGGGATTCGATCTCTTTGTCATAACTTAATGGTAGACTTAAATGTTAGGATATGAACCCTTAAAGATCTGAGTTGGACCCAAAAGCTGAAATCCGGAGGCAGAGGATAGATGTAACAAGGATTTTATTGATCAGGAGGCTGGGGGGGAAAGGGAGGGGAATCCAGAGATCCGGGAGGGAAGGGAGTGAGGGATGTTGAGGGTTGGCGTGGTAAGGGCTCGTGGAAGGCACTGGGGAGAGAAGAAGAGGCACAAGGCAAGTATACGGTGATAGTCCAAAAGGCACACAGCACGAGCAAGAGACAAAAAAAACCAACAAGGGAAAAAGTTCAAAACACGATCTATCAAAAATATGAGACTAGAGAGTCAGCCACAAACCACATGAGATGCAGAAATCCTCAGGTGCTGGAGAGGTGTCAGAGTGCCAGCTTTGTAGGTGTAAGTGATTGAGGGCAGGTGTGGGGCTGCAAAGGATCTGTGCAGAAGACCACACCCACTCCCAGTGAGGAAGAGGATCAACAAATGCCTCACCAGAGGCAAAACAGTCCAAGAAACACACAAAAAAACGACTGAAAAGAGGGGATCCTTACACTAAAAGTTAATTCAGTTCATGTGTATTGTTGCAGCTTCTGCAATGAGGCTACATGGTTGCAGGAAGTTTGAACATCTTTCACAGACTTTCTCTCTCCCCTGGTGATTATCATTATATAACACAAGTGAATTCAAATAGAAGAAAGTGTAAGCAGAAATCAGATCTAATGTGAGTTAACAGATTTTTAAATTAATGTTTACTTTAAAAGATTATATTGAAAATTAAATCAGACACTTAAGATTAACTGGATGAATGCTAGCTGGCACACTCACCTCTGCTTACAATAGGGTGTCTAAGGTTGGCTACACCAGGTAATGTAATTAAAGTCTGAAGCAATCCTCTCACTGAAAACTGAATATAAAAACATGTGTGGGGCTGAATGTGTTGTTTCCATTTCATAATTTCACACATATTGGATTTTGGAAACATGGTTTTCCCCTTGTAGCTACAAAGGAGGTTTGTGGTGAGAATAACAACAAAAACACCCTCTCTCCTAACACACCACCCCTCCACACTCCTCATGATAAACTGTCTGCTCTGCTGCCATTTTATTGAGAACACAGCCTCCATCCTGTTACAATGGCAGGTGCTCTCTTTCTCCAATTGTGCTCTGCTAGTGGGCAGCACTTGGAAATGTGTGGAATGAACAGCCTGCAACAATATCAAGTGTTCGCAGTCAACTTAACAGAAAGCTAATGAACCATGGCAAACAGCTTGTGGGGTGTAGCACCAGAGAGCGGTTGCATCAAAAGTCCTTCATCGGCATCTTGAGCACGCTTAAGTGAATAAACCATTTCCTGCGGCTGGTGGGAAACAGACGTAATCCATTGGCATGTACACAACTCAAAGAGTGAGAAATAGCAGACAGCACAGCAGTAAAGAAAAGGCAGCACGCTCAACAAAGAACCCTCTCAAGTAACTGTGGAAATGAATTGAATGGACTCCTATATGGTGAGTCAAAAGGGGAGAGGCTTGTTGGTGTGTTGTGGGTGACGGGAAGAGCTGAGAAAAGAACCCGAGATAGTTTTTATTTTGTAGGAAATTGAGACTAAGCTTGATGAAACTTGTGTTTCTCTTAATTAATGTGCTGCCCAAAGACTATTGTATGTCAGGGACCTTGACTTCATTTGTACAACGGACATTTGTCCTGACAGACACCTTGTGGGGCCGAATTTTACGATGAAAACTATTTTGTGAGATCAGTCTCGATCACCTAAACTCCTGACAGCCATCCAGACGCATAGCCAGGCTGCACAGTCTTCCTTATGCCCCGTGCACTCAGCAGCAAACCACCCCCAATCTTTTCATTTAGCTGGTTTCCACAGCCTGTGCCTTGATCCGTCTCTATTGCATGCCAGCAGTACAGCTTCAACATAATTAACTGGAAATATGCTGTGATTCTGTTTTCAGCGGGAGTCATTTCAACTCCACATCAATCTCCGTCAAGTAAAACAACCCAGAACAGGCCATCAGTGGAAGCACAGCTGCAGTGTGGACAGGACACTACGCATTTGGATTATCTGGAAAATGCAGCTAAGGCTCTGTCCACATGGCAAATAAAATGTTTTCGTTTAAAAAAAAAAAAAATCATAAAAACAGCATTATTTTGTGAGATGTGTCTGTCCACACAAAAACGCTGTAGTACATATGCTAGGCCTGCCGTAACGCTTCTACAGACATACACCAAAATAAGAGACGACATGGAGTATACACACATATATGAGAAAAGGGAATCAGACACTGGCGTATGCTTTTCTCCATGTCCTTGTTGCTCATGGTGGTCGTAGAGGAGCAGTAGATTTTGCTGTTAAAGTCAAAACACGCTGTGAAGCTTCCACAGCACAAACACAACACCGCCGTAGTCTGCCATTGTTTCTGTTGTTGTTTGGGTTTGTGCATTCAGTTTAAAGGAGAGGTGGGCCTACAACGTCATTGTTTCTGAAATTGTCCGAAATCATTGTCCACACGGAAATGCTTGGCCAACATTTAAGGATATATCCACATTTTAGGACCCGTTTTCAAAAAAGTGTGCATTTCTGGGCACCCAAAATGCAGTTTCTGTGTGGACGAAATGCCTATATGATTAAAACCTTGTGCAGATACGCTTGAATTTGTTTCTTTATGGATGGCCCCCTTGGTGTTGCCCATCATTGGGTGCAACACCAATACTTAAACCCCAAGTTGAATTTTCAGTACAAATGGCTGACAGTCAGATTTGTGTAAAATAGATCAAACATGAGGTACTTTTTGATAAAGTTGTTTTAATCTCAGCTGTTCTGAAGGTTTTGTCAAATCCTTGAAAGAACATATTTTCTGTGCTTGCATTTTTAAAATTGAACATGTTCTGGAGACCTGAGTAATTAAAATCACCAATTATGTAGTAGCCTCAGCAACCATGATAACTATAATGACAGCAACCTCTAATTTAGTTAAGAAAACAATCTGAGCAGAGGTACAGAGACTAAAACAAGTGATCTTCAGTGATTCAATTTAGATTTTCTCACCTGTGAAGAGGTTAAAGTTCAGTTCTCACAAAGTTTGTGATAATAGAAAGGTTGTTCCTTCTTGCAGAATAAATTTTAGCTTTCAAATTCTGTTGATCTGTTTTTTGTTTGTTTTTTTAGTTTAGTGAAGGCAGTTCATTTTTTGACAGTAAGACAAAGGGAGTAAAAAGACAACAGGAGGGTGAACAACTTCATTGCTCCTGTTCACCAATTAAAGGGATAGTTCAGTATTTTTGCAGTGGGGTTGTATGAGCTCCATATGGCCGCTAAGTACAAAACCCAAAACCAGTGAAGTTGGCACGTTGTGTAAATCGTAAATAAAAACAGAATACAATGATTTGCAAATCCTTTTCAACTTATATTCAATTGAATACACTGCAAAGACAAGATATTTAATGTTCGAACTGAGAAACTTTATTTTCTTTTGCAAATAATCATCAACTTAGAATTTAATGGCAGCAACACATTGCAAAAAAGTTGGCACAGGGGCATTTTTACCACTGTGTTGCATCGCCTTTCCTTTTAACAACACTCAGTAAACGTTTGGGAACTGAGGAGACCAATTTTTGAAGCTTTTCGGGTGGAATTCTTTCCATTCTTGCTTGATGTACAGCTTAAGTTGTTCAACAGTCCAGGGCCTCCGTTGTTGTATTTTACGCTTCATAATGCGCCACACATTTTCAGTGGGGGACAGGTCTGGACTACAGGCAGGCCAGTCTAGTACCCGCACTCTTTTACCACGAAGCCACGCTGTTGTAACACGTGCAGAATGTGGCTTGGCATTGTCTTGCTGAAATAAGCAGGGGCGTCCATGAAAAAGACGTTGCTTGGATGGCAACATATGTTGCTCCAAAACCTGTATGTACCTTTCAGCATTAATGGTGCCTTCACAGATGTGTAAGTTAGCCATGCCTTGGGCACTAATACACCCCCATACCATCACAGATGCTGGCTTTTGAACTTTGCGCCTATAACAGTCCGGCTGGTTCTTTTCCTCTTTGGTCCGGAGGACACGACGACCACACTTTCCAAAAACAATTTGAAATGTGGACTCGTCAGACCACAGACACTTTTCCACTTTGCATCAGTCCATCTTAGATGAGCTCGGGCCCAGCGAAGCCGACGGCGTTTCTGGGTGTTGTTGATAATTGGCTTTCGCTTTGCAGAGTAGAGTTTTAACTTGCACTTACAGATGTAGTGACGAACTGTAGTGGCTGACAGTGGTTTTCTGAAGTGTTCCTGAGCCCATGTGGTGATATCCTTTACACAGTGATGCCAGTTTTTGATGCAGTACCACCTGAGGGATCGAAGGTCACGGGCATTCAATGTTGTTTTTCGGCCTTGCCGCTTACGTGCAGTAATTTCTCCAGATTCTCTGAACCTTTTGATGATATTACGGACCGTAGATGATGAAATCTCTAAATTCCTTGCAATAGCTTGTTGAGAAATGTTGTTCTTAAACTGTTGGACAATTTGCTCACGCATTTGTTCACAAAGTGGTGACCCTCGCCCCATCCTTGTTTGTGAATGACTGACCATTTCAGGGAAGCTGCTTTTATACCCAATCATGGCACCCACCTGTTCTCAATTAGCCTGTTCACCTGTGGGATGTTCCAAATAAGTGTTTGATGAGCATTCCTCAACTTTCTCAGTCTTTTTTGCCACTTGTGCCAGCTTTTTTGAAACATGTTGCAGGCATCAAATTCAAAATGAGCTAATATTTGGAAAAAAATAACACAGTTTACCAGTTCGAACGTTAAGTATCTTGTCTTTGCTGTGTATTCAATTGAATATAGGTTGAAAGGGATTTGCAAATCATTGTATTCTGTTTTTATTTACGATTTACACAACGTGCCAACTTCACTGGTTTTGGGTTTTGTACATTAGATGCAGTACAACGTTCTCTCCTCTCCCTCAGTAAGGAACAGTCTGTAAAAGTCTGTTACGCAGATATAGCCGCAAACAGGGAAGTAACGTACCAAGAACAGAGGGTATTTTCGCCGCCTACAAGAACTCCCATCAAAAAATAATACCACAGTTTAGGAGTATGCTACCGATGCGTGTTTTTAAGTGCATTAACTTTTCGAAAATATAAAGTTTATCTGGAACTAACTGACTGATGTCACGTATTCCTCCGCGCAGCACTTCCGCGAGCCGCTGAATCACTCCGCCCCCCTCTCAGCTGTTGTAAACATAACAAGCTAGCGGCTTCAGGCGCCGGTTGTAGCCTCGTGTAACTCTTATCAGGCATTGTAATTCTTCCGTTCTGACTCTCAGCGGTGTGAGGAAGAAACAACGTAGGACATCAAAACGAGTGATTATGACAGCGACGATGAAGTTCCATTCACTTTGGAGCCAAGGGGTTACCTGTGTGAACCGGAGTTCACTGAAGAAGAGCTGCTGCAGATGGAGACCGAACAGGCCGAAAGAAACAGAGAAACGTCGGTGGAAACTGGAGGTCAAGAAAGAGTTGGAAATACACAGTGGTGCGAGTGTATGAACTGCGACTCAATGCTCACGGACCCGGATTGCTGCTGCTGCTACGAGTGGACCTTGGTTACAGACGGACTCCAGGATCTGTCTGAGTCAGAGCATACTGGTGACTCTCACGCCGTCTGCATCACTCATCATACAGGTTTTCCTGCTCTTCTGAATCCCGGAGTATTGTGGAAATTCTTCAATTTCCCGAAGATATACTGGAAAAAACGTCCCAAACCTGAAGGACCTAATGACAGTTTATCCTCAAAGTAAGTAATAATGATCTGTCAGAGACAAACAAGCAGAGTAGAGGAGGCTGTTTACCGTAACATTGCAGACTGCTTGTGTGTGTGTCTCTCTCTCTCTCTCTCATACACATGCACACACAACCATTACTGTGTATTAACCTCTAACTCCTGCTACAACACAATCTTAGCTGTTTCTGACGTAATAATATAAATATACCATCTCTTAAATGCAAGAATATATTTAGATTTTGCCATGACTTTATAAAACTTGTATATAGATATATAGATACACATAATCTGTCAGGTGACGAGAGATGTAGGCATTTGCTGTATATGATGTTGCCGCATGCCCTTGTTACGAAGAGGAATACGGTGAAAGCTATGAGTTCTCCATGATACACATCTGTTTCTGCATCCAGGGAGCAACACAAAAACCCCGTCTCTGAAATATGTGTCAGATAATCTGCTATCAATGAGGCTACAACTGGCGCCTGAAGCCGCTAGCCTGTTATGTTTACAACAGCTGAGAGGGAGGCGGAGTGATCCAGCAGCTCGCAGAATTGCTGCGCAAAGGAATACGTGATGTGAGTCGGTTAGTTCCAGATGAACTTTATATTTCCGAAAAGTTAATGCACTTAAAAACACGCATAGGTGGTGTACTCCTAAACTGTGGTATTATTTTTTGATGGGAGTTCTTGTAGGCGGCGAAAATACCCTCTGTTCTTGGTACATTACTTTCCTGTTTGAGGCTATATCTGCGTAACAGACTCTTACAGACTGCGGCTTACTGAGGGAGAGGAGAGAAAGTTCTACTGCATCTAAGGTACTTAGTGGCCATATGGAGCTCATACAGCCCCACTTCAAAACTACTGAATTATCCCTTTAATATGATGTAGCTTAAAGTTCAGTTTACACATCATAGAGTCACTAGTCATTACTCCTTTCTACAAATGAGGTCATTAAGTTAATAATTCATTTAAATTTGAAAAGTTACATTGTGAGGACTGATCTTCAAAAGAAAAGAATGGAGAGCTGTGTGTTTAACTCTATCATTTTATTTGATTTATTTTGAAGGCTGTTGCTTAATAACAAATGTGGTTAAATAATTCAACAGATTTATGATATTTAGCTCTTGGGAGACGAATTCCCATTACTAACTTCATATTTGCAAAAAAATTTCCTTCAACATACAGGTGCAAATGTAATACCATGCAGGGAAAATTTAGTGAACCAAGTGAAGTATTACCCACAAATAAATCTTGCCCATGACCTGGTGTTTGATGAAAGTGTTTCCAAATGGCCTTCAGGTCTTATTTTTTTGTAAATAAAGTTCAAGGGATACTGATTGAAATAGCTTTGTTTGTGTCATCATTCCCTGAATTTCCCTGAAAAACTTTTAGAGTGAAAGTCTTTTGCAAAAATGCAGGTAGACCAACCATGTAAAAAATGCTGAGCCTACACTTTAAAAAATTCCGCAATAAGTCTGTCTGTGTGAATATTTCAGGTTAGAAAGTTTAGATAGTTTAAGAAGGTGCCATACTACAGCTTACAGCACACACTTACATTCACCTCCCCTCAGCAGATGGAGCTCTAAACTCCTGGTGCCTCTGGAAATATGACCAGGTGTTCACCGCCACCAGAGTGAACTATGCTCAAGTTTCATAAATGTAGAAATGAGTGATTAGTTTACTGTTGACTTTGTTTTGTTGATGCAGCTCATTGGGCACATTCAGGCACAAGACTAACCTACACACCAGACTGTTCAATATCTTTCTCTAGAACATAGAAAGTGTTTGAGCAGGTGATTGGATGATCGTTCTGTTAATCTGTTAATGTTGTTTTTCACTTAATACAGAAATGCAGTCCAGATCTGATGAAACTGCTACTAAAGCTGTTAGCATTTATGCTAACCTCTGTATGTTCAGTCACTTTCTGCTGTGATCTTGCTCTTAGCTTCCACCTCTTTGTTCTCTAAAGGATGCTGGTTGGGCCATGCTGTGACATGCTAAACACAGTCTTTGTAGCTTGGCAATATGGATCTTACAGCCAACGACTCCAGCAGATCCAGGTGCATTGCAAGGTTAGCACAAGACTGCACCTAGGGGCATGCTACTTATGACTTTTAAACTGCCCCTGAGAACTTCTGATCGCAGAGGGACTCCATTTAACACCATGTGATGGAAACCTTGATGTTTATTTCATTAGCTTTGACATTGCTTGTTAGTTTGCTTATCTTGTTCTTTCGCTCACAGTCAAATTCTTTGTCTCTGGTGTTGATTGCACTCACTGTTTTAGATATTGAGTCGTCTTGCCAAATTTGATCTTTCTTCTACCATGGAGTAATACTTTGTAGCATCTGACTGGGACTTTAAGACCAGTATTTTTTTTATTCAGTCCAGATAAAATCCATTTAAGAGTTGTGAACGTTTTCATTGAGCATTTTAAATGACAATGACACCTTCAGGTATCCTCAAGCACATCCTGTAACACTGAGTCAAGGCTTGCTTAAGTTTGATATTTCACTATGTGATCAAAAAATCTAGGATTCATTATTAATTTGCAAGTGACCATGGTTTAAATAGAATAATTCCCTTTATAGTGAAAGAGGAGCTCTGACAATGAATAGAAATATTATGTGGTTCAAGCCAAGACTCAGTTTCCACACTGTGCACAGCTTTTTTTAAATGTGAACACTGACTTTGACAGAAGCGGCACAATCTGATTGTTATTTTGTGCAAATTTGATCAAACTTTTACAGCCTCTGGTATTAAAGAAATAAAATCACTACTTTGAAGGTCAAAACAAGTTCATTCTTTTCCACACTGAATCACACCAGAAAATCCACGTCGCCAAAAACTCTCTGTCAGACTTCTATGTGTTTGTATGGGTTATTTTCTTTATGCTTTTTAAATGAAGAAGCTAAAGTGTTGGCAAAATTCTGCACTGTTATCTCTGCTTAACACTCTCAGCCCACATGAGTAGAAATACAGTAAAAGTAAAAAAAAAAAAGGCATCTGACCATTAAATGAAAAGCAATATTCAAAAGCGATTGATATAATTCCAGAGTTTCTGACTGTTCATTGTACGATGCTGATCTCTCATAAGAAGATCCAGCAGGGGCACTTGTATGATTTAATTTAACCTGTGATCTAAGTAAATTCCAGACTTCCCTTATGGTCTGAAATGTATTTATATGTCAATATGGAAATGCTGAGCAAGTATTATCAGAGTCCTTAAGAGCAGGAAGAGAAACCAGCTACAAGAGAGACAACAGCAGGAAGTGACTGCATGTACAGGGTTTAAGCATAGATGCTAACAGCTTTAATAGCAGTTTTATCAGATCCTGACAGTAGTAAATGAAAATCAAATACCAATACTACAAACCTCCCTGTAGTAAGGATATTTTTGAACCGCAGCGATTGTCCAATCGCTTGCCGGATATGCTTCTGTAAGGTTCAGCCCATTCCCAAACACTTTCTATGGGCTGTTTCCCAGATGGATTTGAGGAAAAAACTGACCTTAAAACAGTGTTTCTCAAATAGTTCAGCATGACCCCAATAGAAGCAATAAAGAGAGTGGCCACACACCAAGGAGGTACAATTTGTCCGGGAAGGGATGTGATCCAATGCGGCCTGGGCACACTGGAAATTTGATTGGCCACTTCAGGAGTCAATTTAAAATTCTGCACTGTGATTGGCTATTTGCCATATTAGCAGTGGGATTCATGTAAAAGTCAAAGTGGGCTGTGTCAGCTGCCTTCTGTTGGCTTTATTTGGTTATTTCTTTCTTAATTGACTTATTTTTTTTACATTTTTTTTTACAAAATACCGAGGTACAAATAAATATTCATCCCGGGGGGTTTTTGAGAACTACTGCTTTAAAGCAAGAAGTAATGTTTTTACCCAAAAGAGATACAGTCGCAAAGGATCTTGTTGTTAAAAAAACCTTTCTTTGTTCATGCACGTCTCCACAGCGATAATATCAAACAGTACACACACATTTCTCAAGATTGCTGCTTTAAAACAGACACTAATAGACACAACAACCCTTTTCACTCAAGTGCAAAATACATCTCATGCCCCTGAAATCATACTTCCTCTGTCCCTGTCTTTCATTGCCTCTTTGGATCTCACCATTTTCCTCTAGGAAAAGGGAGTGAAACCAAGGAAAAGACCAAAATGAGAAACTCATGCGTGCAATGTAAAGAAACTTTTGATACAACCAAAGTGTCTCTGACAGTCTCATTAGCGGTCAATTATCCCTCTTCTTCTCTCTTTGGATTCATGTTCTTATAACAGAAGTTCTGTAAAAATGGAGGTCCCTTGGGTGGACTTGGACATGTAGGCTCACTTTAAGCCTCTGTCCTGAGACCCATGACAAGTGGGAGTGCAGGGTTTAGGATCAGTGTTACAGGCCTTTAAATATTAAGACAGTGAGGCCTAGCTGTGTCTCACAGTCTTAAGACAAACAAACAAACAATGTGGCTTTGACTTACTCTGTTTTAAAGTGTTGTGAGATAACATTCATTATGATTTATCACCATACAAATGAAGATTGGTTGATTGATTAAGTTGCTGGAGATGCCAGCTTCTTGGCATCAGCTTATTGATGATTGAATTTAGCTCATGCCACCCAAAACTCCTAAAACTTCAAACAGCTTGAACAAAATCTGAAAACCTAACCTGAAAAACCATTGACTCACTTATTATCTTGTATAAGAAGTGTCTGGCCATTAAAACCTAGACACAAATTGTTTCTGCCAAGAGTGTACTTTATGTTGATGATCAGAGAGGATGCTACTCTCGTCATTCTCAGAGTGTATGCATTCTTGTTAAGTATGTGTCCTTCAGCTTCATTATGTGCCTCTTGACTCTGAATGTAAAAAAAATAATAATAAAAAATACATAAATCACCCGTTCAAGGCTTCCTTTATTCAGTGTTTCACTCTCAAACCAAACAATCAGTGTCTTTAAACTGTTATGTCCGATTTCAGCTTCTATTTTCAAATACCATCGACAATAATAAATACATTGTACAGTTATTTATTAGCACCATGTGGTAAGCGCAGTATAAAATAAAACAGTGCGAAACATTTTTACTTTTCCAAATATGCGAAACTCCAACTTCATACAGTAATCAGAGGTGGATAAACTATACATATGGCTAGATGTTCCAGAGTGGTAGTCAACTTGATGGTGATGTAAGGCACACTGAACTGCAGCAATGGGTCCCTTTTCTGTTCTGCAGTCTGTTGTCAGCCTTATAGAGTGACATGATGGGGATTACATGTATTGATGGACAAACTGAAAGTTAACATCCAGATGGTTCCCTCAACAAGCATTACCAAAGCAAGGCATTAGTACCGTTGTTTTATTTGTATTTTTATTTATAGAGAAATTATGAAATAAAGCAAAAACAATGTGCCATTTAAGTGTTTCATGGTGAAATATCTACTAAACTTATTTTCTTTGATTCAAAAATTAAAAATCAAACTCACTTTAAGATCAGATGGTTTTGAACATGTGTTATTGTGTTATCCTTATGTTGGTCATCATGAATCGTCACATTAATAAACATGTATCCATCATTTGAGATGACTGGTATGGTTATTGATAAAAATTAAAGCAAAAAGTATCAGTCTTATATCAATTTGAAAGTCTGATTTCATTCATTTCATTTACAGAGCCACAGTTAATGTCTTCATGTCATCTGATTTAAGTGTTTAATTGTTAATTCAATTATTGCTGTAGACCAGTCCGCCTGCCTGTTAGTATTTCATCTTTCATTCTTCTCTGTAAATTGCAATTCATCCTCTACTTCAGTGTGCATCTTAATGAGGGATACCACATCTTAACTTGCTTGGACTTTATGTTAATGCCCATGCAGACAGTTATAAAGTCAAGTTAAAGTTCAGGAGATCAGATCACAGTAGTGCATGAGCTTAGAAAAGTTTTTGACGTCGATTGGTTTTCATATCCAGTGCACTCTGTAAGGTCAGCAGTGGGAATGATACCAACCTGATAAGTCAGAATGATGCATCCTATTAAAACACATGCAAATTATCCTCTCTGCTGCAATGGCTGGCAAGTGTAAGATATATACAGATAATGTTATTTTGGGTCCACTTTATTCCAGTACATGTTGAAAACAGATTGCAAGGAACAGACTGTTTTCTCCAGGTTGAGCACGGTTACACTTTACAGTGCCAAGAAGGTTTTCATAGTTTTTTTTTTCTTTTGTTTGTGCCAGTTAAGTCTGTGGCCAAAGACAACATTTTCCCTGGTAAATTCAAGTCTGGGTAACTAGATTTCTGAGTATTGTCTGCTGCGAGCATCTGCAAATTTGGCAGAAACACTTTCTTGAACTAAACAGTGAACTGATAGGACTCTTGTTGTCAGAGTTGAAAGGTTAAGGTCACTGTCAGCCCACGCCATACTGTTATTTTTACTACAATATACATGCAACACCCTGGTAAAATTTCGTCATATAAGAAATAGTCTTTGCTTTGTGTCTTTCATAAAACATCATCTCTGATTTATTAGAACACCTATACCATCACTATATGGCATCCTGTGCACCTGTAAGCAACCTACAATGTCTATGACTAGGGCTCAAACTAACAACCTAAGGCGAGCTGTTCCATGTACTTCAGCTGAAGTAAAGCCCCTTGGTGTAATTTCTACACCCAGCATGGTGCATTTGTGACCTTGTAAAGTCCAACTGATATTCAAGCCAATATGGGCAAAAAACTGAGAGCCAAAATCTTAGAGGTGAAACACAGTGCCAGTAAATCTTGTTTACTTGGAGGATTTATGAAAAGACATTTGCTCTACAATATGTAGAACAGTTACATATCATAGGTGGCTTGAGAAAGAAACAAAAAGTTAGATAAACACAATCCTAAATACTGCATTTATCTGAAACTTAATAGGTTTGTTCCTGGTACACAACTCCATCCTAGGAAGCCATTGCCAATTCACACCTTTAACATTATTTAACAAAGCAACCGTGAACTTTACAGCCTTTCCAAACTTATCAGCCTTTTCTTCAGACTGACAGCACTCCTCACTGCTGTTGTCCACCAGGTTCAGTGGTTGCCATCACAACAGACATCATTTACCTTCAAACTACTTCCTCCAGGCACTTTCATAATGGAGGCTCTAAGCATATACTACTTGAACGCCACGTTCCAAACCTTCCCCCGCAGTGCACGAGAATGTATTTCCGGAGGTGGGAGTTTTTTTTATTATTATTTATGCATTTCATAGGGGACAGTGCAAGTTCATGTACATCACCATACAGTAAAAGTAAAGAAGCCAGACTAGAGCCATTGGCTGGTTTCCATCTGTTGTTCCTGAATACATGCGCCCTGGGGAGGGAGAGACAAAAAGCACATTAATCAGAACTATTTCCAAAGGAGAAGCAAAAGTAACATAACTTACATGTAACATAACTGAACTGAAATATAACATACATATTGTTGCACATTATCTTGCGTATATTGCACCAAATAGATATACACTAAGAAAGTGCTATCTTGATTAAAAAAAAAGACAAAGACTTTATGGACAGAGACCTTTGCCCAAGGTTCCCCTCACTTCCTGTCTTTATTTACCATGCCTGACCAGCAGTCGAAATCTGGTATGACTCACCACCAGGTGGTGAGTTAAGGTGGTGAGTTAAAGCAGCACTGCAGATCTTTTGAGCCTTCAAATATTCTCTCCAAAGTCTGTTCATTGGAGCTCGGCGCTGTAACAGAGAGAATGCCCCCTCCCCCTTCGCCCCACAGCGCTTCCCTGCTCTGTTTAGGGGCTATGTAACTTTTGCTCCCGTGACGGGGGACACATATCGTAAGATGCTGCGAGAAGTGCAAACTGCTTAACGGCACTACGCGAGATTTGGCGTCCAGCTAAAGAAGCCGGTGTTTTGCATGTAGTAGTAGCAGCCATGGCATCCGCAAAGCGTGTGAGGAGGACTCTTTCTCCAGATTCAAGGGCCAAAAAGAGGCTATCGGACAACACAAGGAACAAAACTAGAATTAACATTGGAGCCCACTTTGCTCGGTGGCGAGAGCGTCGGGAGATGGAAAATTGCAAGACGGACGCCGAGCTTGCAAAGTTACTGCTGGAGAGGTAAGTTATGTTTTCGTCGGGTTTTCCCCCATTCAACACTTGGTTTCAGTCGGTGGTTGCTCCGTAGCATTGCATGCTTTGTGTAACTTGGCGGACATTGTTTTGTCACTAAATGCTACCAGCGGTTATTTGCCAGCGAGTTTCTCAGGTTGCTGGAGATATTCATGGCTCTGTGACGCTCGGTCATTCACTATTTCACTATTTCTTCTATGTCTTCGGACGTCCTGTCAACTCGCTTCTCCCGGCTCTGTATGTCAACAAATGCACGTTGCTGTGAGGCGCTTTGTTATGACAGTGCAATTACACCCAACGACCAGAGAGGCCCCTCGAGAGTAGACAAACCTGAATCTTACATAGTGGGGCTTTAAGCTCTGAATCTTCCTTTTCTTGAGTGAAGCGATAAGTGGCCACAGAGAAGATGATGAGACAAAAGTCAATCATCAATCTTTGGCTTGAGGTCCTAAGTAGGAACATCCCTTTGCATAAACATGGTGCTTCTTATGGACAATCCAAACATGTAATACCAAAGAAGTACCCTTGTAGAACAACAGAGGGATGACATATTTTTGTGAGCCAACCCAAATTAGTATCATGCTGGTTCCCTAGACGACAAGCTAGTGAGATATTTCAAAGAGTTTTTTGGAAAACAACCAGGTCTGTGGTGAAGTAAAAAAAAAAAAAAAAACTTTGGCATTTTGTTATCATGATGGACTTCATGAAAAACGTAACTTCATGACAGTTTGAGCATAAACAAGAGCTTATTCGGCAAGAGTAAAAAGCTATTGTCAGGCTTTTATTGAACTACAACATGGCAGGTCAATGAAGAGGCCACTACAACACTTCCAGCCTTTAACATTACATTGTAGCCTCTTGTTTGTGAATCTCCTCCTCATCAAATGAACTTATCAACTTAGTGCACATGTGTAGCTGTTTTGTTTACATTTCTGCACATGAAAAAATTATTAAAAATGATTTCATTGTGGTTGTTGGTCATTTTTCTAGTCCTTGTCAGCAGTTCATTAGCAACTTTCCTTTAATACCCCATTCACCCATACAAAACCCCTGAAATCTTCTTTACTTAACCTGGGTAATACAAAGTACCCCCAAATATTTTTAACATGCAAAGTCTCGGTGAGCCAAAGTGTGAATACAGCAATAATCAGGGTAATTTAATGTGGGCAAATGGGGACAACCGGCACAGAATCAGAAAAGGGAGATCTGACAGGATGGATAAAAACAACCGTCGTTACGGGAGAAGTTTTTTGACTGTAATGAGAGTTACACATAATCTGCACTTAGTTGGTTTGATTCTTATCACTTTGCAGTAACCATAGGTAACCACCCCTCCACCTGTCTTATTACCTGTGGTGTACTGCAGGGTTCTATTTCAGGTCCTCTTTTATTTTCTATTTACATGCTTCCACGTGGTGAAGTCATTCAGCACCAGAATCTTTCTCTCAACTAACACATAGATCTACCTCCTGCTCAGACCTGTTGATCCAAAATGCCAAGATGCTGTTTGTAACTGTCTCAAGGATATTAATAGTTGGATGGCCCAAAGTTTCCTACACTGAAATTAATCTCAGTCAGAAATTATACTCTTCAATAACTCAAACCCAAACATCACTCAGAAGAACAGTACCCTCAGTCCACCATTGGACTCCCACCTCATCTTTGAACAGCACATCAAGAAAACAGTCCAGCCATGTGTCATTCAATAAGGTCCGTCTCCGAAATCAAATCCATCCTCCCCGCTGCTAATCTAGAGGTCATCCATGCATTCACCTTCTCTAGGTTGAATTACGAAAGTTAGACGAAAATTAAAACATACTTTATGTAGATTTCGCTCTAAAAAAAAGTAACATATCACATTAGAAAAAGAATTAGCTGGAGGTTACTTGTTTTGGGCTTGTTTTTGTTGACCTGGTTGCTTATTTCAGAAGAAAAATCTGGCAACACTGGACAGGAGCTCTCATTCCACACAGTATGGCTACGTTCACACTGCAGGCCTTAATGCTCAATTCCGATTTATTGCTCAAATCCGATTTTTTTGGTTTGGCTGTTCAGATTACACCTTTAAATGTGGCCTGACGGCGGACTGCAATGTGAACAGCTCACGCTTCAGAAGTGGCACACATGCTCAGTTGAACATTTATGGCATCACTGACTTGTGCTTACGGAAGCAAACATGGCGGCAGCCGGTGACACAAGTCTGTATGTTATGTTAAAAACAGTGTGTGGCGGCAGCCGGCAAATTTGTGAGCGGGTGATGTTTAAAAGGAGGAAGAGGAGACAGAAAATAAACATTTTGATAATGTCTTTATGCGGAGCAATACATGCAACCTCCGTACAGAGGAGCGTATGGATGCGGTGTCGGAGCCAGGAGTGGTGGGATCGGGATGTGATTAGTTTCACTGAGCAGGAGTTCTTCCAAAACTTCCGAATGTCAAAGAATACATTTGACCACATCTGTCAGCGCCTCGCATTGAGACTTTCGAGACAAGACACGTCCTTCAGGAGACCCATCTCCCTGAGAAAGCGAGTAGGAGTGGGGCTATACTGGTTAGCAACGGGGGCGGGTTACCGTACCTTGGCTAATCTGTTTGGCATTGCCAAGTCCTCCGTTTGCTTTATTGTCCATGACTTTTGTAGAGCTGTGCGTCATGTCCTCATGCCTGACTACATCAAAATACCTCAGGGAGACGATCTCCAGGAGGTGCTGCAAGGCTTCAGGCAGAGGTGGGGTTTCCCCCAGTGTGCTGGGGCGGTCGACGGGAGTCACATCCCCATCATTGCACCTAAAGAAAATCACGTTGACTACTTCAACCGTAAAGGCTGGCACTCTGTCCTTTTACAAGGTGTTGTTGATCACCAGTTCTGGTAAGCCATATTTTTTAAAGAACATTATTTTTTTACATTATTAAATGTACACTGTTGTAAAAATAACATAAACCAAAATGACGGACATGTACAGTGATAAAATATAAATTTCTATACACAAGTACTGTACTTAAGTTCAATTCAAGCTGTTGTTGGTAATATATCACACATCTACCTGTAAACTGTCTTACCAGAATGTGGACCCCCATTTAATGACTTATATTGATTTATTTCATTAGATATAGGCAATATGTAAACATGAGACAGCTGTTGTCACAGTAAGAAGGGACAAAAGGAGATGACAGAAATATTGCACTAAAACTGTAACTACCAACTGGCAATTCTTTTCATTATTTTTGCCTGGTGAAAAGTAAGGGATGCCAAACTCATCACGTTCTCTTATCAGTTTCACCAACATCTACACTGGATGGCCTGGGATCGTTCACGACGCCAGGGTTCTCAAGAACTCCAGGATTTATGCAATGGCAGAGAGAGGGGAGCTTTTCCCAGCAGTAGGTTTTTTTTTATTATTTTCTTTTCCTCTGTCAACACCATCTTTTCTTTTAATAGCAAGACACAATGTTACTTTAATATGGCATTTTGTGATCATACACAATGGGCCATAAAATTATGATTCCCTGTCAGGAATTACACAAGTTAAATTCTCATTTAGGGCTATCTGCTGGAGTGCATTTGATCAAACGGGTGTTCACAATATTAGGGCTAACGAAAGGTAAAGATAGGTTAAAACTTGCATGTCCTAAAGTTTTTTTTTGTCATAAATACAATATTTCACCTTTCTTAGGACACTGAAGAGATGAATGGCGTCCAAGTGCCAATAATGCTGCTCTGTGATCCTGCGTACCCCCTGTGAAGCTGGCTTCTCAAGGGATACACTGACACAGGGACTCTGACAGATCAGCAAAGACATTTCAACGAGCGACACAGCAGGGCTAGAATGACTGTTGAATGTGCCTTTGGGCGACTTAAGGGGCGATGGAGGTGCCTGGGTAAACGATTGGATGTGGACATCTCCTCTGTCCCCACCATCATAAGTGCATGCTGTACTCTCCACAATGTATGTGAGAAGCATGGTGAGGCCTATGAGGAACCTGCTCAAGCTGTTACTCTGGATGATAGAGCAGCAGAAGGAGGGGCACAAGATACTGCTCACCCAGCGCAAGTCAGGGAAGCACTGACAGAATTGTTCTACAGCCAACGTTGAATGTAACAGTACACACTATTCAGCCTTAAATCTATGATTTTGTAAGAACATATGAGAACAAGATTATTCTCTTTGCCAAAAATTATAACTTTATTTCACTCCAATTAACATTCTCCAAATATAGAGTTAAAGAAAGTAGTGCAAAACAAAATATCAAGTTTGTCCTGAAAAAAGTGCAAGTCTGAAATATAATAAATAAAAATGCTGCCTACAACACTGGCTTACGTGTCCCATGTCTCTGTGCATGTTAACATTATACAGTCAGCAAATTGTTATCTTCAGAAGGGAACAAAATATTCTTCAATGAAACATGCTGTGTGTACAATTCTAAATGAAATTGGCTGACATTTTCTTTAACTGAATCAGTCCTGGAGGTTTAAAACATGACATGGCAACTTCAAAACTGTAATAGACAGAAAACAGATACGTAACTTCAAATAACAGACATTTAAAAGGAACCCTGTTTGCTAAGGCATTGATGTCTTGTCTGAAACCACCTGGTTTTAAAATCAAAAATGTTTTATGATTAATTCTCCACAAGCAGAGTAGCAATGTCATGTTGCTGTATTGATATTCTGTATTGCTGTTTTTCCTGTGGAGCTTTATTCTTAAAACCTTTAGAGCAGTTTCAGTGAGAGAACACTGAGGAAGAAATAACTAATGTAGACTGAGGTGGGCTCATTCCAAAAGATGTGTAAACAATGTGGCCCAATGAGATCACTGCCAAGAATGTATTGCACAAAAGAGCTGCCTATACACAATTCCATTTGATTTTTCTAATGTTTAATTATCACCTGATGTTTCTTTATACAACATATAGTCATTATGAATGTTAATTTAGTAAAGTCACCATGTCTTGACATGCAGGTTTCCTTTTAATAGTGTGGAACAAAAACATTTTGTGTTACCATAACATTTTACAACATTCTCACCTGTTTAAACCTAGTGATTTAGTTTTCCTCATCCTCTGGAGGTCTGCTAAATGGTGGGTGTGCTGATACCTGACTGAAGGGTGGGGCAGGTTCTGGAGTGTTTGCAGGAGAGTGGTTGAAAGTAAGAGGATGAGACAACTCTTGCAAGAAGGAAAAGTGGTGGTTTGGTGTCTCATGGCTAAATGGCAAAGACTGAGGTGAAGCCATGTGGAATGGAGGGGGCTGGGTAAAACTGGTGTGGGAGTGTTGAGGTGGTGGTTGTCTTGGGTTATAAAGGTGTGGTGGCTGCATTGAAGTGAGCTGTATTGGAGGAGGCTGTACTGGTGGTGGTTGTGCTGATGGTGGCTGTGCTGTTGGAGGTTGTACTGGTGGTGGTGGTACTGGTGCTTGGTAATAAGGTGGATGTGACCTTTCCAAAAACATAGTGAACATGGAGAACATTTTGAGCTCGTGTGCATGCTGTGCTGCTTGCATCTTCAACTGAAGCTCGGCATCATCATTGTCGAAAGCACTGCCTATCTTTTCAGCAAAGACCTAAAGTGCTGTCTCCATTTTTGTCTTTCTCTTTCTGCTCTTGGAAGATGTAGCTGCAAAAGGGAGAAATAATCATTTAATATTATTTACTGTGGTGGTAGAATAAAAGACATAGGCAAGAAGCAGAGGGTACGCATGATAATAAAAGACTTCTGTGGCACATTTTTTTTTATTTATGCACACATACAAAGACATAGAAACATATATATACAAAACATACTACTACTGCGGGTAGTAAGAAAATACGTAAAAAAAATAGCAACGAAAAAACGACAACAAGCAAACTAACAAATAATAAATACATAAAAAAAACAAGTAGGTTTCATGATCTGTTTGTGTTTGACTTAAGAGTGGATAACAGGATGGTTTTGGTACATAGTGGGGAAAGAAAAGAAGAACATGAAAGTTATGTTTATTGGTATTTGGCTTGGTGTTGTGGCATCAGTTCACTGGCGGGAGAATTGAGCTCAGGATAGTTGTGGCACATTTAACAGAATACAGTATGGGACAAAATTAACAGTGAATACTGTTCCATCCATAAAAAAAAACAGTATTCAAATCCATTTATTACCATGTTATCATAAATTTCTGCACACATATCAGTTAGTATCTAATTGATTACTGACTCACCAACTGATAATCTTTTATTATCAATTTAACTAACATAGTTGCAGCCCTGAAGCAAACACTGATAAATGTAGCACAAGCACCTGATCACGACCATTATGGTTACTTACTTCCAGATGACTTGGTGGCTGCTGTGGTCTTCTCACAGGTCTCTGGACTTTGCTGAGGTGATGAGGTGTCATCAGACATATTCTATGTAGAGGGGAGTAACTCATTGCTATCTCCTAGAGCAAAGAAACAGATCAGATTACAATACCACAATATCACTGAGTAACTCTTTTTTTTCCAGTGACCTATACTACATTTTCACACCCTTAAAATTTTGCGGGCAAATAAACTGTAGTTCAGACATGAAATAAGTAATTTCACTGCATATGTGTTGTTGTCTACTCTTGGTCCCATGTGCATCTATACTGTGGTGTGTTAAAAGTTTGAATGAAATGGAAGCACTACAACAATTTCCTAAATTAAGTTACATAGCTTCTATACACAAGTATTCTTGAGCCCAACTAAAACACGTAAATCTGAATCAACCCTTTCACCTCCTGGGTGAGAAATCAACATTTAAATGCACAACAGGTATGACAGGTCGCATATAGTGCAGTTTGCATAAAGCAGTGGCTGCAACCAAGGTTTATGGGACTTTCCTGACAAAATATGAGTAAGTTAGACATTATTAGCTCTATAATTTGTTGAGTGGAAGGTTGTTAGCTTACCTGTTTCGGCATCTGTATTATGACTGCCAGATTAACCTGTTCCACTCTCCAGAGTTTGAGGCACTTCCTCCGCTGATGGAACTATCCAGTAGCTCTAACGGCTGACAGCTTGGTTAATTCCCTAATATACGGTCCAGTTCGTCATAAAATGGCCATGAAATCTGACCACGACCACTACGTTGGCTCAAGTCTTTAGCCTCTTTGAACCTAGCTTTGAGGCTTTTCACTTTTCATTGGCATTGCAACCAAATCCTTCTGTGGCCCTGCTCAGACATTTCTTTCAAAATTGTTTCAAATACAGATCGGTTACGATAAGACCCTTCAAGTTTGGCTCGCACTGAAGTGTCACCCCAAAAACTAATGAGGTCTAACACTTCACTATCTGTCCACTGGCTAGCTCCATCACTGCTGTCTTCCATGTTTACTGCTTTCACTGAATGATGCTGCGTTCATGTACATCAGAACTTGGAATATCCCTACTATTTATCAGGCTTGTTGGCTGTTGTTAGTAGGCCCTGTGTTGTAATTCGCACATATCACATGATTAATGTAACACCATAGCATCATTTACACATACATACACCAAACAACATTATGTTTATGAGTGATTTAGTGCAACAACATTAGTTAGAAGTGCTAATAAACTAAATACTGCAGGAGCTGTTTTACTGTTTGCACTCGGGGTAGCCATCTTTGATTGTTAACTCGGGGATGGTGAAGATTCGCCGGCTTTTCAGTTGGAAATTCTGACCTTGGGGGGCGTTACAGTTGAAATTTTCTACTTGGAACTTGAAAATCCCACATATCCAGCACAACTAGAATGCAACATGACTCCCATTCCCGCGTCTGTTTTCAGCGGCGAAGAAATGTGACATGTGTCGCTCTAGAATGACGTCAAAGTCACATTAGATGCGTCCTGGCTGTTCAGACCGCAGTCACATTCAAGAAAATCCAGATACGTATCTGATTCAGTACCACATATGAAAGTGGCCTGAATCTGATTTGAAAATGTCAGATACAATGTGACTTGTGCTGTTCACACTGTCAGAAACAAATCAGATACAGGTCACATTTGAGCCAAAAAAATCAGATTCAGGTCACTTTTGACTGCAGTGTGAACGTAGCCTATGTGACATGATTTTGTATAATAAAGAGTACAAACGAAATACCTGTTATGTCCTCCATTTAAGAACTTTGTGTAGGCCTACACATTTAGGAATAGATATGGGGTTCTGCCCCATAAAAAGCAAAAGTAACGTAAAAGTAACGAGTAATGTAAAAAGTTACTTGCCATATAAGGTAACTAAGTTAAGTAACAGATTACTTTTTTAAGAAGTAACGAGTAACGAGCAAACACTACTTTTCAAAAGTAACTTCCCCAACACTGTTCCTGTAGTTCTTTACTTTAGTGTTTCCAATTTACCATTTTTCATTCCTTTCCTTTGTGCCCTCTCGTTTGACTCATTTGGTTTCTATTTGACCTGATAGTGTATTTGTTGTTCTCAGAGTTCTGCCTTTTGTCTGCCTTTGTTATGTCTGTTAAAGCACCTGTAAACATCTGTTTTTAAAGGTGCTATATGAATTAAAATTAGTGTTACTGTTGTAATCAAATATGCATCTGGACACTTGAAAGTGTTGTTTCCACTGCACATCATCAAACTTCTGCAGTACATCTGCTCAAATATGATTGGATTGGATACAGAGCTAAAACACTGCAGCTTACTTTTTCAGGCATAATCATTGTGTGCGTAGTGATGCTTATTTCACTTCCACATGTTACAATGCTCCTCTCAACTCTTTCATTCATGCTGTTGAGATGCCTTTTAAAATGTTTCCATAAAGTTTGGATATAAATTTTCATTGTTGCGATAAGCTCTGCTGCTTTGTCTGCTATATTATGCACAATGACTTCTGCACACCGACTTCAGGGTGTGAACAACTATGTCAGGGAATTAATCAGGTGGACTACCAGACCATTATCCTGTTAATATCAGGGTTGTCTGTGTGAAGAGGTCTTTATAAACACAATGTTTTTAAATTAACAAATGGGGCAATTCCAAATGCATTTTTTTGTTGCAAAAGGAAATATTTAAACATGTATTGAAAATTGACTTTACTTGAGGCCTTAATCAAACAAACCTAAAACCCCATGTTGAATATTTTCCAGGACCTCAACCAATGATTCCAAGAAAACTGTGCCCTCGGAGCTGCTGTTTGGTCAGTATGTACTGCTGGTATCCCAAAATCCGCCTGGTGCCTCTTATCCTGGGCAACTCGAGAGTAATGCAGCATTTAGACTCCACATCTCAAATTTTAGTCTGTGATGCATGTGGTTAGGACAAGGAGTCTCCCTTTTTGCATGCCACCCTGTTGACACTGTGCTTTGTTCTCTTTCCTTCCTCCATGTTGTTTATTAGGCTTGGCCAGACTGGGCCCCATACACTTGTCATCAAGCCTTCCCCCCAGATGTGGCTTTGAGGGGGTGTTCCTATTTGTTGAACGAGCTGACTGAAATGTAAGAATTTCTGCATTGTATTTTCTGGACTAGTTCAAATATTTGAAAAGCCAGCACGAATTTCCCCAATAGTAGAAAACTAATCACTGCCAGACATAGCTGATTTTGGGCTCTGTTTTTGATAAATAGTTGCACTAAGCTAGGTTAATTTTAGCACTTGTAGCCACCAGGGATTGACCAGCACCCAGTTTGATATAGCGAGGGACCATCGCTAATGCTGTTTGAGTTCAGCTGCCGGGTTTCTGTGTGATGAAGTTACAATAACTGAGTTTTACCACACTTTGAACTGCTTTTTTGTGCCTCCACCACCATCTTTCAGCTCACCCATCTTTCTTCTTCTTTTTCACAGATTGCAATGAGACATAGCCTCGCTTCATCCACCTCATCTTATGGAGTAAACAGGCCACTCAGCACTGATTCCCTTATTTGATTCAAGTGGACTAAATCATCAATCGATAACTCATTCATTGCCCCCCCTCCTGAATCATCGGTGTTGTGTTTTCTTCCTTATACACCCGAGCACTCTCTCCTTTCTTTCGCCTGACTTGTTTGTTGTGAGTGAGAGACTGAGGGAAGACAGTGATAAAATACACAAAGCAACGGAGAGAATAATCAGTTCAGTAACTGTTGATTTATGAATCCTCCATAATATCCTTTTATGATGCTGTTGCTGTTAATGGTAAAATCCCAACTAAACTGTAACAACTACCATGGGCCCTATTTCAGCAACATGAAGCATCCTATCAAAAGCACATAGCTCACAGTGTTTTGTTGAAATACATTTTTCTATTTACAACCAAATTTGAATTCAAATTCAGTCGCAGAGCAAAGACCGACTTGATTAAGTGGTTTCATTGGACAATGACCTGTTTTGGATGTAACATGAATTAAACCAGTCAGTGTCAGCTCTCTACACACCTTTCAACTAATTCAATTAGAAAGACTATCCAAACATTGTAGTTTTTCATGTACTTTGATAGTAGATTACTCAAAAAATACACAGTAAAAGAACATCATATTGCTTGCACATATAGTCTAGGACAGGCATCACTAAATGGCGGACCTCGGCCTGGATCCAGACCAAGTGACAGTTTTGTCCAGACCCGTGACCAATCTCTGGTAAATACAAGAGAACAGATTTTAATGAAGCATTTTTCCTACGGTCGCGGCTATAGACAGTGCTACTCCAGTTACCACTAGAACCTCCACATGAAGGTACATTTAGCAGAGGTGATTTTCCCGCCGCCATAGTGTTTGCAACACAAGCTGCAGCAGCCACAAGCACCAGTAAACAGGAGGCAGTGCCAAATAAGCAGCCAGTGCTTAAAAATAAGACACTTGTCACCTGCAAGCATTGTGACTTGCACTGAGGTCTAAGAGCTTATTTCATTGTTGCAGTTGTACAGTTTTTTGCATGAGTTTGTTTTTGAATGTTTCACGTTTTGTGTATGAGTGAGTGAGTGAACTCCAGAACCTGCGCAAATCAAATGTTCATCTCTTTCTTGTATCTCTTGTTCTGTGACATTATATTGCAACAGTACAGCAGAAAAGCATTTAGAGATGACTGATGGTTGTACTTTTAAGTGATTTTCTTGTATTCTTAAGATGTTGACTTTTTTATGTGAAGTGTAGGCCTTTGGTTTTTCTTAGGCTGAGACCTCTTTAATTGAAGAAAAAAGAAGAGAAAAATGTTTTGTCAATGCTCTGTGTGCATTTGTTTTTTTTCTGAAGATCTCGACTTTTTTACTTGAAGTGTAGGCTTTCTATTCCTCAGGCTGGGACTTCTTTAATTTAAGAGAAAAAAGGGTTATTCAGCTCTGGTTGCACTTTTTAAATTCATTTTATTCTGAGGTTTTTGTTTTCTTTAAACTGAAATAAAGACCTTAAATTTATTTGCTGGGGACTGCTTTTATTTATGTAAAAGAGCTAGCTGTGCACTTAGTAATATCCTGCACTGAAAATTGACAGTAAATGTTGTTGAAACCATGAAAATGTGGACATAGGGGAAAGCTACAAGAAACGGTTTGGACCTTTTACTTGGAGGAAATGTTAATAACTGGATCTCAGTGACTTTTATTTGAATACCCCTGGTTTAGGAGGTACTTTTTACAAAGTTCCAAGTTTCATCAGGTACTAATAGAAGAAAAGTATTTTATTGAACATTAAAAGTTCGCCAGAATTTCTAGACATGGTAGTATTTTGTGCACTTTCAAGTGGAAGTCTCAAAAAGTACAATATATGCAAGGCGTGTCAGAAAAGTTCCAGGACTGGTGTCACAAAAGATTTATTTCAAACCCAAACTTCAGTTTTCCCCTTCAAAGTAATCCCAGCATGTCTACAAAGAGATACTGCGGCGTTTGCTTCGTTCAGTGCGTGAGAAGAGGCGAGAGTTGTGGTAGGACAAGTCGTGGCTGCTTCACCATGACAACGCTCCTGCTAACAATGCACTGAGCATCCAACAGTTCTTGGCCAAGAAGAACATCACCTGCTGGAGAAACCTCCCTACTCACCCGACCTGGCTCTGTGTGATTTTTTCCTCTTCCCCAAGCTCAAGGGGGTCATCAAAGGGACCAGTTTTGAAGACGTGGACGACATCAAAAAGGCCGTGACGACGGAGCTGCGGAGGATCCCAGAAGAATCCTTCCAAGAGTGCATGAAAGCGTGGCAGAGAAGGATGGGAAAGTGCATTTGACTTCAGGGAGATTACTTCGAAGGGGAAAACTTGTAGTTTGTAGTTTGGATTCTAAATAAATCTTTTGTGACACCGGTCCTGGAACTTTTCTGACATACCTCTCAAGTAATTCATGCTGCTTGCACTTATAGTCCAGAAGTCCTCTGAGCCAAAGGGCTCAAAATAAGCCATGCCATGCAGTCATCGACCTGTATATGATACAATATTATTACTCATTATGTTCATTTATGTTTGAAAAATAGGCATTTTAAAGCCACAATTAATTCAAGGCTCCTATATTTCACACTTTTGATGGTAAAAGGAAAACAAGCACATGAAAAAGTCTGTCTGTATTCCCCCTCTCACTCAATGACATGGAGCATTTACCATAAAGGTTCAAACACGTGAGCACTTCAAATTTAGGAGCAGCTGATTTGACTCTGTTTTTCCCTGCCACACTGCCCCCTGCAGGTCTGGAGCACTTCTGTTGTTGTACTTGGTATTGCTGTATTTGCATGCATGCTCTTGAAGGCGTTTTCTAGGTTAAGATTGTGTTGGGCTTTGTTTTGCTTCTAAATACAGCGGGTTTCTGGTCTTGCAGTTGTTTTCCCCATTTTGAACTGCATCGAACCATTTTAGGCTCATTGCAGTCGTCACCCACCACAGCTCTTACCCTCACTCAATCAATTATGCCAATTCATAACAAATGTTACCTTATGAAACTTTGCAAAGGAGTAGCTAAGTGCCATGCACTTCTTCTTTCTAATGAGTTTTTTTTATTATATTTTCTTTAATCTATTCAAATTTTATTTTATTCCAAACCCAACTGGCAACAGTTACATTGGCAAGAAACAACCCCTGATAGGCAGCAGAAAATCTTGTAGCGTAGAACCAGACTCAGGTTGAACAGCCATCGACAGAAGCTGTGATGAGTATGTGAGTGGGTGGGGACAAACTGACTAAAATGAGGATTCATTTTAGTGGTTAATTAATGGAGGTCTGGACCGTAAATTTGTCCTCACCATATTTGTCTCTATTGAATTGAAATGTATGATAGCATAACCTCTTGAGATGAGACAACCCTTTTATAAGAGCCTCTGCTTCTGTGCATGGTTATAAAAGTAATTTTTATGGTGGCGTTAGCAATAACAATTATGAATAGAGAGATTGTTCTAATATTAAAGTTAACAGCTAATCACAGATGAAGCCACTTCAGTTCCCATGCTTACCTTGACTGAGTTTTGACTGGAACATGCTGGGACCTGCCCACCACTTTGGCTACGATGAGATTCCCTGAAATGACGTGACAAACACCTGGTGATGGTTAACGCCAACACAACTCAAAAGATTGAGCATTTTACCTGGAACTTGGATATGGAAACTCATATCTCAGGTAAATGTGTTCCACTTGGAAGCTGGTAAAGTCAGGGTACCTAAAGATTGTTCAACCACCCAAGTAGAAAGGCCAACCAAAGGGGGCATTCCCAATAACGTGTCCATAATTTGCATAATTTGAGAGTCTGACCTCCGAGATCAAATGCAATACACCATAAGGGCAAAGGTTGAAGCTGGAACTCAGCAGGCATTCAGCTGGAAGGGGTAAATAGAAAAGGTTGCGTCTGTATTATGGAGCGTAAAGGACTGATGTTGATTAACATTTAGCATTTAGTTGATCTGCAGTTAAATTTTGTTTAATCATTTCAAAAATTTATGTGAAATGATTTCTTTTCTGTTGTTGGTTGATGTAGGATAAGCAGCTTTAGTCAAGTGGCTCCAAGTAGCAGGTTGGTGGTCCTGGCTTCAGTATATGTGTGATATTTGCAGGAATCACCATCTTTTTTAGTTGATTGATCATTCTTAGGTTAATTTTAGGAACTGTGATGATAACAGTACAGGACTTAAAAAGGCCAAATATTTGGAATTGTAGTAGTTATTGCTATCCAAGTCCACAGCAGTAGGCCAATGGTCTGGAGCAGCCTACAAGACAAAACCAGAGACGAATACAAGAGAAAAAAACAAAAAAAAACAAAAAACAAAAAGAGGGACGAGGAGAGAGAGGGAGAAAGGAGGGAGAGAGAGTGTTGGTATGAGAACTTTACAGACTGCTGACATAGCTTTTTAGTGACCTTATTGCAGAGCTTTATATTTCATTATGTTAAAATGTCCATGAAAAAACACATTTATGTTCCTATAGAAGTGTTCAAGGCCACAGTATTTCTGTTATTAACTGGTGTTGTGATCTGCACCATGTGCTTTAAAGAGGTGCTTAAAAGGCCTACATGTCAATTTTGTAGCCTAACCTGAAGTTTGATTGACTGTTAGAGAACTGGGTCACGACCCCCATGTTTTTACCGAGTTTGAATCTGAGTTTGAATCAAAACTTTGCAGGCATTGGCCAAAGCTAGGTAAACCCAAAATCTCAAATGTTTTATTTCACTACTTTAAACCTACTGTAGGTCACAGTCTTCAACCCGAGGGACAAGCACACAAACTGCTGTTGTTTTGTTTCCTTTTTTCAATTTCTTTTTTTTTCTTTGCTCTTTCCTCTTTTCGGATCCGACGCAGATCGCCGTGAAATCAGCTGATCTTACACCTGTGAGGACAAGTGCGCCAACTTTGTTACAGACTTAATAAAGCTTCTCATCCTGCAACTGTGGTTTTCCCTACTGCCACCGGGAAACCCATCTTATCACCCCCGCCAGAAGAGCGAGATACGGACTGCCCAAACCCAGCTGAGGAGCGCACCGCGGATACTCAGAGCAGACCCTTTTCTTTCCTCTCTTCATCCAACTCTGAAGGACCGGAGCAACAATTAAGAGGCTAATGTGTCTGGGCAGAAAAAATTAGTGTAGCGTAGATTTATTTTTGGACTTGTGAGACCTGATTTGTAAGTGCTACATATCTTTTATAGTTGGTTATCCACCGTGACCAGTTCATAAGTCAATTGTCACTAGTTAAAGGACAAATACCTGACCAGGTGATATTGTAATTATCAACTACAGCTGACAATTTCTCTTTTTCTCTGGGTCTCTCTATTTTCTATCTTTCTCTGTCTTTCCCAACCACACACATACATACATCTCTCCCACACCAAACTCATATTAAAGGTATCTTTAGGTGACCGCACGATTTCGAATCGAGGTTGCCTCAGTAACATGTGGGGCTCAAGGACCTCCCCCTTTCTTTCCTCTTTGTTCACGTGGTGAGCCGCCATCTTGGCTCCAGTGAGGAAGGAACACACGTCCCTTTGCTGCTCTTAGAGACACGCCCCTCACTTGACCTCATCACCATTCCCCCTCTCGTCTTTCTCTCTTGCTCCACCTTCACACACACACACACACACCAATTATTGTGGTTATATAATTGTGACAGTTGCTGGATTGATAACAATCAGTGCTCAAGCTCCATTTTTTTATAAACCTTCTGAGACTGTATTCTGGTTTTGTCGATTCAGCTATCAGTCCCTGGTGGTGCCCCAATTTACTGATTTCAGTAAATATTTCTAACTATTAATATTTTTTTCAACAATTATTAATTTTACTTGCCAATAGCCAACCAAAACTGGTGAATTTGCCTTTTTAAATGTGAAGTGATCTTGACTGATTCAAAGACAGGACTTCAGAGTTTATGCATCACATTTCAGTTTTTCAAATGGAACAAGGCTGCCTGACACCTTTTTGCACAGAGGTCAAATTTTCTCTGATAGATTTTCATAGTCTCAAAATGTTTCAGTTCATGAAGTGAAGGCCTGTTTTTATCGAAACACTCCACTCAGACAGCTCTAGAACAAATTGAACTAAATTCAGAGTCTGTTTAAAGCCTCACAAGTATCTTTTCCTGTGTTGAATGAAAGCTATAAAAATGTTCAAAAAAGTGATCTTACTCTGTAACCTTTGCTTCTTCTACTTATGCAATGCACCTCAGCAGGCTTCCTCTCTCCACCAACCACACCCCGTCTTATACCCACTCCTAAACCCCCAACCATTTCTCCTCTGAACCAATAATCCAGCCCCTCCCTACTGGGTCCAATCCCTTCATTTCTTCCCACGGATTGCTCCATCTGACGTGTTGGTGTTTAAAAACACTGATTGTCATCCAAGACCGATCAGAGCGAGGCAAGTCTTTCTGTCAGAAGTGATTATTAAAAGATACGTGGACGATGGAGAGGAGGGAGGTTTTTTTAAAAGGAGGCAAAGGGGGTGAAGAAAGAGCAATACAATGAAGGAGACGAGCGATAAAGAGGGGAGGGAGAAGGGAGAGAGAGTGGTGCCCAGTGGCGTCGACCAGGGCCTGGTCTCTGGATTCAAAAGGGGATTTTCACATTATGATTCTGCAACAGTGTATTGCATACTTCAAAGACCTTATTACAACGGCCGATTAGCATTCATGCTGCCATTCACATCGCCAGTCCAACACCTGCATGGGAAACGGGGCAGGATTTGCGGCGAGAAGGACTAGCTGAGGATCACAACGCTTGGGTGGATGACTTGGGGAGGAGGATACTTTTCAGAATGAGGAGCCCACAGGACATGAATTCTAATTGAGGGCTAAGTCTGAATAACACAGTGGTGATGAAGGGGAAGGCTGCAAACATATGAAGCTTGGCGTTCATCTTTTTCTTCTAGATTCCCATGTAATGATTATGCCTTAAAGCTTCCTGCTATTCTTTGTTCAATTAAGATTCAGGTTCAGACAGCTTTATTAATCCCAATTAGGCAACTCAGTTTACAGCTACCAAGTCTTAGGAGACAATAACAACAAATAAAACAACACAATCACAATATTAATGTGGTCACATTCACTTATCAGTTGCAAATCTGCAGACCAACTGGTCATGAAAAAAAAATATTAAAATGCATCAGTAACTAGAAAAGCACTCAGAAAGCACAGACCTCCAGTAAGCAGCTCAGTTACAGCAGTGGTGTTTCCACAACCAATGTAAAAGATACAACTCTGGATCACCACATGCTCCGATTGGACAGCTGAGTCTCCACTCCAGCTGTCCATGCAGAGTTCTCCTCCGCCGGCATTGCAAGGGAAGCTGGGAAATGAAGTGACATAGACTTGAAAACATTGACGTCAGTTTGCAAATTAACTACGATTCCCATAATGAAGTAGAGGGGTCGAAACCCTCACAGCAGAAGGAGAAATGAACGGGATTTCCCGTTATAAACTTCAATGTTTTTTTTTTTTTGTTTTGTTTGTGACATCATTCTGAATCAGATCCACGTGAATTTACCTTGATAATAGAGATATATTATAAATATGATCCTGTAAATTTTTAAGCAAAACCATTAATTAATATCGGAGATATGATTTTTAAAATTAGCCCTTTTGTTAATCTATGGGATGTTTGGGAATTTGGGGAATTTTTTTGAACCCAGACAAAAATGCAGATCACCATCAAAATGTAATGGCTTCTTCCTTGGACCAAACCATGCCTCTAATAAAATTTTCATGTAAATCCATCCTGTAGTTTTTCCGTAATCTTGCTAACAAACAAACAGACATACAGAACCATAAACACAACCTCCTTGGCAGAGGTAATAATAAGTGCACCTGACTTGTGTTTGCAGATGTGCAACAAACAACCAGAAACCAGCAGTAACAGTCTAACAGTTGAAGAAATGATGGAGAGAGAATAACAATTTGTTCTCCTAAGTGGGGCGAGATAGCACCGCCTACAGAGCATTTCGGAAAAGTCACCGTTAAGAATGTGGTCTTGTTAGTTGATTATCCTTCAAGCTTTCTGAACCACCTGTTTCCTTCACAGAGAACCCAAGTCCTTAAGCTTGACTCCAATAGTCCTGGAGCAGACTGTCACAATATAATTTAGACAGTTTCTGACCCTTACAGAGAAACCATTACACCAACAGATTAAAAAGAAAATCAAAAGACTACAGATATAAAGGAGTTCAGCCTAATTTCTCTGACAGCCATGTTAATTAACAACTCTGTGCTCTCAACAAACTTCAGTTCAGAATCAAACACAGTTCCAACTACAGCTACAAACAAATCACTGATCTATTATCAAAAATGATAATATTATTATTTCACCGGAAGACTGCAGGAGGAGAGTACAGCTATGTTTACATGCACACAAATAATTGAGATAAACCCTTAAGTAGAATAAACAAGTATCCTGTTAACTTTTCATCCAAGGGTTTATATTAATTCATCCATCCATTATCTAAACATTTATCCTTTTCAGGGTCATGGGGGAGGCTGGAGCCTATCTCATTGAGAGGCGGTGTATGAGTCAGACAAGGTCCAGATCTCATCTAGCATGGCCAAATCACCATGCAGTGCCGTGAAGAACAGAGAACAACCCCAGCACTGCTCCACAACCCAGCCAGTTCATGCCACTGAGAGCACCTGAAACTCAGGTGGACACACATGCAGTCCATTCACCTCTGGACCTGTTCAGCTGCACTTCTTTCCTAACACGATGCAAACACTCAGCAGGAACACTACCACTGCCACAAGGTGTGAAAGAAATCTCACTCCCTGGAAATGCCATGCCTGTGAAAAGGTCCTCTGCCTCATTGTGGACAGAAATTGCATTGAGAAGCCGAATAGATTAAAAAAATAAAAGAAAAAAAAAGAAACAGGAAAATGCACTCTTATTGCATGTAATTGTAAAGTTTTATATGCACTTGACATAGGAATCCCTCTATTAATGTCCTCTTTGAATAACAACAGTAAGGAAAGGAAAAAAAAAATAACTGACAGAATCTGCTGAAGACCAGGGATATTAATGGTGTGGGGGTGCTTCAGCAAACTACCTCATGAGCTAACCACAGAGACAAGCCAATCACACGCTTTAGCCTGAGATTGCTATTTAATCCTAGAAATGAGACTTGTTGAAATTCCTTCTTTTTCTCAAGGTGTACTGTGAACAGAATCTCCTAATTACCATGTCTCTATCTCATGCCTGGCCTTAATCCTCCCTGTACGAATGTAAGCAGTGCTTTTCTGTCTGCTCTCACTTTTATTTTCCACTGCACCAACCCTTCTGTGCTGCTGTTCTCACTTTCCTCCTACATGCAGACAGCACAGGGAGCCCTTCACTGAGAACTCTTTAAAAACCACACTTCTAAAGGGAAGCATGATTTCACTTACTGAAGTAGATTCACACAGTTGAAGGTTGAGAAAAAGTACAACAAGCGATTCACTCACAACTTTCTGTATAATCAATCAGTAGTCACTTGGTCCAGAATAGTTTTTTCGGCCCCTTTTGAAATTTTAAACATTTACCCAGTCCAAAACCTAACCAGGATTTTCTATTCCTTTGTGTTTTTCAGAGCGATGGAGAGATAGATGAAGAACTTATATACAAAACACAAATACGGATGGAGAATTTCAGAAAAAATCAAGGGCAGTAAGAGCCAATTGCAGGCAATTTGATGTGCTACCACTCTTCTTTCTAATGAGTCACATTTTAAAGCCGCTGAAATGTCTTCGATGAAGTTCAAATGCAGTACCTTGGCAGTAGTTTTAAAGATTCTCCACGCCACAGTCATTAAATGTGAGTTTAACTGCATCTGACATCGTATCTGCATCAGTCGGTTCGCTCTTCTGGGGAGAAACAGTACAACTCAGCTTGCTCTATGTGGAGTAACTTCACATTTTACCAGCATGGTCTCAGTGTTGGCTTCTGCCTACCATACACCAGGGGACTTCACTTAAACTTTGTTAAGAGTTTCATTAGACTGCAGTCTGACACTTTCTCAGATCTAAAGAACATTTGTCTACAACTCTAGAAGTTTTTAGTCTCAGGCTGAGATTTTACAGAGATGAAATTTTGTGGTTCACTTAAGACTACAGCTAGATTTTATGTGTTCAAGCCCATGTATTCTTGTCCCTATTGTGAGGCCTCCCTGTGTTATCTTTGATAATTTTTTTAATACATTAATAATAATCAGTTATTATCACTCTTAAGTGTTATGATGTAGAGTTCATAGTTACATTTTGTGGGTGCAGTATACTTGTGGGAACAATATGTAAGGCTGAGATGTGTTGTGTACTTGTATTGAACTGTATTTTGAGTTTTGTGTCGATCCCTCAAAGAAAAGAAGTTCTGACTCAAAGGGCAATTCATCAGTTATTAAGTATATAATAAACTGTCCGATCTTGCAATGCTCACAAATTCTTTAAAAAAAAATCCCCCACCATGTTCGGATCACAACCAAAACCTAACCAGTTAATGCTTTTTGCCATGGATAACATTCTCAGAAATTTTCATCAAAATCCATTGATTAGTGTTTCTGTGTGTATCTATCTGTTTGCGCACAAACAGATAGATACACAAACTTTTATGGAGGTAAACAGTAGCAAAGGAAGTAAAAGTGACAACAATACAGCTTATCCCCAACATTTTAGTTCAACCCTGTCCTCAAGGCTTAATTCTTGACATTTTGACTTTTTAAGTGAAAAATCATAATTATGTTTTTATTTTTTATTTTTTTTTATTTCTCAAACCCAGCCCTGATACTCTTGAAATGAATATGTGACGTAGATGTATTAGTTCCATATTCACTGTATGTTGTTTGGATGTTCAAGGCTTAAATTTCTGTGCTCTCATCCCTGTTTGCTTTGGTTTCCACTCATCCTTTATCTTCTTCCCATCCATCTCTGCTGTCACTTCATCACTTATGCCACTGTCAATCACCCAGTCATGCTTATAAAGTGGCTGAGTTATGAAGAGCTTTTATTTGCCGGGAGCACCATTGAACTTGACCTGTGATAAAGCCTTGACAGAGAGTGTGCTAATGATGCAGCCGGGCTGACTGATGTGCAGCCGTACAGGGCTCAGAGGAGGGACTTATGAGAGGTTGACCTTTGTCGATTGAATGCATCGAGGGCCTCTGGCTTCTACGCTCGATTGCTGGCTGGTGGATCATCGACATCTTCACCTAGGTCTTTATACTCGTCATCACGACCATCATATCTGGCTCTGTAGCTGTGCTCTCGATTCTGGTGCTGAATATTTTTAACACAAAATTCTTTGGAGTTGTGATTAATCATAAATAATGAACGATTGTCACAATTGATTGTATATAATCAGTTGCTCAAAGATTGTTCTTATGTGTTTTACTTTGTGGAGCTGTGGTGTTCCACTTTCAGATTACAAATTCAATAGTCCAATTATAAAACAAGCTTTATATATTATAAATAAAGGATTTTTAGTGATACACAGATAAGTACAGACAGAACATATTCTGTGTGTATTTGGTTTGTATTTATCACTTCCCCTGGAAAATTACTAATGCATAATAATGCCATGACTTATGCAACCAACACTTCAAGCCACATTGTGGGCACCTGTGGTGCAGTCTGATAGTGCGCTGATCAGTAATTGGGAGGTTGCAGGTTTGAGTCTAGTTTCGAGTGTCATACAGCGATATGTCATTTGGCAAGACTCTTAATCCCAAGTTTCCCCCTCTGCTGCATCAGTGGTATGTACATGAATGGTGTGAATGTGTTAGTTGATACTAATCGACAACTAACATAGAAACTCCAACCAGTGACCTACAGTGTAAAGCTGCTTTATGTGGTCAGAAGACCAGGAATGTGCTATGTAAGATCAAGTCTATTTTCCATTTAGCATATCCGCAAAACAAAAACAATTCTTTGAAAGATGTTGAAACTTCTTCAGAAGATAATCAGAGTGTTGGTGAGATATAATAATCATGCATGAATTGTAAACTGATTTGGGGACAACAACAACAGATCAGTTGGTGCAGAGACCAGTGATTAGTGTGGCAGACACTCAAGAGGACATGGATGACGACAGTTGTAATCTGAGTGTAATTTGCCTAAAGGAGGAAGGAGGGATTCTCACCTTCTGAGTCTTGTTGACCTCTCTGTGATTGTAAATTTTCATCTCTGGTCAGGATACACGCCATCCCTACATCTGCTCAAACTAAGGTGGTTTTTACATATACAGCATGGGTGCTTTTACTTACTACATTATCTGATTGGCCCATAATGAATGTGATTGATGGAACAATCATCCAATCACCTTCCTGATTTGCTTTTGAAAGGTTCTACCTATTCCCAACTCTTTCTATGGGCTGTGATCCAGACGGACTAGTCAGTCATTCCAGGATTCCATTCAACCCATTTTTTTTTGTTTTTCTTTCTTTTTTTTTCTTTTGTCTTTAGTAAGAGGCTGGACAACCCAAATCACAAACCACCATCCTTGCAGGCTTGTTAGTTTTCTTTCAGGAAGCTGCAGAACATAGTGCAAATTCAGCTGAAATAATATTGTACATATCAGAGTTTTGCGGTGGCGCAGCCTGATAGTGCGCTTGGTCAGTGATCGGGAGGTTGCAGGTTCAAGCCCAGCTCCGGGGCGACACATGGCGATGTGTCCTTGGGCAAGACACTTAACCCCAAGTTGCTCCCACTGCTGCGTCAGTGGCGTGTAAATGGGCATGAAAGGGCGTGAAAGCGTTAGTTGATACTGATGGATAACTAACATCGAAACTCTGAACCATCAGTGAGTGAAAGTGAGAACAAATGGGTGTGAATGGGTAAGTGTGACCTGCGGTGTAAAGCAGCTTTGAGTAGTCAAAGACTAGAAAGGCACTATATAAGCTCAAGTGCATTTACCATTTACCATTTTACCATTCATATGGCAGAGGCATCGTAGGCCTCATGCCATCAGGTCACAGCCAGCGTTCCTATGACTACAGTCGTGCTCTGCATTATGGAAGAAAGCTATCATGTTCAGCTATCTAAAAAACTAGTCATCGTTCGAGTGATTATACTGATGAACTTATTCATTAAAGTTTAAAACCCATTGGGATAGGAATGTAAATAAACGAAGTGCATGGACAAAAGTCTACTGTCTGGATGAGCTGGACTAAATCCTGGGAGTCTAAATGAGTTTTTGCATCAGTTGATGTTGTTTAGTCCTGTGATGATCTGTTATAGAGATGTTAACCTGTTGCATTTCTTATGGCATGTTGTGCTTGTGCATAAAATGTGAGGGTCCGGAACATTATTAAGTAGTACTTTGTTATCGGCCTGATTTCCTGGTGGCTGTAATGCCATTGTTATAGTTACTACTATAGCTGCTTATGCTACTACAATAGTGTTATGAGATAACTCGTTACCCTGTTTGACTGTTGTTATGGCGATTCCACTCTGTGGTTGATTGGAAGCAAGCCAAGACCACCTTTATCGGGTGACCTCAGTGCAGTTGTTTGGGCCAAAACAGGGACTGATTGCTGTGTTCGTATACGTACTGTATAATCAAATAAACTGTGCCAAAGAGGGAACGCCCACTTGTAACAACTATCCCAAATGATTAAAGTGTAGAAAATACCCCAATGTTCCCACGTCTGACAGTAGATGGTTTTGTTTAAAAAGAATTTCAAACGGGTGTTTAGGATGTGGAACTAATTGTTCTGCAGGCTCAACTTGTGTCTGCTTATTGACAGGGTTATGTTCATGTTCACTCTACTAAGCACTATCCACGGTTTAAAAAAAAACTGGCCAATGAAACATTTAATCACTGGACAAAGGCGTATTGAAACAGGATTAACTTTTTGTATGTATCTTTGTACTTAATTTCTGAATAAATCATTTGTTTGTTATTTATTTCATCATGGACCCCAGGAAGAGTAGCTTTGTGCCATAGCTAATGGTAATTCAGTAAACAATAACCAAATAAGCCAGAAAAAGAAAGAGGGCTACTGATGCAGCCACGGAAATTTTCCCTACTTTCCCTGATAGGGTCTTGGCTGGTCCCTGACAGGTCCATGACAGCTTGCCCACCCTGAGATTGTAAAGTCTAGGACATATTTGGGTAAAGTTTTGGATTCAAGTTTGCTCCCAGTTGGTTTGGAATCTGATTTACAAACCAAAAAAAAATGGTTGAGGCTATGTCATCTTGTGAGGGAAGCACAATGTCATGGAGACAACCTGCAATGAATGGGTATGTTTTTAAAAGATTTTAGGCACAACCTCATAAAGGTGAGGGAGCTTCCAGTAGCTGGAGGTTGGCTGGTAACTGGCTGGAAGTTCGTGGGCAGCAGGCAGGGAGGGGTAAATTGAGATGGTAAAGTCACCACCCATGGAAATATCCTCTACAAGGGTCTAAAACTGGCCATCATACTGCCCCACTTGACATTCTGAAAAGATGGATGTGTCTCCAAAGCATGTTGTCCTGCTGATCACTGATAAGATGAATTGGCAAAATTTATTCTGTTAACAAATGCATCTGATAAAAGGCCATTTGTCATATTCTTTTATCAGCCTATTTTTCCTTTTCCTATCATTGTTTCTTTATGTTGCCCTCTTTAGGCAATATTTATCAAGGCAGCAGCTCAGTGTCACTGACACTTTTATTGCTTCTCTTGCAGTTAATCTTTTCCTTTATGGCACTGGCCTACAAGGGCCCACAAGAGAAAGAGTGGACCAATAAGGAGCCATACTACCTTTACTATGTCTAAATATTACAGCTTGTTCCATTTATGTTTTTTTTTCTCCTCAGAGATAATGCACCCCTTCCCCTATTTTTTTAACAAATAAATCTGGTTGTTATGTTAAAAATATACAGACCTAGGTCATATTACATGATTACCCCACAATTTGAGCAACAGGGTGAAAAAAACTTGTATGTGACTTGCTCATACAGAAACCCCATGCAAACCTTTCAACCATGTTAAGCGATAGATGAGGGTTACAGTTCCAGTTCAGCTACATGCCAAAAGAAAAACTTAGCCTGGTAAAGGCTCATCGAACGGACAGTTGCTAGCTCTCTGATTGGTGGAGTCAGAGGGAAAACAAGACCTATATAAGCTAGCTGCATGAGTTTCAGCTTTATCTTAGCCAGGGGTTTCCAAACTATGTCCTGGGGGCCAATTGCACCCCACAAGCTAATTTTAGTTGGCTTTCAGCAAATCCTTAAAAGTAAAGTGAAATACAGCCTCAGATATTAGGACTCTGCTTGACTTAGAAATAAAGACAAATGTATTAAGGCAAGAAATAATACACATCATGCATATTTAAGGTGCTACCTACGCTTAATCTTCCACAGCAGCTGGATCCGCCTGATTCAGTGTCTGTTATCAGTCAAATCTATTTGCCAAGCTCCAATCTACAATGATTGTGAGCGGCCCAAAGCAGCATGGCCCAATCAGAAAGAGGCGGGAGCTACAGGCAAGACAACAACAGGAAGTGACTGCTCATACATTTACATATATGTGTATATATTCATGCATGTAAATGTATTAAATGAAAAGTATAGCTTTGGCCTGCCTTATTGTAAAGAGTCTTTAACAAAACATTTGTTATTAATTGGTGCTATACGAATTAAGATTGATTGACTGACAGATAATAGCATCGATGCTAACAACTTCAGTGGCACTTTAATCAGATCTGGGCTGCATTGTTCTATGAAATGAACAAAAAAAAACAACACTGAAACATTTTCTAGATAGAATATAGACAGAAGGATCTACATGTCTGTCAAGTCTTGGTGAAAGTTTCACCTGCTTAGTGGCTTACATTTTGCATTTTACACTGCGGCAGTAGTGCCCACATACTAAATTATCTGACTGGCCCATAATGAATGTGATTGACAGAACAATCATCCAATCACCTTCCTGATTTGCTTTTGAAAGGTTCTGCCCATTCCCAACTCTTTCTATGGGCTATGATCCAGATGGATTAGTCAGTCATTCCAGGATTTTGCATTCAACTAATTTTTTTTTTGTTTTTCTTTCTTTTTTTTCTTTTGTCTTTAGTAAGAGGCTGGACCACCTAAACCACTGCCCTTGCAGGTTTGTTAGTTTTGTTTCAGGAAGCTGCAGAACAGTGAAGGTTTACTGATGGACAGAGATTGTAAAAAATTAGACAGGCAGTCATGTTTAATTAAGACATGACAGTACTGATTTTTCTTTCCTGTATCAGTCTCATCCACAGATACCTGGGCTGCTGCTGAGAACCACGTACGCCCATTCAGTTGTGATCCACTGGACCTATTTTACGGTATAAGGGAGCTCGTAAAGTGATGAATGTTGCTTGTATTGCATCACATCAGCATCAAATGCATATTGTACCCCTTTTAGCATAAGACCTCAGGTGGCTGCTTTTCACAGACTTAAGCAGTGTTTTCAGCCGTTAGTGTGCTTGTGCAGTGCATCCTCTCCACCAAAGACAAAGAAGTCAGACTGAAGTGTGATGAAGTGCAGAGCTGGGAGAGGGCGAGAGCGGAGACGATTGCCCACGTTTGCAGGAAATCTGCAGTGATTTCACAAAGTTGCCTGTGAATTCACAGGGATTGCTTGAATTTGTGATTGTTCTGAGTCTGAATTTCCAGGAGATATGGACAAGTAAAATATATTGAACAGTCAATCTGCATCCGGTGTGTCTGGTTAACCTGCACTTTATCAAGGTCAGATTTATGAAGTATACTGCTAAAATTCTATTCAAGCACCAACACTTCCTTACAATATAGTAGCTTTGAGCAGTTTACTCTTGTTTTGTGTCAAGATTCAGATATTTCCCTCTCATGTTACGCACCCGTCTAGGGGGAAGGTGCCTAACATATTTGGAAGGCAAAAGGGAAAAAAGAAAATCACTCTCGGTCTCCAAATCTCAATTAACCCAAACAATGATCAAATTTCTCACAATTTATTTACAACAAACAAACAAAAAACAAGCCAAAGGCAAAAAGGTATGTACAAAAAAACAAACTTAAAAAGCCGAGATCTTAAGCCAAAAAAAAGGGTACAAAAACAAAAGGCCGTGAAGGCTAGCACACAAACTAAAGAGTTACCCCAAAACTAGAGCGAGCTGTCTAAATACAAAGAAAATATCCGAGAACTATACTAACTAAAATTATTACACAATTGGCAAAAACACATTTGGAGGCCGACAGTGAGGTGGTGCTGCTGCTGTCAGAAGGGACGCCGACTTCCATCTCCTGACTGAGGCCATTTGAATTTGAAGCCGTTCTTCTTGGGCCAATAGCAGGGCCGCTTCTCCCTCAGCCGATCCAACACCTCAGCCAATCAAGCCCGGCCACCTGAGTACTGCCTCAAAGATCCTCCTGGGGAGAAGAGCTCTCACTCCACACGCACTCTCAGACACTCACACACGCATATATGTAACAATATACGGCCAGGGCCGTAACACCCCCATTCCTAATGAACAAACGTATATCCAAACTGTTTGTTTCAATCAATCTAATGTATGGCTTTAGAGAGAGCATCAGCAAGTATGTTGTTCACACCTTTTTTGTGTTTTATTTCTAAGTTGTAGTCCTGCACAAGCAGGGACCACCTCATCAGTCTCTGGTTGGCATTTTTCATCTGTGCCAGGAACACAAGGGGGTTGTGGTCTGTGTAGACCACAACTGGCAGAGAGCTGGAGCCGACATACACCTCAAAATGTTGGAGAGCAAGAAGCAGTGAGAGGGCTTCTTGCTCTATGGTGCTGTACTTCGTCTGGTGATTGTTGAACTTTTTTGAGAAATAGCTTATTCAATGGTCGACACCATGCTCATCCTCCTGCAGCAGGACCGCCCCCGCACCTCTAGCGCTGGTGTCGACCTCCAGCTTAAAGGGGCGTGCAAAATCAGGAGCAGCCAGAACAGGTGAGCTGCAGAGGAGCGCCTTGGCAGCTTCAAATGCCTGCTGACACTCAGGGGACCAAACAAAAGGTTTAGTGGCACTGGTCAAATTAGTCAAAGGCACCACCACATCAGCAAAGTTTTTACAGAAGCCTCGATAGTATCCTGCCATCCCCAGGAAACGGCGCAGCTCACGTCGGGACAGAAGAGCAGGATAACCGAGGATCGCCTGGATTTTGGCTGCAAGAGGGCGCACCTGACCCTGGCCCACCCCTTTGCCCAAATAGGTCACAGTGGTCTTGCCGAATTCACATTTGGCCAAATTCAATGTGAGCAAAGCATTCTGGAGTCTCTCGAAGATGACTCCAAGCGTTTTCAGATGCTCATGCCAGCTGCCTGAATAAGCCACGATGTCATCGAGGTACACTTCACAGTTCTTAACACCAGACAGAACTTTATGCATCAGCCTCTGAAACGTGGCGGGAGCTGTTCGGAGGCCAAATGGCATGACGGTGTACTGGTAAAAACCATCGGGGGTGACGAAAGCAGAGATTTCTGAAGCACGTGGGGTAAGGGGAACTTGCCAGTAGCCCTTCAACACATCGAGCTTGGTTATGAATTTGGCTGCGCCTTTTTACACATTTTTTGTCAATTTTTTCTTTCATTTTTTTCTGAGACAACGACAACGCGCTGTGCGCAGTTTCACAGACTTTATGCAGACGCTCCCTAAAAGAGCTCACATAATCGAGCACGTTTTGAGTCGGAGTGGACGAGTCGGACAGGTACTTCTCGCGAAGCCATCGCAGAGGACCTCGTACGGTGTGGCCAAACACCAGGTCAGCGGGGCTGAAGCCTGTGGACTCCTGCACACTCTCGCGCGCTGCAAGGAGGAGGAAAGGTTACCCCTCATCCCACTCCTTTCCGGAATCAAGACAATATTTACGCAGCATGGATTTCAGCGTTTGATGAAAACGCTCGAGAGCGCCTTGAGACTGAGGACGATACGGACTGGATTTATGGTGCTTAATGGACAATGTGGATAATACCTGAGCGAAGATTTTGGACATAAAGTTGGAACCTTGGTCCGTTTGAATGGACTTTGGCAGGCCGAATGTGGAGAAGAAGTTTACCAGGGCTTTCACTACGGCTTTGGCTTTAAGTGTGCGCATCGGGATTGCCTCTGGATACCTGGTTGCAGCGCACATCAGAGTTAACAGGTACTGATATCCTGATTTTGTTTTGGGAAGCGGACCGACGCAGTCGAGGATTATGTGATCAAATGGCTCTCCGATCGCGGGGATTGGATGCAACGGAGCGGGAGGACTTACTTTATTTGGTTTACCGCTTACTTGGCAGACATGGCATGAACGACAAAATTTGGACACATCACGTTTTAAACCTGGCCAAAAGAAGTAACGCAGGATGCGGTGGTAAGTCTTTTTAATTCCTAAATGACCAGAGAAACTGTCATGCTCAAGGCTGAGGACTTGTGGGCGAAATTTTGTTGCACAACTAATTGCTGAAACGAGTTCCAACCTAAATCACCAGACGAAGGGGAGTAGGTGCGCATTAATACACCATTATCAATGCTGTACACAGAGGGGCAGTCAGCGCTTGTGCTGGCAGCAGATGAAAGGCAGCTTACCAGAGATGAGTTGGTCTGCTGTGCGAGGATGAACTCAGCCCTATTGACATCAAAAGACAAGTTTGCATCAGTAGGCAGCAGGTTTTCAGTCACACAATTTTCAGATTGTTTGACTTGATTTTCACTTTTTACAGTGTTGTCATCACAGAACATGAATGAATCAGACAAATCCATGACATCAGCATATTTACGCGCCTGAGCGCGGGTGACGGCACAAGCCGGAAAAACAGAGGACGGTCTGACAGCAGCAGGGGTAGAGATAGGCATCTCCACAATAGGATCATCAATCACTTCAGGGGTCGGAAAAACTCTATTTCCTGCTAGATCATTGCCCAAAATGAGCGCAACACCGCTTACCGGTAAACGAGAACGAATGCCAATTTTTACCTGGCCGGACACGAGAGGTGAGCGCAGAAACAGAGCGTGCAGCGGTGCTCTTAGCACGCTCATTTTAACTCCCCAGAGGAGGGCATCGGAACCACAAAACGAGGCGTCAGAAAAAGGCAAAACGTTGTCCAAAATGAAGGACTGCGTCGCCCCTGTGTCGCACAAAATGGTGATTGGAACCTGATCCTTTTCCTCCCCTGTCAGAGAGACTGAGCCTCTGAGAATGAACGGGCGATAAGCCTCATCCACCTGACTCTCAGTCGGCTCACCTGCGCTGACAGGTGACAGAGCAGGAGCAGGCTGAACAAAACCCACACTTTTAGGTTTTTTCACAGACTGGTTTTATTCTTTGCGCTGCAGCGCTGGGCATTTAGAAATCAGGTGCCCAGGCTCGTGGCAATAAAAACAGTCACGCCTCTCCACGGACACGGGGTTTGGCCGCGGAGAAGATTTAGGAGAAGCACGCTGAGATTTACCCGCACTACCAGCGGGGATCTCACGGCGCACTGTCGGAAACACAACGCGGTGCGTTAACACAAATTCGTCAGCGAGCACAGCAGCTTTAGACAGAGAATCAACTTTTTGTTCGTTCAGATAAACAACAATTTTTTCTGGAAGACATGTTTTGAATTCTTCCAACAGGAACAGTTCACGGAGCTGTGCGAAATTTGTTACTTTGCTCGCCGAACACCATTTATCAAAAAGCACAGTTTTTTCTCGCGCAAACTCCACATGTGTTTGGTTGGCAGATTTCTCCAGAGATCGAAATTTTTGGCGGTAAGCCTCAGGCACCAATTCATAAGCCCTTAACACAGTGGCTTTCACAATATCATAATCAAGACTCTCATCAATAGATAAGCTTGTACAAACTTCCTGCGCTTTCCCTACCAGTTTGCACTGAAGCAGCAAACTCCACACCTGCTTAGGCCAACGGAGAGTTGCCGCAATGCGCTCGAAAGCGTTAAAGTACGAATCAACCTCTGATTCTCTAAATGTTGGCACCAAAGCAATATGCCTGCTTCCATCAAATTGATCGGAGGCAGAGGTGGAAGGATTCAGACTGACCGGGGTGGACACTCGTGGAGACCTCTCCAGCTCCAAAGCTCGGATTCTGAGGTGCATGAGCTCAACCTCACGAGCTTTTGTCTCGAGCTCCACCTCTCTCAACCGGAGTGTCAGCCTCAGATCCTCCGTTTTTACCCCAGCTTGGGTGACAGCGCTCGGCTCGGTGGCTGCAGCAGCCTCCGCTCCCACATCCACCTGGCCGCTGAGGACCTGTGCGGCCGTGGCAGCCTCCGCTCCCACGTCCCCTGACACACTCTCAGAAGCGCTGAACAGTTTGGAAAACACTCTGCCCTCCTCCATTAATTTTTGCGACAAACATTTTTTAATCTCTGCCTTACGGGCATTTAAGGGCGCAGAGATATTAAAAAAGTTTGCGATCAGCAACAAATCAGCCTTGGTGCACCGATCCAGTTTCTCAAGCGAGGGATGTTGTGCAAACTCATCTAAATCAAACTTTTTTGTAATTTTTTTAGAGTGAAAAAACAATGCCAACCAAGACAATGTAGAGAGAAAAAAATTGAAATACTCACCGAAGGCACAATACAACAACAATAGGACGAGCCCCCAAAATTATGTTACGCACCCGTCTAGGGGGAAGGTGCCTAACATATTTGGAAGGCAAAAGGGAAAAAAGAAAATCACTCTCGGTCTTCAAATCTCAATTAACCCAAACAATGATCAAATTTCTCACAATTTATTTACAACAAACAAACAAAAAACAAGCCAAAGGCAAAAAAAGGTATGTACAAAAAAACAAACTTAAAAAGCCGAGATCTTAAGCCAAAAAAAAGGGTACAAAAACAAAAGGCCGTGAAGGCTAGCACACAAACTAAAGAGTTACCCCAAAACTAGAGCGAGCTGTCTAAATACAAAGAAAATATCCGAGAACTATACTAACTAAAATTATTACACAATTGGCAAAAACACATTTGGAGGCCGACAGTGACGTGGTGCTGCTGCTGTCAGAAGGGACGTCGACTTCCATCTCCTGACTGAGGCTATTTGAATTTGAAGCCGTTCTTCTTGGGCCAATAGCAGGGCCGCTTCTCCCTCAGCCGATCCAACACCTCAGCCAATCAAGCCCGGCCACCTGAGTACTGCCTCAAAGATCCTCCTGGGGAGAAGAGCTCTCACTCCACACGCACTCTCAGACACTCACACACGCTTATATGTAACAATATACGGCCAGGGCCGTAACACTCATGCTAACAGAGGTTCAACATAGTGGTAGCTGGGGCCAAACAGAGTCCCCTGAAATTTGATTGGCTACTCCAAAATCCTTAACTTTAAGAAATTAGAGAAGTGTAAAGTCTAGTGGCACAGTTGTCTCTGTACTTCTTCTGTAAGTGGCCATCGTAGAAAAAGTTTGTACACCCCTGATCAAAACAGTCTGTGCTGTTTGTAATTGTTGTATTTTTCATGACTAAACAAATACTGCTGCTACTATTCTGCTTTCTTTCTTCTTTATGGCTCTCTTAGTCTGCATGTTTTTGTGACTCACTCTCCTCCCCTGCATCTCCCTTTCAGCTCATCGCTCCTTACTTTTATCTCTCCAAACAGGTGATTCACCTCACCTCTGTGTCTCCGTTCTGCTCCCTTTTCTATCTCTCATTACAAAAGGTGATCACCCATTGAGCTCATCAACCCAGAGTGAACTCCTCTTGCCTGCTGACTGATGAGTCTGAAGAGGGGGCTGTCTCCGAGCTGACAGCTTCTTCTGAGCAGAAACATATTAATGGCTCCGCTTCTGACTAAAATGCTACGCATGGGCCCTCCCGTCCCACCCACCCTGCCGATACCGCGCCGCTCTTTGCTGGTATTTCTTAAATGCCAACGTCAGTCATGAATAGGTCAGGACAACAAGCACTTAAATAAGGCTTTGTCACTGATTAATGAGAGGTGGAGAGGACTGTGAAGGCCTCTGAATGCCTCTTGCAGATAAAACAATGAATGTTTTGTAAATAGCCGCGGGTGTTTCACTCTCTCTCTCTCTCTGCTCTTTCCCTCCATCGGCTTGAGAGAAACATCAGTGACAGCCGCTCAGGGGATCTCGGAAACACATGTTCCCAGCCACAGAACCAGGGGAAATCCAATCAGATCCCAGCGAGATCCACGGTGGCTCAATCTGCAAAGCCAACAGGCCTTTTACCAGTATTGTTGTAATGGTATTAACAGGTTGGATCCCAGCCAAGGAGCACTATGGCAGTCACATGCTGATGTTATTGACTACTTATCCATAAAAATGCATCCCTTCTCACTGCATTATACTCACACATGGCACAAATAGACTAATCCGAGCAGATTAAAGTCACTTAGAGGAGATTGGCGTTCACCCCGTGGTTTTAATAAAATGCACAAATCTAATCAGAGACGATGTGTAAATTGGCTGACTAAAAGGGAAAGATGTTTCCCAGTGTTAAAAGAGGATGTTTTTTTTTGTTGAGTCACAATCAGAGGCAGATGATTCATACATGTCAAGCATGGATGAACTTAGATTCATGATGATGCCTTCACAGAAAAATATAAAAATAAAAAAAAAGTATGTGGCTGATGCATCTTGGAGTCCTTTAATACAGTAAGAGCAGTCCACAGAAAAACAGCATGACAGTAGGGCTGGGAAATATGGATAAAAAAGTCAAGTCAGATTTATTTCAAGAGTGCATTTTAACACAGCAGATGTTGGCCAAAGTGTTATTTAGCAGTGGGGTAATTATGATTTGGATTAAAAATGGAAAAAAACTTAACAGCGGGAGCTTTTACAATGAAAAACAGAGATGAATCAAAATAAGAAATAGGGATAACTAGTTAATAATAATCATAATAATATATTTTATTTAAAAGCGCCTTTCACGACACCCAAGGACGCTGTACAAGTTAAAATCAAATAGTTTCAATCCCAGCTTCTAAAGTCACATGTGATGTCCTTTGTGAAGACACATGACTCCGAATTGCTACTATTGCTACATCAGTGGCCCATAATTAAAGCAAACAATGGTAATAAGCTAACACTGATGGACAACATGTAAAGCAGAAAGCACCACAGTGTGAATGTGATGTGGATGGTGAGAACTTATAAATGTGACCTGTATTGTAAAAGCAGTTTGAGTGGCTAGGTGACTAAAAAAGCACCTTACAAGCTAGAGTCAACTTCATATTTATTTTATTTTAATTGCATAAATTTGTTGGAAAACTTCTGGAAACATTAAAGAGCTACAGAGAGGTTTCTAGCCAGTTCAGCCAACTTATCCAAATGAATTTTCAAAATTTAGCCAGTGTGCAAGTATTAGCCTGATAGTGTAAAGGGACAAGCCAACAGTTTTTTTTTGTTTGTTTTCATGTCTTGTCTCACTCCAAAGTTCATGAAAAGCAGATAGACACCATTCTTGTAAATAGGTCAACAAACCAAAGCATGTCTGTGGTGGTTTGCGCATGTGCCCTGCGGCTTAATTTGATATGTATTTCTTTCAAAAATACATAAAGTGCTAATCTTAGTCTAAAAACAGATAACGTAACAGAATGTAGTAAAAAAAAAAAAAAAAAGAAAAGAAAAGAAATGAATAACAACACGCACACAGGACAGTTTAAAGTTGCTGAAGAGTTTATCTAATGACTATAGGCAGAGGCAGGCTAACACTACCCATTGACTCCCAGTGTTTGAGCTAAGCTAACGGTCAGAGAGCTCTGCCCATCTCTTCCTTGTTACTGCACGCACAGTTGAAAGAGTGGTGTCTATCTGCTTGTCATGTACTCGGGACTGAGGCAAGACACAAAAACATTTTTTTTAAAAATGTTGGCGTATCCCTTTAAATTAATAAATAAACAATGGGTCGTTTAAAGGGTCATGTTTTCTTTTCAGTTAATTTACATACATGGTCCCTCAGGCATATGCATGGTTTTCTTTGCCTAGTATTAAACTGAGATATTGTTTTATTGTCATTCCTATAGTAGCCCTAGTGCTGTGCTCCAGTTTTTACTGTGGCCAGACTTACATGGCTTGACATTGTAGTTCTTCAGGAGACAACTATGTGAGTATAAAACTTTATTGAACATTCACATCAATTATACTGATATAAACTATAAACTTTATTGATAAACTGTCTTACTCTGTATCTAAAATAAAGCTATGTCTGTATATCTTAAAAACTTGATTTATGGCCCAGTCATCAGACACATTGTTGTTTTCATAATCTATCAGCCAGTAAGTCGAGTTGATCCCTCACAGCAGACCTGAGTCTCACATACAGCACAGATGCCTCCCATGAGTTTCAGCCGTGTTCATTTTTTCCTCCTCTCCTGAAGTAATTAACTTGTGCAAATGATTTACCCTTGAATGGTTGTCAGATCAATTTCTCATTGGAGGTCTTTGTAAACCTGCTGTGGCACCCATAGTCTGTCAGATCACAGCCACTGGGCACATCAGGCCCCACATGAGTGCTTTTAAATTGTAACACAGTACGATGAGCCTTTAAACAAAGACTGGACTCCTGGAGCTTCCAGAGATGATTTACCAAATGAAATATCGTCTGGGTGACTTCAACAATACAATAGATGTGTTGTTTTTCAATACAAAGGAGCTTGAAACAAGTTATCCCACTGTAACTTTTCCTTTACTTGACATCTTATCAATATAATGCTCAGTACCTTGAAGCTATTACTTGTTGGGTGTGATTCCACCTCCCCCCTGTGGAAAGTAAATTGTACAAAGGATGTGAAAAGTGGAAAAATTAAAAGGAAACTGAATGAAACAGCATTCTTTGTGTATATGAGGCTGCAAAATAAAAGACTGGAGATAATTACGGTTCTCTTTATTTCACCTTGTCCTTGACAACAGTGCAGTCTTTCATGTATCTCATTTCAGTTGATAACCCAAGCAAAGATGACAGAGATTTAATGATTTTTACACCACATTGACCTTAAAGTTATCAAAAAGGACTTGCTTCACAATCAACACAACTTTGTACAATAAAGTCCAGAAAATTTACTTTCTGCATCTGATGTCCTAATCTGTCCCCTCAAATGACTGTCAGTCAGGTCCCTGCTCATGCTTCTGTTTTCATGTTCTCTCTGCAAAGCCAGGCACGGGGCACAAAGAGGATGGATTGTGTGCCTTGACTATACATGGGTCTGTTTTCGGCGTAACATAGATTTCACCAATCAGAGTGTCTGCTCTCATTCCCTTTAAAGTAGCATGTGCTAGACAGAGACAGTTTCACGATTAACACAGTGGGTTTAGTTGTTTGGTTAGACTTTTGGATGGATCCACTCAAAGAGCCCAAACAGAACACTGTGCTATATACAGATGCAGCCACTTTAAACTTCCCCTTTTTCCCTGATAGGGTCTTGGCTGATCCATGGCAGGACCATGATGAGGCCTGTCCACCCTGACATAAACTGTCAACTTTAGGCCATACTTGTGAGAATTTGTGGAACTTGCTCTTGATTTGTCAGAAACTTCCACACAAAGAAACCTCACAACAGTATAAGACCTCTACATGCTTATGACATACCTGTTGACTGCAAATCAGATAACTTTGGGCTTTAAGCAAATTATTATTCCTCCTTGGCCAGATTCTCCATCGCATGCTACATTATGAACTGAGGAGAGCTGAAATAAAAGCCACACTGTCTCAGCTTTCCATCCTGTTATGAACTTTAAACTAAATTTTTAACAAATACTCTAATATTATTGGTAGAGGTGTGCTGCTTTGCATCCTGCGCGAGTGAAACAGGGTCATTAAGGTGTATGTTTTGATCACAAGGATGTGTTCTATCTCTCTAATGCATCCTTAAAAAGCAGAAAGACTGCGCCAAAGACTTTAGACCAGGCATAAGGAGATTTAAAGCATAGTCACTTTCTGTATCTTCAAGTTTGGAACATGCCATCTTTGTGCGTGACTACTCCTAGTTTTTAGACAAACAAACCCTCGGGTGCAAACGGAAGTGCATGTTGATTTGCTATTTAGACTACGGAAAGCTGTTTAGGCCTAAATATGATATTGGCAATATCAACCATAGTTCAGCTCTACTCGTATTCATATTTGGAGTACATGTACTCAATTTTGGTTTACTTGTGCATGATAAGACTTTGCTAGTGCAGCAAAAAGTGTAGTACTAGAAGACTGCTTTTAGTCTACTAGTAGTACTAGTACAGTCAAAACATTCACTAGTAGTTCTAGTAGACCTAATGCAAATGAAGTAGGAGGAATTATGACCAAATACAGCTCCCTGATTGGTTGTAATATTTTTGAAAGCCAATGGAAAGCCTGAATTTGCTTTTGACTGCCCCATTATTAGCATATAGGGCTTACTAGTAGTACTTCTGAACATTTTTAAGTCTACTAGTAGTACTAGTAGACCCAAAACAGTCTACTAGTACTACTAGTGAATATTTTTCGGTCCACTAGTAGTATTAGTGGCACCTTTTGCTTCATTAGTTAAGTCTACTCACGCACTTGTTGACCAAAATTGAGTATATGTAGGGGAGACCGGGTATAGTTGTAACACCACCATTTCCACCAATCAGGATTAAGATAGGAGTCATATGACCATTTCAGTATTTACCCGCTTCCTCCCTGATCACTCATGGTGACTGTCAAGGCTGGGAACATGTGCATGCAGACACCATAGAGAAAAAACTGATTTTGAGGTAAGAAAGTAATTTTTTTGACCAAGACTATATTTTATTTAGTACTCATACTATTTCAGATACAACCATAAGACTTATATAAGAAAAAAATGTAGTTTCTCAGGCAAAATGTGATGTATTTTTTCCCTGCTAATTTCAAACTGCTATGCTAATACAGCTAGCTAAACAATGGCTGACAGGGTTGGGGTGGGTTGTAACACATCTTTTAAAAGTGTTACAACCACCCCCTTACATACAACTAAGAACACTTTATTGATTTTGATAATTTTACAGGATGCCTAGGCAGCGGAAAAGGAAGACAGACAGAGGTGTGCCTCCAGATGTTTAAAAAAAAAGCATCTGATGAGGTCACAAAGACCTCAGATGATGAAACTTTTGTGTTGTCTGTATAGAGACATTTGGAAACTAAAGCCAAATGAAGAGTGGGTCAAATGTGCTCTATGCAGTCACTGGGCCTACCAAGCCTGCACTCCAGGTTTACATACATTCATTTGTCACCATTGTGACTCTGATAAAAAAAATATTCACACAGACACACCCACACAGACATTGTTGTTGTTAGACCTTCATGTTCTTTACAAAGTTACATTGCAGTATTCATTAAGCATACATACCATTAACAAAGTTTGTTCTAGAATAGTTCTCACACACACTCATAAGTCAAACAGAAAGTGGATTTGAGTTGTCCTCAGTCAAAGACAGAGAGAGACATTGTTCTCGATTGTTCTTTAATTTCAATAAATCTCTTTTTGAGGAATAGCACATGGTGTGGCCTCTGTTTTTGCTGTTTTTGTCTAATTGTTACAACTTACCCCAGCATGTGTTACAACCTACCCCAGTAGTGGGGTAGGTTGTAACAAAGGATCACCATGTATTTGACATCAACTCATGAGGTCTGTGATATTCTTGCAGAGGTTTGAACTGGTGACATTTGTAGTAAACAAATGTGGGTACTTTGTATTTAAGTTTGAGAACTCTAACTCAAAAATTCAGTGAGTTAAAGATGCTGAAGCAAAAAGTGTTACAACCATACACGGTCTCCCCTACTCTAAATTTGAGTACTAGTAGAGCTGAACTGCGGTTGATATCATTGATATCAATTTTATGCTGAAAAGGCTTTCCATATTCAGACAGTGTGGACACACAGTGTAAAAATGAAACATGGGTCAGGAGTAAGTTAAGGATGCCACCTGTGCTTCACGACAAAACACTATGGCTGTTCTTAAAATAGGGCCCTTAAAGTTAAGATAAAAAATTTCATAACGGGCAAAACTGCAGTGGCTATCATGCCTTTTATCACTATCATAGTATAAGATACATTATAGTATGTATTATTCTGAATTACTTACTCAGTCACACAGTGAATCCCTGCTGTAACATTGCCGTTTGATGGAGAGGAAGACTTGCTCACACCTTGCCAACACATCCCCTTATTAATACCTAACAGAGAGGCGAGGAGTCTATTTACAGTCACATGAAGGTTTCCAGGCTTGTGGTCTGAACAGTAATTGGTCATATGTGGAGGGAAGGAGCTGCTTAGAGTCCATGCAGCCAAGGTCCTCTCCCTCATTCACATCATCTCCGTCTGACTGAGGGATACATGTTTAAACCTCCTCTGCTGTTAATAAAACATGCTGCCACACATTATTACAGCACTGACTGAATATTTGTGTGTTGCCGTGAGCCCTCTCTCTGTGCTTTTATTATGAACACAATAATTTAGTGTGCGATGGTGTTGAGACATTAGGACGATACTTCCTGCCCTCTCGCAGTCTTCCTGGCAGCTTCCCAAGGACGGTCGGGAGAAAGCAATTGCTATTAGTGCACATATATAGTCGGAGCAGATAAATATAGGCTGCTTTTAGCAGATGAGCCACAGCGTCATCAATTAAGATTAGGGCAAGCGCGATCACAGTCTCATAAAGAACAACAAGACGGCATTCCCTCAATGTCAAAGGTAAGATGAACATGTACAAGCTGTTGAGAAAAATCAAAGCCAAGCCGATAGCTCATATACATAATGCTCACATTGACAAATAGCTATTGATGTTTCTTCATCAGTGAGAGTGACATGACTAAAACAGCCTAGAGGGGATCCCGAGCACATGGCTGAAATGAGATTATGCCCAAATTTGGAGAGGACGGGAGTAATTAAGTCATTTCAGGCATCAGAGGTATTTGCTCTTATTTTGATTGTGAGGGTGAATTATTGGACTCAGGTTTGTTTGGGTTGATGTCAATGAACAGTAGTTGGTCCCTCTCTCATCTTTTCATTAATAAAGATGTTAAACCACGGCTCAGTTTAACTGCCTGAATTATGAATATCAGTCATTTACATTTTATAATCATCATAACTGCTCATATCATTGTTGCATGAGCTCTCAGTCATCATAAATGGTTGCTATAATAATGACAATAAAAACACACACATTTTTACCATTATGACTGGCACTATAAACACAGAAAAAATGATAATGAGGTAAATTTATGGCCTGAACAGCCATAAATCTATTGTATGTATTCACAGAGCTCTCCATTTGTTTTGGTACATCTGCTTCCAGGTCACCTGCAAATACATATTTATATGTTTCCCCTATTATTTATTTAAGTAAACAGGCACGAGTGTACTTACTGATATAAAGCAAGATCATTGTAACATAGAAGACTTCAATTAAAGAAATATTTTTACATGGTGATACATGTTTTATGTCAGGTGATGTCAGGGACATTCCACTTCTGAATGTTTTATTCTAAATCACTCATTCTACACCTTGCATTATCCCCATGATATACCTCAAGGTCCTTAATAAAGTCTACCGTTGTTCTCCACTTAAATGTTAACAATCACAGGCCTTCTTTTCATTTTTATTAGGGTGACACACAAAAACACCTATTGAAACCTTGGTTACCAGGGTGCTATTCATTCATTGTTGAAGAAAGCAGAAATAACTAGTCTGTATGTATGCAAAATGATTCAAAAGGAGTTTTTAAACAGAAAACAAGCACACAACAGAGTAATGATTTGTAAGGGTGCAAAAAAGGAACAAAGGTACTTAACACAAAAAAGCTGCCTAACTTTTAGGTTTCTTAAAGGCATCATGTTAAACACAATTACCCATAACTATTGTTACATTACTTTTTTTATTGTTTGTTTGACCCCTATATATAGATATGTACTGTATATATATATATATATATATATATATATATATATATATATATATATACACACACACACATACGTATGTAGAAAGTCTTTAACCCAAATTAGATTTCTAATGCTAAAACATAATCAATCACTATCCAGGATTTTTTTTTTAATCACTGCTTTAAATAAAACAAAAATTAGTAAAGCAATTTTTTTTTATTAAGATGCCAAATTAGAGTTATGTTCCCGAGTCCTGAACAGAAAAAAAAAATAGTTTGTGGCTAAATATAATGCTTTATTAATATCTGAAAGGCCCAGTGAATGGCTCAATTTTGGAATCAAAAGCACAGTTCAGTATGACAGTCCTCATTCCCATTCAGAATGTAACAACATTAACATTTTGAGTTTTTTAAAAGTTTTTGAAAGTTTGCCAAAATACCTATGTCTTCTCGTTCATATGTATATATATATATGTGTGTGTGTGTGTGTGTGTGTGTGTGTGTGTATAAATGTACATATATGTATATATGTATATATGTGTATATGTATGTATATATATGTATATATGTATATATATGTATATATATGTATATACATATATATATACACACACATATAGATAGATAGATAGATAGATAGATAGATAATGTGGATATAGTGTATATATAAAGATATGTTGGAAGGCACTGAACGGTTTGATAAGATTATTCACTTTTGGAACAATAAAGAAGCACTTCAGCAATTACATGGCCAAAACTGCTTTTTTTTCTTTAATGGTTTAACTGATTGTGTTAAATCTGTATGATATCAGTATTGATATCTTGCTCCTTAATGGTATCAAATCAGTGTCTTACTGTGGAAGGTTTTGTGGTTCAGTCAAAAATCATATTGTTATGAAAATGGTGATTAACATCTCTGATTCAAAGGGGAATTTGAGTTTTAGCTGTTACAATTGCAAATGAAGGGCAAGAAATGAAAAAAGTAAGGCAATAGGGTCATTAGCAACTGTGCTTTAATTAAAAATGTGAAGAATTAAGCAAAGATCACTTTGTTCAGCTTTCATACAGGGAGGTAGTGTAGCAAAAAGCATAATAACATTAATTAAATGGCAAAAATCTCTTAAAATCAACTTTTCATTATATTTCTTTGTACCATATATTTTCATCTTCATATCTTTTATCTTTTTATATTTACCAAACCTTTAAAAATTGTATTTTTTTATTTTTTTTTTACCTCTGTAGGATTTTATTTGCTTTGTATATGAGTGCTACTCACTTAATAAACTTTCCTTCCCTTTCCTAGAAGGAAATGTCTAGCTTGTGAAAATGTTGGTGTCTTAATTATGCCTAACATCATTCAGATAATTTATTGCAACCTTTTATTTGTTGGAACAAAAACTTTTTGAATCCTCTCGTAAAAATTCCCCTCTGTGTCCACTGACACCCGCCCCAGTGTTTAAGAAAAAAAATGGACAAGCAGAACAGAAATGGAGCAGTTGATGGTGTTGAAACAGAGAAATGACATGGATGGAACTTACCTCCACTCCGATGTCCAATCAGCGACCACAGCAGCCCAGCGACCCTGTTACTGCCCAGCGTTCTTGTCTCATTCCCCTGTAGTGTCCTCTTTTCTCTGCCCTGGTTGTAGCTCAGAGTATGGCAGCGGTCTCCATGCCAAGGCCAGGGGGACATGGACAATGTGTGTGCCCTGAGACTCTCCAGTGGTTACCAAGTAAAGGCCATCACTCTCCCTAATTAGCTGGTCTCTTTTGGGCTGTGACTAAAATCACCTCTGTGGCTCCTTCCTCCATCGGATCACACCTAATTTTAATTAGACCCCTCGGAATATTAGCCGGGGTCTTTGTTCCGCTTCCTCTCATTAAGGAGGCAGACAAATGAGTCTTTAAAATCCTTTATACGTCTCCTCTACATTTCTCCCTCTGTTCCCAACTATCCCCCTCCCCACCTTCACCCCTCCCTCTCTCACAGAAGTCCTCATCATTTTCCTCTGCATGCTCTTTTGCTGTGATACTGGGTATAAAATCTAAAACCATACCAAAAGTGATTGCTCATTCTCTCTGGATATCTCAGCAAAATCACAGGCTACAAGTCCTCCAGATGCAGTTTGACAAGGGCCATAAAAACCTGTAGATTACACAGAAAAATCTCCCTGGGCAAGAAAAGGAGTACAAAAAATAGCAAAGGCAAAGTAATAAGCTCCAGAAAAAGTTTGGTTAAGTTAAACAATATGTCAGAAGATGGAAGATTTCATTTAGTATGCCCTGCTCTGTCATTTGTAGGAAATCCCAGAATTTGTCCCTTAAAAGAAGGCTGTGTTTGTTTTTCAGGGGATTTGAATTACTGCTGAAAATAAACACTTTGGTCAAAAAACAAACAAACAAAAAATTAAACAGTGCTCCTTCAGTGATTATGACCTTCACAAATTAACACAGCTTTCATAATTCTCTAAGCAAAACTGTAACGGCTAAAATCAAAACTCACATGAATAATTTTAACTGGTTGACTGTTTGACCATGTTGCCTTGGCTTTACAGCTTATGTATTTATCTAATCTGGAAAAACTGCTTATTTTTTATTGTCGGGATTTTATTGCACACTTTATTTTTTCTTCGCTCTCTTCTCTTATTACTTTCATTATTTTATCATCTCAAAAGCTTCCTGTGGACAAGTGTTGCGAATTAGCACATGTGCTAAAACACTCAAACAATGCATCTGGTTTGTCCAATGTAATTGTGATGTCCACATCAAATAAACAGTAAATAAATAAATAAAAAATCAGTGAGTAAAACCCTATACAAATCCATTTTACCAAACTCCAATCTACAATTGTGGGTGGGAGCTACCAGCATGACGACAGCAGGAAGTAACTGCTTGTGCAACATTTAACATAGATGCTAATAGCTTCAGTAGCACTTTTATCAGGTCTGGACTGCATTTCTTTATTAAGTAAAAACAAATAGTTACACTTAGAGCAAAGGATATTTTTGCTCCACTTAACTCATTTTCAAGGGGGCCCTCACTCATGTTTATATTGTTGTAAAGGTTTTTATTATGGAGGTATAATCAGTAACAACCATGGCTAGAGAGATATTAGTTTAATATTAACATTAACATCTATAATGAATCTAATCTTGAGAGGAATGATGTTGATTAAAATAGCAGCATCTAGTTGAACTGCCATAAACTGGGTCTAAATGTATGAATTTATGTTAAATTATGTCCTTTCTATTGATGATTGATACAGGATAGAGCACTTGGAGTCGAGCCGGTCCACAGCAGCAGGTCATCCGTGATTGTTTGTCATGGCCATAATATGGGGGGAAAAAAAAGGAAAGGAAAAAAATGGAGGAATAGCATGCTGCTATTGCATTGGCAACACGTGGAATTTTTCTTTTCTTTTTTTTTACCTCTGCCTATGACATTATGTTTATGCCAGTGTTTGCTTGTTTATTTTTTGTGTAAAGGATAACTGTAAAAAGTTATTAAGTGATTTTAAGGACATTTTAGAAAATGTTAATTATGGCACAAAAAAAAGTGATTAGATGTTAGTAGTGATTTGAATTCGCTTGTAGATCCAGGACATTGTGATATAGGGCTATTTCCAACATTATCACTGATAACTCAATATGTACTCAACTGACTTTCATGACTTTTTCAGGGGGTGTTCATCATGACACAAGGAAGAAGTGGAAATAATAGTGGTGATCCAAACACAGATGCAGATCCAGGCATTCTTTTAAAAGGGTTTCTTAAAAGTGTGAGATAGGGCAGTTTTAGCATTTTTGACAATAACCCACTGGGGGTGTTGAAAAAGCTGTGGTGGAGGTTTGTGAGCACGACTAGTTTTAATCATGTTATTTAGACAAATTATAAGCATTGCACTGGTCTTTAAAATCAGCTTAGGGGCATGCATTGAATGAGAAGAGGGGCTGCATGTGGCCCAGTGCTGCTAGTTGCATATCCTTGATCTATATGTGTACTATGAGAGGAGGGATGTGCTCAAAGGTATTGACCCAGAGCAATGACCTCCCACAGTGCACCACGTCACATTGCTTAAAAAAATTGCAGAATTCCCTTTATCAGTTTGTAAAGAAAGTGAGGAGCACCTGCCAGTTTGAGCCCTTGAATAGAAAAACCCCTACATCCACTTAAACTGGCCTTTTTTTCATAACAGCAGCTTAAATTCAGGGTTTATGTTTTATCTGAAACCTTTAACTGTCATTTTTAACTGAAGCATTTTTGGAGCTGAGTTTACACATTGATTGACATTGTGTATCCTTTCCACCTCATGACTGCTGGTTATTTTGTCAGAATAAAAAACAGTAATATTTCACAGAGGCCAAAAGGACAACAAACAAACAGAAGAGAGCACACAAAGAAAGCAGCAGAATAATCCCTGCAGGTGACTCAGTTGTTGAATCTGCAGCAGCTGTGAAAGTTCACCTAAAACAGTCTCACACTAGCAGTTTACCACAGCTAAACACACTCAGCGTCTTGGTTTAAGAGTTTAGATACAAATACATAAATATGTATGATTGTCTGAAAAGCTCCATTTGTCATGAGCTAAACAGATATTTTAAAAATGTAAAGGTTTAATCGTAGGCTACATGCTTGTTTCTCCTTATTACAACACTTAAGTGTTTGTTACTTTGAGGTTTTGTTCCAGGATAGAAGTTGTAGTCTGTGCTGAGCAACAATCAAAGCTCATTAAGTAAATATGAGAGCAGAGAGAAAACATGAACATGGCAGTGAGCCCAGGTCCCATTACAAAAGCCCAACTTTGTTTTATGTCTAGTTAAGAGCTCTGTATTCCCTAAGTCTTTTGCTGTACACAGATGATAACAGGTGAAAGGCTGGTCAGTTTTTACCACTTAAAGGGGTTGTACTTTTAAAGTGGGTGGTATGAGGTGCATAGCATTAGCCTTGCCATTAGCCACAGTGACAGAGAGCTATACATTTCTGCACATGGGGTCACAATCTCTAAGACTTTTAGGTGAAAACAAGCCTCAAAAACTGCCCCTTGGTATTGAATGCTAAATCAAATTCATTGACAACAACTTACTTTTCCACCAGCAGGGTGCTTTATTGTGGCACTACTTTGGAGCACAGCACAGCCAACATGTTCTTCTGCTAGAATTGACTGATCAAAACACAGCCTTACTTACATTTTGCAGAGTATAGTTAATATCACTGCATCCCAAACGAAGGTTGCCAAAGCTGGGGTTGCTAGAGGCCTATGGCACTACGAGTGTCTATAAAGGAACTTGCCATATGTTACACAGCAGTACTTAGTGCCACTGAAAGTCTTATAATTAACCCAGTTATAGGGTAAAACTACTCACAAAACTATGTTGACTTGGCAATATGCTATATAGTAAGATTCTTTAAAATGTTTAACTTTTCCTTGACAAAGTCCCTGTGTTAAGAACTATTTTGTGATGCGACAAAGAACGACATATCCTTCCACCAGCAACTTCCCTCATTAGATCAAGTCAGAATTGCTGCAGGCAGCAGCAGAGTCAGTTAGCAGTCACTCGAGCATAAACCAGTTAAAATCTAACTCCCTGGGTATTATAAGAAATGTGACTTGTTGTGTTAAATAAGGAAATCAGGACTCACCTCTCTGTAGCAACAAAGCGTTGCATTTGCACTGCCCAATTTTTCCATCAGGACTAAGGCAATCAACAGCAGTTTTGAGGGCTTACCTGATATTAAAAAAACTCTTACGAAAGGTCCAGGGGTAACTTGACACGGAGACAGAAAGGACCCAGATGCGAAGCAGTGTATCAAGTTCACAACAAACAGTTTTATTTAGACAGGCACAGGAGATGGTGAATCGAGAGCGGGGATCGATCCCGCGATTTTGGGAACTAGAGCCGGGGACGCTGTCCACTCAGCCACGTGATAGCCACTAGCACAGTTAGCCCCACAGAGGCTTTGATGAGAGTTCAGACTCACAGGATCTTTAACGGCAGGAGGTGAAGTGGAAGGCGAAGACGACCACCACAACGCAGGACTCACAGGCAGGCTTTCAGCACAGGAACGGAAGACGAGGTCGATAGCCAGGGATCAGACGAACAGGTAAGTGCAGAGCAGAAGCTGGGCAGTACCTTGCAATCAGGCTGGGGATCAGGCGATAAAGGCAGGAACAGGAACGGAACAGGTCGGCAACGGGTGATCAGTCCGGATGACAGGTCTGGTGTGCTTAGCATGAGAGCGAAGACGATCTGACACTGACTGAGTGTGGAGCCGGGGTTTAAGTAGGTGGAGTGATTGCTGGAGATGAGGTGCAGGTGTGAGCAGGCGCGCAGGTGACAGGAGTTGAGCTGATTACCTCAGCGCTGGAGTGAGGCAGACTGAGACTGCGACTGAACTGTGACATAACTAAGTCCCACTCTTTACAGTAATGGGCCTCTGAGTTTGTGGACATGGGCTCATAGGTCATTCTTCAGCTCCACCAGGTAACTTGTGACCTGTCCTGCTCCTCCATTCTCCATCCCCCTTTTTATCTGTGACTCCATTTGCAAAAGTTCTTCCTCTGTACTCCGGATCACAGAGATATCTTCTCATACACTTGACTAACAGCATATTGTAGTTACTAGAGTCAAAAATTTCTCACTTTTCGTTAAGTTTTCGTGAAGTTAGTGCTTGTTGTTGCTCTCGTTACCTGACCAGCTGATGGCGGAGGGACTCATAAAACCTCATTTTCAACATACAATAGTTCTGAACATGGGGCTTTGGCAAGGAAAAGGTCAACACTGTAAAGAATCTTACTGTAGCGTACTGTTGAATCAACAAAGTTTTTTGAGTAGTTTTAACCTGTAAGTGAGTTAATTACGAGACGTTTGGTGACACCATGTACTTCTATGTACTGGCTACCATCCACCCCTAGAAACCTCCCCCTAGTGACAGAGCTTGCAAGTTCCTCCAGTGCATACAACTATCCCAAGTATCCAAAGTAGACAGCGGTCCTATTTGTTGCAAAAATCATCCATTTATGGAGCTTGCTAGCAATTGTTTCCTCTTGTGAAGCTGGTCAGCTCTGTTAGCAGAAGGACATGTTGGCTGTGTGCCTTGACAAAGTGGCTTGGTAGTGAAAAGGTAAGTTGTTTTTGATTATTTGATATAACTTGTAATCCCCCAATGTTATTTTATGACTTGTTTTCACTCAAATATGCAGACATGGTGGCCCCATGTGCATCAATATATAGCTTCTCACTTCCATGCTGAATATTTCTGTACAGATGCAGAGCTGATCTCCATTACCATGGCTACTGTGCAGGCTAGCACTATGTGCCTCATACAACCCCCCCAAAAATCCTGAACTTTCCCTTTAATCCTTGTAAGTCTGAGCCAGTTTTACTACTTCTGGTACCCCTGAATTTTTTGGGAGGTCTTTTTTGGGCAGACTGAAAACTTTCAGTAAAGGATAAAAGTGACCTAAAGTTCTCCACAGGACAACAAAAGAGTGATCTTCCAGATGTCCCATAAAGATCTAATGAATGATTCTGGAGTCATAGCTAAACAATGTAAGTGGTACAGTTGAGGGGCATCAAGGGTTAAGTCTGGATGTCTCTGTAACCACCCCTTTAATTGTGACCCTCAAACATGCAATGTCCACTTGTGGGGTGATATCACAGGATGTAGCACTAATTTCAAATTCATTTATGATTTGTTCATATTTTTGTTTGGAGTGTACATTTTCCTTACCTTGAATTGAACTCCATCTTCCACTTTCAAACACCTTTGTAGTTTAAGGGCCTGTTCCGACCATATGTTTTTATCTTCACCAATTTTCTCCCCAAAATCAGGGAATGAAAATGTTGTCATCTCTCAGAAAGTTAAGCACAAAAATATCTTCTATGTGTGGGTTGTACTTTGGTGGCAGCACTCACAGCACTCTCAGCTTGAAAGTTAAACTTTTAAACGCCTCATTCAGTGTGTCACACACTGAATGATTTTGCATTTCACTTTTATTTTCATTGGTCTGGTATTGGCCATCAGATCCAACTAGTGAAGTATGGACTTCAGCCCAAGTCTGCATTGCACTATTTCTGGACAACCGACACACTAAATCAAAACAGGGGGCACGTGGCAACCATCAGGTGTATGTGCCCACTTAATTAACAGCTAGTATCTCTCCAGCTCAAGGTGTTTTTGTGGTTGACCTTCTGGGCCACTGTCGAATTGTTGTACAAGTAGATGAAGAATAATAGAAGCAGATGACTAGTAAACAGAAAACTGTGTTTACACAAACATCCTGCAGCATACAGCGGTCTCTTTTTATAGCCGATGCCTCCAACATGAGCATGTTGACACTCCACCTGCTGCCAGTCCTCTGTGGTGGCGACAGCACCTGTAGAAAAAGAAACAGAGACATTCAGCACGCATTCATATCTCTGAGTGTCAGCTCACCACAGTCGAAGTTCATAATTTTCTCACCCACCATATTAACATCTGTAACCATTTAGCCTGGATCCTTTGTAGTTGACTTAACGTAAGTGTGAGTGTGGGTGCATGCACAAACACACATGTTTACCATTTGTCTATGTAGAGCAGCGTACACTGAGGATGCACTCATGGGTGGTTGACTAATAGATGCTGGTGCTCTGCCAGTGCCGTACGCCCTTGTTCATGAATTATAAAACCAAGAGCAATTATGGCTTTTACACAAATTAAGCAAAAGCATGCTGGATGCAGACTGTAATTGGGTCAGTGGTTATTTCCTGCAACACACCTGGGCTTGCAGTAAACACTGGGTATCAATTATAAATGGCTGCTGTCCTACGCAGGGTGTGTAGCAGACCATGGCCTAACAAAGCGTAGACGAGTGCATTAGCATACACATGATGACGGTAATAATCTCTGTTGTAATGCTGAAGTGTCTCTCAGTCACATCAGGTCAGTGCTTCTCTGTGCGTTCAGGGTGAGTGTGTGATTTGATCTTTGCAGGCATTTATCATGAGTCGGACTGTTTTATGTACAGCTAGAGCAATTTGAATGTATTCCATTAACTGTGCCCTGTAGTTCTTAAAGGCATGTCGACAGACAAACCTCAAATTTCAATGAAGTTGGGACATTGTGTAAAACGTAAATAAAAACATAATTCAATGATTTGCAAATCCTTTTTGACCTATATAACTTGGCACTCCAGATGGATCAGTCAATATATTTTACAAGTCCATCTGAGAAACAGCCCATGGAAAGTGAGTGGGGATGAGCAGACCTCATTCTGCAGGTGATTAGTTGATCGCTCTGTTGATCATATTTATCACAGGCCAATCAGATAATGTTGTAGGCCAAAAACATGTCAAAAGTGCAGTGGAAATATCCTTACTACAGAGAGGTTTCTAGTTTTGTATTTGTTTTTCCTTTAATTAATAAAGACATGTGGTCAGGATCTGATAAAACTGCTACTGAAGCTGTTAGCATCTATGCTAATTCCTGTCACTTCCTGTTGTCAACTTGCTCGTAGCTGGTTCCTATTCCTGCTCTACAGGACTCTTATTGGACCGTGTGGCTTTGGGCTGCTCACAATCATTGTAGAATGGAGCTTGGCAAGATGAATCTGCATGATTACAGACTTTGGATCAGGCAGGTCCAGCTGCCGTGCAAGGTTAGTCTATACTCAGGCAGATCAATCTTGCAAAGCCTCTGGATGATCTATTTGTTTCCTGTCCAAAAATGACTGGACCAATCAGCATCCTTTGAGGTGTGGATCAGTTGTGCAGAGAACAAGAGGCATCTACAGGATTACAAACCTTTCTATTGCAAAAGAAGAGCAATGACATTGAATGTTTTACATAATGTAAGATATGTTTTTGCTCTTTGTTTGACTGGTTTCGCCCCTTCAAAATTCAGTTCAGTTCAAATTCAAAGCCTTTATTGTCATTGTAAGATAAGCAAACAACGAAACTAAGGCAGCAAGTCTTTGGCGCTTAAAAACAACGTCACCAAATAGGCATAAAAAACAAAGGCGATAAAACAATAGTAAAAACATATGCCCACTAAAATATCAATCAATCAGTACATAAACAGGTGAAACGCTAAGAAGCTTATTAACTACTAAAGTGGCAGTGCATGTTAAAGTGCAAAAAACAGCATTAACGGTTGGTGATTAAAAAACACCCCATTTGCCTTTACTGCCAATGCTGAGGGACGGCTCTGGTCTTTGAGCGAAAACACTTGAGATTAAATTGTTTCCACTGCTACATAAGTGGCATGTATACAAGAGTGTGAATGTGTTATCTGACACTGATAGACATTTTACAATAAAAATTCAACAATGTGTAAGTGAATGTGAGACTGAATGATGTGATTGGGTGACTTGTAGACTAAAAAGCAATTTGAGAAGTCAGAAAGACCAAAAAAGTGCTGCACTGTCTCGAGTGCATTTTAGTGACCAAGGTCTTTCACTGCACACAATTATTTTTTTCTCCTATTCCATCACAGTGATGGTAAATGTCAATGTAAATCCCAGAAAGCTTTTCCCTCTAATATTTTATACTTTCAGGATTTTTTTTTTTTATTTTAATGGTCAGAGTGTCAGTGCAGCAGGCATGCAGGTCAGCACATGAAAGATTAACACTTGGCTCTATATATACTTTTTTTTTTTTCTTTTTGAGGAGGAAGACTGAAGCAGATAAAATATTTTGCAGTGACGTTGGAAAATCAAATGAATTCATAATAACTCTCTTGCAGTTTTTGTGTCCTTTCAAGCCACAGTCTTCTCTGTATAATTTATTCTTCAATGGCACATAAAGGTCAAATCCTCAGTTTTGCAAAAGGGCAAAAAGTGCCTGTTTCAGATATTCTTCCAGTTGGTTACTATATGTTGTACAGACATGCACAACCAGCAAGAAGGCATCACTCATAAAATACATTTTACGTCTGTAAGTAAAACCTGCAGAAATGATGATATCATTTGAAATAACCAACAGGTTAATGCCTGGAGTGAGGTGTAGACTACAAACCACAATCTTACCTCGCACTATCATGTTTCTGCAGCACAGGAAGGTTGTTCCCCAGGCACCATCAAAATATTTCTGGAAACTTCAAAAAGCACACCGCTTGGCTTGTTGTTGTTGTTGTTATTTTCTGGGCTGTTTACTTCAGTAGCGTGTCCCTCGTAGAGTGCCAAGAGAGAAACTGCTTCCAATTGTGAACGTGTGTTAAAACATTTAGGAGCGCTAAAGCACAGCCAGTATTGTGCTGAGACATACAATATCTCAGCTGTGCCAGATAACCATGTCATGTTGACTGAAAGAACATGACATGTTGTCAGGGAGAGGTATCTGAACACACACAACAGGACACACTTGAACCCGCCTCTTGATAAAGTGACCATTAGGGGACATTTTGGGTGCAGTTAATGTTTTATACTTGGAAGTTTTGGCTTAAAAGTTCAATTCTCCAACATTTAAAATGCTTTGTAGAGGTGGGGGGAGAGGGTAGCATGGTGGGGCTCTCATCTCTTGTGAGTGGCAAGGGTTCGATTCCTGCCTGCAGCATGTTTCCAATGTATCCTCTCCTGCTCTCTTGCTTCTTTCCTGACTCTGTCCACTCTCTTTCTTTGAGCAATAAGGTTGAAATTCCTCTCCAAAACTAGGAAAAAAATTAAAGATGCATCCAAAAGAGTTTGACAGAAACAATATACCAGTGATACCTTCAATTTCTTGCACATAATTAATGTATTAGCAACAGGAGATTATTATGGAAACTTTTTTTTCTATCTTTCATTGCAGACGTGTTTTCTTCAGTTAAGAGTCATTGATTTCTAAAGTTGACCTATGAGTAACACTGAATAAAGACAGGGGTGGCTGCTTGTGGCCTCCAGGCCACAGGCTGCCCATCCCTCATCTGAGTTCAAAATAGAGAGAAAGTTAAATAAATGGAGTGATCTGTTCCTGCATTTTGTTAAGCAAACATAGTAAATCAGTAGCCTAATTATACTGACACACTCCAACCATCAACATCTTTTGTGTTCTACTTGCAGCAAAAAAACAAAAACAGGACACAGGGTATGAAAATATTGGCTTAAAAGATGGTTAAACTGTGTTTGATTTTGTGATTGTGGGTTTTAAAACTAGAACATTAGGGTGGTGAGGATTCGTACTTTGCTTGCTCTCAGAGCTTTTGTGAGTATGATGTTGTGGGCAGCATGATCTGTTGTTGTGAGTAGCTAACATGGTTGAAATTATGACTCAAACTGGAGAGGCTCCCACACGATTGGAAGCAGTAAAATCCTCATATTGATGCCACACTCATTATACAACCCTGATTTCACTCCACCTTCCAAATCTGTAAGAGGAGTAGATTGAAGCAAAAATCGGGCTTCAAATTTTTTAGTGTGCGGCCATCTCGAGACACCTCAAATCAGAGACATACATTTTTCAGCAAGTAATGCAAATACAGGAAACAATAGCAAATAGGCAAGACCATCAATTAATTTGCATCGAGCTTACAGGTGAGTCATTTTTCTTTATTTATTTATTTTTTTTATAAGATTTTATTTGTGAAATAGTAACATAAACAGGGATACAAGAGAGACTACAAAGAGAAAAAAGATAAAATAAAAGTGGAATTAATAGTAACAAACAAACAAAATATAGACATATACAAATAGGAAAGGTTTCAATAGATTGTGGTTGATGTAAAGGACAATTGGGGAGGTAGATTTTCTTATCAGATATCAAGTAAACAAGAGCAGAGGAAGGGGAAGAAAAAAAGAAACAAAGCAAAACACACAAAAGAAAAACAAAAACAGAAACAAATAAATAAATCTTTTTTTTTTTTTTTTTAAATTTTAGGACACTGTCATAGTGAATTCTTTCAACAAGGTAGTTGATGATGGTGGTGAGGACATATATATCTGTACACCCCCATATACATGCATATGCATAAACACACATATATACAGACATATATCCACATCTACATACACATATCCGCGTACATAAAAGAATCATATATGCATATACACACACACACACACAAACATATACGCATACATATATATACACGCATACACATACATACTTATATTGTGCCAGAAAGACACCATAGGCAGTTATGACAATATCAATTTAATGTAGCCATCCAATATATATGACACCGTGTTTAGCATTAAGGAGTGGTTAGCATTAAGCTGTACGGCCGAGCCAGGCCAGCCAAGGTGAGTCATTTTTCTGCCGTCATGTTACAGCTGCAGTTAAAGGGTTTCTGATTCTATTTTTAAATTCTATTCTTGTAAACTGATCTCAGTAAATGTGAACTAAAAACCAAGCAAAAAATTCAAATGTAGCAAGAGTCAGGCCCCCCCACAGCTTCCCATCCGGCCCCAAGATATAAAATTCTTAAAATGTGAGGCAGAAAAATGTGTTGTGGTTTTGATGGTATTTTTTTTTTGTTATATCCCTGTACACTATCAACGAAAACCTCACAAAAGCTGCAAATGAAACAGTTTGTCAGGAATTAACTTTTGATCTCAAACCTGACAGACATTGTTAGCCAGTATTTAATCAGGGGCACATTTAAACTGAGAGTCAAAATCAGCGCCAACCAAAGAAGGCAGTGGGCAAAATCTCTTTATTGCCTATGTGGCAGGCATTAGAATGAACAATATGGGCGGATCTTTTTGAAGCTAAGGAGACATTAGATTGGAACAAAGAAAAAAATATACGTCAAACTAGTAATGGCATGTTTATGGTGGAACTTGGGCACGTCCAAGAGAGGTTAGGGAGACTAATAGTGGCTGGAAGTTGGCTGTTAATTAGCTGGAATTTGGCAGGCACTTGGCCAGAAGGGGAAAATTGAAGTGGCTGCATTTGTATGGTAGTTAGACCTAAATAATTATATCACCTTTATTTTCAAATCTGGCCCTTGAAGCAAAAGAAAGACCCTTGTGCAAATCTAGTCGATGACCCCTGCTTTAGAATTTACAAAATGACTAATAACTGCATGTTCTGAAGCAAACAAAGCTTGATTTTGAAAAGCATTTTGCCACCTGAACTCCACCTTCACCTCATCACCCTACAGCTTAACATCACTTTAAACATTAATGAATGCACTGAGGAGCTCTAGATCCTTCAAAGGTTGAAGTGGATGTCTTTTGTGATATTGTCATTCTGTATCTACATACTTTAACCTGCTTTGATTGTGATAAATTGACCTCAGGCCCATAAAAACACTGACAAATACACTCAATAATTGTTTAGTCAGAACCCTGAGGAAAGTTTCCATTTTTAAATCCATAATTCATTTTCATTTTCAAAAAGCTCCATTAGCCCATTTAACTGCTCTCTTCTCCCTCATTTGCAGAAAAAGATGCTTCAGAAAACATGAATACTAATAATTTCAGGCATGTGAGGAACAAATTTATCAATGTCAGAAGCTTTTTAGAAAATAATCAAAGGCAATAATGAATAAGCAAGAAAACTCAGGGCTGGCTTCTCTGTTGTTTTGATGATTAAAAGGGGTCAAGTAGGAAAAAAACCTGCTCCACCTCTGGTGTAAAAGAACATAATGAACAAGCTGCTAAAGAAGCTTCTAAATCAGGGCATGCCAACTGTGAAAAACAAACACTCCACCTCTGCTTGCCCTTGCAAGACTAAGGCTACGTTCACACTGCAGTCAAAAGTGACCTGAATCTGATTTTTTGGCTCAAATGTGACCTGTATCTGATTTGTTTCTGACAGTGTGAACAGCACAAGTCACATTGAATCTGACATGTTTGAATCAGATTCAGGCCACTTTCAAATGTGGTACTGAATCAGATACGTATCTGATTTTCTTGAATGCGACCGCGGTCTGAACAGCCAGGTCGCATTCAATGCGACTTTGACGTCATTCTAGAGCAGGGGTCAGAACATAATCAGAGGTTAATATATAGACAAAGTTTCTACCATTTTCCCTAAAATAAAGAGTTTTAGTTGATTATTTACTCTACAAGCATTAAACGATGCATAAAAGGAGAAGTGATGAGAGAAAGTGAGAGAGCGCTGGGGCGATCGACTGATGTCTCCAATACACGCACAATAAACAATAAACGTGAATGAATCATACGTCTTTACACTGTTTGTATTATGATATCTGATAAACTTAGTTTATTAACACTGCACCAACAGTTTTAATGAATTTATCAGGCTAAAATAACAGTTTACAGGACGCGGAAAGACACTGAGGATCCACTGCTGTCCATCTCATTCGTGCGTATTTGCGCGCTGCTGTATGTTTGACAGCGTCAGTCAGTGAACAGTCTGCTCCTGTCTGATCTGCTCTCAGACAAACTAAGAAACATCAGAACAGATGATAAAACTAAGTTTTCACCTCTTTGTTTACCTGTTCAGCGCGCTATCGGCTCTGATCTGTTTTTCTCTCCAGCAGGTCGGCGGGGAATATCGGCCGCCTTTAGTTTTATAAGAAATAAAATATACCCATCATTCCTTTAATAAGAGCTCACTCAGGGTGAGCTGCTGTAACATTCGGTTCTGTGTTATGGGAACAAACTTCTCCAGCATTGTGAAGCACGTTTTTGGTCTCTCTGTGTTTGTTGCCCTCATCACACCGTTCTGTGCATGATGTCATTAATATTCAACTGAGCATGCGTGTCATTTCTGAAGCGTGAGCTGTTCACATCGCAGTCTGCAGACAGGCCACATTTAAAGGTGTAATCTGAACAGCCAAACAAAAAAATCGGATTTGAGCAATAAATTGGAACTGAGCATTAAGGGCTGCAGTGTGAACGTAGCCTAAGGGACCTGGAACCTGCAAAATATAACAAGCGCATCCCTGCGTCAGCACTGACATTTGTGCAAAGCTGTAAAAAGCCAAAAAGTTTTCTTCATCCTTGAGTCGGAGTTGAGATTTTGCAAAGATTGACATAAAAAAATAGCTCTTGAGATATTCTGTTTGGAAGCAATGAATGGACATTAGGACCAGTGGCTCTAAAATCACATTTGTTCCTGTTTGGATGAATGTGAGGAGTATCAAATAAAAATTCTCAAATCACTATTGATATAAACAACCAAGGAGTGTGGACTACAATGACCTCAACCTTTGACCTAGGACAGCATGTTGAGGGTTAAAGGACAGAACTAAAGGTAATGTGGGCTTTTGGTTATCTTTTCTTTGTGGAGGCAAAATCTTTAGAAAGTCTGAAAGTCTTAAATTAAGTTTGAACTTCCATTCTCAGCCTCGGCTTAGAGGATTTCCGAAGTTTGAGGGAAAACAGTCAAGGTCATAGGGCCTTGTGCTCATCCTTTGCTTGAGGAATACATATCTTATGAATAACTGAATGGATTTTCATTTTCGTTGCAGTGATGTCTCTTCATGCATGAGGATGAGCTGATTAGATTCCTAAGGTCCTGGCTCAGAAGTCAAGGATACTGAGCCTCATGATCATCCTTTACTTGGAAAGCCCAGTTCAGACCAAAAACTGGTGACACAACAAGACAGTTTTAGAATGTTGCAGAATGCAGTGGCAAAGGTGTGGATTGAGCTGACGCACCTCAAATCAAGCCAGATGATGGCGTTGCGTGCGATTTAGTTTGTCAGATTACCCGGTTTTATCACGGCTTTGAAGCCATGACACAAAATGTGTATAGTGGGATACAACACGCGTAGTCTTCAGTATTTGTTCATCACCAGTTAAGGTGCGTTCGCACCGAACGCGACTTTGGCGACCTCAGCGGCCACTCTCCATGCAGAATCAATATACAGCCACGATCAGTCACGACTACGTGCAACCAGATCTCACTCGATGTGACGGACGCGTTCTGGGCGACTTGGTCGCATCTTTTTGAGACATGGGGGCGGCGCCCCTGTTGTTGCAGATGGGAGCTCTGGGGTCGCTTTGGATGCAGAGCAGGTTACCATGCTATGTCGCCAAAGTTGAAATATTTGAACTTTTCAGCCAATGTTGCTCTGTGGGAGCCAATCAGCGTTGTGTGAGTGCGTGATTGACAGCCGTGACAGACTGTTTCTTTCTGGTTCACAGAGTGACAATCTTTGTCCGTGTGAGGAACATTAGTTAGTGAGTACATTAGTTCCGCCTAGACGGACCGCAGAGAACTCACAGAAGATGCTGCTGTAGGGCCAGCTGCAGTGTTTTGTGGTTGGTAGGTGAGTGAAAAGGATACAGTTGGAATAATGTCAGCTAATATGTCCTATTATATGATATATGATATGATCGCGGGGTGAAACTCGAGCGGGCGTGACTTCACTGAGCAACGGCGACAGCGGAAAAAATGAGCTATGGACAGGCGACGGGACTTGGGTTTGCGACGCGATCTTGGTCGCAAAGTCACATTCGGTGTGAACGCACCTTTAGGCTCACTTGTGACAAGGGACGGGAATCACAAACTAATTCTACCTGAGAATTGCTAAGAGCTTCCTCAAACAATGGATATCATTAGTCCATTTGCTTAACAATTCCCTTAGCAGTTCTTTCCACTGTTCTCTGCATGTCTTGCAGATCACAGACTTTCATCAGTCAGTAGAAATGACAGCAGAGATGTCAAGATGTGGTCATGGCAGAAAAAGACTGTAAAGATCAAAACTGGGGCTTAATTTGACACAAATGAATCTACCTGCTCAACATCCAGTCAGTGTCAGCCATTTCCAGCTAGAGTGGAAACACCAACAACTTGGAGAAGCATTATGCAGCATTAAACATAAGTAATGTCACTCAGCTGATGTTGCCTCTCGAAAATTGTGCGAGGCTGCTTTCTTCTAAAGAAAAAATTCAGTTGAATTAATAAGGGAATCAATAAAGAGTCAGATCAATAAGGAGAATCGATAATGGCATTGTTATCAATAAAATCCTGTCAATTCCCATTCCTACCTGTGACAAAATGCAATGTTATCATCAGCCATTTCCTCAGTTAAGTACAGTCGTCTGTAGGGTTTGTGCTGAGAGGTAGTACACACTCCAGAAATCACAAACTCTTCCAGAATAATTGAAAGAATTTGCAAAAATATGGGATAGCCTTGAACTCATGGAATAATGGGCATAAATTGGAGTAAGCCCCCAGGGTATTCTGTTTAAACACACATGGTAGCTCCAAAACCTTCATCCTCTTGCTTTTTCATGTTTTACTTTATGACAGGAGTAGAACTTTGGCTTTATCAATCACTATGACTGACCTCATTCATGTTGCACACTATAATAAAATGCAGCAATAAGACAAGCCTGTGGCATGGTAGTCAAAGTGAGACATAAGGTCATTTCTATTTAAACATCACGTCGTCTCTTAAAGCTGCAGCGGTGTGAATTCACGCTCTTTTTCACAAAGTTTCAGCTCATCTCATTGTGAATCTTTGATCTCAAAAGGGCTTCAGGGGATCTTCTGAAAGAGATATGACGAGTCTGAATCGAGAGAATTTCTGTAAAGTTGCCAAAAGTGTCCATGCCATCATGATGCAAGTGTTATGGCAACACAATTCCTGATAGGTTCTGTGGCATGGCTGTCAAGCTTGAGGGGGGGGAGGCGGACCTTTCTGTCTGCACAGCTGATAACGGAGGAGGAGAGGGGAGTTTGTGTCTTGATTGAGAGAAGAGAGTCATAGATGTGGGAGGATTGGAGTTGGACTGCGAGCTACCTCGTGGAGACGTGTTTGGAACTGATGAAAAACCACTTGCTTCCTCCATTTCTGTTTAGTTTGAATGGTAATCCAAATCCCCAAGAGGAGACACTGGAGTAAAGCAGAGCAAACTGAGGAGAGACACTGCAACAGGTAGAAACTGTCTCCCTCACCCTCAGCTAAGCAGCTACATGCTAGTATGCCACAGCAACAGAGACCCGAGTTGTGTTTGCCATGACACAAGGAAGAACTGATTAGATTTTGAGATCAGAGGTCAAAGTTATAAAGTTTTTTGTTAGCCTCTGCCTGTGAACACTTTGAGGGATATTTGTCAAACTTTGCACATTTGTCTTCTTTGAGTAAGAGATGGACTGAATAGATTTAGAAGGTCATAGGTTAAACCAGGGGTCACCAACATTTTTGAGTCTGAAAGCTACCCAAAAGATGAGGTGTATTGTGAAGGGGTTTTATTTATTTATTGTTTCTGAGTAGTATGCATTTGTATAGTTTACCTTAAAATTATTAATGACAATGTATGCTTAGTTTTTATATTTCATAATTATTCTCAGTGACTAATAATAGACAATAATATGAGAACGCTGTACTGTACTCTAAACATCTTTAATTATTTATTTGTAAAACAAGCTCTAGTTGGCGCCAGAGATGATAGAGGTGTGGCATTATCAAAAGAACTTTGGCCCCATGCAGGTCAAGGTTTAATTTAAAATATACTTCACATGTTACAACATGTGCTTGCTGGCACCTCAAAGGCTTCCTGTGGGCTACCGGGTTCTCATGGGCACCCTGTTGGGTACCCCTTGGTTAAACACATGGGAGTCATGCTCACCCTAGCATCTGAATGTGATTGCTCAATAATATTTTGAATGATTTTGTTCAAATTTGGCACAAATGTCTACTCTGACCCAAAAACAAATTGATATGATTTTGGATGAACAAGGTCAAAATTCTGTAGACCTCATGTTCACCCATTGCCTATAAAATTTGCCCTTTTGGGCACATCCAAGTACTTGGTGAGGAATGAAATTGCAAGGTAATTCCAGCAGGCAGTCCTTGCAAGAGGACTCAAGCAGGGGCAGCTGAGGACGCTGATGGTTAGGGTACTAAAGTATAATTTATTATCGAACCATGTTTGATTAAAGAAAAAAAAAATTGCAGGAACAAACTGTACTTTGTTGTTGTTTGTTGTTTAAACCAAAAAAGAAAAAAAAAATACAACACTAAATAACATTTCAGTACCCTGACCATCATGAGTTTCAATGAGTTTATTTTTTCTCTCTGAAACACCTAAAGCACGTGGCTTTTATGTGATTTTATAGTCTGGCTCAAATGTCTATTGTGTGAATTTAGTGGACTAAGACATTTAAAACTGTTCTAACGTCTGTAGTTTCCAATGATTTTTAAAACCACTAAGAGCACAGTGTGTGAACCCATCTGTTAAAGTCGCCAACCAAACCAGTTACAAATTAGAATTAGCTGAATCATGTGTACCTGTATTACTCACCACAGGTTTATCAGGACCTTTTAATTGATAGTCCTCTATTTAAAAAAAATCCCATCATTGTCTGTGAGAATAAATGAGCATTTAATTAAAGAGATGAAACTGTTTGACTTTAGATTCTGGAGATCTGACCTTGAAATGAAAGAATACTTTTATTTGTACTACTAAAAATGCATTAGTTTTCAGGGAGTCAAAGCTTTTTATAAGGTAAACGAGGGCCAAAACCTTCACTGATTTAGAAGGGACCTATAACAACTTAAACTCAACTCCCAAGTTTAGCTAGATATCAACACCACTGTCTGGTCAGCAGGGATAAGGTCAGGGTCAGAAGAATTTTTTCAACAGTACTTTATCAAATACCACAGAAGAAAAATGATTAAAAAGACAAAAAGTAGTTGAGAAGTTGAGGTTTGGTGGACAGTTTATCGTCCTTTCAAGTCATGCAACATCTCTCTACAAAGTGAAAATAAACTTACCAAACAATGCCTCTTCCCTTGGCTTTATCTCCCTGATCCTTTAAAAATTGTTGGATTTTATCACTCCTTCCCAAAAGGACCAAAACCCATCACCCTGGGTCAAACACTGTGCCTCAAACAGGGGGTTAAAATTCTCAAAAGTTGACCAAAATTTGGTCTCAAGAGGCTGTATATCTGGACCTTAAGTTGATTATTTGGATCCAGGCACTTGTGACTATATGGGGATGAATGTTAACATGAAAAAAAAAGAAAAACAGGCTGAATACTTCTGCACCAAATGCTCTGCAGACTAACACTGGTGATCTGAATCTGGACACTGATAGGGTGGACCTAGACACAAAAGATACGGACATGGAAACTGATGATCTGGACCTTAGCACTGATGATTTGACATCAAAGCTGATGATCTGGACCGGGAAAACGATGATCTGGACTAGCAGAGTGATAATATGGACTTTGGCACTTAAAAGATGGACCTTAACATTGAAAGATCTGGACTTGGACACTGATTACTATATGTAGGACCAGAGTTTAAGAATCTGAATCTGAATCTGAAAACTGATGATCTGGACCTCTGAAGGCTCATCTGTTGTGCCTGGAGGGACTGCTCAAACTGATGACTTTGCAATGCTTTACCCCCAACACTGAACATGAGTAAGAGTTTAAACCAGTTTTTCATTCAAAGAAAAAGGCAGCATTGATCACATTACTGCCAAAAGAATGTGTTTGGATATTATATTGATAAAAATTTTCTTAACAAAAAAAATGGCTAAATTAAATATTAAAGCTCTATTTGACTTTTGCAAGAAACATAATTTTTAACCACAGTCAGAGAGGCATAAATGTCATTATGTACAAATACCTGGATCAAGTTTATTTAGCTGTTTTCTGATTTTTACATCTTTCTCTGTACATTCAACCTCAACAGATGCTGCTTTTAACACTTTATCTCTGCAGTTTCTTCACATAGACTGTTTCGAGCTCATGCAGAAAAAAGGTAATACAGGAGTTTTAAAACATAAAATGTTCAGAGTGAATTGCATATAGTCGTAACTGGATTTCAGCCATAATGATTTTGCAGCCACAGATCCCTGTTGAGCTGGAGTCTATTCTACCACCAGGTAGTCTCATATGAGGCCGTTGGCAGAGAAGCCATTGCTCCTTTTTCTGAAAAAGCCCATCTTCCTCTCTGCAGGTGAACAAGTATAAAGCTGAATATGTTTTCGGGTCAAAATGAACCAAATATTTCTGCCCTCCAACAGCTCTTTTTTTATCACTTCGACAAAACAATTTTTTTATCACAACAAAAAGAGAGTGGATCCATTTTTCCATTCTTTCCCCTTCAAAATACCGACACATATTAGATTAAAACAGTAACATTTTGGTCAAGCTGATTTCATTTAAAAGGAACATTTAAAAACAATTAATGTTGACTGAAAGGGGAGTGAATGTGTTGCCCAAATCTGATATTTTAAAGCAATATGTAATTATTCTTTTGCTTAGATCAAGAATCTGAAATATTACCATGATCCCTAAATGCAAAGACAAGAAAAAACTGTTTTAGAAAAATAAATTAGTTCCCATTTTAGAAGTCTTACATAACACAATCTTCCCATCATTTAAGAGGTATTTTAACATTTTAGTCTACACAAAGTCCACTTAATGTCACCATTTTTATTTATCTTTTAAATGTCCATTTGCCAACCCAGTTACAGTTTTATTTTCCTGCAAACTTGAAAAAGTCAATTCTCTGCACTTTCAGCAAATTAAGGACTATGCAACACTGAAATAACCAGTTACATGCATTCAGGAACAAATTTAAGAGTTATCAATATTTTCCAAATGTGTTATATTGATGAGTCTACAAAGTATAATGCTGTTAAACCCAATTTTTAAATGTCTCTGGTTTAAACCCCTTTCTGGGTATCTTAGGTTGCTATCAAACCCAACAAAACCTGGTTTGCTTAAAAATCCAAACCAACAAGGACAAACTAGCGAGGTCCTTGTTTGGGAGGAGTTGCGGCATGTATTTGGCCAATATCAAAACACTAAGCAAGCTAATATAAAGTTCAACATCAAGCAATATTAACATTGCTTGCACCACCAGACTTTGTTCCTCTTATTGGATTCATACGGATTCTACAGGTCCATGCAACACAAAGTTACACATCACTCAGGTCAATTTGCTTATGCCGTTAGACGTAGTCTTAAAGTCCCATATTTTACTCCTTTTCTGCAGTTTAACATGGATCCTTGATGTTTTCATGAAATGTAAGTAATATGCTTTGGTCCAAAAAAAAACGTGAATCAAGCACAGCTGCATTCTTTCCTCACTCACATAACCGCTCTATTCAGAACAGCTGGTTTTTAAGGCGGTCACCTTCGTATGCTAATGAGCCAGAGCAGAGCCGTCAGATCTCTATTCATTTGACAGCGGCCAACACAGTAACATACAACAGGGACTTCACGTTACAATCCCGAATACACACAAACTGCAAATTCACGCTGGTTACCAGATAATAGTGAAGCTCATTTCCCCCAAACATTACAGCTAAAGCGCAGCATGCTAACCTCGGCTTAGTCACCACAGTGGAACACAGCTGCAACTTAGCCTACCCTCTGGGCTAACTTTACATTAAACCGAGGGGTAATGGGGTGGGTAAAGGACTGATTATATTCAGCCAACTGGTAAACTTCTCTTTACTAATGTAGGAATGTTCAGACATTGGAGTCTACCCTTCAGACTTTCAACAAGTAACATTAACTTTGATGAACATGTTGTGCAGTTACCTCTGGCTCACTTTCGCCTGCTGTTAGCATTAGCTTGTAGCAATGAGCAAAAGAAATACTACACAGCATTAAAATACTCAAATTTCCATCATCAAGTTTGGTGACGGATAGTTGGTACTGAGCCCAGATTCAGGAAGTCTAGTTGGCAGTCCTGTTTTAAACTGACCGAAGTTGGAGAAGCAGTCAGATGTGAAGTGATTGGCACACAGGCACAGGTTTTAGCCGATGGTAGCTGGCATATTCCCTTCAAAAATAAAATTAATTCACTGGGCCCTTTGGTCCTCCGAGGCTGGTAGCCTATATGTGCACACTGCCTGGCCAAAAAAAAGTCACCACCTGGATTTAACTAAGCAAATAAGTGCGAGCCTCATATTGGATAATTACTGCATGGGAAATTATCTTTCAGTTGGCAACAAGTTATTAAGCCCCAGCTGATGCAATGAGTAGCTTCTTATTTCTTAAGCAACCATGCCGAAAGAAACATCCTGTGGTTGTGGAAAAGATGTTAGTCTGTTTAAGAAGGATCAAATCATTGGCATGCATCAGGCAGAGAAAATATCTAAGGAGATTGCAGAAACTACTAAAATTAGGTTAAGAACTGTCCAACACATAATTAAAAACTGGAAGGATAATGGGGAACCATCATCTTTGAGGGAGAAATGTGGTCAGAAAAAAAATTCTGAATGATCATGATCAGTGATCACTATTCATCAGCATTAACTCGTAGCAATGAGCAAAATAAATACTACACAGCATTAAATACTCACATTTCCATCATCAGGTTTGGCGTAGGATTGTTGGTACTGAGCCCGGGTTCAGGAAAAGTTTAGTTGCCAGTCCTGTGTTGAACTGACCGAAGTTGGAGAAGCAGTCAGACGTGAAGTGATTAACATACACATAAAGGCTTTTGCTGACCTTAGCTGGCACATTCCCTTCAAAAGTAAAATTAATCCACTGGGTCCTTTGGTCCTCCGAGGCCGGTAGCCTATATGGAAAGATATAAATGGCTGTGATAGGTTTTAGGCCTAGACATGGTGCACGTCGATCACTCGCTAAAAGTAAAACAACACTGGCGGCACTTAACAAAGAAACTTCTCAAGCTGGGGGTGGGCATACTCAGGTAGAGGCAGGCGTATGCTAATAAAATGCTTGTTACGTAACAATTCAATTCAAGATGGCGTTTCTTCAGTCCTCTGTGGCATTTGAAGAGTCCTGGCTTAGAGTCCTTGTGTGTGTATGTGTGTCGGTGTGTGTGTGTGCTTGGGTTCGTGTGTGCGTGTGGGTGGCTTTCTGTGCTAAATGTGGGATGGCAGGGTGGGTGGGGTTGTCTATTTTATTCTGTATCCCCTGACTTTTATCTGCTTGTTTTTTTTTTTTTTAATGTACAGCACTTTGTGCTACGCTTGATGTATGAAAAGTGCTTTGTAAATAAAGTTTGATTGATTGATTGATTGAACTCCACAGACTCAACAGCTTCCCAAATACCATGAATTTACATTTACGTCTACTCTCACATGTTGTGGGCTGGGAGGCAGGCCAAATATCCACGAATATGTTCAAAAGCCTTCAAAAGGTGATTTTTGCCAAATATGTCCCCTTTAAAGCGATATTCCAACTTTTTCTTTGTTTTCGTGTCTTGCCTCAGTTCCGAGTCCATGACAAGCAGATAAACACCATTCTTTTGTCTGTGCATGCAGTAACAAGAAAGAGATGGCCAAAGCTCTCCTACCGCTAGTTAGCTTAGCTCAAACACTGGGAGTCAATGGGTATAGCTAGCCTGCCTCGGCCTACCATCATCAGATAAAGTCTCTGACAACTCTAAATGGTCCTATGTGCCTGTTGTGACTGGTTTTTACCATGTTATGTTATGTTATCTTCTACTATCATCGTATTATCTTCTTCTACTCCTAAACAGAGGCTTTGCTTTGTTGACCAACTTCTGCAGTGGTTTATGCTAGAGATGTGACCTTTGCAAACAAGTCAAGTCTTTTGAACGGCTCTTTTAAGTGAAAGATGAGAGCCGATTCACAGTTGTGAGTGAACTGATCGTACATTCTTAAATTTGCAGGCAATTTCCATTTAAGAATGGCTTAAGAAGAGTTGCTAAAGAGTTTATCTGATGACTGTAGGCATAGGCAGGCTAGCTATATCTGTTGACTCCCAGTGTTTGAGCCAAGTTAACTAGCAGTGGGCGAGCTTTGGCCGTCTCTTTCTTGTTGCTGGACGCACAGTTGAAAGAATGGTGTCTATCTGGCTGTCAAGGACTCAAGACCGAGGCAAAACAATGAAAGAAAGAAGTTGGAGTATCGCTTTAATAGATTTATCTTAATGACTGCGAATACCTCTGGAAAGCAAAGAGTTAAGCAGTGTCATTACACATTGCCACTATAGTTATTTTTGGGTAGGAATATGAACTTGTCACTTAAAGTACATGATATGAGGGAATTCATGTGATAACCAACTCTCTCACTTACACGGTAAAATAGTATTTAAGTAGACAGCCATTTATGTCCTTTTGTACAGAAAAAAAGACACAAGAGCAGAGCTAAATCTTAACAACTGTGTTTTTACCCCAGCTGCTTGTCTGATGTTCCTGTTGAAGGCGAGCTGACATCAGAGCTGCTGCCGGAGGGGACATTAAGGCAAGAAAGGTTGCAGTGCAATAAGGCAGCTCCTCTGCTTCCCTTTAACAATTCAAGAGAGCCACTGTCACAGCTGTCAGGATTACAGTAAAAAGGGTGCAAACATGTCCCCACCATTCCACCAGAGAGCAACTCATGCAGCATTTAAATTCCCCCAAAGTCATCCTATTTGAAAGAGTGCCGGTTTGGTGGTTGGAAAAAAGAGCTCAGACAATGACTTTTTTATACCAACGATGCATTGAAATGAAAAGTTTTTCGAGAGACAAACCATGCATATATCCAAATGCCCTTGAAGGGGCATTAAACTTTATATTCCACCTGCAGTGTGTGGTTACACACGAGGCTATCCTGCATTAGCTAGAGAATGAAGTTTTTGTCTCCTGCATCTTTTTTTTTTTTTTTCAAGAGAATTTTTTTTTTTTGTTTTGTTTTGTTTTGTTTTTTTCATGCTGTCCTGCTACATCGTGCTCTGTGGCAAAGCAGGGCACACACCTCTTTGTAAGAAGTTTCACATCATTATAATACCAAGAACAAAGGTGACTGGGTGATTGATGATTACATTTGTCTATTTATTTATTTATTTATTTATTTGTTTATTTTGCAAAGAAAGTTTAGCTAGAAACCCAAGATAGAGCCAGGCAACTTTTCAAGTAATGACAATAAAGAAGCTGAGCAGATACATAAGCACTGAGCTGAATATTTTGAGAGTACAAGGACAAGATCACTGTTTCCTCAAATCTTGCACCTCTACTGAAAAAGAAATAACAATTCCAGCAACCACATAACTGAAAGATAATCAAAACCAGTCTTGATACACTGCTGTGCTTAAAATGTTGCCTCTGCAGTGGTGTGGCCAAATGAGAGACTATGACCCCTTTGAAATCTGATTGGCCACCCCAGATGCCAGTCTAAGTTGCAGAGTCATTCTCTTTGTATATTTAATGTCACAGATATTTATTTAAACTTTGAATTTTTTGTGTTTTTTACAATTTTTGAGAACCTACTTTATTTTAATCAATGACAAAATCACTAATTGCTCACTGTACAAATGTTTCTTGTTAAACACATTTTCAAATATGCCTTTGAAATTTCAAAGCAGACCAATTTTTATTTTTTTAAAGAGGCAATGCTTACTGTATTTGGTTCTGGGGCTATGGCCAGGGCTGCCCACAGATATGGCTCGGCCCCTGAAAGTGTCCATAATTTGGCCCCGGATTACTTGATCGCACCTTTACACAAGGTCTTTGACCCATGGTTACTGGCCCAAAGTTAAGTTCTACTCAGCTGTGTTGTATTTACCTTTTTTGCAAACATGTGACTGACATGACATCACTCAGATCAGTGGATGGGGGTGGTACCACTCGGTCAATAGACTATCCAGCATTTTAGCCACTAATCACTGATGCAGATGCATTTTTGAGGCACTTAAGTAACACAAAGTATCATAAATATGGAACAAAAATGTTACTGAGTCTGTCAGATGAGTACGGTCATCTCATGGATATAAACAGCGACTACACACAGCGAATATGTCTGCTGATGGATACTGACGGGTTTGAAAAATTAATGGCAGCAACCTTGAATGGAAACTGGAGGACGTGAGAACATCCAGGTGAAATACTAGTGAGACTTGGTAAGCATGCTTTAGGATGTTTCAGGATCAGAGGACAGCAGCAGCTGATGTGTGTAAATCTGCAGTCTGTGGCACTCTTGTACTTTTACAGGTCCAAATCAATGTTTTTCAAACTGTAAAGACAAACCAGAATGGCCGAATGAAAGTTGATCTTTAAAGTACGTATTCAGTTTACACTGATTGTTTATTGCATAAAGACACAGCCATGTTTTCAATAACTTAACTTGACAATTGGTAGTATTAGCATTAGCCAACAAAGGGCCTTTGGTTCTAATGACATGTTAACTTCAGAAAAAGACTTGCTGATAAATAAAACTGACATTTATAGCCTTATTAGAATAGTCCACTACATCATTTTTGATGTCCAGCCAAAATGGAGCAGAGTGTGACATCATGCGCAAATGATCAATACGTGGTTTCGTAGACTGCTTGCCCTATGGCATATATTCTGATTTCCACGCCCCCGAACATTAACATTACAAAAACAAGGGCTCATTCCATTTTAAAAAGCAGAGGCTTACAATTTCAAACCACTACCAGTTTAGAAGTGTGTTGATTTGATAGGTAATGCTAATTGTTAAAATTTTACATGAAGTTATATGTTGCTTGAATAGACTCATTACTTACCCTTTGTGTGCCTGTTCATGATTTTGGGGCCTAGAAACCTTAACCCTTTATCCCCCCTGATGGGCGGCCTTGAGCGTGACTACCAAATGGCTGTTTCTTCATAGTACGCTATACCACCTGCTGAGTGGCAGCATTATTTGGTATCAGCCCTGGTACCATTTTCAAACCTAGGACCACGTTCCATGAGACTCGCTAGTCAAAGACAGACCAAGAAGTGGGCGTCTTGGGAAGACAACACCCAAGAAGACTGGTTCCTCGCCTTTCTTTCACTGAGAAACCCTAGGCTTTCTTCCAGTGGAAGAGGGGATTGTTGGCACAGTTTTAGGGGGCACTACCCACATGTTTAGCTGTGTTGCCCCTTTTACGAGTGCACTATCCTTACAAGTTGTACTTTGTTGTAAAGGTGACAAATGGCTGTTTAGCAATATATAATACAATACCTATTGTTATAACATTTCCATTTCCAGTATTTACATCTAAGCATTAGGAACTGCCTTCTTTTGTAGATTTTATTTTATGTATGGAGCCTCTTGATGTGTAACATTGCAAATAAGGCTAACGAAATTACATTTTCAATCATGTTTTGAGTTCTTGTGTTAAAGTAATGTCCTTTTCTTTGGTTCCTTTTGATATTATTCTCATGTCATTATAATTTATTCCATCACATGAAGTTATTGTTACACTAAGGGAGGCTAAAGCTATGTCAAAGGTAGTTTTGATGTATAGCAGCACAATTGGATTTCATTGTTATTTCTACTTTTATAAAGGAGAACCAAAGTACTTCTTTGGTGTGACAAAAGCATAACAAGCATTTAAATTTCTGCCTTCAAGTTATTTTGGTAAGCTACAAAAGCGTCATGTGTTTCCTCGTCTTTATCTATTCACTGCCGGCACTGTGAAATATGATGCTCCGGGCTATATGGACACACGTCAGACTCTTAAGCGGTGCAACTGCAGAGAGATTTAGAGGACAGAGGAAGAAACACGCTGTTACTTCGGCCAGCTACTTCCTGCTGGAACCAAGATCTCGGATCAGCGGGAGTTCTCAGCTATGTGGGTCAATCAGCTTAAAGAACATGAGGCATAAAATCTGTAAATCATTGCTGTCACATTCCCTATGGTGTGGTATACTGCAAATATGATGTGGAGTTTAAGTTGCCGAGCCTTCTTCACAATGCACAGAATTTTCAGTCATGGATTAGTGTCCAACTTGCAGTGAAGGAGAGTGGAGTCCAGAAGCTAAAACCTTGAACCGGAGGCAGCAGCCATATGAGACATATGGTAAACATGCATACACTTCAGGATGTGTCTCGGCTCTCCTCCTCCACAAAGCATTGTTTCTCCTGCTCTGTTTGGAGAGAAGCTCACCTTGAGCTGCTTATCTGTTTCTATGGTGATTCTGTTTTTCTCACGTTTTTCCACTTTTTGTTGCCTTTGGGTTTGAAACACTTTAGGCAGTTTTTTGATCAGCTCTGTGCAGGTGTTCAAATTTTGATAAAAGGGTATACAAACAACATTTTCATCATTAAAAATACTTTGAACTTGAATTCAGTTACAAAATAACAGCATATGTCTTCATTGAAAGTGTTTACAAGGGTCAGCTTACACTGGACTGAGACAATTTGTAATTAAATTACTAAATTCAATGTCTTACAATCACTGAAGCTGTTATTTAATCCTCGTGGGCTGAATTTATTTACATTTTTCCTGCCGCAGGCAACCTGCAAGCAATGTTCCAGAGATGAAGACATGTTGATGAGATTTAAATCACTGAAATATTCTGAGAGAGAAATCCTGTCTTTGGTGTCATCATCATTCTCAGGAGGTCACTTCAGGTTAAGATGGAGAAATGAAGGGAAAATGAATCTCCTGAAATGACTCAGAATTATCAATGTAAGAGGCTCATGACATGAAAATTATGTGGAATAGGGACATTTAGAGTCAATTTAGAAATACTGTGCAAGTTAAACTTATCAAAAAAGGTGATGACGTCCTTAATCAATCTCCATAGGGAAATCAAAATGATGTTACGGCAAAAATAAATGAAATTTATGACATTCTTGCAAATCAATTAATAGTGTTCACATGACATCACGCACTCAGAGAATGCTCCTGTCTGTAGATACTCTCATCCATGATTGTACTATGAAAATGTTCAAACCCACTTATTTTGGATGCACTGACCCAGTGCACAGTGAGGTTTCCAAGAAATGCACAATGTTTACCACTGCTACCAAAGCATGTAAATTTTGAATGAGGAATTAACTTCCTGGTTAACATCAGGCTGATAATGAATCCAAACCACACATCACGTCTTCAAAACAAGGATAAGAATGTGTGACATTAAAGCCTGGATGGCCCCGATAAGATGTGATCAAAATCAGCTGGATATCCGGTGTTGGGATCCATGCTAAAAGGAACATGTCCCTGCAGAAGGCTGAACCAAAGTTGGCTGACCATCTGACCCCCTCCCCAGGTCACACATAGGTGTGAACTCTCTGATAAGGACGATAAGACCCAGCTCTGCTGTGCAGTCTCTCTCGTTCTGAACCATGGAGAGAAGGGGACACAGCTCCTCTTTCTCGGCTCTCTCTCAGCTCTTTCTCAGCCTGTAGAAGGAGACATAGAACCTCTCCAGTCTCTTCTCAGGAATACAACTCAAGACTTCTTCCACAGTCCTGCTCAATGCAGACTGTAGCACCGCAATCCTCCCAAAAACAGCGACGCGAGGGCCTGCTTAAGGTACAGGAGTTCCTGATCAAAACAACAAAAGGCAACATGACAGAGTTAGCATCAAGCTGCTAACTCCAGGGACAAAGGAGCAACCAGTGGTCTTCAGAGCCAGAAGCTGAAGGGCCAGACCGGCCTGGAACCCACTGGGAAACCAAGTTTGCAGTACTGGACTTTGCAGAGCAACCCAAAAAGGACACCTTTTCCATACATGGACTTGGTAATGTAACTGGGCCTTACAGAGTTTAGCGTAGCACGGCTAAGCACAGGACTATTCAGTTTCTACAATCACTGCATTGATTTATTGAATATGCTCTTTGAGCTTAAGCTATAGCTAACTGCTGTGTATTTTAACATTACCACTTCATATAGCGGCATCCACCTTAAACAAAGCAATCTTTCCTAACCTCCACCACTCCCCATGTGGTCCTGGTTGTAAATGCCTTTGAGCAGCCATCTTGCCTTTGTTTGTCACACACACACTCACACACACTTGTACATAGGACTTTGTTAGGTTAGATATTGTATGCTTTCATGTTTGTTTGTTAATAAAAGATTTTGAACACAAAGTCAGTTTCTGGTCTGTTAATGTTGCATAAGAATGAATCTTGCCAACCTCTTCTCTGCAGAACTTCAAATCCTTCAACTCTGACTGACAATTGATTAGGGATCTTTGGTTATTTTTATTAAGTTAATTATAAATCATGGTTCCAAATTGATAGTAACTTTTATGAGACTGACTTAATAAATTGACTATCATTTCCCTTTATGGGTGGTGCCCCGAGGTAGATTTAATGTAAATTAAATCCCAATACTTAATGTACATTATTATCAATTATTTCTGATAGTCAGTATTATTAAGTGACACAGTGAATAGTTGTCCACTGATCATAAACGCACAACATAATTGGTGCGGCCCATGTGAGGCAGAGTATTGTTGGCAATTTTCATAATTGTGCAATATTAACTTTAACCAGTACCAAACAAATGTGGAACATTAGTCTTAGTGTTACATCAAGTTTGCTAATGCTGCTGCTTCCACTCCAGTTAGACCTATTCTGTAGGAACTGTAAGAAGCTTGGATTAGCATTTGAATACCACGTATTCAATGAAAGCTGTTAGAAGTAACAATTAATTAAATTGCTCCCTGTTTTGTTGTTTTATTCAGCCACAGCGTGCCACCGGCCCTGTGACACAGAGAGTTGTACCTGGCTGTTACTGCCATGCATTTCAGCCTTAGTGAGAGATTGAGCTTCAGATAGAGCCACAGTGTGCTACCAGCCCTGTGAAAACTTAAGTACCTTGCTGTCACCATGAAGTGTTCCAGCCTGAGTCAACTTTAAGAAACCATCTCCTAACTGTTACTGCCTTGCATCTCAGTTAGTGTACAAAATTTTGGCCCAAGCTAAACCGTAGCCAACCAAATTGTTGTTGTTGCTTTGCACCCAACAACTGACTAAATCCTACCCCTCATTTCTAGCAGAACAATGGAGAACCCCTGTGTAGAGCAGTTTATTTCCACCTTAGCACAAAAGCTAAAACCTGGCTACTCTGAATTCACCAGCAAGTTGAACTTCGGTGAGTGCAAAAGGGAGATAGACTCACTACTCAGTGACAGGTGTGATGCACAGGCATCATGCAAACGCACATTGTCAATATTATTAAGTGACACAGTGAATAGTTGTCCACTGATCATAAACGCACAACACCGGCAAAGATCAGAATACAACCGAGAAGGTTCATGAGCTGAAGAAACACCTCTGAAACAACTTAGGAGGCGATTGGGTGCCATTAAAGATGACAGAAATTCTATAGATGTGATTTCAAGCCCATAGAGTGATCATGTTCAGAATTACAGCTCACCCCCCTTCCCAGCACTGAATCTTTTGGTGGTGCAGTACCAGGGTTACCATATTCTGAAAACCCAAAAAGAGAACCCTCAGCAGCATGTATTTTGTCATGACGCATGCGGCATGCATGCTCCATATCAGACAGGTAGGTATAATAGAATTATGCCAGTGGTCCAGTGCAGCACTTTATTATAAATATTAAATCTTTTACTACAATGGATATAAATGGCTGCTTGGTCTTTTTTTTTTTGCCTTTTTCCTCAATAAATGCATCAGAAAATGCCCTTTGAGTTAATTATTCTGCACCTCTTTTCAGGTAAAAAAAAAAAAAAAACATTCTAAGAAGTATCTATCATTAGTTATATTATTAAATTATTTAACTATTTATTAAATTCATATACACAAACTTTGATGAAAAGACAATGACAAAAAAGATTAACTAGGGGAAAATATGGCAAAAGAACATCAAGAAAACACTCTAGAATGATACTTATGTCATTATTTAAAATATGTTCACATTATTTACACATAAAGTACCAATAAATGACTTGCATTTTTGTCTCTAAATCCTCTCTCTGCTCAGTCAGCTAACTACTAATGCTATTTTTTGCAGTATTTTTAAATCATTTACACAGATAATACTGATAAAACACCGATAAATCACTCACAAGATTCGCGCTGAATCCCCTCATTCTGCACTCTGGCACAGCACACTTCCTGGCCCTCCCCTTCAGACAATCCAGCCTTAATGTACCATATATCAGTAGAGAGCTTCACTTCTCAGTTTTCACAATCCGTTGGAATTATTTGGATAGCGTGGATACTCAAGGAGTTATGGTAGTTTGAATCATACATGTCTTTTTCTGTCACCAGTGACAGCTTTGTCTGTGGAACAAGTTGAGCAAAACCTGGACATTTTAGGGGACTTTAAAAAATCCCCCCGGACATAGTTTTTCAACCAAAAAGGAGGACATGTCTGGGCAATAGAGGACATAATGGTAACCTGACAATACTGGCCTACTTTCAGTTCTGCAGAGAAAAAAACAGAGGTGATCGAGGGGCTCCAAAGATGGCTGCAAGCAGCAAAATGGAAAACATGTTAAAGCAGAGGAGAATATTTTCATCAGAGAGCTGACAATGGGGGACGTTTTATTTCCTCAAATCCCTGTCAGGCACCTAGACTTGTTGCAGTATGTCCATGTCACGTTTTGTCTTGGCCAGGTTTGCTTTGAACTCTGCTTGATGTGATATGACAAGCTGTGGCAGGTATTATTCTGTGTTCCAATTACGTTGAAGGTGCGACTGGGGAACTGGGAATATTAGTTGAAGCACAAAGTTTCACAAAAAAAAAAAAAAAAAAACCCAGGAAGCACTTTCACGTTAACATAACATACATTTAAAACAACATCTATTCCTGTGACTTTAGCTCTAAAACACTTTTTCCTAAGATCTTTTACCAGTGGGACATGAGTGAGGTTTTCACATTTTGTGGCACCAATACTATCAGTTTGATAGATTTCAATGCATAAGAACAACCTTAAGTTGTTATCTTAAGCAGAATATACACATTAGGATTTTCTAAATCTGAAGAGATTTCTGTTATCTGTTAGAGACCCCACACATGAAGAAAAAAAAACAAAAAACAGGCATTGAACAGATTTGGTCATACTGTGTGTGGTGTGCTCCAGTAATCTCAACACACATTCTGTCCCACCACTGATCTAGAATCTAGTCCTCCAAGCCAGAAATCTCACGTGATCAAACATGATCTAACAAAATCGAAGAAGAAGCAAAACAACAACTGGAAAACACAACAAACATACGAGAAGAGGAATTGATAGTGGTCTTGGGACTACTTTTGAAGGAAAAATCCAGAACTTAAAAAAAAAGAAAATCCTGGAGACAGAGTGAATACCCGAGCTGATCCTCCATTTGTGAGGTCCACCAAACATATTGTTTCAGGTTGCCCATGGTTGTTTTTATTTACGCCTGCTTTCGTGTCCTCAGTCAGCTTGCTTCTTGATTGGTTACATTCTGTTCCACGTCACAATTCAGTCATGACTCAGGAGTCGTCGACTTTCCCCACACACATGAAGATTTTTGGTCAAAAATATTGAACAAGTTTAATGTTTACGATTGTCGGCCCTGACCAGTCTTGAAGCAGATTATTAGGTATTAGGACAAATTCACTCTTACGGGATCATCTTATAAAACTTAAAATAATCTGGCATTTGCCGTACTTGGTTGGGAAGGGGGAAAGTTGGGACAAAACAGCCCAATAATCTTTATGTGTGTACCCCACTTAAGGTCATGTCTAGCCATGTAGAACAGATACCACATAACGTAAAAGCTCCATTACAGTGTCAGTTTGCTCCTTTCTGGGCTTCTGTCTGAGATGGGGCTCTGCAAACTGCAATCTAGGCTTGTGCACTCAGCAGACCGTGCATCCCAATGAAATATTACTAATATGAAAATAAAGAAATCAAACAGTAACCAAGACTGTGAACCCAACAATTAAATTAATTTAATTAATTTCAATTCAAACAACTTTATTGATCCCCATCAAGGCAATTATTTTGGAGCGGCATGTTCATAAAAAAAGAAACAAACCATTTATACAAACGGACAACAGACAAAGCTAAGAAAAAAACAAAGCCTATAATCATACCCTGATATAAATAAAGTGGTTCATAAATAATCAGATTTGATAAAAAACAACAAAAAATGCAAATAAAAACAATAAGAAAGATCAGTTAGTTAAAAAATGCTAAAAGTCAGTAGAAAGTATAAAACCCTATAAAACAGAAGAAGCATTGAGCAATCTGATAGCAGAGGGCATTAGTGTCAATAAAATCTCACCAATTCCCCTTCCAACCCAAAATCGTAACGCCTCAGGCTCTGCATTAGTGGTGTGGAGGCATAGAAAGAGATAAAGCAAAGGACGGCAGAAGTGGAAAGAGGAAAAACTGAAGAATACAACATGCCATTTTTCAGACAGTAAGCAAAAGCTTTCACTGTCAAAGAGAACAATAGTCTAATGCCATACAAACAGCTTGGCCTTACGGCGTAGCCTCGCTCTAAACGTTGCAACACTCAGGTCCAATTAGCCTGGATGGCAACTGTCTTATTTGACTTAAAGGGTTAGTTCAGGTGTTTTGAAGTGGAGTTGCTTAAGGTCCATGGCACTAGTAAATATCAGTTCCAATAAAAGAACTTGCAAGGACAGTAGACAATACATGGTACACATGGTCCCACCGAAAACTTCATAATTAACCACTTACAGGTTAAAACTACTCAAAAAAGTTACGTTGGCTCAACAAAACGCTACAGTACGATTCTTTACAGTGTTTAACTTTAGCTCGCCAAAGCCCCTGTCGAACTGTGGTTGTTGGGACATAGGGGTCATGTCTACCTCCACCATCAGCTAGTCAGGTAGTGAGAGCAACAACAAGCTCAAACTTCACGAAAACTGAGATAAAAATCAATGATTTGAATGTGTGGGTACAAGAGGATATTTTTATGAATCAGAGTACACAGAGGAAGAGCTTTTACAGCTGGGATAGAAAGAGGGATGGAGAACATCAGAAGTCTGGTGCAGTCTTCACCCTTAAACTGCAACCTTGTGCTGCTGAATACTTCAGTCTGACAGGATACTTTTAAAATTAGCTAAAAATGACTTAAAGGAGCTCTATTCCGGCCACTGTTCATTTACTTCTAATAGAGACCCAAGAGCACGTAGATTCAGGAAACTGTTACAATCACTGAGGGAAGGAAAGGCTTGTTCCACAAAAGCACTGAAATATCCAAACAGACTGACGTTTGGAAGAAAAACTCAAGTAGATGAGTAATCCTTTATTTGCTGAATTGTTGGCATTGAGAACTTCTTGGACTCAGGAAAAGGCAAAATTACATGTGGAGCTGTGCTGCTTTTAAAAGTAAAACTTTCAAGAAGTTCGAGCACGTTGAGGTCCCTTTGTCCTCTGTATCCTCTAAAGTGTATTGCCTGTTTTCTTTTTTTCAGCACCCACAGGCCCCTGCTGCTTATGAAAGTCATTCTGCACAATTTAGCTCCATCGTCCCTCAGCCCCATTGTTCAGTACACTATGAATACGCCGCCACCCAAGATAATGCTGGTGCAGCAAGCCAATCTCCACAGAGAGACACCTCAAGCGTGAATCAATACCGCTGACTTCTAGAGACAAAAGCTAAGACCTTGCCAAGCCCTGAGCCACCTTGCCAGGGACACTCATGACATGTGCTCATGACTTTCACATGTGTGGCAGAGGCCCAAAAGCACTGGATCAACCACTGCTTCAAAGGCTGACAAAGCCTGGCTTAGTTTAAATCCACTTTGATTCAAGACGCTGACATTCATTAATATGCAATCACTGAATGCTCTTCTTCTGTACTCTGATGGGGGGAGTCTGGGGCCTAGATTATCAAATATTATTTTCTGCATCTAATTTGAGAGAGAGAATAAAATACTCAAGCAAAATAAATATCACCCCATAACCAAACTTTTTAAGTGCAAACAAACTATTTAGATGTGTAAGCTGTGTGTCTGTTTTTTGTTGCCAGAGTTGTTTGGATTTTAGCCTTTTCTGTCTCTTTGGCTAACTTTTGCTCTTCCCTTCAACATTGGGGTTTTGTTGACAGCACTTCTCATTTGCACTATCTTGCTATGGACCCCTTTCCAACCCTTGTTACTTTGATGTTCTAGCACTAGGTGGAAGCAAAACTGGAGGCAAACATGGAATGCCAAAACAGGCTATAGCAAGCAGCACAGGAATCCAACTGCTTGTATTATCCAACACTAATGTCTTTCAAAACTAAACAACGTCAGGGTTTGGGTTGTAAATGTCTTGAGGTGTAAATATAACAGAGCCTTTCATATGGAGGTGGTATGCTATTCCTTCTTTCAACTGGGCTGGTAATGTAAACTGACCTCAATGAGTTACTTGATACAGTGTGACTGCAAGACTTAAAGGTCCCATGCCCTGTAAAATCAACTTTCTTTGAGTTTCTATCTTAGTTGATTAGTATTTTTTCACATACTGAATATGTCAGTATCAGCTAACACATTCACTTTCATGCCCATTAATTGACACAACTGACGAAGCAACTTGGGGTTAAGTGTCTTGCCCAAGGACACATTGCCATGTGTTGCCTGGAGCTGGGTTTGAATCTGCATCCTCCTGATTATTGACCAACCGCACTATTGCGCTACTGACACCCCAACTGTTTTGAAAGTCTGATCTGCGCCCTGTATCCCCTTCAACTTCTAACTACACATTGTTGGGTAGCCAATCAGTGCATGGTCAATGACAGATTTTTTTCATGTAATCATCCCATGCTTTAAGAGAAATGAACAGACATTCAGTTTCTTTCTGCAGCATATTATTCAGTGGAGTAAGTCATCTTACTCCTCTTCCTATCTTTGTTGGAGGAGAGTCATCCAACAGCGGCCATGGTGTGTCAGGAAAACACAACAACCTAGCATAGTAGCAATAACCGCTGTTATGCTACCGCGTCCTAAACCTTTGTTCTCTACACTGATTATGAAGGGGGTTAAAAGCCCTCACATCAGTCTCCATCATGTCAGAAGGCACAGGGGAGACTAATTTGTCTGCTCCAAAGGCGAAAATACAGAAGATTCTTTATATTTATATCTGTCAAAGATCAGGTTTTAGCCTTCATATGTGAAAACATAACTGAAACTCAGTCTCACTTAGCTCCACTCTGTTCTCACTCAGCTATAGTTTAACAAACTTGTGTGAGAGGAACTTTTTTTCAGATATATTCACCAAAGTGGTTTAAGAGTATGTCAGTACTGCACAAGCATTAAAGGAGAAGTAACTTTGAGATTCACATTCACAATCATAAACGATGTGTCTCTTTAAATGCAAAAACAAAGCCATGCAGTGGATTTCTTTCTCTTACATTGTAATCCCCTCCCCTTATCTTATTCTTCCTCCACTCCACTAAACAGTAAAGCAAAGTCTAATCATATTGATACGCAAACTGTGATTACAAGGCATCATATTAAAACAAAACAATCCATGTTAAGTAAGTTAATTATTAAGATTAGAGCATGAGACATGAAATAATGTTAATAAGCTGACAATGAGATTGAAATTATATATTGGAAATCAAAACTGCACATTTTTAGTTTGAAAGAGCATTGCCAAATGTACAAGGTCCATAATGATCCTAAAGATAACAGTAATAACTATTTTTATGTTGCATCATTACTTGATGTTATATAATACTAACACCACACAGCAATAATAAGACCTATTAAATTATTTTTGGGGAAAAAAAGCACCTGACTGTAAAAGAGTTGTGGAAATTACTGTAACTTGCTGTCAACAAGATGCCAGTAAGTTACTGTAAATGTCAGTAGCATTACTCATTTTAATTTACAGCTGAATTACTGTTTATTCAAAAACAGTAGCATATTTTATCCCACAGCTTTTTAATGCATTCTGTTACAGTTAACTTACTGTATTCTTGTTCATGTTTTGTTATTTTTAAGACTATCACTGCTCATTTGGTAGCAATTTTTCATTTTGAACAAAAAAAATCACATATATCAATTATACAATAAAATACATTTAATCAAACATTTGTTATACATGTAACATTTACTAAAAGAAATCTTGACTGCAATTTTCTCATGCAAAATGGAATTTTCTCTTTATCCATTTGAAGTAATTTACTGTACAGTTTTTTTCTTTTTATTTCTGTGGGTAGCTGTAGATATGGTTAAATGCTGTAAAGTTTACAAAAATCAGTTACAGTGTAGTCGACTGATCAAAACAATAGTCGATGACTAGTATATGATAGAAATACTCAGACTCTCGCAATCCAGACTTCACTAAAATCCTTGTTAAGGCCACATTTGCAATTGAAAAGCTTAGCTGTGAATTTTTTAAAGCAGATTCTTTGTTTGAGATCTATAAAAAAATACAGTAATTAGACAGGACTTGTTCTATATACTTATTACTCCAGCACAACAGTATGAATGCTTCTTTTCTGAACATACCTTAAGCTTGTCACTGTGCTATTTTCTGACTCCCTTACTGAAAGTGAAGTGAACTACTGTCTCTGTGGCTTAAAACAACACAGGATTCAACAAAAATACAACTACACACAAAAATACACCTACGCAGGAACGAGAGAGGAGGCAGGGAGAGACGGAGTCAGAGGAATAAAGGAAATCCTGCAAAAGTGAGTTATAAAACACTGAAATCACTTCTGCTCTCCCTATGGAATACATGAAGAAAACACAAACACAAGGAATCCTCTAAACATGAAAAAATGATAGCTGATTTTATTGAAAACGAGCTAATGTAGCAATAGATCTTGTGTTACAATGCTCTGAAGTACAGCGAGAAGGCAGAGGATTCAGTTTCTTCGGCGGTGACTTGCCTGTCACAAGTGCAGAAAAAAAGTTCGCAGGAGAGGGGATTGTGTGGGTGGGTGCGTGGGTCGATGGGGGAGCCACAAATCTGGGGTGCTTTGATGAGTTTGTTTGGAGCCCAGCTGTGTGTTTGCCTGAGACGCCTAAAATCCATTAGAAATCTGCTGGGGGTCAGGGCTCCACTTTGACTGCTATGGCTCTGAGCCTTGGAGAGGCCCGAGCGGCCCACCTCAACCTCATTTTCTCCACCGAGCGGGGGCTGCCAGGCAATCAGGCACCACAGGACAGATGTCTGGAGAGCCCTGAAGCATCAAAACACGCCGTCCAGCCATCCCCTGAGAGGCTGACATGGAGTGGCCGGCTACCGAAAGATCTTCAGGTGACAGCTGATTATGTTGTGTACGGACTGTGTGATGCATCAGTGGCTTTGAGGAATATTTGAAGATCTGAAGTCGTTTTTTTCTCTGCTGAACTTTGTTGTTGTTGTTGTTCTTTATGTGGTTTTTAGCTCTGCAACAGGAGACTGCAGTTTAACCAGAATCTCATACTCTGGTAAGGTGTTTTTTAGGTATAATGTCCCTATGAGAAATGATAATTTAGCTCTAAGACTAGAAAATGGCTGCAATGTTTCATCTTCTTCAGGAGTCCCTGTTGTCTGTACTTGTGTTTGTACCTGTGACAAGTGTTGGGGGCAACACATTACAGAGTTATCATTTAAGGGAGTAATGCTGTGCATCAGGAGTCCGAGGAAGGGTGATTAAGGGGCTTTGCGTGTTATGGGGTCTTTGGTGCCAGGCAGACTGGTCTGAGTATTTGAAAAAACTACTGATCTGATGGGTTTTTCATATTTCAGAATTATGACTTTTTTTTTAGGAAACAGACTTCTTCTCAGAAGTCTGAATTTGGACTTTTTTTTTTTTTTTTTTTTTTCCAGAAGTATGACTTCTTCAAAAGTCTGACTTAAATCTGTTTTTTTCCTCAAATTTCTGACTTAAATCTCATAATTATTACTTTTTTTGGAATTCTGCCTCAAATCACAGAACCATGACTTTTCCTCAGAGCTATGACTTTAATTCAAGTATTCTGAAATTAATCTCAAAATTTACTTTTTCCTCCAAATTTTTACATTAACCTCAGAATTATGACTTTTTCTCAAAACTTTAAAAATTTCTTCCCAGAAATATCTTTTTCTCAGTTTCATGACATTAATCTTGGAAGTATGTTTTTTTTTTCATTAGAACAATAACTTTTTCTCAGAACTATGACTTTAATCCCAGAAATATGTACTTCACTCAAATTTTGACAATAACCTCAGAATTGACTTTTTCTCAGAATCATGATATTAACCTCAAAATTATATATTTTTTTCATTAGAATTATGACTTTTTCTCAAAACTATGACTTTAATCCCAGAAATATGTATTTTTCTCAGAGTTCTATTTTTAATCCCAGACTAATGAATTTGATCTCAGAATTCTGACTTTTCTCAAAAGTCTTACTTTAATTACAGATTTTTTTTTTTCCTTCAGAATTACAACCTTAATCTATAATTATCACCTTAATCTTAGAATTATGACTTCTTCTCAGATTTGTTTTTTTCTTTTTTGGTTTAATCTTTGACTTAGAAAAAAAAAACAAAAAAACAAAAAACACCTCTATTTCTTTTTTTTTCCAGTGGGTGTAATCCTCTTACATACAAATAACCCAGAGCAATACAGTGAGATATAAATTTAAGAGGCCCTGTTGTATGGTCTTCATTGAGACAGTTATGTCATGTGTCTCTGCCAAGTTTAGCATGTTTTTTTGTTATCTGGCAGCTGTGGCTGACATGTTGAACCAGTAGTTAAAGAGTTTTAATGTTGGAGACAGAAATCTTCTCTAATCACATGACTGTTAAAAATTCCCCCAGAACGAGAAAATCTGAATATGATGAGTGTGTATTGTTTGCTCTTTTGGTTGAAGTTTGTTGTGCCAAGAAAAGCATCACATGCAGCAGAGTCCTTAAACTCACTGTAATCTCATTAATGGTACAGCAAAACAATTCGTAGAGGCCAATGAGTGGTAAGGAATTTTCTGTTACTGATAGATTTTTCTAATTCTTTCTTTCTTTCACATGATCATTATCATCATTATTGTTGGACATATATAATCATCCTTAAATATTTACAAAACACAGATATTACGGAGACTTTTTCATGTATCTGGTTGTTTGAGCGTCCCTGCCAATGAAACCTGTCTTCAGGGGTAAAGTTAGTTTTACTTTATATCTAGTTCAACATTTTTTTCAAGTAAAAGCATTAAAGTCAAACAATATTCTGACCACAAAGCCTGTCTCAAACAGCAGCACAACAATGCTGCAGTGAGAAATGGTCAGATCAGTCAGATGTGTTGACATCCATATCGGACTGATTGTATCTCCTCTCATCCGAGCGCTATTGGCAGGCCTGGTGGCTAATGCCAGGTTTCCTTGGGCAGTCCTTGAGCCATCACAGGGACAATTTGACAAGTGAGTGATATGTGCAGGAGCCAATCAGTGCCCCCTGCTGTGCAAAAGAGGCAGAAAGCATTTTTAGGGGGAGACAGATTTACCAGGAGTCCTCCTGTCTGTGTAGAGAGCTGGTAAAATGACCAGGTCCTGACAAGACTTCAATTCACGGGTCACAAAACATGTCAGAGTAATGGCAGAAAGGTTGAGAAGCACACTTAGCTTGACAGGTTCCTTTTAATGCTAGCTGCCTCCGAGCTGTGATCCACGTGTTATGGTGCACATACAGATTAACTTTCAGCAGCCTCGCTTTGCATGTCAATTTCCTCTCTAATGTCAATCTGAGGCAGTGGAGGGATCAGCAGAGTTTTCAGCCCTGTAACAGCAGGCATGCACCCATGAATCTTAACAACATATACAGATTTATTTTGTGTTTACAGCTCTGAAAAACACTCTGGAATAGGGAAAATAAAATGTTAAAGCCTTTGATGCTTAAGAGGGTTGAAATAATGATTTAGTGATGTCATTTTCTACAGAATCTTCGTAGTTATATGTTGCTTTCAATTTATTAAACAGGTGTCCCTAAATTGTTTTTCTGATCAGATTATTTTTGAGAAATTTTAAAAAATTGTTTTAGTGTCATCACTCCAAGCTTTTATAAGTGGCTCAAATGGAGGACCAAGTTGTTGTTTTTAGAGTCTCAAGTAGGTCACAAGTACTTGTTCTCACGACTCAAGTAAGACGACAGAAAAGTCGAGTCGAGTCTGTAAATCAGGCAAGTCCAAAGTATGAGCTTTAAATTTTTTGAGTCTTTACAAGTTATTAGTGATGTTTATTGAATGATTAGGCAGGATAACAGATACCTACAGACTAAACAAACTGATTCGCTGGGCCAGTGACGTTGTGGGGGTGAAGCCGGTCTTTCTGACAGCGGAGTAGGAGGGGAGGATGCTGTCTAAGCTGCAGGAATCTTGGAAAATTTCTCTTATCCTCTCTACAACGTAATGGATAACATGGGAGCACATTCAGTGTGTGACCCCCCCCACACACACACACGATGCACCACAGAAAGTCATTCCTGCCTGTGGCCATCAGACTTTATAACTCTGTGCTTGTTCATTCATGTTCTTAATTTACACTGTTATTAAACTAGAATCGTGTGCTTGGATTACTTCAAATATTCTGATATATGCATCTCATAATCTCCTTAAACAAGTGTAATAACCAGTGAAACATCCTTAAGTTAAACTGTGCCTTACAGTTATACATATTTATATTGATTTTATAGGTATTGTTAATAGTGTAAATCCTTTGGCATTTGTTCATAGTCTCACTTTTACTAATTTGATTTATCTGTCCTGTATTGTTTTGTCTTTAAGATTCCACATGTTGTAATTTTTGCTTATTAATTGTATTTTTCTCCTATCTTATTTTAATGTCTGTATCTGATACTCCCACTGCTGTGAGTGCAACTAAAACAACTGAATTTCCCCTTGAGGTAATCCCAGTTTCAGATTCTTATTCTAAATGCCATTTTAACAAAACAGTATTCCATTATGTTATATAAACTTCTCAAATTAGAACAACAACACTCAGTCATATATAAGAAGATAATTTCACTTAATTCTAAAACTTCACATGATGCTGACAGATGGATCAAATATAATACATTCTGGGGGAGAAGGTGTCCTCTTGATGGGAATGTATGAATGGTATTAGCATGATTTGGTTTGGGAGGTGGACAGAAAAATATTAATATTTGAAATTATTTGAATGACAAACAGCATTGATTCCCTGCGGTTCAGTCCTTAGGAACAATCACCTAATCATCTCGACAACAATCAGGACCCAATGAAATTAAAGCTGTTTAACTACTTAAATTAATTTAATGGAACATGTTGTGGTTTAGGCCTCAGATAAGCAGCACTTATTTTTTTTTAACAAGGCAAAAGAGACAAAAAAGTTTTAAAATATATGATTAAAGGCACCCAGGGAGCACATACACTCATTAACCTTACTCAACTAAGTTTCCCAAGAAAACATTTAAATGTTGGTTGTTCTTAGTTTTCTCAAATTCAAGTTTATAATAAGAAAACCACATTTTTCTTCTGAAGATAATGAAACAAGGATTTGACAAAAAAGAGTTATATTGACTTTTTGCAGCATAACAGAGTGAAATAAAATATGTGGGTATTTATCTGCTGAGGGCACTGAGATCAACTCAGTGGCCCACTTTTGGGCCCAGACCACCAGTGTTCTAAATGAAGAGCATTATCCTTTTAAGGCTGTTTCTAAAACTGGGAGACAAGGCAAGACAACGTCCCCACTGGACTAATTTATCAGTTTGAAATCTGGAGGCAGAGTTTTGAATGTTTCTACGTGAACAGTCAAAATCTGGCCAGGCAGGAATGGGTGGCACAGCATGGTCAAAAATTCGTCCCGAGTAGAATCAGAAAAACTTTTGCATGCATAGATCTACTCGATATCAAGTGCTTTCAAGTCAATAGGTGCGAGTCCAACTGAATTCACAAGTCAGTGAATCTCACATCCGAGTTTAAGTCAAGAGACTCAAGTTCTCAACTCTGGTTACAAATGACCTGCATGCTTTTCCAATGGACTAAAACAGAAATCTTTGGTTCTTATTGACTGTGACATTAACAAACACATTTTTGTGGATTTTTCAGCCTTGAGGAATATCACTGCACACTTCACACCCTCAACTTCCACTAAGGCAACGTCCAGTGCATTACTGCTGCACTGCTGCAGTTTGACTACTTTATCCACCATCTCTCTACACCTACTGGCGGCAATTTCATTGTGCAGCACGGAGCACCACCCAAGTTCAGCAGGAGCCATGAGACCTGTAGCTTCTGCTGTAATTACAACTGATCTTGCATTATTACCTATTGCTGTAAAAACATTAACAAAGGGGAACAACATGAGGTTATTGTTCCCAACTGGGGGAGCTGAAGAAGAATATGTTTGGATTTTTCTCTTCTTGAGATCTCTGCACCTTCGTCGTAGGTCAGAAATATAATTAATCAATAAATGTGCTTAATTAACTGACTGTGTATGTATTTGAAGATAAACTACTTTTTCTTGTCATTGTCGTCCTCTGGTATCAAATTCAGCTACACCCCTTGGACAATATTAAAAACTGCATCAGTAAAACATAATGTGTTTATTTATTTATTTATTTATTTATTTACTTTAATTCAACCATGTGTTTTAATGTAGTGTCAGTTACTGACTGTGACTGACTGGCAGCCAGTTCAGGATGTCCCTTGCCTCTTGCCTAGTGTCAGCTGAATTGGTCTCCATATCCTGCAAACCTAAAAGGGGCAATATGGACTATTATTGATAACAGAAAGATGGATCAGTGTAAACAACCAGTGTATTAAGTGGAAAACCAAATTTAAACACTTAAGATTTTTGAACCCCTGCAACATAATAAATCCCAGAAAATGTAATGGTAATTTCATTTGAGGACAATTTTCATTATTTTTGCAGTCGGTAACTGCTATTGCTTCTAAATCTTGATGAATTTGTGGAACAATCACTAAAAAACAGACTTGTGAGCTGTTGTTATATTGGCATCCACCCTCTGAAGGCTAAACTGTGGTCAGCAACAATACTCAGTCTGTCACATGTTAACGAGTCTCAATTGGTGCAAAGGGGCCCAAATATGCTAAGAAAATATCTCCCACACCATTGCACCACCTCCAGCCTGAACTGTTGGGGCAAGTTGGACACATGCTTTAATTTTACAACCAGATTCTGACTTCGATCTGAATGTCACAGCAGAAATGGAGACTCATCAGACCTGGCAAACTCCTATTGTCCAATTTGGTGACAAAAATGTAGCCTCAGTTCACTGTTCTTAGCAGACAGGAGTCCTGTGTGGTCCTCTGCAGCTGTAGCACATCTGCCTCTTCATTCAAATACACTGCCTGGCCAAAAAAAAAGTCGCCACCTGGATTTAACTAAGCAAATAGGTGCGAGCCTCCTATTGGATAATTACAGCATGGGCGATTGTCTTTCAGCTGGCAACAAGTTATTAAACCCCAGCTGATGCAATGAGTAGCTTCTCATTTCTTAAACAACCATGTCAAAAGACACATCCTGTGTTCATGGGAAAGATGTTAGTCTGTTTAAGAAGGGTCCAATCATTGGCATGCATCAAGAAGAGAAAACATCTAAGGAGATTGCAGAAACTACTAAAATTGGATTAAGACCTGTCCTGAAGGAAGGTCATGTGGTCTGATGAGTCCAGATTTACCCTGTTTCAGAGTGATGGGAGCATCAGGGTAAGAAGAGAGGCAGGTGAAGTGATGCACCCATCATGCCTTGTGCCTACTGTCCAAGCATGTGGGGGCAGTGCTATGATCTGGGGTTGCTGCAGTTGGTCAGGTCAAGGTTCAGCAACATTACGGCCCAAAGAATGAGGTCAGCTGACTACCTGAATATACTGAATGACCAGGTTATTCCATCAATGGATTTTTTTCTTTCCTAATGACACAGGCATATTCCAAGATGACAATGCCAGGATTCATCGGGGCTCAAATTGTGAAAGAGTGGTTCAGGAGCATGAGACATTTACACACATGGATTGGCCACCACAGAGTCCAGACCTTAACCTCATAGAGAATCTTTGGGATGTGCTGGAGAAGGCTTTGAGCAGTGGTCAGACTCTCCCATCATCAATACAAGCTCTTGATGAAAAAATTAATGCAACACTGGATGGAAATAAATCTTGTGACATTGCAGAAGCTTATCGAAACAATGCCACAACGAATGCGTGCTGTAATCAAAGTTAAAGACGGTCCAACAAAATATCAGTGTGTGACCTTTTTTTGTGGTGGCGACTTTTTTTGGCCAGGCAGTGTATCTTCTGCATTCAGAAATGGTCTTTGGTTGTTGTTTGAGTCTCTGTTGCCTGTCTAGCCACTCTGGTCATCTCGCCTGAGCCACTCACTGGAAGTTCTCTCTTTTCAAGACCATTCTCTGTAAACTTTGAGATAGTTGTGCTTGAAAATCCTAGCAGATCAGCACTTTCTGAAGTAATCTGACAAACCTGTCCAGCACCAACAACCATGCTATGTTCAAAAACACTTTAATGACTGATTTTTCCCATTCTTATGTCCAGTTCAGACTCCATCAGGTCCTCTTGACCAGGTCTACAAGCCTAAATGCATTGAGTGTCTTTCATTTTATCGGCTGAAATGCTGTTTACATAAACAAGCAGATAAATGGTTGAACTTAATTAAGTGGCAGGTGAGTGTAAAGTGGGTAGGCTGTGATTTTAGACATAGCTTTCTTGCATGTTCAAAATGGCAGGTCCTGGTGACTGGCTCTAAAAGCCCCTCTATGACCACAGTTGACATCACTCAGACTTCATAAGACATTTTCCATGATGTATGACACAAACACATTGATTCATATGCAGGTCACTTTGACCCTCTTACAGGAGAGAGTGAGCTCCAGTCACATGCGCATCTAAGGCTTGAAAAATCTCTTTCAGATGTTGGGATTTTACCGTGTAGTCCCTCTGACCAATGATTATCCAGCATGCTTAATGGCAAATGATTTGTGTCTCATTTGTGTCCCTTTCAGAGGTGATTACATCATTGTCACCTGAAAGACACAGTGACCCCCAAGTAACAAATGATTACCTCTGAATAGATCCCTAAAGTCTCTCCACTAATGCTGAACAATAGGTTGTAAGAGAAAAGGGAGGCTGTGCTTTGCTTCAAGATCTTTTTTTTTTAATACCCGGCATCATTTTTTGCTTCACTGATCTATCACTAAACAACAGCTGCTGAGCAGGAGCCAGAGAGACGCACTGCAGGGAGGAAGAGACAAAAAGAGAGAGGGAGAGATGAGGAGACAGCAACAGAGAGGCAGGAAAGAAAAAAGGCAACTAAAATTGGAGACAGAGGAGTTTTTAAGAGAGGAGGTCAGTGCTGATAGCCTGGAGCTCTCAGGTTTTGGTGGCCCACTGAGAAAGAGAGTGAGAAGCTGGATCCTGGCAGGTCTGCCTCTCTCATGACGGATAACAAGTCACCTGAAATGGCTTCCTGGGTGGCAGCCATTAGACAGACAATTTGCAATCATCCCTGGCCCAATTTCTCTCACCTTCCCTCTCTCTCTTTCTCTCTCACTTTTCCTCCTATTACGCGGCTTCTCGCTCCGGTGCCCCATAGACCTTGGCAGCTTGAGTGACAGGGACTTAACTAGTCTAGTCACACAAACGTGAGAGGGGAAATGAGGAACGGAGAGGGGAGAATTTCATTCATCTCACAAATACCAAATAACCTCTGCAGCCTGGACAATTTACATATTCTCTCCACGTCCTCCGTCGGCCAGGTGCGCTTTCCTGGTTCCCCAGTCCCCTCGTCTGGAACTCGACAGCACCATGTGACACCACATAAAGCAGCGGTGTGACTACAGTAGCAGATGCAGGAGTACAAAAGGCGCGGGCTTATGTCTGGATCATAACAAATATAAGATGCAACATGTAGCTGAGCAGGATTCCTGGCCTTGGTAAATAGACGCGATGTGAAGGGGTATGTGGACTCCACAATAATGCAGGCTCATTTGTTTGTTATTTTTCACATTCCCATATGTTCCTGGTTATCAATCTGCTGCTATGACAGCATGTGTTATTTGGAGAGTTTGTAAATAAGACTTTAAAAAGTAAATAAGATCATTTATTCCCATCGGTTCAACCCTGTTAAACTGAACTTCTGCTGTTTGGTTCTGTTTTTTTTATTCAGCAATTATACAACTAAAGGACAACAACTTTCTTACATTGTAAATATTATATACACTACTTGTCACATTTTACTCACATTCTAAACAAAGTATTCAAGTGATAAATAGTTTTATTTTCACGTATCAAGTGTGCAGTCAAGGCTGCAGAGTGTCTGTCACACCTTTTATTAAAGTGGGGTACACATCAAGATTATTGGGCTGCTTTTGTCCCGACTTTCCCCCTTCTCGACCCAGGATGGCAAAGTGCCAGATTATCTTATGTCTTATAAGATTATCATATACGATTACTGTGGGGTCTGTGGCAGTGTTGTGTGTAACACGACTACTTTTTTCAGGTAAAAAGTAAAGTAATGCACTTCAACTGAAAATGTGATATCGAAACCTAGTTCCTTTTTTAATTTGGCGCAACCGTACTTTTCCCACAGACAGATCTGACACCAAAGCTGCACACATTAGATAAGTGTCTTTGGGCCTGTTTTTCTCTAAAGTTGCTTGCAAATCTCGTGAGTCGTGGCTGTGAGTTGCGTTTTTTTGGGCTTGTTTCTTAACGTGCAGTTGTTTATTGGGGCTTTTCTGTCTGTGTGAATCCCCACTGATTATTTATCTCCCAGCTCCCCACAATAAAGCAAAACACAAGTGCGGTAGGTAGTTTGTCCTTTCCACTTCCTCGTTTCCAGGTTATTGCGCCACCCCCAAACACACTCAGGCACATGGTGCATGCGCCAGAGACATAGTTGCCAGGTCAACTTATAAGTGACGTTGGGCTTGTTTTTTTTTTTTTAATAGCTGCTTGGCACTGTGAAATTGAAAATGTAATGTAGACAAAAATTAAAACACCTTTTATGTAGAAGTATTATATCACATTAGAAAAAGAAATAGCTGGAGGTTGCTTGTTTTGGGCTTGTTTTTATCAACCTTGGTTGCTTATTCAAGAAGAAAAATCTGGAAACACTGGACGGGAGCTCTTATTCCACACGGTATGTGACATTAAATGGTATAATAAAGAGCACAAAAGAAATATCTGTTATGTCCTCTGTAGAAGAACTTTATGTAGGTCTACACATTTAGGAACAGACATGGGGTTCTGCCCAAAGTCAAGCAACATAAAAGAAACGTAACAGTAACAAGTAAAAAAAAAAGTTACTTTCCTTAGAAGGTAACTAAGTAAAGTAATGGATTACTTTTTTAAAGACGTAACAAGTAACGAGCAAACACTACTTTCTACGTTCTCCAACACTGGTCTAAGGTGTGTTTAGAGTGAATTTGTCGGCTCCAAAACGGGTTTGGGTCGACAATTGTAAATATTAAACTTGTGTGTTGGGAAAGCTGACAACGTGTGGAATTTGGAATGGAATATGGCCAATCAAGAAACGAGCTGAGTGAAGAACAAAGAAGAAGGCGTAAATAAAAACAAGCACGGCCGACCTGAAACAGAAATGGAGGACCGGCTCATGTGTTCATGCTGCATCCAGGATTTTTTCCACAGTCTTTTCTTTTTTTTAGTTCAGTTTTTTTCATCAAAATAGTTCCAAGAGCACCATCGTTTCCTCTTCTCGTATGTCCTCTTCCATGTTGCGTGTTGTGTTTTCCAGTTGTTGCTGTTTCTTCTTCATTTTTGTTAGATCATGCTTGATCATGTGAGATTTGTGGCTTGGAGGACTAGACTCTAGATTGGTGGTGGGACAGTATTGTTATGTGTGTGGTGTGCTGTGTTGAGATTATCGGAATGTGTATGTGTGTACCCCGCTTGATAGAATCCATCCATCCATCCATTATCTATACCGCTTATCCCTTTCAGGGTCAAGGGAGCTGGAGCCTATCCCAGCTGACCTTTTGTTGGAAGGTGGGGCACACCCTGGACCGGTCTCCAACAGACTGCAGGGCCACATAAAGAGGCAGACAACCATTCACGCTCACACTCATATCTAAGGCAATTTAGAGTCACCCATCAACCTAATGAGCATGTTTTTTGTCTGTGGGAGGAAGCTGGAGTGCCCAGAGAGAACCGATGCACAGAACATTCAAACTCCACACAGAAAGGCCCTGACCAACACAGGAATTAAAACAGCAGCTTTCTTGCTGTGAGGCATGTGCACTACCTGCTGAGCCACATTCTCTACTGAGAAAATATCATCATAAATAGTTGATCAAGTAGAAAGTGGTGTGTTGATAGATGATGTAAACCATATTTACAAACTTACTGTCTGATATAGTTATGGTACAGAATCATAAAACACAATAACCAGAAGACAAACATCCCTCTGTGCACAGTTTAGAGGATGTTGAGTTACATTATCATTAGCCTAAGAGACTGACAGGTTCAATGCTACTTCAGAGGAAGACAGAATCTTTTTGCTGTGTGAGATTGTTGAAATTGAGAATTAAATCTATTTTCTTTTTCACTGTTCGGTCTATGATGATATGAGGTTCATACTTCTCAGGAAAATGTATTCTGTAAATGCCAATTTCCTCGGGTTGGATGATTATGAAAAGATTGAGTTGTGCTTTTGGGGAGGAACTTATTTGTAGAAGATTTGATCTGCAAAGCCTGGGAGAAAATGCAGAATGCAGTGTTTAAGACTAAAATGTAAAGAGAAAATGCATCTATAATTGAGTCTGTTATAAACTGTCAAACCACTGCAACTTTATCTTTAATGTCTTATGATCCCATGAGGGTTGAGCCCCTTGCTTGTGTAAATTACAGTTAAATAAAGAACAATTGATTAATCATTATCCTTATTGTCCTACTACAGATTTAAGTATTTTTAGCTCCAAATTAGAAAGAACTAGAGGTGATAATAAGCACAAACCTTGTCATGATCCTGCTTCTATTTTAGTTAAGTTCCCCATTTTGTTCATGTTTCATGTCTTGTCTTCGTATTTCCTGTTGTACTGTGAAAATTCACCTGTCTTTCCTTGTCTCCTTAGGTTTTACTTCCTGTCTGGCCCTGTCACACCTGATCCCTGATTGTTCTTCCCCAGCTGTGTCTCATCACCCCCAACCACCTATGTAACCCTTGTGTCTTCTCTTGTCTTGTTGCCAGAATGTTTGTACCTTCGAGTCACTTTCTAGCATTCATTCATCGTCATAGTTCTGATCACGACCCTTTTTGTTAGACCTCGCTTTTTGCCTTGTGTTTTTTAGAAACCTCTGCCTGATTCTGCCTGCCTTTTGTGTGTCGAACTTGGACTGTTAATAAACCCTGTTTTTTTCCTCACGGACTCTGTTGTCTGCATTAGAGTGTTTTTGTGTCTGATGTTCGTGACAAACCTCTGCCAAGGTTGTTCCAAGTTATCAGCCAAAATGTTAAAGAAAAGAAAAAAAAATCCTGCAATGTTAACAAACCCTTCGAAAAAATTCCTGAATCTACACCTATAACATCAACAAAATTGTGTCACTTCGTCCCCGTGCCATGACCAACATTCCCTGAAAATATAATCAAAATCTGTTCTTAACTTTTTAAGTTATCAGCAGATATCCTTGATCACTTACTGGTTGCATCCAGGATTGATTACTGCAACTCATTTCTTTTTGGTCCCTCTCAAAAATCCCTCCATTAACTTCAACTTGTCCAAAATTCTGCAGCTCCTGTCATCACACAAACCCCTTCCATTAATCACATCACTCTTGATTTTCAGTAGCTCCCCTGGCTCCCCGTTAAATACTGTATGAACTTCAAGATCTTGTTCCTCACCTTCAAGGTCATCCACAACTTGCTCCTCTGGATATCTCTGAACTTTACACATCAACACACCCTCCTGCTCCCTCAAGTCTTCTACCATCCACCTCTCTGTTCCACCCACCTGGTTGTCCACTGTAGGCTCTCAAACCTTCAGCTGCTCAGCTCCTCGCCTCTGGAACTCCGTCCCACCGGACATTTGGAGCATTGACTCTCTATCTTCAAGTCCCCTTTGAAAACCCATCTTTTCATACTGGCATGATCTGTCTGATTGTATTTAATCTGATTTACTTATCTTATCTTTGATTATTTATGTACTGATTCTTTCCTAATCTTGTTATGTATTCTGTTTTTAACTTTGCCCTGTAAGGTGACCTTGAGAAAGGCTCCTATAAAATTTTATTGTTATCATTATTATTATTATTATTATAATCTTGCTAACAGACAATCAAAAAGCCAAATGCCAGCAAAAACATGACTGCCTTTGGGGAGGTAATAGATTTATAAAACAAAATATCCTGATGCTGAGGTAGGATGTCAAACAAAGACAACAGACAAAAACTAGAAACACACTCTGAGAGCGCAGACCTCCACCAAGCAGTTCAGTTCCACCCAACATTATAGTACTATATTTATTTTATACGCACATTGTGGAATGAAAAATATCAGTCTTTGCTCTATGTGGAATTTGGGGGTTAGGTTTTTACTCACACACACACAGACTTATGCTATGACGGACTATTTCCATAATGACATTATCAGCCGCCTTGATTCGAGTGATTAACAGGCACGTCTGGAGGGACTGCGTGCAAGCAGAGCTGCTGCATATGTTTCTATAACGTTAATGGGCTCACAGTAATGTAACTAGTAGCTGTGAGTTGTAGAGGACTAGGATGTTTACTACAATTTCGGGAGAGACTTCTGCCTTAATTTATCTAAGAAACCAAGGCTCCAGGAACAGTACCGGGCTTTCTCCATTGACAAAACTTCCTCCTCTCCGCTGTGTCTGTGAGCAGAGCTGCATGCACAGCTTTCAGTGCTGATTGGCTGTTCGCTGTGCCCTGGATCGGCATGTAACCAGAGCGTGTAACCAATCGGATGGTGCTATGGGTGGGACAACGCTGGAGACAGAGTAGAGACGGCAGACGGAGCAGCATGGAGAACCCCTTCACTGGCATTGCAAGGAAAGCTGGGAAATGTAGTGACATAGGCTTGAAAAAAGTTGACGTCAGTTTGCAAATAAACTCCAATTCCCATAATGACGTAAATGAATGGGATTTGCCATTACAAACTTCAATGTTTTTTTGTGACGTCAGTCTGGATCGGATCAGCACCAAAATGTATTGGCTTCTTCCTTGGACCAAACCAAACACCTGGCAAAATTTTCATCTAAATCCACCCAGTAGTTTTTGCATAATCTTGCTAACAGACAAACAGACAAACAAACAGACCCTGGCGAAAACATAACCTCCTTGGCGGAGGTAATAAGACAAAGCCATGATGTCATCAGCATTAGCTGTTTGGTGACTAGAGGGTCTTTGGAAGCCAATCAGCGGCAGTGGCCATTTTGAAAATATTGTCTCAGGTTGCTTTCAAAACAAACACATTTGCTGCGCTTCAAGCAAACTTAAGTAAGCTTTCCAAGTTATTGCTGTTTGTGTGCATTGATGTGAGAGCAGTCAATCAAACCCTGGTTCAAAGTGTTACCATTCCAAGATTGCCTGGAAAGATGGTCCTCAGTCATTGACAAGAGAAAGATTTTTCTGAATTTTTCAAAGCCAGGATCCATAATCAAAAATGAAAGAGTCTGCTACAGTTCTGTGCAAACCTTCAAATTGATCTAATACTTAGACTGAAGTTGTCTGCCGAGCCAGACTGTAAATATGTTTTTAGAGGCTGTAAAAACTGACTCTTGTCCACACACAATCAAGATATGAGCCTACTTCAGTCTAAACTAACTACAGAAAGGAGTCGTTTGATGAGACTCCCCATGAGGCTGCTGTTTGTATGGTACAGGTAACATCCTCTGTTTCACACACACACATATTTTACCTGGGCATCACTCCTTTGTAAATATTAATAATTTATATCTTACTTCTTTATGGAGAAATTATGTGACCAGTACTTTCGTAAACACACTTCCTACTCAGTTTGCTCCCGCTTTTATCTATCTGTGTTGGAGCAGACACAAAAGCACATGCAGTGCTATGAAAGACACACATTTTGTCCTCCTTGTACATAAAGTGGTTGTTCTGGATCTCTGGTATTAAATGTCATCTTCTGATGAGCTATGAAAAGTGCAGTCACAAACCCCATGCTATACTGAATGGTATCACACTGGTTTTAATCATACCCTGCCAGACATGCTAAACAAAGAGCTTCCTTCTTGCATGAATCAGACTGCAGTTCAAACTTAATGAAAAATGAACTTATTCCTAGTTTTGATTTGATTAAAAAAGAAAAGAGAGGATATGATAAAGTGGGAATAATATCTAAGTAAATAATAAGATAGGCTCCTTTCATTGCTTTCTTCTCTTTCCTTTTCTCCCTAAAACCTTCTCCTTTAGATGCAGTTTGTTCTTGATCAGTATTATACACAGTATATTATATAATAAATGTACTTGATAGCTAATCTTTATTGCAACATGCTGGACCAGCCACAGCCAGGAAAAAGACATTCCACCACAAATCTTGACAAGTGAAGGGGTCATTTTCTAGCAAGTCACACATTCTAGTCTTCTTGTAAATGCTACCAACCCTGAGGTAATTGAGCAAAGTAAAAGACACTGGTCCTCAGGCCAAACAAGCAGACTTCAGGTGTGAAAGCAACCTCAAACTAACTTCAGATCAACCTTTTAACAAAGGTTGATCAATGCCTAACATGTTTCATCTGCACTAAAAGAATTCTATTTTTTAACTTTTTTTTTTTTTTTTTTAACTTTTTTTTGATCGTTTGTTTGAGTGGAGATCTGCATGGTGGTGCAGCAGGTAGTGCATATATATATATATATATATATATATATATATATATATATATGTGTGTGTGTGTGTGTGTGTATATGATTTTTAGAAACCTTTAAAAACATGGTTATTGGACATAAACTTTGAACAGGAATGAGGTATTTTTAACAAAATTAACTTTTTTATTCCCAATTTTGAAATGGCTCACTGGGCATCTCTGAGAGGTCAGAAAATGACCAAACAAAACTTTCATCCGATTTACTCCATTCATGAAGGACAATTTGGTAATACAAATATTAGCAAAGATGTTAAAATAGACAAAACATATTTTTAAACTATGAATTTAATTCAATGGACTGAGCATGCAGCTCATTTCACTCTGATTGTGTTTCAACTATTACCTGAAAGGAATATATGGCCACTCTCTGTGTAAACCACTTAGTTCCCAAGTGTGACCGCCAACTGCTTGGTGTTAAGTTTAAAGTGGAGGTGTGAAGCTTTCTGGATGAAATAGCCGTCCTCTTTGACCATAAATTGCATGATGGGAGTAGTTGTCGGTCAGAAAGCAACACAATAACTTAAAAAGCTGTATTAGTGGAGGGGAGTGAAGACTAAACTGATAACTCTCTGAAGAGTTTTAAAGCACTTTACATTTCTCTAAGAAGAGATGGATCTGAATACTTTCTCCTTCACTGATCCAGACACAACGCTAACAAACAGCCACAAAGTAAATGTATATCCCAACATTCATGACCATCTCTTTTCTAACCTCCTGTAATGCTTCCTCTTTTGCCTTTAAGGAGTCCAATTTTGATATAATAAGGGCAAACCTTTATGTAGACAAAGCCTTTTAATGTACTTTAAGGCTGGAATCACTCATAGAAGATCAGTGCCCAAATATAGCTGCAAGAGCTAAACTGTACTCATCCATTTGACTCCCTTCTCTAAGTTCCTGAGTTATAGTATGAGAATGACAGCAAGAAAGGAGACATTTGTTTCCAGAGCTTGTCCTTAGGCAGCACTTCTCCTCAGGCTCAGACCATTTTTATGGAGGTACTTAGTGTACATCACCTGGGAGGAGGCACTGCCTCTGAGGCTGAAATCAGGAAGCCAAAGTTTGTCATGTGTTCTGAGCACCTGAGGTGAAAGTAGATGAGGTGCATGCTGCCTATTTCTGCAAGTATCAAACATCAAATAGAAATTTCCAACAATTCATCTTAGAAGTCAGAAGCATGGGTATTTGATATATACCTGAATAAATCCTCCCCCACAAGGCTGCATTGGTACTTCAGAGCTTTCATGGGGTCTCTCATTTCAATTTCCAGTTTTCAAAAAAAGTGTGATGGAGTCAAAGTTAGGCTCTGAGCCTAACTGTGCAGGTAAACCATTTTTTACACCTTGCAGAAGGTTTTAACATATATATATATATATATATATATATATATATATATATATATATATATATATATATATATATATATATATATATATATATATATATCCTTTACTTAGTATCAGGCATTAAAGATATCAGAAAATTTAAAGCGCCTCACCCAAAAGTGGATCAAAGATTGAACAACACCATTTTTTAAAACACATCATGATAAAAAAATAATTTCCTGAACTGAAACTATGGGGCAGATCTCCAAAAAGTACCAGTTTGGGGTATTTGTATGGTTACCTGTGATAGCTTTGGCCAGTGGCATACTAATTTATGTTGTCTATCTGTCATTACACATCTGTCCAGGCCATTATTTCAAATGCAATGGAACAGCTGTCTCCATCTATACAAAGTGGTGCATGTGAGAACCAACTTATCATTTTACCATGTCTAAGTCCCTGATCTAGAAGTCATTGGGGCTTTTGACATTTTTGGATAATATGCCTGAAACCAGAAGTGCTTCAAGAGTCAAGGCAATTCCACCCTTGTTAGGTGAGTTATTGTCAACAATACAGAAAACTGTCTCATCTCGCAATGTCAAGAAATTGTTAAGCATTAATCACAACAACTTTCAGATCACTACCAAGATCTTATCACTTCTTTCTTGTGCCATGACCAACATTCCCTGCAAACGTCTTAAAAATCTGTAGAGAGCACAGTTATAAGCCAAAATGGGGCAAACTGCTCCATCTAACAATGCCAAAAAATTGTTTTAAAAAATTCCTGTATTGGCATCTGGATTCATATCACCACCAAAATCGAATCACCTCTTTTTTGTGTCATGACTAAAAACCCCTGAATATTTCATCAAAATCTTTTCTTAACTTTTTAAGTTATCCGGTTAGTAAACTAACAAACTAACTAACAAACATCACATCCTCAAATCATTTTGATGATCTTACACAATAACAACATATCAGTGGCACAAGACGGGAGATCTCCATCGAAACATGTAAAGGTATGAACTAAAAAACCTTCTTGTCTGTTAAAAAGAAAGTATAAGCATACTATCAACATAGACATAATGAACCTACTTGGACTATATAAGTGGCACTGCCATGAGCACGAGCTTGAACAAGACACAGTAAGAAGACAGTCTTTTATGAGAGAGATCATGAAATAAAGTTTGAAGGCTGGTCATGGCACAGTGTGGTTCATCCGTAACACCCTGACAGTATAGTTTTTATTTATTTGATTTGCCATAGACCTTGTTATCAGCAACAATCCAAAATCCTATTGAAAAACTCTCCAGCTTTCAATCATTGTTACCAGAGTATTACTAAATCATGTACTGGCCTTCAAAATTAAAGTAAATATGCACTTTCCTATCCTAACACTGACTCAAGGGTGAGCTGATTGAATATGCTGGTCAAAGTGCAAAGTCACTGGCCCTTGTAACATGCCATCTGATTCCTTGCTTATGAGGGACTAATCTCAGAGAGGCAAGGCAAAGCCATACCAAATTTCTATGGATAAAAAACAAAGCAAAAAAAAAAAACAAAAGAAAGCCCAATTACAAAACCACGAAAAAAGCAAACAGGCAAACAAAAGAACAAAGGGAATGCTTGTGGCGTGGAGCTAAATCTACATACCAACAGCCAAATAAAATAAAAGGCAAAGAATTGCTTCATGCAACAACAGAGCTCAAGCCATTTTTGTTCTCTTTGACAAGTGTGTGTGTTTGTGTGTGTGTGTGTGGGGAGGGGATGTTATAAGTGGCCATTTTTGTTGTATGAAATTTTAACAATCCATACTTAACCTCTTTTCAACAAGTTTCTGCCAGTTCAAGATGTCCACAGTACATATTAGTGAACATTTAACCCTTAAAATCCATTCAGATTTTGGATTCTGGCATGTGTATAAACCCCTCCATTTCAGCCCCCTTCAGAACGGACAGTTTTAGTGTAAACCCTCATGAACTGTGCCCAACCATGTTCCTCGCATGAAGTGGATGTGGCTTCAACTTTCCAGTGCTGTACTCTAATGTTTACTGTGGCAGCACTGACATGTTCACACATTTTTCTTCCACTGTTGCCACCTGTGAGCTGAGCAAACACCTTGCTCAGGGAGTTTCAGTTCCAGCTAAAGGAGATGGTATATCCAATGATGACACCATTGGGTCAATTTTCAAAGCAGATGTTAGAGCGTGCATTTTGTGAAATGTGGACCATGAAATAGAGGGGAAGGATAATTTTTCCTCGTGTCGAAGAGGTTTGTAGGCAGGTCATGGACACATACCATGTTTAAACACGGTAAAAGTACGTTTTACAGAAAGTGAGACCTCCAAAGGTGCTCACATGCACAACGGTATGCCCGCTCCATTATTAAGCCATTTTCAAACATGCAAACCTCATATTATCAGGATAATGTCTAGGCAGCCTGCCTGGATAATTCCCTGAGTTGCTCCTCTTAGCAGGGACGTATGCCCTGCTAGACTTTAGAAAAGTGGTGGGGGGTGTGGTTTGCAGATACACGGGACACAAAAATATGCAGTGGTAGCCAATTTTCATGATGTAGTAGGGGAAGCAGCAGAGCTTTATAAGATGATCACAATGTATATCCTTAGTTTAGTGATACATGTTAAAAAGCGTAATGGCACTGACAAAAGAGTTGAGGGGAGCACTGCAGCATGCAGAAGTGAATCAAGCAGTGCCACTATGTGCACAATGATTACGCTGGAGAAAGGGAGCTGCAGTGTTCTAGCTCCATATGCAACAGCAGAGAGAGATGGATTGGATGTGCAAGAGACCTAATTGTGATCTTTTAGAGCATATGCACTACAGAACTCTGACAATGTGTAGAGGAAAGAACACGTCCACACGCAAACTTCTCCTGCAACAGCTGTTGTATTTTATCCATCCTGTCAAACCTCCCTTTTCCAGTTTCAAGCCAGTGGCACAAGATGAATGTCCTTACCCCTCACTACTCATAAATTACTCTGATTTGCTGCTGCATTTACATTTGGGCTCACTCGCTCAGACTTAACGTGAAAAAATACCTATGGGAACTTACCCAACTGAAGTCCAGATTAAAAGCTTGACTGATTGCATTCATACATTTGTCTCATTTGGGTAAAGTCAGGATAATTTCAGCGTTTTTTTCCAAGTATGAAGCCTTTTTTAGTCAGACCACAGATCACAAACAAAACTTCAGTTGGCCATGGCGTCATCGCTTGGCTGAAGAAAATCACAGTGCGCATGCGCAAACCACTGTGGATGTACTTGAAAGTAGGTCAACAAAACAAAGCACGTCTGCAGTGGTTTGTACATGCACTCTGCAGTTTAGTTTTATGTGTATTTCTTTTGAAAATGACCTAAAGTGCTAATCGTAGTTGTGATGAACTGTCATCCCTTTCACTAACATTTCTCACAATTCTCCGTATCCTCATTTAACTCATACTTATATGTGTATAAGTTTGGCTCCAAGCTCTATAATACAAAGTTTGTTACAAAAAACCTCCATTATTCGGGTTTCCAACAATCTCATTACCACTAAAGCCACCCAAGCCCTCCCTCTTGACCCCCTTTTCACTGCCCAGGGACAGCAAACCTCATGAGGGCCTAAAACAGCCAGGTGGTAGTTATTATAGTGATAAATACAGCTGATGCTGCACTGAGAATATCATAATTAGTCTGTCCGTCCATGGATGACACTCCTGTCCAAAGAAAGAGCCCCATTCAGTAGACATGATAATTGAGAGTAAAATTCAAGTCTAAATATAGACTTAGTTATTCACATGTACCCACTCTGTGCATGCCAAATCTTCATAAAGGTGACTCCAGCTTTGGTTTTGCTGTTCTATCTGGTAGTTTTATATTGTGCTGCAGCATGAAATGTGATAGTTGAAAATTGGTTGTCAAGAACCATGGGAGTGCTATGTTATGAAGTGTCAGCGTGCGAGTGCAGCCGCAGAGATGAGGCACACAAAAGCCAATTGCCTTCTTTTAGCCAGACAGTTGTTAGACAGCTAGCGAGAAATAAATTCTCTCCATGACTACCTGCATCGCCAGTTTGACTCTCCACTTGCTGCAAAGTCCACTCTCAGAGTTAACCACTCGGGGAAAAACACCGTGAGACATGTTTGGAAGTGAAGAAGCAGTTCTGATCAGAGGCAGAGATGATTTTTGGTCCGGGCTGCATCAGGTGAGCGAAGATCCTTTAAGTAGACTGCTCAGCCAGATGCTGTCCTGTTGTTCAGCGCGTGGCTGCTCTGTCCCTCTGACATGGTTTCAGCTTGCTGTAGAGTCCCAGTGCGTAGGTAGTTTTGAGTTGTAGTAACAGGCTTTAAAAACAGAGAGCATGTCAGAAATGTGGCCTGTGCTGACAAATCCCAGAGTTGTTACTGTCAGTTCAACTGTTGTTTTACCTGCAGTGATTTTTTTTTTTTTTAATTACACCACATAATTTAACATGATGTGAGACTGTCATCATTAATAAAACATTTGAGTACATGAGTTCATCACATGAAATCAAGGTGAATGACAGTCTGTTAACATTAGAAATAAGCAGACTGTCAATTAGGCAGTTTCTCACAACAGATTACACTTTGTGGTGCTGGGCACAGGCTACAAGGCAATTGGCCCTATTTTTGTTCCAATTTCCCTCTGATGACCAAAGTCAGTTAAAACTAAATCATCTGATAGTCCATAAAATTGATCTAAAATTGATCCTTTTGTGATGAGTTTGGATGAGGATGGGGGCCAACCTCTTCTAAATCTATGACTCATATCCAAAACTGCATTTTTTGGGGGGGAGATTCTAAAACTCTTTTTTACTGATTGAATAAACATTTTTCTAAATAAATTACAAATTTGTATTTTAATTTGTTTTAAGTGTAAAAAACCTACTCACTTACGTGGAAGGTGACCAATAGAGTGATACAGGGATGACTTATTTTTGTAGGTGAACATGGATGTTAGCATTAGGGGTGTCCAGATACAACTTTTTCACCTCCGATACGATACTGATATTGCAGCCTTGAGTATTGGCCGATACCGATAAGGATCGGATATGATATCAGCAGGAATCATACATACTTTTATTACTTATTTTGTAGTATGGACTGTAAGAAAAGGTTTGTTTAAGTAAGATTACTTAAACAGAAAACAGTAGTCTGCGATAGTAGGTATGAGAAAAACTGACCCATTTGTTATTATCCAATGGGTTAAATGCATTTTAGCCTTTAGCATAAGAATATACTACAATTAAATAAAATAAATAAAAAAATGAATTAGAAGACCCTGAAAAGTAACCTCAATAAATCCAATAAAAACAAAACATATATTTTTAAACTGCAAAATAACCACTGTGTTTAACTTAAACATAAGCATATTCTACAACAGAATTAAATAATTAAAAAATAAATGAGAATGGACTCCTTGTATCGGAGAGCTTATATCCGAGATTTTAGATGCAGGCCGATATAGTCCCGATCTGATATCAATATTGGATCCTTTGCTCCGTTGCTCCTTGGTGCACATCGCAGCACACAAGGTACTCAATTAACACAAAAAAACACAGAGGCGTCGAGATTTTCTTGAAGCATGGAGCTACATTTATAATATTAGTATTATAGTATAAACACTAATTAATCTGTCGGATAATAATCCTCACAGACAATAATACAGACCGTGAGATGCATTTTACATATGCAGTGGAGAACAGAAGCAAGCATTCCTGCAGGAAAACTGGAAAATAAATTGAACAAAGTAAGCAGGTATTTGATGTTTAGTACACAGGTCTTTCATACACATGTAGAAGCCTGATCCTGTTGGTTTTAACTGGAGATTTTAATAATGAATGAGGTTTCACTTTACAATGGTGCAGAAATGTCTGACATGTCTTTTTGATTGTTTCTTATACTCTGGATGTTTTAATGAGAATTAAAAAAACACTGTAATCTGAACATTTACATACATCATACTGTGTTCTGTGTGCGTTCTTTGAGTAAAGGAGCCCAAAAAAGGAGAGAAATGAAATAATCCATCCAAAATTCCACCAAACTTCTAACCTGCTGTCAATAACAAAACACCAGCCGCCTTTATATAAGGTATAAGATATAAGGGAAGTGACACTCTGATTAGTTTGATTTTTGTTGCACCCAAAACACAACCATGTTTAATCGAGGCACATAATCCGTATTCTTTATGCCCCAAACCGCCATACGCCATGTGCTGTAGACAACGGGCTTCACATCATCAAAGTAGGGCCCTGAGTGACTTTAGTTGTAAATTCAATAATATGAAAAGATCATGTATCTATTGTAATATTACTGTAAACTGAATATCGACTTGGTTATACTGACTTTTTATTATTATGATACTTGCTTTGAATTAAAACAAAATTACCGATCTGACAGAGATACTTTATTTAAAGGCCTGCCTCCAATAACAAGCCCCCTTCTTATGAAGGTCTGGTTTTCTCTGTGATTTCATAAATAAAAGTCTGGTCTAGATTTGAGGAAAACAGAATTTAACACTCCTGTGTGTGCTTGATGATTGTGTTGAGAGAACCTGGAAGCTACAAGCAAGATGTAAGATTAGCTCAAAATTAAGTCAAAGTAAAGCCCCTTTTCAGATGACAGTATTTTAATTGAATTTAAAGCATAAGAAAGTATTAGTAAATACAAACATATGTGAGAATATATTTTTTAATTCAACCTGAGTTTTGTACACCTCTTAAATGCTTCTTATTAGATTTTCAGTGACATAGCCAAAATCATTTTGTACATTTGGGTTTCCTGTAGGACTGAGTTACATCTTTCTTATCAGAAACTTGGAAATTCAGATTTAATGAAGACATAATAAAAGCTCATTTTCTGGTCTTAGAGAAAAAAAAATCCAGCTGTTCTCTCATTTTGAAATGTCAGATTGCTCTGAGATGAGCATCAGTGGAGGAGCAGCGATCAGGCCTGATGTAGTCTTACTCCTAAGGTTCAGCCGTCTGTTGCTGCCTGCTGTCGCTCCCCCCACCCCCCAACACACACACCTCACCTACACGTCCCAGTCGTCCCAGCTGCATACATGCACACATGCCTGCTCACACTGACGGTAATTTCTAGAGAACGGCAGCAAATGTTGGGCAGTGAATTAACACATCATTAGCACCTGACCCAGCAGATATACAGAGCATCTGAGGCCAGGGAGACTGTTCTTATTTATTTTTTTATTTTATCTTTTGCATTATTTTTATGTTTTTCTTTGACTGTTGGAAGGCTTGCCACATCTCCTCCACCCCCACGACGTGTTTGTCAGCACAGAGACGCCACACACTGAGTCACACTCTTCTTCCACTTTCAAATCATTTCTGAGCATTTCTATAAAGAAACAAACTGCACTGCGTGTTTACTTCCTTTAATAGCACTTGAGCGGTGCAACAAAAGGTGAGTAACAAAACCGTATGGAAAACAACTAATAGAACAAAATGGCAGCTTATACCTGTGTTGACAGTAACACCCTGGAGAGAGGAGACAAAGAGAGTGAGAGGCAGATCCATGCAAGTGCATTTGTGTTTGATTCAGCAGGTTTAGGTACTTTAAAAATCTTATGAAAGTATCAAAACTCTTAATCCACAGAGAAATGCACACAGCCTAGATACTGTGCATTCAGGCAGAGTTTGAAGTCTTCTTTATGGTACTGACGTCAGAGCATCAACACAGCGACTCTCCCGGCATGGCCTGCAACAGCACTCCATACATAATGTCTTTAATTATTATTATAGTCTACATAAAAGAAAGTGAAAATTAAAACTTGTAACGCGACCTCTTGCTTCAATTTTTTTTTTTCTTATTTTTTCTTCTTCTATGTATGGGTGTATATATAAATAAATAAATAAATAAATAAATATATATATATATATATATATATATATACACACACATATATATATATATGTATATATATATATATATATATATATATATATATATATATATATATATATATATATATATATATATACACAAACATATCTATAGATAGATAGATAATTTTTTTTCAGGGTACAAAATATAATTAATTAATATAAATTGCAAATTGTTAGTAGTATTAAATGTAGACAAATAAATAAAACCAAGCAAGAGTACTTTTTTATAGAGCACCTCATGCAGCAATTAATACATAATTACAAACAAAGTCACTGTGACATTAAGAGCATGAAAGACGTAAAATTAGCAACAGTAGGACAATAAAATGAAAGACATTTTAGAATTTTAAGGTTAGGCCTTCATTGGGTTTCTACTCACCTGCACATGAAACTTAATATTTATCCACTGTTTTCTTTGACTTTCTTTTAAATATATACAATTTAAAAAAAAATGTGTTTATAGGATAAAAACTATTTGAATGATATTTAATAAAAAACAGGGGTAACAGGAGAAGTAAAATGATCAGAAGCTGGACTTAAAAGAAGGAAACAATTAATACAATAAATAAAATAAATAAATTTGTACGGCCCTTAGTGTGTTTAACATGACTCCTCCTTGTAAAAGATAATATATAGACATTAAGTCCTCAGCATTAGATAATTTGTCTATCCCCCTTTTTATAGCACCAGTAGCTGCCTAAAAAAGGCTCGTTTCCCTAGCCCCCAAAATAGACCTGCCAGTGTGACGCCCTGCCATTGTTTTTTATTTGCAGTTTAAGTCCATTGGTGTGGGGTGTCAAGCCAGGCCCAGAGCAGAGACTGTGGAATGAATGATGAGTTGTTGACAACATGCTGCCATGCTGTGCTGAACTAGCTAATCACCAACAGAGTTGACCTGTCAACCATTTAGAGTGGATAAACTGAAAGTACAGCTGTATCAGGGCTACCCTGTATAAAAACTGTTTGTTTTTTTGAACATCAGTGATCGTGAACACACTCTAGTCTTTAAAAACTGTGTGTGGTGTGTTTGTGACAGTTGATCTGATTCCATGTTTAGCACAGACTGCTGAAATATACTGTTTATGAACACAGCATTGTTCCCTAATTTCGTACAAACAACCTTGGCGAGGTTGCTTGACTGACAAATGTGGTCTCAGCTAGTCCTCCAACAACACCTGGAGTGGGTGGTTTGAGGACACAATCAACCCAGCAGCCTGCACAAACCCAGCAACTGGGGGAACAAACAGTCTGGGGCCGAAAAAGCATATAATGACCTCTTGAACAAAAGTGCGATGTGCTGAGCACTTGCTGTTCCTCAGACAGACTCGATAAAATACAGGTTTAAAAAAAAAAAGCTCCTGTTAAGTCAAAATGCTGTTCTCTTTGCTCACAAGAAACATGTGAAAAATGATGTGACAGTGATTGTGTGTTACTTAACATCACAAATATGCCTCTTCATGGACTGAATAACTCATATGTGTTAGACAGTTTAAATAAAAAAAAACGTAGTTTCTTCTGTCAAATCTGTAAGAGTAGGAAAATGTTCTCATACAATGAACTTCCATAATGCTTTGAGTTGTTTTGATAATGATGTTAATTCTTGTATTAACCTGCAGAACCTGTGAAATTGATCTCATTTATGATGAAGCATTTACTGGATACAAAGGACTGTCCTTCTTGATAATAAAATGAATTACATTTTTTCTCTCTTTCAGTCTTGATTTAATTACTTTGAAAGTAATAAGCCAAGCATCAATCTGCCTTTGCTCCAAATGGCAGAAAAAGCCAGACCTGTCTGTCTAAATATTGTGCATGTAAACTCAGAAATCCTTTAAATCTAGCTTCATCTCAGCTAATGAGGAAAGAGACGCTCCTCTCTCTTTATTGAATTTTTCCCTCCTGCTGAAAGTGGACCCAAGCAAGTTCGTCTGATCTGCGTCTGTCCAGCTTTTTATACATTCATGTCCTTGTGGTTTGATTTCACAATAAAGGGGAAGTAACTTTAGCGTATGAAAGCAGGGATCACCAATCTGTAGATGTTGGTCTGCTGGGAGATCTTTTAGAGATTTACAGTAGATCTGTAACACTAAATAGTTTGGTCTTTCATCTGACACACAGGATGGACCCGTTACCTTATCCATGTCACCTGTGGATGTGGTGAATCCAGCTGCTTTGAAAGTTTAATTGGGATTAACTGAGTTCCCTCCACCCCTTTAGTTTTCATTGATATAAACAAGATATTAAGACAGATTTAAACATCTTTCATGCTCAAATTATCACACTCCTTGGCTTTTAAGTGTCATGAGTTTTGTTTTGTATTTAGCAGCATCAGTTGCAGTAAGCAAATGTGGCTTTTAATCCACTAATTAAGTTTTTTGTTTTTTGAATAGCTTGATACACTGACGGACTAAAGGTTGTATCAACTGGTTCAAATATGGGTGAAATCAAATATGAATCATTGAAATTAAATAAGCTTTCTCTACAAGCATCATTGGGGATCTTTAGTTGAAAAGGTTGGTGACCACTGTTTAAAACAACTTCGAGCATCAACAATTATCCATCCCTCCATTACCTATATCACTTATACCTTTTGAGGTCGCAAGGGTTCAAGCCTATCCCAGCTGACATTGGGTAAGAGGCAGGGTTTACCCTGTATGGGTCGCAATTCAATCACAGGGCCACACAGAAAGACAGACAACCATTTCGCTCACATTCATACCTATTTAAGAATCACCAGTTAACCTAATGAGAACGTTGTCTGGTTTGTGGTTTGTGGAAGGAAGGTGGAATGCCTGGAGAAAAACCATGCAGACACTTTCTTTGTGCAAACTCCACACAGAAAGTCTTTGGTTAACACCGGGTCTCAAACCAGCAATCTCCTTGCTGTAAGGCACACGCAATTAACAGAAGGTTTTTTCTTGCCACCAAGATGGAAGGATTCATTATTGGCTATTTGATTCATGTTGGGTGTTGGATGTATATATTTGTATATATATGTTTATGTGTATTTTATATATGTATATATGTATCTATGCATATATGTGTATCCATAAAATGAAGAGTTTTATGCTCTATTGAAAAGTGTCTTGAGATAACACTTGTTATGAATTGGCGCTATACAAATAAACATTGATTGATTGATTGATTGATTGATTGATTGATGGAAATGGAGGGCCAAAAAATTTTGGCAAGGCCCCAACTAACATGGAGCTGTGGCATGGGCTTTATAATTTCTAGCTTTTCGAACAGATGCATGTTTACATTAGGTGATTATCACTATCATAACTTTTCATTTAATCACTTTGTTTCTTACCGCCTCTCTTTCCTTTCTACATCTCTCCCAAAAAAAACTAAAGAAAATGAGGAATAAAATAAAAGAAATAAAAATGAAATAAAATATAAAAGAAGAGTGTGGCATTGACCTACTTTCTGTAAAGCATCTTGAGATAACATTTGTTTTGATTTTGTCCTTTACAAATAAATATTAATTGACATGACAATCACAAAAACTGAGAGATCATAATTTGGACTGTAAGACATAGGTACTTGTGTCCAATATACAGCATCTATGGCCCTTTCTCAAAGTCAGCAAAATCCTAACCAGAACTTCACTCCAGTGACGTATATATTTACACACACACGCACAACTCTCTCTATCTCTCTCTCTCTCTATATATATATATATATTTATTTATGTATATTTATATATCATGGAGAATCTCTCCCCCTGCACTCTTAGAAAGTAAACAAACAATGTCTCCAACAATGCTGCTGTGTGGGTTGTGAAGGACGAGAAAATCGTTATTAAGTATCAGCAAGTGCAAATATGATAACTTCTGTACAATAGCTATCAAAAATCAATATTAATATCTATCAGCCAGTGCTGTTGAGTCGTAATATCAGTAAAATTGCTGTAATGTTTTAAATTGAGTTAACCTGCTGTTGATAGAACAGGAAAAGGTCTGATTGTCCATCTATCTATAATAACAAATAGAGATGATGGAGTGTCTAATAGCATTGATCTGCTCTTTACTCCTTTCTCCCTGCTATTAGTCAACGTTTTTTTGTCAGACAGGGTTTTATAGAAGTAATACCCTGGCTTGTTTCTTTTTAATCATTACTGTACACAACAAAACAACAATGAAAATAAAACTAAACAAATTAGGATGCATAATGTGTGAAGTCAAATAAAAACTATGGCTTAAGCTCTAACCTCAACATCTCTGAGGTCAGCGCTTTGGATTCATCCAGTTGCTTAATTGTTTGATGAAAAGTCACCAAAATGCAACAAACTTCACAATGAAAAAAACTGAAGATGCCTTGAAAACTGGCACTGTTCACGGGGGGGAGGGAGATGTCCTGGTACTTTAAACTTTGTCGTCTTGTATGAATATATATTCTATCATACACAAGAGATATGTAGACATACCAAAGGAAATATTAAACTGAAAAGTTTATTACAACCTCTATGGACCTCGAGCATCAAATGTTGTGTCACATCAATCATTACATCCATAAAGTATTTTAATCTACACTCTGTGTTTCCTTGCAAACTATTCACCAAGTGCTCTCATAGTACTGATGGAGAAATGGACTTGTAGTGCTTTGTTTTGACAAGAGGTCTACTCAACGGATCATAAATACACAGGTCTCTGTGAGCCAAACAAAGCTTCTCCTTCAGTGTTGAAAGTGAAAGTAAAACACTTCACTCTCATGAATAGATCAATGCGCCACTATCTCCACTTTCCCAAACAGATTAACAAGCTCTGCTGAGTGAGTAAGGTAAAAAAAAATAAAAATAAAAAATAAAAAATCCCTCTAGCACCGCTTATGTCTCCCTATTTCCTCATTTCTTGTTCGCATCAACGTGAGTGGCAGAGAGAAGTTTCGCACTGCTTTGCTCATTGGGTAGTGAGACACGCAAAATAGTATTTTTCACAAGGGCAAGCATTTTGAAGCTGTTTTCTAAGGGCATATATTTCATCCCTTTTCAACAAGTTCACACTGGTCCCAACTGCCCCCAGAAAATCTTGTGTTGGAAATGTCTTACTTGGAGATGTTACAAGAGCACACACCTCTGCAAAGGCACTTTCAACATCCTCGGACAAGTTATTGTTCAAACTGTGGCAAACTGCTTAACCTCACAACGTTAAGAAATCATTGAAAATAATTTCTGAATCCATGTCCAGATTCAGATCACCACCAACAGTTTAGTGGTATTTGTATGCCTACCTGTGATAGCTTAGGCCATTGGTATTATAACATGTGTTGTTTGTCACTACACATCTGTCCAGGTCATTAATTGCAAATGCAATGGAAGAATTGTTTAAAGCTGTATAAGGTGTTGCAGGTGAGAACGAGTAATCATTTCAGCATGCCAATCAATCATTTTTTTTTTGTAAAGTGCCAATTCATAACAAGTGTTTTTGTAAGACACTTTACAATAGGTGTCAAAAGGTTAAGGGAGCACAGAAATAGCCCTTATGACTGCCTTAGACAGAGAATATAAGTTAGTTTTGAGAATGTTCACCATAATAAAATAGCAAAATATTTTCAAATAAAATATTTGCTCAGTCACACTCAGTGAGTGTCACTCATTTGGTTGAGGTGGCATATCTCTTAATGACATCATTAACCCTCACAACTTCATGAATGGTAATACTTACACCGTGTACATATATCTCTGTACATGTGTGACTCTAAATGTCCTTAGATGTGAGTGCGACTCTCTATGTAGCCCTATAACTGGATGGTGACTGGTTCAAGGTGTGCCCTGCCTCTCATCCAATGTCAACTGGAAAAGGCTCCAGTCCCCACAACCCGAAAGGGAGAAGTGGAGTAGATAATGGATTGATGGATTGATGCCTTTAATAAAAATGAAGCAGTGATGTTATTAGAACTCCATTTTGACCCTTAGAGAAAGTGACAACTTGCTGTCAGTCTTATGGACCAATTAAATATGTTTATTTTCTACTTTCTCTTGTTTTCCTGACACTGGCATCCAATCAGGAGCAGCCAAAGGTCAAGTAGAGAAAAGACACTTCTCATTTCCTAAAATAGTTTAAAAGTGTTACTAATATAATGTGGCCTTTTGAAACATTAGAGACGGACACTGCATTCAAGAGTGGCACTAACACCAAAAAGCATTTGGAGGATGAATTTTAAACATGTGGATGGTTTTGACATGAGTCTCTTTGCATGCTATTATTCTTTCCCATAAAAGCCAATGCTTGAGGGAATGATATTCAGATGAGAAAAGGCTTGTTCATGAGAAATCTTTGTGTGATTAGAATAAAGTTCAGTGAGATTTCAATTGAATTTTGAATTTTTGTTTTAACTCTTTGGTGTCACAACTTTTAAGACATAAATCTGAAATCAGTACTGCATATAAATTATGATAGCCAAAGTTGTCCTGAAAAAAAGATGAGTTTAGCACGGTTTTGCCAGATAGGACTGAGGTTTTACATGCATTGAGTTAAAGTTGCAAGGTTTAAGGGTTTTAGAGTGACTGTTAAAGCCCACATTTACTGAATAGGTCAAATGTGAAAGAGGGAACTTTTCCCATGTTTGAGGGGCTTTGTTGACTTGTCATGGAGAAATCTTTATGACTTTATTTTGCATAAATACTTTTTTTTCTAAGCAGTTGTTTAGTTCCAAAATTAAGACACGGTTTAGCATTGCTCCACAGTGTTAATATGAAGTGCTAAATTTACATATTTGACTGATTAAGACTGTGATTAATGACCAAATTTCAGCGATTACTCACAATGAAAATCATTGTTTTTGTGCCCTATAAGAAAAATGAGATGAAAGCTTAAACCATGTCTTTAAGAATGGAGTCTGCAGCCTGCTGTGACTGTATGACTTTGTCTGCCATCCACTTTATAATAACACTGAAAGGGAGCAGGATGTTTCATACCATGATCACGTCTGCCTTATGAGGTCGGTGCAAATGCTAATACCAAGGTTATTGGATGTGTGAATCTTGTGTTAGAAATACTATCATTCTGTGCATGCTCATGTTGTACAAAAGAGAGGGTGAATATAATCTGTCATTTTGCATCTCCAAACATTATTTTGCAGCACCAATGGAGGTCAAATACACCACAGGGCACCTCTGTAAATATGGAGCAGTCATTGTTACTGTTTGTCCCAAAGTGAACATCTCCATTTGTGGGATATGACATCTTAATTGCTGCCTCTCACTTAAAAATGTCATGTTGACTGCTTTAATGAAAATTTAATTACAGTAAAGATTTAGCAGAGAGATGTTTGGCAACTTTATAAATAACTTGACTCTTTCAGAACGCTATCTTAAAGCTGTAGCTGTAGTAACAGAGTCATTGGCATGCATGAGCATTACACGGCTGGCCGCGATCCATATTGTGCTCACAAACCAGCCGTAGCCAAAAGATGACACGTTGCACAGATACTGCGCTTGTCTCAGTTCAATTTGCATCTTGTCTTATGTGGAGACCTCCTACTGGAGCGCAGGCAGGGGGGCTGCTTCCCACCAATGTTTAGTGAGCATCTGGCACTCCCTGATGTCACTGTACTATTTAGCTGTCTTTCAAGGACTTAAACTTACACCCGTAATGCTTTTAATACCACCTTAATTAAAGTCAACAGTGCTTATTGATGCTCCACTACACTGAGCTGTCTGATAGTATTTCCCAAAGGTGTGATTTACTCTGTGATACTGCCAATCCTTTAATGCACAAATCTTGTTGTTTTCTTTTTATCTATCTATCTATCTATCTATCTATCTATCTATCTATCTATCTATCTATCTAAAAAGAAAGTAATAACAAGGACTCCCAAAGCAGTCATTCAATGCTGTTATGTTTCGTTGACTATAAAACATGCAAGGTCAAATGTATTTAAATTATGAGACTGTGCTTATAAAGACAAAATCATGTGGTTTTCTTTCACACACAGAGTTAAATCTTAAAAGTTGAGGCACAAACGATTTTGTGAATGCAGAGCGGATGTCCAAGACAATGAATGTCCTAGGTGCCCGAGCACATTAAAACTTCTGAAAACATTCAACAATTTGAACAAATTGTTCTAACTGATCAATTACTCAGTTTAAGAATGACAGCAGAAATGGTCTCATTAATAAAGACACAATTTTGCATGAAAATTTAATTATGACAAAAGAGTGTGCCAAAGTTGACACAAAACTTCTGGCTACTGATCCAAAGGAAAAATGCAATCACATTTATGGGAATAATTTAGAACAAACAGAAGGAACTCGCATTTTTTGGGAGTGATTACACACAATTAAACTTGGACCTTCACTATTACAAACAGGTTCTCAAAAAACTGAGGGAGAATCTGAAGAAAGGGACCACAATTTTGGAAAAAGTTTCTTTCTTCATCAGGACAGTGCGTCAGCTCTCTTTGTTTTTCAGTTCAAAAAGCAAATTACAGTGCTTGATCACCCTCCTTATTCACCTGATTAATGCACCATGTGACTTTTTCCTTTTTTCAATGATCACATTTTTTGCTCAAAGGAACATGTTTTCAGTCTATGTTAAAAGCAGTCTGAAAGCTCTGGCTTAATAACATGCTCACAAAAATGAAAACAAGCACAAACTGTCATGGAAGTAAAACATTTTCAGCCCTTATTCAATTTTGCTTTTATTTACAGATATCAAACTTGCAGTTAAATGGAACCACAGCATAGTACATGGGGTAGACACTTTGCTGTTTGGTGTATGTTTCTGCTTGGCTCTGCTGTTGGTGTCAGAAGAGTTTCTCAGCTGTGCTACTATACTGTATATGCCAGTCTCAGTGGCTGAATGGTTGAGCTGTGGCCCAATTATGAACCACCTAGTCACCGGGTAAACCATATGACCATTTTAGTTCAATATGATAATTGTAATTTTTAATAAAGATGGCCCATGCCTGAATATTTCTACAGCCCTAGATCAGGCCTTCTTCAAAAGATATTCACCTTGTAAAGAAAATTCACACCCTTCAGCTTTTTCTCCATGAGAGAGAAGCTAAAAGAAGTTCTTAAAACAAATAAAAGACCACTTTTTATTCTCACAGGTTTTGGCTGGTGGCCTTCATCACAGCGATCCTGATTTGATCAAAGTTGTTCTTTGTACTTTTAAGTGTTGCTGGAGTCTCCAGCCCCCGCGGTAAAATGTTCATCCTCTCTCTGAGCCGTAAAGCACTTTGATAAGTATCCCTGCTCCAAAATGGCAGATATAAATGTACGAGTAAATGTGAATGTGTAATTACCAGGTGATATGTTCTTATGATGAGCTGTTTGATGGCTTACGGCCGCTCTCAGCACATTATTAATCATATCTAACGACTTCAGATACTGCACTAAACAGTTTGCCCTACAGGATTTCCCCACCGCTGCAGCCAGCTCAATATGCTGCCCAAGGCATGAGTGTGTTACACATGACAAGATGTGTGTGTGCATGTGTATCAGAAAAAGAGCTGGAGAAAGGAGAGAGAGGTAGCTGCCTGATCTCAAGCGGCAAATTAGGGCCTCTCGGAGATCGATAACAGGGGAGCCATGCACAGATTTCATTAGTTGGCAAACGTGTGTGGCTAAAAGGATGCAAACGGCTATTGATGTTTGAGATTGATTGATCTCTTCTTTTCTCAAAAATGTACACACTGACTTGCAATGCAGGGTTTGTTTTGGGTTTGTGAGCTTTCTGAGCGCACATTTGGTCTTAAATACCAGTTTGTTCGTGACCTTTCTGCTCAGAAAACAAACTCACTCCTTGTTCTGCTGATTGCCATGTGCTGAGAGTTCCATCAAAGATCTTCTAAATAGACTTTCTTGGTCAAATGCGAGTAACACCTTGCCTCACCCCCTCTCTCCCCTCTCCCGCCCCTGTTCACCCCTACCAGCCGCAGAATATTTCTTCCACAAGATTTAAAAATCAATAAACAGAAGTGACATTCAGGCCTTTTGCATCTCAAGCAAGTTCAGCCTGTCACAGAGGTGGCATTACAAAATGCACCCTCTAAAGTAGACATAGCAGAGAAAGCTACCTGGCTCAAACTCCATTTGCTTTTACATTTTATCCTAATTAGGTCCCACAGGGGAAGGGTCTGTCACAGAGGGGATGGTGTGGTTAGGCAATCACAGGAAAGCTAATGCAGGGATACGTGAAATGATGGACTACTTCAATGATGCCATCTGAACTCCTTAGATAAATTACAGCCACTCATGTGGAGTTTAGAGCAAGTTAAAACAATGCTGTCAAAGACTAGCTGAGTAAACAGAGGGTTGACGTGCCAATCTCAGCCATGAGCTCTTTAATACTGGTCATCGATCTACAATAGATTTCTGAATGCCTTGTTTGCAGTGTGTTTAAAGGTTAATCTTTATTTACAGATAATATGTGGAAATGCAGGAGGGTTAGTATAGGAAGTGTTTTTGTCTCCTAAATTTGTAGCATGAGCTGTACCGACCAATTTCAGCTCAGTAGATTTTGGTGTATGCAGGGGTAAACGGTGGCATACGAGGCCCCATCAGGGATGTTTGTGATGTTATGCCAAGGTCACACAACACAGTTGTGTGGCTGTTGTAATTGTCGCCATTTCAGATTAGGCATATTCATATGCCCATAATGTTGTGCAAGAGGACGTGTGTGTCGGCATGAATTTGGAAATGCATTAAGTGAGTTACAATAATATACAACAATTTATAGTGATACTATAAACTGGGCAAAACATTATGATTCTTTTCACTGGGAAGTCCATTTAAGGGATATGCCAACTTCTTTTTCTTTTGTTTTCGTGTCTTGCCTCACTCCCATGAAAAGCAGATAGACACCATATGCCCAGGATGAGGGACCTCCACCTTTTTCTTTGTGAATTTTGAGCACTGGGTTACGAGTAGGCTGCGCCATTGTACTGAGGAACATGTTGGCATTTGCTGTGTTTCACCTGTGGTGAGTACTTTGATAGCCGCCCCACATTTTCCTTGTGTGTTGCTTCTCTATTAGTGGCCATAGCTTCATTTATTTGAGTTTATTAGTCTTGTTTTCGTCTTGTTTTGTTATTTTGAGGTTAAGTATTTAATATTAAAAATCAATTTACTTTTATTCTAGCTCTTTTTTAGAATAGATTTTGTAATAAAGAATAATTTTAACTCCCTTTAGTGATTTTGTGTAATTATTTATCTTTTTTTCCCAAAAGCTCCAGGTTATTTTTCTCCCTGAATAATTCAGATAATTGCCACACATTATTTTAAGTCTCCCTTTTTTGGTTTGCCGCCAGTTGCACAGGATGAATGTCATCACCCCTCACTCACCCTCAGTGAATGACCTTGAAAAAAATACAAGGGGAGTGCAAAGAAATGACCCAGGTGCAGACTGAGTGTTTAACTCTGCTGTTTGCATCCATGTTCACCTGATGCTAATTGTGAGCAGCTACTCACTGTAAGGCGTCTCTGCCGTTTCTCTCCAACATTTCTGTTCATTAACTTCGTCATTAAGGTCACTTCATGGCACATCATGATGGCACAGATGTTTTGAGAGCTTGGCAAACGTTACCCCTGTCTCATAATTCCATTTCAAGGAGACAACTTTGATTTGTTTATATCCATGATCTTTGCACATGATTGGTCAACATCTGACATGACCAAACAAACTAGAAAGCACTCGGAGAGCACAAACCTCCGCCAAAACATATTGCTGTTCCATCTATAGGCAATAGTTCCATGATAAACCATAACATGATTCTTTGACCCTGGAAACACACACCTAGCACTCAGAATCATGTTGATATTGTTATTAGTTATAGAGTAATTAGCACAAACGATTGTTTGCTAATAGCAGTTAACTGGATCACCACCAAAATCTAATCATTTTTAAGTTGGGCCATTACCAACTTCTTCTAAATATTTCAGCGAAATCTTTCTGGATTTTTTTTTTACATAATCTTGCTAACAAACAAACAAACAGGCAAACAACCATTAGCTGACAAAAACATAACCTCCTCAATGATAGAGGGCAGGACAAAAATATAAAATGCTAGACTTCCTGTCCGGAAGTTGAGGCATCCCAGATGGGACTGGTATTCAGCAATAGGCAAACTACTTGTTAATAGTAGTGACCAAAGTAACTAGTTTCTCATTAAGAAAACAAGCTTCACTTTACTAAAGCTACAGCCTGTGTATATATTTATGTATATTTCTTTAAAATTACATTTAACAATGCAGTATCTCCAAGGGTATAGTGCCTATTTAGGCATTAAAAAAGTTTAATAAATTCACCCTTTTTTTGGTTGTTTATTTACCAATTTTTATGCATTTCAGAAACATTTATTTGTGTTCTTTTATTAATATTGTGCATGCAAAGTTAAAAAAGAGAAAGAAATCATTATTGAGCAGTGGATGAACACCTCTAAGGCCTGTTTTACACAACAGAGATCCTCTGAAAACATGGCAGTTTTTCATTTTTGTTTACAAGAGTTTCACATTCAGACAACATTTTGGTAACAGTCGCAGTGCACATGGAATTACTAAAATGACAATGAACGAGGACAGAGATGCAAATCCATGTTTGTCCAGGGGATATTGTTAAATTTAAGAGCCTGAGCAGCACAAGCAGGGCTTGTGGATCTGCCATTGTGATTGTAGTCTGTCGTACTTCACGTGTGAGGATGAGGGCTGTTTTATGCAGGATACGTCCTTGAGGTTAAAAGCCTTTACATGTCCCTCCCAAAGTGCTGAAAATGGTTTTTAATACTGTGGGGCCTAGTCTTCTGGCTCTTATTAACAGCTGCTTTGGATTAGGAACCATCCCAGCTGCCTTTAAACATGCTGTGGTCAGGCCCCTTCTTAAAAAGCCTAATCTTGACCCCTCAGTGTTGTCAAATTTTAGACCTGTGTCTCATTTGCCCTTTCTGTCTAAGGTTTTAGAAAAAGTTGTTTTTATTCAATTACAGTCATTTCTGGAAAACAACTCAGTACTTGAGAAGTTCCAGTCTGGTTTTAGATCTCGTCACAGCACTGAATCTGCACTGTTAAAGGTACACAATGACATTGCTCAGTCAGTGGACGACAAATCCCCTGTTGTACTAGTGCTGCTTGACCTCACAGCTGCCTTTGACACGGTGGACCATTCAGTCCTCCTGTCACGCCTGAGCGATTATGTTGGCGTTCATGGCACAGCTCTGAAGTGGTTTTCATCCTACTTATCCAGTAGAACCTTCTCTGTTATGGTCGGTGACTTGTCCTCTACAAGTGCTCCTCTCTCCTGTGGGGTCCCACAGGGTTCTATTCTTGGCCCTATTCTCTTTTCCTTATACATGTTGCCTCTTGGGTCAATTATAGCGAGGCACAACCTTTCTTTTCACTGTTATGCAGATGATCTGCAAATCTATCTGCCAGTGAAACCCAACAGTCACACCATGCAAAGTTCTTTGTTTTCTTGTATTGTAGATATCAAGCAGTGGTTGGCCCAAAATTTCCTTCATCTTAATGATGGCAGAACAGAATGTATTATGTTTGGGGACACAGCGACGGCTGGCTTTGGAACCTCTTTTGCAACGCTAAGTCAGACTGTCAAAAACCTGGGAGTGGTTCTTGACACACATCTGAGGTTCGACAAACAAATGGACAATGTCATCAGGACTAGTTTTTTTCAGCTACGTCTCCTTGCCAAAGTTAAAACGTTTTTAAGCCGTTACGACCTTGAGAAAGCCATTCATGCACTTATGAGTTCAAGATTGGACTACTGCAACGCTCTTTATGTTGGTGTCTCCCAGGCTTCTCTTGGTCGCCTCCAACTTGTGCAGAACGCTGCTGCCCGTCTTTTAACCAGCACCAACAGACGACAGCACATCACTCCTGTTCTTAATTCCCTTCACTGGCTTCCCGTCCAATACAGGATTGATTTTAAACTTTTAATGTTTGTTTTTAAAGCTCTTAATGGCCTCGCCCCTTTGTATTTAACTGAGCTTTTAACTGTGCGGGAGCTTGGTCGAACTCTGAGGTCATCTAACCAACTTTTGCTGGAAGTGCCCAGGTCAAAGTACAAACACTGGAGTGACCAAGCCTTTTCCATTGCTGCCCCCAGGCTATGGAACAAGCTCTCCGTTGAAATATGTCTCATTTCTGACCTGGGCCTCTTTAAATCTAGACTGAAAACGTATTTATTTAGGTTGGCCTTTAATATCCAGTAGTGTGGTGACACTTTTACTTTATTTTACTTTATTTTATTGTATTTTATTGCTTTTATTGCTTTTATTGTTTTTATTGTTTTCATTGCTTTTTATTGTTTTTATTTATTCCTTTTTATTTACTATCTATTGTAAAGCACTTTGGTTCACCGAAAGGGTTGTTGTAAAGGGCTGTATGAATAAAGAACATTTACATTTACATGACCAGTGTAACGTCACACATTTAGAAACGTCCCTTTGAGGAGCGGCTGTGCAGCATATTTTTGACTGGCCCTGTGCAAAACAGAAAAACCTGTTTTTAAAGGTCCAGTGTTCCAAAAAATGCAATTTCATATGCTTTTAATGTTAATAGAAGGGGCTTGAGGAACTGAAGGACAAAACATCTTTTACTTAACTCTCAGTTCATGGAGGACATTTGTTATGTCTCTTTAAAGAAAAATACCCCTTAAATGTTTGTTTTTGTACTTCCCCTGGTTTATTAAGTAAGTGCTATACAGTTTTCTGCTTGTGACTATTTGTGTCTACTTTGTGTGTTATCATCTTTTGAGTGAAGACATGGAATTGATGAACAAGTGTAACATCTGTAATAGCATAGATTAGGGAAATGTAACCTCTGACAGCTGGCTGCTCCATGTTTATCTTTATGGTATGAATTTCTTCAGACAAACAAAGTTATAGGAAATTAAGTAACATTTTTTTCGATATTTTATGCGATTGTACACTGATAAAATTTTAAATGGTTAAGGCTTTATTTATTTTCTAATTATCCACTCATGTTTGTGAACCTCACGTCACATTCTTTCCTCTTGTTCTGTTGAGATGTACTCGTGAAGAACATTTTATTTCCATATTCAGATGCACAATCACACTGCTCTGTTAGCTTGGACCAGAAGGCCGTGTCTCTGCCATCTTAATTTTTCATCACTCTTTGATTTCCTGCAGCCATCTGATAAACGTGACATTGTGATGGCCTTAAATGATTAATTGAGCTTGAATATGTGCTTTAAAATTTCCATTCATTATGCTGCGTCACATTTTATCTGCTGCACATTTAATCATTTTCCATATGCATATTAATGATTACAGTGGTACCTGTGTAATGGGAATGAGCCACTTGATGTAAGTGTCTGCTTCTGTGCTGTCACACTGCCCACAGCGCTGTGAGACACACAGTCCACTGTGGAGACTTTCTGCCTTTACTGTAGGAGATTAAAAATTACAGTGAGGTGACTAACAGCTGTCACTCTGTTAGCAGATGTTTGATGTTATAGTGTATGTATGACCAGGGGTGCATCTGGACTTTTGTCGGGATGGGCCAACACTGGGATAATGGCCTCTGTAGCAGGTACAATCTTTATTAAGACTAAGACTAAAGGAAATATTGTAGGTCTTCTCAGTGACCTCAGATATTTGGTTACTGAATGTAAACTATGGAAACCAATCTGCTCTGGCCACTTTTTGAAAACTCTGTCTCAAATTAACTTCAGATCAACCTAGAAAAAGCTGAGACAAGGCTTCAGCTTCAGGGTAGACAACAAAGCATTAAGCTTATGACCAGGCTGTTAACATTTGTTTCTGCTGTAAAAAAAATTTGGGATAAAGAGATAGTTCAGTATTTTTGAAGTTGGGTTGTACCAGGTACTTCACAACAGACAGTCAAGTGGCCGAAAGAGCTCCCTGCAGCACTGTACCTTCAAGGAGAACAAGCTGAGACTATATGTAAGGTACACTGCTGTAGGAGGACAGAGTTATTTCGCATGATTTTGTGAGTTTGAGATAAAAATGAGCCCCAAAACTATTTTCGGGTGAATGTTTGATTGGGCGAAAATGTTCTGAGTGCTTTATTTTTCCTCCAGAAAGTCTCTGTGTTTGGCATTATTTTACAATGCAGCAAACAGCTATGTGTTCTTTGGCCTGTGTGCATTGATTCCACTTATCTGCTATTTCACACTATGTACTCAGGAAGACACAAAAGCAGACGAAACTAACACTGATCCAAATATGAGTGATTTTAACTCAAGTGACAATCATGGTCGTTTGACTGGGATGCTTAAAGTGTACAGGCAGAAGTACACATAACCATTTGCTGCATCATCAGGTAATTGAGCTGCATGTTACAGGGAGAGTTTTGGCAACAGAACAGACAACAGCCTGAGAATAAGACCTGTTTCACACTGGATGCAATTTACTTGTGGGACAGCAGCAGTGCATGCATGTTTTCATTTCGGCGAGCATGTTATCAAGTCAGAGCTCTCACTTTGCCTCAGGCATGTCTCGTGTACTGCAAAGCTCAAAAACAAGGCTCGCTGATTTTTTTTCCTGCAAGCCACGTGCGTTTCTTGGCAAAAAGAGACAGAAAAGGATGAACATAGACCCATATTTAGCTTGGTCCAGCTGGTATGCATGTCCACAGATGTAAAATATGTCAGAAAAGATCGAAACCGTCCAGTTTCTCTTCCTGTCTGTGCCTTTCAAAGTTTAAGTTCAGTTTGCCTCCTCTGTGGAGAAACTCCTCTTCGTTCGTCAGAATGCTTTCATTCTGCAGGTTTCCAAGGTCAGTTATGCATTGAATCAGTTTCCTTATGGGGAGATTTACTGGGATTCTTTCTAAACTTTCAGTGGAAGTTTTTAATTGGGGTGGCTCCCAGGATGTTTAAAAAAATCCTCGATAAGAGAAATATGGGCTTGATATGAAGAAATTCAGACCCCGCACAGAAGAAGGCTGTTTACTTAGGCCAAGTGGACAATAGGAGCACTATAGGCTTGACAGTTCCACATGGGCCTCTCTGTCTGTTTGTAGGTTGATCCAAAGTTAAGTTAAGAGGGTGCTTAAAGTATTGCTTCATCTACAGATCGGCCTCAATTGCAATCCAAAGCCTCCTTTGACAACTAAGCTGCCATCACTCTGGCTTAATCCAATACCTTCTACAACCAATGGTCCAATCCTATGCACTGCTTTTGTAGCTCATGAGAAGACGGTTCAAAATTCACTTCAATTACATCTTAACTTCATAATTGGCTTTCAATAACACGATGGGTTTCTTATTAGGGAAGTTGCCATATAATGTGCTACTATTTGTATGTAACAGTATTAAAGTTTTACATCATGCGTCTCCTTTCTGTCTCTATTGTTTACTTTAAGCTTCCCAAAGTCAACTTCCAAGGCAGAAAGTTTCTTTGGTAGTTATTCTAAAGTTTACCAGAACACGAGGCAATAACCAGGAGACCATTTGAGTTTGTGTGTACGGTGCATGTGGAGGAGTCTTTATTTTATTTTTCCTTTTGTAAGCTTAAGATTACAGTTTGAGCTGAGCATTGAGTGACGGTCTGTGTTAGTTCTGGAGCCACCTGCTCAATTTCAAACAGCCTTACTTAAGCAAATGTCCTGCCTCAGAATCCTCATTCAGCTGGAAATTACTTCAGTTTAAAGAGGAATGATAAAAGTATTACCTGTTATGAAATGGGGCATTATGCACAAACACAAACAATTAATTGTCCCTTACAGAAATAGAGAGGAATATGAGCCCTTTTTAAGAGAAGGCTGTTAAAAGGCTTAATGGTACTGTGTTGTAAAAGATCAAGGTGAGATGAAGGATGGTCAGCACTGTCACTACAAATAAGGGAAATTAATGATCTAGCTCCATATTTATCAAACACCTGGGAGAAGAAAATCTTCCAAAAGGCTACAGAAATATTCAGCCTTACTGGAAGTCAGAGCTTTTTCTCCACCATCTGTCTTAAGCAAAATGACTCCAATCTGATTTAATAGTTTGAAGGTTTCCAGGGGCGTCCCAAGTGACATTCAGACAGGCAAGCACACACTCTCAGTGGGAGGAGAGAGAATTATTGATGACGATGAGCTCATTTGAGGACATTGTAATGTCTTCATGGACCTTGTGCAGGAAATAAGATTGTGTGCTCTCTCACAGCAGTGTCCTCAAATCCTCACAGTAGGGATGGGAAATTTGGATCAGAATCACATATATATATATATATATATATATATATATATATATATATATATATATATATATATATATATATATATATATATATATAGTTCTTTAAGCCGTAAAGAGATGCACGACATTATGAGGGTGCATGCATTTGCCCCACACTGGGAGTTAATCAGAGAACAGAGCAGAGTCAGGTGTGTGCAGGTGACTGGCCTCGATCAAGACCAGATGTGGTGAACTGAAATACTTCTGGGTTGCAGTGCTCTGTCCTGACTTATTCTCCCATTAGTGGAGGTAATGTGTGCATCTTTGAGTCTCTTGTTGTGGTGTTGAATCTGAAAAATTAAGCTTTAAGCACTTTTAAACACGTTAGGATAAACATGTATCTTGAAGAAAGTCTTTAAGGAGTTGGTCATTCAGAACCAGACTTTTTCATTCTCCTCATACTTTGACCCAGTGGACTTTAAAACATTAAAGGGTTGTGGCTTATGAACCTTCAAAGGTCTTTAGTCTGAAGTCAGCTGCATGGCAGCAGTGGTTTAGTTTAACATTAAGAGCCACAGTCAAAGTAAAGCTTTTAATTATCAGCTAGTAGGTATCTATTTGTGTTTCAATCCCCCATCTTCGTTAATTGTTGATGACTCTAGTGGTTATTTACGGTGGCTGACAAGTGCAAATGGCCCACAACGGATGGATACAATTAAAAAGAGGAAAACACCAGTAAGTGCAGAAACCCACTGCAAGTTAGAAAAAAAAAACAAAGCCCAAAACAATCCAAATCTGGAAAACACCTGCAGTATTTTTACACATTCTGTTCATTCATGTTGGAAGAAGAGGCATCTAGGAGCTGATGTTAAGACAATCAATGATTTTTGAAAAAAGTCAAAATTTGAAAAAAAGAGAATCTTGTAGCCAACATTTGGCAAGACTCTTATATTTCACCCCTTTGATTGTAAAAGGAAAAAGGAGCATGATAAAGTTGAGCAGCCTGTATGTCCCCATCTCGCTCGTTTGCACGGGGTATTTACAGTAAAAGTCCAAATTCATCAGCACTTTAACGTTAAGAGCGGCTGATTTTACCACAGAAAACAGAGGAGCGAGTGGCTTGATCACAGTGTCTCTTGTCTGTCTCTCCCTTGCGCTCTCCCTGCTCCAGACCCCTCTGCAGGCCTGGAGCACTTCTGCTGTTGTACTTGATTATGCTGTGTTTCTGTTCTTGCAGATATTTCTGGGTAGGATTGTTCTGGGCTTTGTTTTGTTTCTACACTCTACCTGCAACACTATTCCACCCTGTCTATGACTATCTCTTTTTTCTTTTTCTGTTTTCCTACTTTCTCTGTGAATACACAAAGCCCACTTTGTTTTACATGGTAAATCAGGAGAAAATGAACATCTTCAAGGTGGCAGCGAGTTAGTGCACATGCATCACAGCAGGAAAGTTGTTGGTTCTTCTCCTCTTGTTGGTCAGAATCTTTCTGCGCGGAGTTTGCATGTTCTCCTTGTGCCTGTGTGTTTTTACTTTGGGCACTCTGGCCTCCTCCCACAGATCCTCCTCATTACATCCATTGGTTTCTCTAAATTGCCCTCTGGTGTGTGTGAATAGTTTTCTGTCTCTCTACATGGCCCTACAGTTATCTGGAGGCCAGTCCAAGGTGAACCCTGCCTCAAGCACAATGTCATCTGGGATAAGTTCCAGCCTCCTGCAACCCTGAAAGTGATAAGTGGGGGGCAGAAAGTGGACATGGGGCACCTAAGAGCGAGAAAAAGTATCAATTATAATACAAATTTAATATATTTTCCTAGGCCTTACCTCACATCCACATTTTTCAGCTTTTGCAACAGTGCTGATTTTGATCTTTTACCACCAGAGATTCATGGTGTCGATTTATCTTTTTAAAATTATACAATAGTAAGGATTTTTAGGATGATGTGATGATGTTATTTTAATGTAATCCGCTGTAGGGCTGACACTGTAGAAATGAATTATTTCCCACATTTGCAGAGCACATGCTGTTAATTAACAGGAGGTTACATTTACAATACATACTTGTACAGCATAGCCTGGGTAAAGTGATGGGATTCTGCAGACTCCTGCAGCTGAATTCAATTATGCTTAAATACAATTATTGTTAAACTAATTAAATGGCCGGCCAGTATTTACTTCCAGCTTGTAGTGGATGGATTATTGTTGGACAAATACCATTGTCAGTTTTAAGCTTTTTATTGGTTTAAGTGTCATCTTTAAGCACACTGCAATAACATAATTAGTTTTTCCTCCACATAAGGACATGGTGGAAATTTTTTCCTCTTCAGTTTTTTCTTATCATTTTAAAAGGTCAGACTTCAGCTGCATGTATACTTCTTATTAAAGTGATAACTTTTTGCATGAAAATGTAAATGTGATATGAATAAAGAAGTGATATCACCCAGTGTCACATGATCAGCCCTTCATTGTTACAAAAATGTGAAGACACTGTCAGCCACTGAATGATCAGATTAGTGTCATGAGAGTGTTGTTGAACATGGGAATCAAAGAGCCCATATTTGGCCTTATTTTGGATTCATATATTTAATTTTCATGATTGCTAGATTATGTTCACTTTTGTTGAAAAAACCTTTTAGTGTTCAGATTCTGAGCGCCCTGATCCACCTCTGTTCTCCCTCTGTCTGAGGCACTCTGTTTGCGCTCCTGTCATTCTAAAGCCAGGCAGACTTTGTACGATTTCAACATGATTTTGAGCAAAGTTTGAGCCACATGACTGCCTCTGGAGTCATGCTGATCTCAGCCCAACTGTGCATTCTTCATTGTACAGTGTGCACAAAGGCACAACAGCTGGCCACTGCCAGAAATGAGCCTGACCAACAGCCACAGACTACACATCCATGCATTCATACATCTAGTATCTATAATGCTTAACCCTTTTGGGGTTGCAAGGGCTGGAGCTTATCCCAGCTGACATTGGGCAAGAGGCAGGGTACGCCCTGAACCCAGGGCTCCAGACCAGTTGGATGGATTTCTGACATATTTGATATTCAGTCTCACAACAGCAGCAATTATGTGCTTATCCTGTAACTTTATGTGTTTTTTGAGATGTCAGACAGCAAGAATGTCTCTGTGATATGTATCAACTTCCCATTGTGTCAGAAAAATACAGGAAACAAACAAGAAGGAAATTATACGCCGACCTTCAAATGACATGAAGACACAGGAGTATTTTTTATTATTGAGCTGCTTGCTGGCTGGTGATGTGTTTGTGTGCTCCAGAGCCACAGCTTTTTATTTTTTGACTGTGTGAGTGTTTGAGCCATGCAAAACTGATCACTGACATGACAGATGAAACTTGGTTGACTTTCATCAATGTTTTGTCCTGATTTTACTCGTACAATGTGAGCACTCAGGTTGTGTATGACCATCAGATTGTACAGTATGAGCACATAAATCGTGCACGATTCAGTGGAGATGGATTGTGGAGATTTGTTGGTTCAGTACTGCTCAGCTTCAACAACCATGCATCAATTCGCTCTGTCTACTGACTGTGCTCTGCACTGGGCAAGCAATGGGCTGAAACTGCTGATGGGTATGATGTTAGTCTAGTAGGAAGAGAACTAAGGGTAACAAGGCTTGGTGCTGTAAAGAGGGAGAGAAGGCAAGGCCCTAATGCCATGACCTTTTTGTCTTGTGCCTAGAAGTACTCTATCAAGCAAAGGAGATATGTGAAACACACTAAAAGACATATAAAACTCAAACAACAATATGGCCTCTTTAAGCACCTCTTGTCATTGGCTCAGTATTGTGATATGACTTCTTAAACTCCTGTACTGTTATAATATTTTTTCTTGTTGCTTGCAGCCATCTCTGGAACAAGAATCATCTCCTTGTAAAGACAAGAAGGTGTAGACATAGAGTAACATTACATTTTGGTCCATCCCTTCAGTTGGTTCTTAAAACTAAACTAAGCCACTGTTTCTTTGAATTTTGTCCTGAATAAACATCATTTATATAATCTTAGTTTATTCACATTATGTGATCCCCTTTTCATCATTATTCTCATCCCACACTTTTACTCTACTGGATGAAATTATTTATTGTTAAGGGGATAGTTGTGGGTGTTGATGAGTGAATATATAATAGTGCTCTAAAAAGCTTTTGAAGACGTAGTAACAGCGTTTTGTATTTTTCTGTGTCAATGAGACATTAATGATTGCAGTGTCTCTTGCATTGAACTCTTTTGCTGCATTTATGTATTATTCACTGTGATAAGCTGGCCTTTTCTCTTCATTTACAACATTTTCAAACCATAATACAAGCCCATCTGAGATTTCAGATAAGCTTAAAGCACTCATAAAAAATGGACAGTATTAGCCCAGGGGAATGGAAAAGAAGCACATAAATCTGTTTTCTTTATAGTCCTGGAACATTTCTCACAGCGCCCTTTTCCTGCAGTAAAGAAGATCTCAGAAAGCAGTCATTTTTTAGCATCTCAGTGTGTCTGACTGTGTGTTCAGTGTCTTGCCACTGAGATTTTTTCCCCCTTATTCTTAGAGAAGAGGAAAATAATTGATGGTGACATGAAAAACGGGAGCTGGGAATAGAGAGCGGCAGGGTCGGGGGATAGAGGAGCTGAATACCAAAGTGTTTAGCCTGAGTTGGCGCAACCTCCACCCCTCACTCAGGGAGGAGAGGAATTTTCTCAGCGGGACATCAATCCCATTTTTTCCTGCCTCCTGCTGGGTACGGGTCAATTATATCTTTATTACAGTAAAATGTAGATCGTTTTTCCTGCACGATGTAGGCGCGAAAGACTGATGATTGAAGGGAGGCTGCAGATTCATGTATTTCTGGGATCTGTAGGCATGTTGCGAATGTGGGAGTTCACGGTCATAAACAAAGGCAGGAGATCGCTAATCTAATCGTGACCTGCTCTGAAACCAAGCCATAACCTTAAAGCACATTAGTGGGGATTCAGCTTGACACTTTGAAGCATCAGCACCTTTGCTTGGGTCGGGGAAAGGTGTTGTTTTTGGCACCCCTTGACATAGGATTGATGCCAGAGACTGAGAAGCTAAAGGTTTCCGGGTGGTACTTTTTATTCATTCCATGGAATACTTAAAGACCAAGGGTTGGGGAAACAATATGGAAATGACTGTTTGTAAAAAGCTTCGACCAGGCTCTTAAAAAATCTGCTGAAATGTGACCCCTAAATTTGCCAACTCTTAGAAATCTGGGGCATTCAGCAGTTTTTGAAGCTGTTATTCATTCCTCAAGCTGTCAACATGTCCAGCATTCATACAGACCTGGAAGTCCTGGAAAAGTCAGAAAAATTGTTACAGCTTTGGGGGGAAAAACAAGCATGGGAAAGGTCATAACTGTGTGCTCATGCATCTCTACAGCTGAATGTGTTTAATGTCACACTCTGTTTGTGGATTTAATTAGTCTTGAAGGAATAAACAACCCATAGATGTCTTTAATCGGCAATACGTGTATCAAAGCCTCAAACATTTTAAGATGAGTTTTTAGGGAAAATGGGGAAAACTTCCCAATCATGCAGTGTCAACAAATCCTTTAAAACATTCCTGGATCTGCTTCTGGAATTGTATCACCAACAAATTCTAGTCACTTCTTCCTTGTGCCAAGAACAAAATTCCATGAAATGTTATTAAGATCTGCTGAAGATTTTGAGGTTATCTTGCCCACAGACAGACAAACAGACAAAAGCCAGCAAAAACATAACCTCCTTGGCAAAGGTTATGTAACAGACGCCTTTATTCCCAGCAGTATTCTGTTTCTTGTCAGACAAAGGAAGGATATGTAACCATTTCAACCACAATACATTTAAATACTTTACCTCTTTAAATAAAATGCTCCTTAAAATGCTCTGGTTTACATCCTGGGATTTATTGCATAATAGTTATAGCCTACAGCCTCCACCTACATGTGTGTTTTCTGCTCATCACAGGCACACAGTCTGCTCCACAGCCTTTAACCCCTCCTTCCTCTTCCATCAGACATTGTTTAGGCAGCCATTAGGGCAAAGGTCATTAAAATAGCCCCCCGCCCCCGATCCAAGTGTTTTCAAAGAAGAGAGAAAAAGAGCTGCATCTGATCCTCTACAGAGAGAAAACTTACTTTTTTTAATTGAACTTTTAATCAAGTCTTTGCTTAAGAGACCCAAGTCATGATGTTAACAGTTTAACACACCAGGACATGAGATCTTGAAACACATATATATATTTTTTTTAATAAGTGCTGATAGTGTGAATGTTTTTGTTTTTTTTTTCAACCGTTTTCATTTAATGGGGGAAAAAGCATATCCTCAATAGGTTTAAAGAAAAGTTGTAAGACTGTGCCATAAGGCAAATCCCACTTATTTGCCAGGAAATATAACCATTTGTCTTTGTATGTTGTGTTTCTGCATTTGTATGTGTGGGTTGTAGGTAGGGGGTTACATACTTTTGTTTTGTATCTCCTTTCACTCGCCTGTTTGTGTACCTTAAGGTAAAGCACTTTGTGCTACATTCCTTTGTATGAAAAGTGCTATACAAATAAAGTTTGATTGATCAATTGACATTTATCTGCACTTTCCTCAGTACCTTTTCTACTATAATTCTAGTGAACTGTAAACAAAATAAAATGATTTCATAACTAGAACTCCTCAGAGAGAACAAACCTTTGCCAAGGCTATTCTGACTTTTTTAGCTGAGTGGAATGGAAAATGTAGAAAACTACTCTGTGTTCATTCCTGGATCTGCATCCAAATTTATATCACTATCAAAATTTAGCCAAAGCTTCCTTGTGCCATGACCAACATTCCCTGAAATTTTCATCACAGTTTGTGGAGAACTATGAATTATCTTGCTCACTGACAGACAAACAGACAAAGGGAAAAATGCCAGCAAAAAAAAGAACCTCCTTCGTGGAGATAATAGAAACCTTTCCACAATATAAATTGATTGTTTTCAAACACTAAAATGCCAGTTGTAAAGTCATCAATTCAGACACGATCATTTTACCCAACTACATATTTTGCTCTTTTGAATTGAAGACTTTGTAGTTGAATGTATTTCAGATGATTGGGCCATATGGGAAAACCCAAAGATCCCTGAAGAAACCAACATATTGCCCATCTTTTTGCTTCAGGTGTTGCCACATTTCATGGAAATCCAATGAATGGTCCCCAGGCCTTCTTATGGTGAATGCCTGTATACCAAACACAGCCAAAAATATGATGTGTATCTGACTTCAGTGATTTGGAATAAACCTCTGAGTCAAAAATGAGTGGGGACAGAAACAGCCTTGAGACAGAGCTTTTGTATTTCATTGTATTCAGAAAATCTTCAAAGAGTCTCCTGAAGTCAACATGGATTCTCTTTTCAAAGAGTTAAATAGCACAGAATTTTCATTTCATACATATTGTCTCTAATCAATAATAGCTCATGATACAGAAGCTCAGCAGGGTTGGTTGAGGACAAGTACATCATGCAGCAATCAAAACACAGCATGTTTTCTCTTAATCATGACCCTACATCCACTGGTAAAACTAAAACAATCCTGAGGTTTTTGGTCAGAGCCTTGGAAACACAAACATCATACACGAATCCTTAATTTAGGCTTTAATGAAATGTCAGACTGACAATCTAACCTTTCAGGTCAACATGTTTTTATGTCACATGTTGAACATTAACACAACTTATTTCAACCTCTGAGCTGGACGCAGAATACTAACACCACCAGTTTTAACCTCTATCACTCCTGCCAAGGAGGTTATGTGTTGGCCATGGCACAAAGAAGATGTGATCAGATGCCAATGCAGGATTTGTTTTACATTGTTATATGAGGCAGTTAACCGTGTTTGTGGTAATAACTACATAAGTTCTCTATGAATTTCCATGATGTTTTCGGTGAATGTTTGTCATGGCACAAAGGAGAAGTGATTCAGTTCTGGTGGTGATCCAAATCTGGATGTGGATCCTAAAAGTTTTTTAATGAGCTGTTAAATGTGCAATGGTAGTAGGGCAGTTTTTCACATTTTGGACGTTAACTCGCCCGACAATGTTGGTAATGCCTCTGCGGATGCCCTACTCTCAGATTATTTCTAATTACAAATGCAAGTACAGTTCATCAATAAATTAATACCTTTGAAAAAGTCAGATGTGCCAAAGTTGTGTCATATTTCTAAGGTTCTTTCTTTGCTATATTCTGCCAAATTTTAACACTACTGAAAGCTGTAGGAGTTTGTTCCAACTCAGTATTTTGGAGTATAAATGACCATTTTTATGTTGCTCAGGTTGCTTAAGATTTGAGGCCACTTCAGCATCATTCCAAGAAGATGGTCAATATAAATGTAACTTTCTTTTAGGTACAAAAAGGTGCCATTCATTTGTGTCAACTTCACAAACTCTTACTCAGTCATACACTGAGGAGGCTTGGGTTTGCATCCAGTGCTAGCTTGAAGGAATAGTTTTTAGGGTCTCACAGCTTTCTTGGGTAGCTGAGTTAGCTTGAGTTAGCTCACAGGTTAGCTTGGATTGTCTGTCTCTCGCTTGTTAGGACATTCTTTGACTCCTATTTGGAAACTGTACACTAGAGCTAACAGTAGCTGGCTAGAAGAGGCAGCTAGCTTTCTAACCATAAAGAATATGTAAAAAATTGTGAGCCCAGCACTTAAATGACCAACAGGAGGAATAACTTAGTGTTAATGGAGGCAGTTGGAGGAGAGTGGTCCGCTGACCTGACTAGAAGTAGGGGAAACAGGATGGTGGAGAGGGACATGATGGCATCGTGAGGAGTTGTGGAAGTCCCGAGGAGGTGGTGGTTGTGTGTGTAACCCAGGTTATATAATGTTTTTTATTTGTGATTTAAATTGATTTGATTGTACCTTGTGATCCCCCTCTGTGTCTGAGTGGCCCTCGTGAACCTCCATGGCCCAGAATCTGTTTAAATTATTTTAGGTTAATCTGCTTTTGATTTATATTTATTTATTTTACTTAATTCCACTTCCAAACACTCACCTATACGCCGTTGATCAGTAAACCAATCAGGACACACCCCACCATTCAAAAGTATCCGGTTCACGAGGGCTCTTCCTTTTCCACTTCTGATGAAACCGCAGACACAGCAGGGGAAGACTAACGCCACAAGTGTAACGAGAGAACGCTACACATGTAATTATTCACTACAACGGTGAGCTGTATTTTCTTTGTCTTTTCCTTTTGTATTTATGTTCTGTTTAAATCTTTATGTACCGTGCCGCGGTAAGCGCAGCACGCGATTCTTTTTAAAAGTAATTGTTTTAGTTTCATTTTTTATGATACAATGATTTTGACCTGTTTTAGGTCAGGTTTTTGTCCCCCATGAAAAAACGAAGATTGAAGACGACGATGGCGAGCTAGATCACGGACTTTTGATTTCTTCCTCCCTCCCTGGATCACAGTTGACTCCACATGGTTCTCATCCCGGTACCCTGAACACGTTTCCTACCCCCACCAGAGAAAAGACTATTTCCCTCCCATTTTTTTCCTTCTTTAAAAGATGCATCATGGTCTTATGATTGTTTGAATTGTGTTTATTTCAATTGAATCAGAAAAATAACATCATTTACTTACTTGAAGTCACTAATTGTCTGTCTTGATTTCGCACATTCAATATTTTCTTTGAGCTTCATGGGACGAACCTTGGTTATTTAATTGAATTATTTTTTCTATTACACCTACTTTAATCCTGAATATTTGAGTTAAGTTAATAAGTGTAAGAGTAAAGCCTAAGTAAAACCATTTCTAATTTGATTTCCTTTAACTTAAAGTTGAACAGAACTAAGTTATGTGAACTCAAAATAATTTTCTTTACAATTCTTTAAATTAAATTTAGAGTTTGAACTAGCCCTTAGTTAAAAAGAAAACTGAATTAATCATAACATATCTATATTTTTTTTCCCCTAAAATTAAATAACGTAATAAGTTATTCTTTAAAGATTATATATTTAAGTTAATTACAATCAAAGTTAACAACCTCAGATTGTTACATGTGGGATAACCTACACCTACACACGTGATGAAGTCTTACAGTTGTTCCCTTCATTATGATTCCTTCATTATTTGACCTTGTAGTTGCAGGTATGTATTTTATTAATTCTTTGTAATATGTAATATTCAAAGCAGCAATCCAAAATAGGGTGAGGGGTCAAAGGGTTAAAAATTAGCCAAATAAAGTCACAAACTGGGGGAACCAACCACTTACACTTTCAAGGATTTCAACAATGTCTCTCGAAGAAAGAGGAACAGAGTAAAACCATTCAATGAGTCACTTATGGTCATAAAACCTGTTAAATCATTATTTTACTGCATTAAATTTCCCTTTACTTTGAAAACAGTGTTAGTCTTAAGGGCATTAGCATGTTGACCTGTAAAGCAACAAACTTATTCCATATTAACCCTGGAGCATGAATGCTTGCGTGACTATTAGACAACCCTCAAAGACTGCGACTCCTGCATGATTGTGTGGCTTTAATTTTAATTTACTAGCCTTTTTCATTATTCTGGGCCCATGACCCACAATTCCACATTTCCTTGGTCCTGCCTTCGTGTCCTTGTTATGCCAGATGCCTCATGTGCTACAGATGTTTATTGAGCACGTGCGTCAGCCTCCCCACGGCGATGGAGCCGGTAAGAGGATGGATGGAAGATGTGAAGAGAAAGCCTGCCTCCCCCATCCTGCGCAAGGTTAATCTCGTCCTCAGCCGCAACTAGCATGTCACCCTAATGAAGCCCCCACAGACGAACACTTAATAAGAGTTAAGAGTAAATTAACCTTGAAGACTTTGCACGCATCTCTCCTTTTTTCATACCCTTTATGCATCCATTTCCCACGATCAAGGACGAGCTTTCATTTAGCTGGAGGAGGTCAGAATGAAAACATTCCCTCGACGGTTGCAAATTTCTCTCTGACATCTATGTTTGAGATGGAGCAGAGGAGAGGGGGAGCCTGTGTTTCCCTCTTAAATGTTGTCTGAGGCAGATGAAAAGCTACACTCACTCTCTGTTTTTCTCCTCACTGCTGATCAATGCTCTTAATGACGGTGATCAATCAAGAAAATGAAAGATTTACTTTCCAATATTAATTTTGCTCAGCATCGATTGAGGAGTGAAGAGTATTACTGCCATTAATGCCTTTTGAGGTGCCGTATTGAGCTGCTTGCCTCTAAAAACAAGTCATTCATCTTTCGTTCTAACAGTTTTATTACACCTTTAAACGTAATTAGAAACAGATAACAGTCACCTCAGGTGATATTTGGTAAACTCTTTGATAGTCCTGCTTTTTCTCATTTTCTGATAATTACATTAAAATCACATTTAATTTCCCAAGTGTAAATGTTCCACTGCTCCAAATGTATCCATCTGTATTAAATGTGTACCGACAACTTTCATGGTGAAACCCTTCATTCCCAACATATTAGCTTTTCCCTCTTTAATAAAAGAGTTGTGGTTAAAGCCTAATGTGAATGCATATAAAAGGGGTTTAATGGGGCACAACAGACTTGCTACTTAACACAAGGTTTTAATTTAAAGTCATTGTCTGTGGTGAAAGGTGGTATTGATGGGCCCCAGTGCAGGTCAGGAGGGGGGCCTTGGGCTCCCTAAAAAAAGCCTGATATACACAGTGCAATTTCAAGGCAATTCTGACCTGATTTTTGAGGCACTGTACACACAAAGGTGGGCATTTTTTTAAAAACAGGAGATTCCTCTCTATGGTTTGGCCTTCTGTCCACACGTAAGCAGCATTTTTGGTCACTGAAGATGCATATTTTTGAAAACTCTGGCCGAGATGAAGAACGCCATTTTGGTTGTCTCTGTGAGGACTGGGAAGACGGTGTCACAACAGAAAACATCACACTGTGTGGACCTCTGATGTATCTACAACATTCTTACTACTTTTTACATGTCAATCAATTTTTATTTGTATAATGCCAATTCATAACAAGCATTATCTCAAGACACTGAAGACGATGAAGATAAAATCTTCATTTTATGGATACACATATATGCATATACATACACATATATAAAATACACATATATTCACATAAATATGTAAAACCCAATATGAATCCATCATGAGTACAGCATGTTGTAGCAAACATTGTTAAACTATCGTTGTTTAAAAGCGTTGATAACTTTTTTACATGCCAGAACTCTCAGGAATCCGATGCTCAGGGAGAAAGGACTCAAATGCAGACACCACAAGTCTGAGGCAAAAGACAAGGTTTATTGGTAGTCCAGGGTAAGTACACAAAAAGGCAAAAACACACCAGGCAAAAGGATCCAAAAAGGGCAAGTCTAGAGGCAAACAAAGTCTGTGAACATGAACTGAGGCTATGAGGAAAAATGCTGGAAAGTGACGAGGACGTACAACAATCTAGCGACGAGACTAAGGAAGACATGAGGTTAAATACATGACGTAACGAGGCGTAATGAGACACAGCTGGGGAAGGCACAATCAGGGATCAGTGTAACAGTGAAGTGAAGTCCAATTAATTAAGCACTGAGGAACTTTTGTAGATCAGTGGTGGGGTATGCCACCCCAGGGGGATGCGTGAGGACTTAGGGAGAAACACAAAATGAGAAAGCAAACTAGTAAAAACATATTATATAAATATTCTGCTCATCCAAAACCCGCATGTAAATATTAAATATGTGCCCCACAAATATAATTCAGAATATTTTTCAGTAAACAGTTTCTAGAGTAAATGAAGAAAAGAGAAAGTGTCAACAACACTGTTGTGTAAATTGATTTTTTTTTTTTTTTTTTTAATTTTCATTAACATTTCCACTGCCACAGTCTGTGATTTACAATAAGTCGCTCACTATATTGGCCATTAGCTTATTTTCATAGAATCAAAGACAAAAAATCTATGCTTGATTTCAGATTTCATTGCTGATACTGTATTTTTTTTAAGTTTAAATGATGTCCCCCAAAATGTTGACAAAAAGGTCAAAAATCTTAGAAAACATGTAAGACAAGACAATGATGTTATGACTGTCTCAGCCTTCACTTACTCTTCAACACTTTAAAATCCTCTGTTGTGGACTAATCACTCTCTGATACCAGAAAACAGCTGTCCACACAGCTTCATAGATTTTGTAAAAACACATACCAAACATTATGGGCTCTAATTTCGTAGACCAGGCGCAGGCGGGGTGCACCTGCCCTGTGCCGCACCTAAGCCGCACCAACGGGGTGTGTCCAGGGCATTTTGCAAGTTTCGTGCACAGCGCAGTCTGGCGCAGGGAGGCGCACCCACGCCTCCATCCCTCCCAGCGGCTCAAGTAGCAGAGAGAGAGGAGAGAAGGCGTGAGTGGGTTTAACACAGCCGATGGTAATCTTCACCAATCACATGAACACTCTTCCTCGCCTTTAAATGCGCCGCGGGCAAGGCGCAGTGACAATTTCACCTCGGTGGCAAAGAAGGTCAGAGCCGCTGTCACTTTTACAGCAACTGGGAGAGCACAGGGGCCACAGGGCTGCGCATCGGAGGCCACGATGCGCGTCACCGTGTGGACCACCTCGTGGGACAGATGTAATCTGTTCCTGTCTCATAATAGTAGTACAAAATTAAGTGATAATTACGTTTAAGCACAGCAGCAGGCTAATCCATTCATCATGCTTGTGATCCACCTGCATTCCTGGTCTGTCGTCGCCAAATAGCAGCGCCTTAGGTGAAAATATATCTCCTCCTCATTCTCCTTGCAATAATGTACTCCATCTCTTTAGATCACATTACGAATAAAGATTAAAACAGAGAAATATGGGCAATCACAGGTAAATCCTTAAGACATACATTTACATTTATTCAGCGAGCGTCTCTCTCTTTTTTCTTTTCTTTTGAATTTCATGAGATGAGAGAAGCCGGATACTCCGTATCGGATGATGTGGCTGTTTGTGGTTGGTTGACAGTTGTGAACTCGTTAGTTATGACAAACGTCTCTGATCTGACATCAGATGTGACGGGACAATTAATATAGATACAAATGTATATGCTGGTTCAGACGGTTACATTAAATAGTGGTTGCTGTGATTGTTTATTGCATTGAAATGTGCCTGACACTCTGGATACCTGCCTGTGAGGTTTTGGTGACGTGTGTGCACTGTGCCTGTCAGCCAAATTACCACTGCCCCGAGTGCGCCTCTCCTGCGCCGAGAATAGACCAGGTTGGAGCTGGCGGGCTTTCAGCGCACCTTCCGCGCGGTTTTTTGGCACAAAATTGTCCCTGTGCCAAGCTGAATCTTTCAACAACTCCCCCTGGTGCGCCGTCACACCCATCTCGGCGCAGCCGGTCTACCAAATTGCCAAATTGGCTGCGCATGGCGGTGCGCCGGACAAAATTACCACTGCGCAGGGTGCGCGGGGTGCACCAGGCTGCGCCACCCTGAGTTGCACCAGGAAACTAGAGCCCTATCTCTGCTAATCTTCAAGTTTAAGTCGAGAACTCAAGGGAGGCACCTTGATCTTTGTCAAAGTAGTAAGATCAGTGATATTAACAAAAGAAAAAGTAGGCCACAGTTGAAAAGAGGAAGCTCAAAACAATCAACCAAGAGACGAAGACTTGCAGGAAGTCATCCCATATGTCAACCCTTCTCTTGCTATTGAAACAATCCATTCATTACAAGTGATCGATTACAAGGTTTGTTCAACAGATAAAACTTTTAGATAGGTTGACAGCACTAGTTTGTCTTTTTATTTTCAGAGCCAAGTCACTTCACTTGGTTTGTCTCCAGACCTGATCTTTTGTTTCCCTTCAAGATCCAGCAACACTGAGCCTCTTTGTGCTGAATCAAGTTTTAGTGACGACAGCCAGCTTTAATGACACGTCACTCAGAGAACCAGTGGGGGCAGACAACATGCCAAACTGCCAAAAGGATTTATTCCATGAGCTGCTTGTACCTGCAGTTTGGTGTCATGTTATAGTTTGGGCTGATCAAAGGCTGATATGCAGCTCCAAAGCCCTGTGCTGCTCTCTGCCACCTACATTAACCTGTTTTTACCTGTCTTTGCAGTCTGAGAGCTGTGACGTGAGAAACACGTAACTCAGAAACCAGAATGAACCCGAAGAAGAGCTTTATCTACACGTGTACTGCCATACAAACATATTAGGAACAGATCAGACAACACATGTATACTGTAAAGCTCCTCCAGTCTGTATTATCTCATACCAGATTGAATTTATGTTTCATTTGTACATATATTGCACTATTTTCATTTTGCAGTGCAGTGGTTGTAGAGAGCAGGTGAGAAAGTGTTTCCCGGGAAATCTGAAAAAAACTTGAGTTCTAAATTTTAACCAAACAATTTGTTGACTCCATCATTGTGTTGCTGCCAGTGTGTTACTGTTATCACTGCCAAGATACTCAGAATTAAAGAAAGACAGTGTGAGAATGGGAACAAATAATCACTAAAGAGACAGGATGTTTTTTGTCAGCAAAAATCTGCAGTCAGTTGAGAAAATAACATTTTCTGAAGATACAAGCAGACAAAAATATGTCAGGGTTACTTGGTAATCTTCCTACTTTAAACAGTGATAATGAGACTTTAAAAAGCCCATATTTTGTCTTTGCTCTGGTTCACATTATACATTTTTGATGGACTCATTGATCACTACTTTTTAAAAAGGAAATCTGTAGTTGTCATATACTAAGGTCCCCTGATCCAGCTATATTCTTCCTCTGTCTGAGGGACACATTAAAGGGGGGTGTGCAGGTTTGAGACCTTTGAAACATTGTGTTGGGGCATAACTAGGAAAAATATTTTACATGAAACCCACAGTGAGCTCTGGAGTGATTTCATTTTACTTCTCACATCAATGGTCAACAAGCTGTGACGTCACAAGGGGGAGCATCTCTGTGTCTGCCATTAATAAATGTGGATCATAGCAACGGTTTGATTGATAGAGGAGGATTTTTTTTTGTCAAGATGTATACATACTTCAACGGACTTTTGATGACAAATCTGTGAGGTGTCAGAGAGAACAGAAACAGGTCAGGGTAATAAGAAATAACAACCAAAGAGGACAAATAAAGTTTTGATGTGATGTGAACCAGCAGAGATGAGAGCAAGAGATGGGGAGTGAGGAGTGTAAGCAATCTCCAACAATGTGTTCATGCCGAAAATGACCACATTTTTATCTTAAATGTTTTTCAGATCATGTTAAACTAAAACCCAGAGTCATCACAGACAGGCTGCTCCTGAGGTCCATGTTTTTCATTTAGTATAAGCCTTCACAATTTATTATGCTTTAAACCCACCCAGTATTTACCCCGGGAGTCTACGGGATCAGAGACAGATGCCTGTAAAAGTCGGTGTGTGTATTTATCAGACCAAACAAAGATGTTTTATCCCTGTCAGCTGTGTTTCCATCACAGTTTTTATTATTTAGCAAATTTCAACAAAGTATAATTGCACTTTGAACGTGTTTCCATTGAAGGTTGTTTTGGGCAGGAACCTCGTAATTCTTGTTAAATCTCATCCCGCAAGGTTTCACTGCAGGAAGATGGACGCCCAAAACCTGTTGCGTGTAGGTGTTGTTATGTTTACATCTACGGCAGGTGCCTTGACAGTTTTGAACAAAAGACGAAGACAATGGGCGATAGTTCAGATGCCAAGTCCATAGGTGTGGCAAAGCAATTTCTGGGAGAGGATAATAAACAATGAATTCACTGACCAACTGTGGATTCAAAACTTCAGAATGACCTGGGCCACATTCAGTGAGCTGTGTGATGCTATTGAGCCATGAGAAAATGCCACAGCTTGTCGAACCCTATCTCCCCCATTTCCCTTTTTTATCTCCTCATAACACTCTGCATTCCTTTGTTGTTTGCTGTCTAGTATGGCAGTTATGTCTTTCTCAAGTATAATGCTAAGAAAAGTCTCAGTCTCCTCTTCTGTCCACACGTATCGCGCCATGTTTTCTCTGAGAGACTTGGTCATGTGACCAGGTACGTTATGTCCTGTGACGGAAAAAGTGTTTCCATTGAACTTTTGTGATATATTTCAATATCAAAACATCTGAAAAACCTCTTCATGAAAGCATAAAAACTTTTTAGCAATCCCTGAGTGTTTTTTTCAAAATCCAGGTGTTTCCATTACCAGTTTATTATTGTACTATTTAGAGTTTGCGCATTTCCAAGGGTAATGGAAATGCAGCTAGTGAGGCTCTCTGAGAGTTTCAGCTCTTACTACTGAGTTACTGAGGAGCAGTGAGCCTCCACATCCTGCTCCTCAGTTCAGCTGCTGGGTTCAGTTAAGTTGCTGCTGCTGTAAACATCTGTGCTTCCTGATAAGCTGTTAAGACATGCCAACTCATACTGTGAAGATTTAATGGGAAACAGAGCATGTTCATCATCCTTCTTGACTTCCAGAATTATATGATAGGAGGAGATACAGCACATGCTAAAAGCAGTATGTTTTCTCTCTCATGTTGGAGAATACTTGACTTTAAACTGCAATTTATGAAACTGACAAGAACAGAATATTGACCCAACTAATCAACAAGTAAAATGGAGTGTAAGAATGTTAAAAAGTTTGGTATGTTAATGACACAAAATGAGACCATATTTCTCTTTAAACTTGCAGTAATTATGAAAGACTAAATTGACTAAATGTACACCCTGCCACTTCCATTGAAAAGTCAGTTATGCTAAAAGCGAGGTGACTGTGGCACTCTGTAGAGATGAGATCAACCCATTTTCCTTCATTAAGACACGTTACATTCAGATCAACCATAAAACAATCATTTAAATGTTGTAAAAGTTGTATATTGTTGCTTTAAAATGTCAAACATTTCTTAACATATTTGTCTGTTTGAGACTGCATCCATTTGGAGGACGGTCCCTGAAAAACAAATACACTGTTTGTTGTTGCTAATGTGCAGGTAATGATCCCCTATTATGGTCACTTTTGTGTTATCTCCACACAGATTGAGAGCCTTCTTCCTCTGTTATTCTCTGGTATAACACAGCGTAATACTTTTAAGCCAGGTTGCCGCTGCCTCGTCTTTATCCCTGTCTTCCCTTTTCTTTTGTCGGTAGTATACATGCTCCTCTCAGCCACAGCGAGAAAAGTGGAGCAGGTTTTGTTGATGACTTAAGGGATGGAAAGCACACCGGGGCTCCTAATGCACCTAGTATTTAAATAATCCCCGGGTCTCCTCCATCCTTTTGATGCCTTTGTTCACTTTGAAAAGTTATCACCATACAGCCTGTACTGTTGGCTTGGGGATGAAAAGAGAGAGAGAGAGAGAGAGACAAGCGCTCGAGAGAGAGAGAAGGAGATGTCGAATTGCACCGCCATACCTTTTTTTTTTTTCTCCTGCATCCAGTTCCCAGAGCGTGAAAGAACATCTGAATACACATTCGAAATCTTATCTCACTCCGGCTGTACCGCTGAATCCTTCCTTTTCCAGGCACTCTAGAAAGCACAGCGAGAAAGGGAACCCAGAAATAATCAGCCATGCTTATCTTTCCACAGTACTGAGGGGAGCTATAATGAGACTCACTCATCCATAGTGGAGAGCTTAATAATTCATTGTGGTGGCTTTGCAGGTGAACCCTATCACATTACAATTTAAAAGCTCTAAAGCTAGTATTGCTGAAGGGGGAGAGCGGCTGAGATGAATGCTCGGCTCAAAAGCCCTCGTGCATACAGGTATACGGACACACATAGACTGTCTTTAACACACACACACACTTAATGAGCCCCAATTTTCTTTAAATAGACTTGTATTGCAGCACGCAGGCCTCCTCAGAACACTTTTAACAGCATATGCGACAACCAAGCGGCACTTTCAAGTGGTAAACACAAACAGCGTTTATTGTGAAGTGGCCCTCCTTTTCTTCCTAATTTGAGGAGCGCTCATCATATTAGTGAGCGCAAATCAGTCCTCCCCTGGGAACAAAAGTTAACATTCTGTCGGCACATGCTGGGAGAGAAGCAGGCATTAAACAAGGCGTTTTAACAGATTTTCCCTTCAAGGGCAAAAAAGTAACCGCTGCATCTTTTAACCAACTGCAGGCGTGGAGTCAGTATGTAGAGTTTTGCAGTAATAAGTCCTAAATCACATACACACATTAGCGTTTTCTCCTGTTTTCAGTTTTATTAAGTTAGTGGAAACAATTTCAGTTAGAGGCCTGAAATGAGGGCTTTGCTTTTACTATAGTTCAGGGGTGTCCAAACTTTTTACATCGAGGGCCGCATAAAGAGGAATACATGGATGACTGAGCCACTTGCTGCACCTCACTTTTAGTGTATTTAAGTTAAAGTTTTAGGGTTCAGGGGTGGGTTATCATCTGTCAAGGGACCCTTGTAACCCCAAGCTATCACTGGATTCACACCTAGTCAGGGTGAGAATCACCTTCTGAGTAGCAGAGATGGGAGCCACTGACGGCTTATCTTCACTGTCAGACACAAAACAAGAGTAAACAGCAAGAATGTTGGTGCTTGAAGATGAATATTGCAATAGACTTTGTAAATGAGACCTTGTGACAAAATAAATGTGGCAGAAAATATGCATGATTGATGGTATTTGCTGGTGTAATTGAAATGTCTTCATTCATTCAACTGTTTCAGGGGCCAATTCAAGAAGGGCAGCGGGCCGCATTTGGCCCCCGGGTCATAGTTTGGACACCTCTGATATAGTTAGAAGGGGCTTGGGGTACAGTGGCCAACAAGGGAAATGAACAAACGTGCCGCAAAGGGCCAAACGCTGCAAACACAGGAATGATGCAAAACCATAATCACACAAACACTGCACGAAAAAAATGATACAATCACAGAAACACTGCAGAAGCAAAAACATACAAACCGACAAAAACAAATGCAAAAGAGAAATGCTGCATACAAAACCCCAAAACAACTGCAAAAGATGTAAGAGATTACGGCCAAGTGTTTAAAAAAGATGTAAAGGAAAACATACCTTTTCATTCTCCTCTCCAAACGTCTGCTAACTTTCTTCTGAGTATCCCGCTTTCTTCTTAGCTGACTTTCTCTTGGGTATCTGCAAAGATGCTCTGGTCCATCCCTCTGGTCAGCTCCCCCGGTGACCTGTCGAACTTACATTTTGTGGAGTGAATTTGCAGCATTTCTCTTTCACATTTGTTTCGTCAGTTTTTATGTTTTTAATTCTGCAGCATTTCTGTGATTGCATCATTTTTTTCATGCAGCGTTTTTCTGTTGCATTTGTTTATGTGTTTGTGTATTTTTGCATCATTCCTGTGTTTGCAGCATTTGCGACGCATTGGTTCGTTTGCTGCACGTATACCTTTGTCGGCCACCGTATTGGGGAGCCGCAGACCATGACACCTCTTACTTAACCCTCAGTTCAAGGAGAAATGTGCCATGCTCTTTAAGAAAATGCCCCTCAAAATGTTCTGGTTGTACTTCCTGTGTTTATGATGTAATAGCTATACAGCACCTACATGTGTGTTTTCTGCATGTCACAGACAGATGCCATAACTGTTTTGAAAGTTAGCTCTTCTGTAACCCCCCATCAAACATCATTGGAGCATTATCAAGCCTCCTGTAGTCTCCCCTCCCCCTCATATCTAAGTGTTTCGAGGAGAAAGGGGAAAATAGCTGCATCTGATCTGCTATAGAAATTTAATTTTCCATTTTTTTTGTTCAATTTAAATCAAGTCCTTGATTATTAGACACCCAAGACATGATGAAAACATTTAAACACACTACGACATGGGACCTTTAACATTTTGTCTGCTCCCCTTGTTCTACACGGCACTGCTGAACTCCAGAAATAAAGCAGTCCAACACAAAATTTGAAACCTAGAATTTGTTGGGAAGGAACAACCTGTCTGTCATCACAAACCTTTTGAGTTTCTGAGTTTTCCCTCTCGCAGTGGAAAAATACTGAATTAAATCACTAAAGACCACTTATTTTTTATAACTGTACTTTTGTTCACATACTTTTTCTCACTAAATCAAAGGATTGTTGTCATTATAGTTATGATAAATGTTGCTGAAGGTTCGACATTACTTTAAATTTATTTATTATTTCTTTTTTTCAGAAATAGTTGTATGGCCTGAAAAACAACACACTACATGTTTTCACATACTTAACACTGTAGCCATAAAGCACCTGTCATATACCATGCATTAAACACAAGAAGAATAAACAACACCTGACATAATGATAAGGTTAAAAAATCAAAAATGTTAAGACAAAAATTTTATAAATTAATGCATTCACATAAAGTACATATGAGCATGGACTTAACAGATGTGTCTTGTTTGTCTATATTTCACACAGTGTTGGTTACAGGGTCCTTCTTTGGGGATTAATAATCACACGTACTTTTCTTGCTGTGCTAAAGCTAGGGCATCTATAACCTGAAGTAGATCAGGACCAGATTCAGACCCCTGAACAGTTTTCTACCTGCAGAGGACGTGGTGGAGAGGAGGCGCTGCTTACTGCTTGTATTGCCCAATAGTAATCATTGTCCTCAAGGACCTTGGTTTGAAATGGTTTGAACTTCAAATGAACACAAAATAAATTTAGTTTGATGTTAAAAAAAAAAAAAACCTGTGAAAAAATAGTGAAAGCATCAATCTGAGACTGTGATGGCAGTTTTTGTCTTCAAATCAATGCTGCTTAGACATGGACACGTTCACCTTGTAAAATGAGAAAAAGAACATACTTGAGCAAACTTTTGGGTGTGTGTGAACAGAAGTGTTAGATTGTGTGTGTCTGTGAAAGTGTATGTTTATGATGTGTATCTCAAACTATGACTGTAGTTTTAAATGGTGGGTCAAAAATGACCCTAGGGCAATAAGCGTACACTGGTTGTGTACAACGTACATGGAATTATCAAGAAAGGACATTTTCACTTTCTTCAGTGTTTGGGTCACTTTAGGAAAAGTATTTCAATTTCAAGCTGAAAAAATAGGGGGCCTCTGCCCCTACTGGAAATGACTTCTGGTCATTTTTGACCCTAAGACAGGATGAGGGTTCAACCATATTAAAGTCTGACCTAACAGTTGTAGGTTTTTGAGACCTGTCTTCAGCTTAAGTGGGTCATTTCATCACGTGTAGTGTGCCTTTTGTAAACAACGATAACACCCCTTACTGGGGCATCTCACAACTTTACAGCAGAGGGTGTTGTAAAGATTAGATTTTTGGCCTGCCTCCTAGAGCACCAAGTACTCTGCATGTATGACAGTCTCTGATGTAAACAAACCAAACAGCATGGACAAAGAAGGATGAAGCTGTTGCTCTGTGATGCAACATTTTGAGAGGAAAAATTGTCAAGCTCTGAAAACAGCATCCCTGCATTCATCATGTGTTACAGAGGAACTGCCACAACAGACTGATAAAAGGGACACATTTTCAAGAAAAAGCAACCCGGTGAGTAAATGCAATTAGCATTTACTGTCAGGCTACTGTATTTATAAGCTTAATCGGGCTTTTGAAAGTATGGTTGCTAATAAGTCACTAATCAAGGCTACAGAGCTTTTCAGAGGCATCAAGTGTCCCTGCACAGTCAATACATTTACATGGAGTCCAATCCCAGTTGAAGTTTGAGAACACTGGACTGATAATATTCATGTGACCATATGAGTTTGACCGAAAAATGCCCAAATCTAATTTCTTAAAGTCAGACTAACATACCAGGAATATAGATAGGTAGGTACTTTATTAATTCCTTAAGCAGGAAATTTGAGTGTCACAGCAACTTCAGTAGAACAACACACAATTAAAAATACACAAAATCATAAGACCACAGCTGGACACAGTATAACAAGGTAAAATGTGGTGCAGGGAGCATCAATAACAGTACCACAAATAATAAGGTGCACAGTCATAATCAATATGTAATAATTTCTTGAATTTATTCACCTTTATCTATCTAAAATGGCATTCTGCATATGCTCTAAAGCACTGGTCTCCAACCTTTTTTGTACCACGGCCTGGTTTTAAGTGACACATTATCGTCATGTGTAGTGGGCTCAGACTCAAAATACACCAGCAGCACCTGCTTTCATACACATGTGAACCACAGAGAACCTAGTGGGATAATTTTCCTTTTTTTAGGTTAGTAGATATTCCACATGCCCAAATATCTGTGCAAAATACTAAAAGTGGATTTGTTCGGATATAATCCCTCTCAAAAAGTGCTTCTCGTGAGCTTGATTTTTCCATAAAGGCACTTCCTCCCCCCACTACTGTACAGAAATCATGTACAGTGTATGTGCTGCATGTCATCATATTAGTGAGCGTAAATCACTCCTCCCCTGGGAATGAAAGTTAACATTCTGTCAGCACACATGCTGGGACAGAAAAAAAGGCATTGAACAAGGCATTTTGCTCATTTTTTCTCAAGGGCAAAAGTGTTACTGTCCAGTGTTTCACCCCCCTGCTGGCATGGAGCCACGGATACTCTTGCACGGAGGGGGGGGAAACATTAGTATTTCCGCGGTCCAACACTCTTGTTTTCACGTGGACCTTTGCTCTGATTAAGGATCTCGAACAGTCTGCCGGCGTTTTTTATTCCTCCCTTAAAACTCATTTTCTCAGAGGGAACCTTCAGACATTCTACAAAGATGGGGTCAGCGTTGTCAGTGACCTCTGGCACCGACTGTCTGTGGAGCGCATCCCAGATGGGCTGGACGATGGCCCGCGCTCCATCCAGCTCCCCCCTCTCTCTTTCTTTCTCTATCTGTTGCTCTCTCTGTCTCCTCCCTTCCTCCCTCCCTGTAGGACTGAGCCTGGGTCGCTTTGGCACAAGGACTGCATACTGGAGTGACCTTGCAGGGCTCCCTAATGGAGAACTTGGCATCATTCCACAGTTTCTCAGCCAGCAGACATGCACCCCGCTCACCGCCACCACCTCTCCTTGCTCTATAGATCCGGGCCATACTCACCTCTAACCCATTGTCCCCTTCCCTCACATCCCTGCCTGAGAGCCAGGGCCCATCACATCACTGACATTAATTGTCACCAGAAAAGGCATCTGATAAAAGCTCCCTGCCCCGTTTCTCTGCGGGGATACTGTGGAGTCACGCGGGAATTAGGAACGCTCCGAGGAAGCCGTACAATATGATGACAGAAGCACTGGCGCTGCATGTGTGTGTGTGTTTAACATGACAGCATGTTTGCACATGCAATGATGAGAAATGTCAAAACATGTGAGGATCACATTAGCCTGCTGTAACCCCCAGGAAATAAGTGTGATGGGATTAAGTGATAAGTAGATAATTCACATCTGAGAGTATTATCAGGGGATAAAACAGTGCTTAAGTCTTCTCCAATGATACGCCGCTCCTACACACTCCCCACCATGAAACAACAATAATATATTAATGCGTCTTTTGTGCAGATAAAATCTCAAAGCTGCTACTTAATGCAGCTGATGAAGGGCAAGAAAATGTGGTGGATATATATAAATATTTAATAACCTCATAAAAAGAAATATCTTATTGTACAGTCAACTATAGAATACAATAATACTGAAAAGTAGCACAGGAAGAATTATCAGAAAATGACTGCCTAATTCAAAAGATTATGCTAATTAAATAGGATTTTGTTTGAAGACTATATAAATTGTTGAGATTGGTGGTTGTAAAAATACCATCAGAAGCCTTAACTCTGAGATTATCTTTTTTTTTTTTTTTGGTTTGGTCTGAACCTAACCTTGCAGTGCAGCTGGATCAGCCTGATTCAATGTATGTATTCAGGCAGATCCATCTTGCCAAGCTCAAGTCTACACTGACTATGCTCAGGCTAATGGGGACTGTCCAATCTGCGTCCTTTAAAGCAGGAAGAGGTGGGAGCTATGAGCAAGAGGACAGCATGAAGTGACCGCCCGTACAGAGATTAGCATCAGTGCTAACAGCTTCAGTAGCAGTTTTATCAAATCTGGACTGCATTTCATAGTTTCACTCCACTTCCGACATGTTCTGACAGGAGTTTGTTCTAGAGGCTTAGGTTTTATACTTTTCACCACAGCAGTAGTGCCCACCTATTACTATTTCTGATTGGACAGTAATGAACATGAGTGATGGAATGATCATCCAATCAGCTGTTGGATGTGCTTTTGAATGGTTTTGATTTATTGATGGTTTAATTTGAACATGCAAATTACAAAAAAAGCGTTACAGAAAAGATAGAAAAACATGAACTGAAGAAAACAAGCCAGAATGTACATCTACAACACTCAAGCATCTCATTTTAAATGCCCAAAAGGGAGTAAGAGGAAGCATTTTTTTTTTTAATCCTAGCCCAGATGTAGGTTCAGATACCTGTATGGTGGTGGCATTGTTTGATAACGCGCTTGGTCAGTAATCAGAAGGTTGCAGCTCCGGCTGTCACATGGCGATGTGTCCTTGGGCAAGACACTAAGCCCCAAGTTGTTCCCACCGCTGCATCAGTGGTGTGTGAATGTGTTATACTAAAAAATATAGGCAATAGTGATTAACAACGTACATAGATACTCCAGCCATCAGTGAGCGAATGTGAGGGTGAATTGGTAGATGTGATCTTCTGTGTAAAGCTGCTGTGAGTTGTCAAAGATGCTAAAAAAAGTTCTATGTAAGCTGAAGTCCATTCATCATTTCCCCATATTGTGCGTTGTCCCTCTCTGCTTACTTTTTTTATAGGTCTGTGTTGATTTGTTCAATTGGTTTTTATTGTTATTATATGTCCATAACTCATAGTTAAGCTGGAATAGGCCTAGACTACCGGGGAATTTGGCACACTGAGCTCCTTCCTCTCTGTCTCTCTACCACTGTCCCTCCATCCTCTCCCTCTATATCTCTTTGCCCCATTTTGTTTACTCCTGCTCATCTCTATCCTGCATCAACCATCAACAGAAATTACATCATTTAACATGAATTCATACTTTTAGACCAATTAAACTCACTTTAATAGCAGTTCAGCTAGATGCTGCTATATTAATCAACATCATTCCTCTCCAGATCATATTCATTATAGATGTTAATTTTTAATATGAGATTGATCTCTCTATCCATGGTTGTTATTAATTATACCTCCATAATAAATACTTGTACAGACATGAGGACCCTCTTGAAAACAAGATGCCACATCACAAGGGGCTATCCTTGAATAAATCTTTATTCAGCAGAGACAAATATGATGAGGACAGATTTATGATCTGGGCATCCATGAGTTTGTTGCTATCATTAATTCTTATTATTAGTCCTTTTCTTTCTGCCCAGATGGATAAATCTCTGGATGTATGTATGTGTATACGCATATGTGCATATTTGTATGTGTGTGTATATATATGTATATAAGCTTTTATCTGTATCTATAAAATAAAGAGTATGGCTTCAGCCTGCTCTATTGTGAAGTGCCTTGAGAAAACACTTGTCATGAATTGGCACTATACAAATAAATATTAATGGATTGATTGACTGATTGATACAAATAAATATAGAGATATATGCATATGTTATATGTGTATATATGTGTAGTTTTACTATCTGCTACAGATTTAAGATATACTTTTAATTAATAGTTAACCATCTTTTTAGATATGTCAGTGTTGGTTTTCAGCCTCCTGGTCAATGAATTCTTTAAAATAAACCTTACTTGTCACCTAAACCTGATGAAGACCCTGTGTAGGTCGAAACTAGTCGGCTTTTCCTGATTTTTCACATTTCTTTAAGTATGCCCTGACTCGATAAAGGCTTTTCACATTAATCCTTGACTCAAGCGAGTGCGCCTGAAGACTTTTTGAATTCACACTTTTGTTTTCAAGAGCACTTGGCTTTTACCTTTCAGATTACTAACACACTACAAACAAGAGCACACGGTCACGGTTTTAACTGTAGTGCTTTGAAATGGATCAAGATCCAGTTTCTCCAGATCAGACTTTTTTATTCTTGACCTCGATCTGGATCATGGGTGACTATTAACCTGAGCACCTCTAGTGTTTTATGTTCTTATTTCATTCAGTAGGCTCTGATCACGAGTTTTACAAAGTGGAGATAGTGGAGAATTTATCTATATCTGTGATTTAAATGATTTAAAACAACAGGAGTGTTGTGGAACTGACCACAAGCTGTTAGTTAGCAAACATTCTGCCACCACTACAAATGTGAAAATGGTCTTTGGGTCCTCTCTAAAGAAAGAATGCTGATTGGCTTGGTCGTTTTCTGATCTGCAGCAGGTAGCAGCTTGAAGCCTTGTAAGATAGATCTTCCTGACAGACAAAGAATCTGGCAAATCCAACTGCTTTGTAACGAAAAATCTCAGAACTAACAAAACAAAGGATCTTTAAAAGCATTAGTCCAAAAACCTTTTCCCTTTAATACTCTGTTAACTTTTTGGTTTAAATTGAAGGAGAGAGAGAGAGACAAAGGGAGGCAGAACAATAAATCTGACAAATAAACTTGATAAGAGTGAGCTCAACAGTTATAAATCCCTCTGAGAAATTGGCACTGAGGAAGGAATGTAAATGGGTGTTTTGAATTTGAAGGTCATAAATGTAAAGTAAAAACCATGCCCTCCAAAAACACTGATGAAACAGACAGTTTATGAAAGGGAAAGTAAAACTTCATTGAAAATTGGAGCAATTAAGAGCTTTTTATACCAATCCAGGACACCAACTTAGCATTTACATTTTCCGGTCTGTCCTGATTAAGCCAAACAACCTTTAAACTTCCTATGTGTAGTTTATACACTGGAACAACCTAAAAGGTGCCACCTGAGGATCTCAATGTGCACTCTGTCTCGCACAGGACTTCAAGGATTGTGCTACAGCCAGGGGACAACGCCAGCTGAGCCATGAAAGTAGAATCTCAAAAAAGAATCAATCCTGAAACTCCCAGGTAGCTGCAGCAGAGATCATTTCTCCTTCGAGTTTTGCTGCAGCATTTTGGAGGACATGTGGGGGGGAAAAGGAAAACACTTTTTAAGCAACTGCAGAGAGGAACAGTTGCTGTAATCTAGATGATAAAATAGAATATGGAGAGCTTTCTCCAGGTGTCCATGGCAGAAAAAAGACCTTTAATTAGATACAATTCTACTATCAGCAGGTGGTTTGCCAAGATGTCTGGGCAGAAAATTAGATAATTCTGCTGCGTGGTGTCACTGTAGATCATTTGGGACCTCACAAAGCTAATAGAAATAAAAAGTAAAATATCCAAATATGGAACACTGACTTTTAAATATAACAGCATCTTGCAGAGGTTTCTCCACTCTCTGAAAGATTTCAGGCTCCTCAGTTCAGGGAAAAAGAAGAATATGCTGAAAATATTGCATCCGTCCAGTTTTAAATTTTGATATTAGAGTTTTTTTTTTCTTTCTGCTGACAGCAAAAGGAAAATACGATAATGTTCAGTGTCCCCACAGCAACTGTTGGCAGCTAAGTGTGAGTCAGGGAGAAATCTGGAGCTGAAATGGCATGAGCTGCTCTCGGTTATTTTTCCAACAAGGGCTCACATGCTGAAACTGAGACCTTTTGAATGAACTCTGAAATCTGCTCCCAGTCATAGCAGGTTAATGGAGACAGTTACATGATGCTACGCTTGTCAGATTCCAAAAAAAAAAAAAAAAAAAAAATAGAAAGTCCTGGCAATAAAAAAAAAAAAAAGCCTCAAAAACTCACTCACTAAAAATTCAGCCGTAGATATTTCTCAAAGCAAGTGCTTTTTTCTGCATTCAGCACACAGCTATAAATGCAAAATTTAAAGCAACAATGACACAGAAAAACTTTCTTGCTCCACATAGTTTTCTCCATCGTATATCTTAATGTGGAAGCACCTTAAACTCAAAGGCTGAGCAACATCAGATACACTTCATGTTGCAAAAAGAAACACTCAAATCTCAAATAAGGTCACCACAGACCTTATCTCAGGTATTTATCCGAAAAGCTACTTAAAAATCCCATAGACTTTGGCACGTGGGTAAGCTTGCCCACAACAAGGACGACAACAAGGAAGTGACTGCTTGTACAGATATTAGATGAAAACAGTTTGTCAGATCTCGACCGCATTTCGTAATTAAACTTAAAACAAATGACACTGACAGCATTTCTCGATAGGAAGGATATTTTAGCTCCACTTCCAACGTGTTTTAGCAAGACTTTGTTCTATATAGAGGCTTACCTTTTGCATTTTACACTGCAGCAGAAGTGCCCGCCTACTACATTATCTGATTGGCCCTTAAAGAATGTGATTGACGGAATGTTTGTCCAATCACCTGCTGAATATACTTCTGAAAGATTCCCATTCCCAAACACATAGTATGGCCTGTTGCAAAGATGGTCAAGAGAAATATATTGGACTGTCCATTTGGTGTGGACCATGAGGACATGGGAACAGTAAGTGCTAATATGCTAACTTTGACATTTTTGGACTCAATCCTGCACCATTCTGTTGGCAAACCACTAAGATTCTTTTATGGTCACCACCATGCTTCTTGTTTATTTATTGGTTTATTTATTTTACTTTATTTTTATTTTTATTTTTTTTTATTTTTTTTGGGGGGTGGGGGGGTGGGGGGGATTACAGTTGTAGGGCTTCAGGGCTGGTCAGTCACAAAAATAAGTTTGTTTTGTCTCATGTGGTGCAAAACAGTGACCTACAGTATAGAGTTCGAGCACTAACCCACCACCCAAAATGTTTTGGTGTGCAGCAGAGGTGTCTTTTCCAATTTCCATCCCTGATCTAGTTGTCATTTATATTCAGCACTCAAAAAAAAACAAAAAAAAAAAAACACTTTTATCTGAGCATTCACATATTTAGTACAGGGTCCTGTTAGTGTTCCTTGAGTACACTGGCACAGTAAGAGGGGAGAAATCAAATAATTCAGCCAAAATCAAGTGTCAGAGCTGACAGTCTAAGTTGGTTTGATAAACTCAACCCCCAAAACTATAAATGAACTTGAGCTTATATAAAACTTTTCTCGCTTCTTTGATTTCTCATAGCTGCTTTACACCTCTGGTCACATCTACCCATTCATACAAATTTACTTTCACCTTCATTCACTGATGGTTCAGTTTCTATGTATCAGTATTAGCTAACACCTTTCCACCCTTTCATACCCATTAACATGCCACCCACGCAGCAGTGGGAGCAACTTGGGGTTATGTTTTGCCCAAGGACACATCACCATGTGACAGTCTGAGCTGGGCAATAAATGTGCTACCATCTGATTACTAACAGAGGGCACTATCACACATACTGACCCCCCTCAAACACACCCTTGTATATATTTGCACCGAGAACTTGCATCAAAATGGCACATTTATGCTGACCCACCTCAAACTGCTGTGTACAGCACGCTTTCAAAAAACACGCTTCATGCCATCAAAATAAGGCCCCTCATCATTACTGGAGACCCAACAAAAGTTCTAGCATGTATAATTTCTGTGGTTAATCCTAAGAATTGTTCTAAAACATCAGAGGGTTTGACCAATGAGAGCAAAGATGATGATCGTCATATATGTAGAACAAATCAGTGTTCAAACCAAAGTGCCTCAGATGTCTCAAAAGAACCACCACAACAGACAGAAAGAAGAAACAAGTTAAAGGCACATCAGAGGCAGTATGGCACCTCGGTGAGTAACTGCAGTCTAGTAGCATCAAGCTAAAGCTAAAGTCAGACTGCTCACATTTGAATTTTTCAAGATCATTCTGGTAAAATAATGTGAATGTAATCCTGTGAGAACTGTTATAAGTCTATAACTAAATTCAAAGGTGATGATATGGCTTTGCAGGGGGCTCAGAAGCAATTACTAGCATTAATTATTTCTGTGGAGAGCACATGATAAGCGGGTCTGTATGTCTGCATGTGTGCATTCTTGGTGTTATGAAGTTAAAAAAAAGGCTCCTGATGTAGCATGTACTGTTAAAAGTGCACATTTACTCTGAGTAACAAAAGTCTCCATAGTGACCAGTCGCTGATGAGGTGGTTAGACTGATTTGCTTTTAACTAAATGTGCATATTAAGTGACATTAATGACCCTGTAAGGAAAAATCAAGGAGACCCACGCATTTCAGCTCAAGCTAGTAGACATTTTTAAAGAACAGAGCAACAAATAAAGGAAAAATGAGCTTTTATTAAAAGAACCTTGTAAAGCTTTAAGGCACTCCGCTCGGGTTACCTGCAGGTGTGTGACGGTCCCCATTATTAATGATAATTGGCGTGGTCTCTTAGTCACTGGGAAGCGGTATACCAGCCCAAATATTCCTATTTATAATAAGACTGCCTGGATAAAACATCAGTCTCAGATGTGATTGCTGCCTTACACATCTGATCTGGTGTGACGGAGCGGCCTCGTCACTGAGTGCAGGCACACACACACACACACACACGCTATACACTACATGCACACACACACGATACATGCCACATGATAGACGCCACAGGCACACGGCAAACTTTCAAAGCCCCGTTCTGGTCCACTGCATCGGTCACAATTGTCACCTTGATTCACTGCCCCACAGTTCTCGTAATTCGCACGAGGTTGCACACTCGCAGTTCTACACACCTGTTCATACATACTACATAGACACTCACCACAGATGCCAAGTTGTCCTCCCCGCTGCCCTCTGTCAGGCGCAGCATCAGCCAGACAGGGGCGCATCTATTTCCTGGTGTTTAAAGGGCACTTGGCGGGAAAATGGTCACCTGATCTGTTTGCCCTAATTATGATTTATTTCTCAGTATTGGAGACTGAAGTAAAACATATGAAATGGAGAAAATGTAACAGAAATATTTCTCAATTGATGAATGATTTTTAATCCAATTTTTGTTGTTTCTGTGTGAAGGTTACACGGATATTAGAGATAATTATTCCTTTTGTGTCACGCCCACTGGGAGGGGCTCATTATTTAAAAGACAGGCATTTTGTCCATGTCAGTGAGTGGAGAGTTGGTGTTAAAAGGCAGGTATTGGGCAGTGAACTAAGTGATTGATTGTGAATGTTTTTTTTTTTTTTTTTTGGATGTTGTCTGTGTTTCTGCTGGTTGTTCAGCTGCAGTTTGGGGCTACTGAAAAACCCTTTTCAGTTTGAACCCACTGCTTATTTTTGTAAATAGTTTTTGTAAGTAGTTTTTGTCATTTTGTATGTATTTTTTTCCGCTGTTGGGAGATTGGTGGAATTAAAAACTCTCAAAATGTATCTTCCTGACTACGCCATATTTTTTTCCTGGATGAACCCCGCTACATCTGGATATCTGAAATCCTGAGATAGAAAATATACATGGGTACCCTCAGAGAATATTTTCTTTACAGTCCAGAACAATGAAGGTTCTGCTGCAGCATATACACTTTGACAGCTGGTTGTTGGTCTTGTCAAACACTTTTATGTCTTTGCCCACTGAGTCAGCTCATAGCGTACATCATGACCTATACAGCAAAAAAAAAAAAAGAAAGAAGGCGAAGTAACGAGTGAGATGAACATGACTGAACGTCACTCTCACTGCATTACAGCAAAAAGCCAGGTCATGCTTTTGAAAAAGGTATCTCAAGGATCATTTGGGAGATTTCCTGTAAACTTTAATTAAATGCCCTCTATAACTCACTGATGAACTTGTTTGAATTTAAGGGTCAAAGGTCAAGATCATCATTCCTTGCTTGTGGGAGTGAAATCGTTGAGGAAACTTCTTTGAACTTTGCACAAATGCCGACTTTGACTTAAAGGTAATTGATTAAATCATGAGCTTCCTGTTTACCCCTGCTTTCGAATATCATGAAAATGTGGTGCAATACAAGCCTGATTTATTACAAGCTCCCTTCGGCCATAAAAAAAAAAAAAAACTTTCCAGTGGATGGCAGTCATTCGTGTGTGTATGGTTTATACAAGAAACTTGACAGTAGCGATGTTTACATTGCACTTTTCATATTCCCTGTTTACATGAACACGATCAGGTCGTATATGTGGGTTTATGCATCAAACATTTAATCAGAAGAAAAGCATATGGTCATGTTCAGAGCTGATGCTAAGGTCTAAAGCAGAACAAACAGCTCTTTCTTTCAATCGAAATTATTAAAAACTGTGCTCAAGCTTCTCAAAAACTGATTTTAGGTCATTAATAATTTGTTGTGGAAATGTAAAGCGGCACCAGCCAGCAAAATGAACTAATATGAAGTAAGATGGGACATGTTTGTGATTCTATTAATGAGCATATGTTAATAAAGATTTTATTCAAATAAAGGAGAAAATCTTCATTACAGGCCACGCAGCAGACTTTCAAATCGGTCATGGTGTCTGCCTGTGATGAGTGGAAAACACACATGTGGGTGGAGGCTGTACAGCTATTGCACAATAAACTCCAGGAAGTAAAAAACCTAAGTGTTAGAAGGGGGATTTTCTTCACATGGTGCATGTCTCTGTGAGCTGAGACTTATGGAAAAGCTGTCATTTTTTTTCTGCTCCTGAAGTTTCTCATAACATTAAAAGCAAAGGAAATTGATATTGCTGGACACGGGATATAGAAGAGTTCTATGAAAAGTTGTTATCAAATTAGGCATAAACAAGGCAAAAATAGTGCACAAAATGCTAAATCACTTTGTTAAATGACAAAACAGTGCATTCATTTTCAATAGGCTTGGCTTTATGTACCTCCCAGGCAATAAAAGCAGGTAGATGTGACATCCCAAATTCTAGTAATCTGTTTTAAATGTGTTAATTTGGGTACATGCTGTCTGTCAGTAGAATAGGATCTGCCTTCTTGTTTGTTTGTTTGTTAGACTTGGTCCCAGAAATGAAAGAGAGAAAAGTAGAGTAATAACAAGGTTAAGTTAACACACAAGTTAAAGCCAAGGCTCATCCATTTTCTGGAAGTCTTTTTTGAATTATTATTTGCAAACATTTAGCAAGATATACTAAGGAGTAAAGTGCAATATGAAAAGTACAAAGAAAAATAATACAAAAAATGAAATACAGGAGAAGATAATAAGACAATAACAAGAGACAACAACAAAACAAACAAAAAAACAAGACAGTGATAGTAATAAGAGTAAAAAGGCAAACAGGACAAGTAATAAAACACAAATGAGATAGGAGTAGGGGTTATCAGTCACAAGTGTTCGTATGACAAAGAACATTGCTGTGTGTGGGGCAATAGAATTTATGTGGTTTAAGGGAAAAACATCATATGAAATAAATAAAGCAATAGGGAAAAAAGCAAATACAAAGAAAAAAAGATAATAGCAAGAACGCTAATGTTTTATAAAACATTAAATGGAGGGCTCTAAGAAGAAGAGGAGTCCAGGTTGCTTCAAAATAATGAGTTTGTTCTTGGAGAGACCTTTTTCATTGATATGTATTCTGTAAGGATATTTAACCTGTGTGATGTGCTGAGTTTGTGTCTCGTTTTCCACTTCCTGAGTGTGGTCTTTTGGCAGTGCTTGTGGCTAAAAGTATTGGTCTGGTATTACTGGGTGCTGGGTTCATTACTGTGAGGTCTTCAAGTAAACTGAGTGAAGGGGATAATGGAAGGCTGCATCCCAGGAGACCTGATATCTTTTCAATGACTCCCTCCCAAAAAGTTTGTATTTGCATTTCCTGGATGTTTTTGTTAGCAAGCAAACTCCGAGCAAAGAGACATGTCCCTGTGCTAAAGTAGAGTCAGAGCATGCTCTCTATGTACTCAGCTGAATGACATCTGACATTAGCCGAATGATAATAAATACATTGGCTGTAATTGAAAGCTTGATTGACTACTACTTGTTGTTTAAACTACCAGAGTCATAACGGTGACTGATCACCTCCTTTTCTGCAGACAGCCGGTCATGTCAGTTCATTTGCCCACAGTGCCAAAATTCCCACTCAGTGCTGGTCAATAAAAACGCATCAACAAACAAGAAAAGGACCAAAAAAATCAAATATTTATAACAGAGAGCAAACCTGCAGAGGCTTCTGCTGAATGTTCAGTGTAGAGATGACTTTGCCCTGGGAGGGATTTGTGGCTGAAAGTGAAACTTCTTCCGATCGATAATGTCAGGGACTGTCAATAATGACTTGCATATGTTTATTGATATGCTGACAACTCAAAGAATGGCTTGTTTGTCCAAAGGCTTACGACAAATCAATACACTTGTCGAAGTTCAGTGACATTACATGTTCACTGGCCTTCACAGGACTTAATGGTGTGTTGCTGTACAGCCGTATATATCGTAGTATTTTTTCTCTGGTGTAAGCTGTTAGGGATGTGACCATGTTCAAGCCATCACTGTACACCTGTTTGTTAGACCAGTAAATTAAAAGAATGTATACTGAATTAATCTGTCGTCTCATCTGCTATAAATCTGCTTGAGGATACAGATCATCTGTGACAGAAGCACAAAAAACCCCAACCTGGGAATGCTAAAAGAATACATGTGCATCTGATGTCCAAAAATTGTTATTCAAACCTTTGATGTGCAACATATGCACACCCAGTCTAACGCACAACAGGGGTCAAAAATGGCCAACATTCATTTCCAGAGTTATCTTACATTGGCTGAGTGTTTCTTCGCTCTATCTTTTAAAACAGTTGATTTTATCACTGATGATCCACATCATTAAATATCTTGGTTTTAATAAGGAGAAATAAGTCTTTGGCTGTAAAGGGTAAAGTAACAAGTCAAAGTGATGTAAACTGGATTTAATTAAAAATGAAGTGATAAAAATGCTTTTGAAATGAAAAATGATAGAACCAATAAGCAATTTGATCAACTTGATGGTGATTTGATATAAATAATGTGAAATGCTAAAAAAGAGTTGCCAAATTAATAATATTAATTATATAATGTTTTTCACTTGTCACAGCGTGGATTTCTTTCATTCAACATTTTGAAATGGGCAACACAAGGGTTAAAGTAACAAATGTGATGTTAAACCTGGTGTGGTAAAAAATGTAAGTGAATTGAATTCTATGGCAAGAAAGATATTATTGAATTGAAATGGTTTGAGGTAAAAGAAAAAAAAAAAAAATAAATGTGTCCCAATACATCAGTGTTTTTACAACTTTATTTTTTCCATGGTACATTTTTTGGGGCAAAAAAATCATGTGGCACACCTCCAACAAAAAATGTCACAACATGAGGATTTATCCTCTTCTTTTCATTTATATGATAGAAGAAAAATATATTACAATTAAAATTAATAACTTGAATTCTCTTTTTATCCTTTCACATCAGTTTTTTAACAATTCACCATCAAATTGATCAAACCACTTAATTGTTTATCATAGCACTTTCAACATTAAATGCATTTTCATCACTTTATTTTTTAATCTAATCAAGGTTAGATCTCCTCCATTTTTAACGTTAAATTTGTGTTACTTTCACCCCTCATATTTAGATGTTTTTTCTTGCCCCTTTAACTGTAAGCCACCTACATGTGTACTGCACTGTACGTTGGCCCAGTGCTGTGCTCATGGTGGATTCATGTTGGGTCCTGCTGTATGTATATATGTGTGTATTTTTTAATATGTACATATGCATGTATGTTTGTCTATCAAATGACTTATGGCATGGCTTAAGCTGTCTTCATACAAAACACACAAAAAAAATATTTGTGTTGTGCCTTCATGCAACTAAATTTTGTGCATGTATTCGTGCATTGGAATGGTCCATATTTATTGAGGCTGATTTTCATCCTCCATGACCCATAAGAGACAAGAGAAGGGAAGGGGCATGTATTTACACCCTAATCAACTATGGTGGATGTTTCTTCAATCACTATGTTCTTCCTGTTCTCCCACACAAGAAGCTAAATGTCCCAGAAAAGTTCAAAACATTTGGATGGCCCCTCTGTTGCCAAACCTGCTTAGCTTTCCTCGTCTTTTTTCCCAGTACTTCCCGAGACCACTCCTCTCCTCTCCCCTGGTCTAGTCTTTCTCTTGTGGGTGCTACGATAGTTCTTCCATGATGTTCAGCATATTTTCTCTGATGGAAAACACATTAAATCAGTGCTAGTAAGACAGCAAAACACACCAGAAGCCAGCTCATCATTGTGCTGGCTGACTTCGCTCACAGTACAGTTGTTGTAAAGTGTTTAAATAAATATAAGAAGAACTTACCAATACTTACAACTCTTCAGAGTCTTTCTCCTTGTTTCTCCTCTCTGTGGTTTGGTCTCTGAACACTTAAATAACCGTGTAGAGGAGCTCCGATGCTGAAGTGCAGCAATGTTTATTTGTCACAGATGTTGGATATTTTTCAACTTTGGCAAAAGTGTTGCAACTTAGGCTGCTCACACAACAATCCCACGGCAAATCCATTGCGCGAACAACGCAAATTTTGCATCTTCCATTCACTTTTACTGTATTTCCACTGTGCAAAAAACTGAAATTTGTTTTTGTTGTGTGCACAGCTTCAGACCTGCTCTAATGTGGAGTGTCTTGAGATAGCATTTGCTATGAGTTGTCGCTATACAAATAAAGATTGATTGATTTGTTTTGTACCCATCTAGGAGAAGGTGTATAACATATTGGAGGGGAAAAGGAATACCACTGCTCGGTCCCATAAACCAAACACAAGACCGAAATTCTAATTTATACTATTTATTACAAAACAAAGGCAAAAGGTATTCACAAAACAAACTAAAAAGCGAGGTCTTAAACAAATAGGGTACAAAACAAGGGGCTGCTATCCGAGACGTTGCGGCTGAGAATAGTTGAATGGGCTGTAGTTAGTTTTTGGGCCAATGGGAGGGCCGCTTCTCCCTCCGCAGACCCGCTTCCCCAGCCAATCCCAGGACGTCACCTGAATGTAAGCAGAGATCCTTGGGCGGACAGAGCACTCAGTCCCCACACACACAGCAGAAAAGAGCAAATCTACAAATATACATCATAAACACAATAGCTATGGCCAGAAATTGATTGACTGATATTCTGGTCCTGTCTTTAAAACAAACAGACACAGCAGAGCAAGTGTCGTCTGTGACATGGATGGCCATTTGAATCTAGTCTTTGGCTTCTTTCTGAAGCATCTTGCATCTCCCGTCTCTTAAATTTAAAATCTACCCACCATCCTTTATGACCAGTGGTATAAAATCCCAACACACACCTTGGGGGGGCTGTGATAATGAAACAAGGAGACTGCTGCAGCAGAAAAAGCAGATTTCCAGGTTAGGTGTGAATTAATTTCACTGGAATCATAATATCCAATGTAAGAGGTGACACTGTTTTTGATTATATAATTACATTCATAAGGCCACAGTGTCACATCAAGCTTTGTTTAATCCATGACTGAGTGTCATCACTCACTCCTGATGCACCCCGTTCGTCTCAAAGATCCCAGGTAGTTTTCATTTTTTATCTTGATCTCAACACATGCCTGGATTAGCTGGCGGTGTCATGGATGGATATTATTCTCGGTCATATAATTATCCCCCTCTGGTTCGTAGTAGGGCTTGGCAAGACTTAATTACAAAACTATGAACGTCCAATGGAGAAAGGCTGATGCTGTGTCAGTTTGAAATTCATTCATCCTGATGGAAAAAAGGGATGGTAAAGGAAGGTAGCAAAAAGGAAGGAAGGGAACAGAGGGAAAGGGAGGAGGAATAGAGGGAGAGAATGAAAAGAAGGGGCTCTCCACGGATGGCTTGTCATCTGAGGTGAGACTGAACAGAGCAGAGGTAAACAATGGGTGTTTGGTAAAAGGCAGAAGCAGTCAGTCAGGCAGTAATAAAATAAAAAAGAGAGAAGAAAGAGGGGAAAATAAAAAACAGCCGCAAGTCTTTCTTTGGGGAAGCTGCCAGACTCCATTTGTCTGAGCGTGCAGCACACTCTGTCACCTGCCATAACTACCCATCAGCCCCTTGAATTTTTCAGCCTCAACAATCCTCTGTAGTTGTGTCATGTGTGTATGTTGTTGTGCACCTATGCAGGAGTGTGTGTTTGCTGTGGTCCAGATGGTTGTAAAAGCTTACTTTGAAGTGTGTGAGAGAGACGCAGGCACTGATCGCGGATGACAGTCTTGACTGGGCTGTAGTGCCTTGAGTGCTGACCGGCTAACGTGGCTTTTCCAACACCAGGCTCCTGTCTGGACTTGTCTGGACCCTCACCTCCTCATACTCGCTGACAGACTATGTTTTATGTTTTGTTTCCTGGAAAGATGACAGCTGTAAAGTCCCAAGAGATTTGGCTTTAAAATTGCCTCTGAGTGAGTGAGTCTCCTCGAGCATCCTTAAAAACAACAACTACAGCATGGAGGTTTAAGCCTCTGCAAGGTTTACACTGCCTCCCCCACTTGCATTTCTTACTTGCATCTTAGATGGAAGGAGAAAAGCAGATGAGAGAGGGCAGAGGAGTGTCTTTAAGAAACATGAGACGTCCTCTCATTTGAAGCATCATGTGGGGTAATGTCTGCTTATTATGACGATTACAGCTGATCTGACAATCACTTTCAGACTGAGATTGTTTATGTAAAAAGAAACACTGTGTTGACCATGATAAAATAGGTTTTAATCTGTTTACCTCCACCAAGGAGGTTATGTTTTTGCCGGTGTATGTTTGTTTGTTAGCAAGATTACACAAAAAGTACTGGACGGATTTTGCTGAAATTTTCAGGAGATGTTGGTAATGGCCCAACTTAAAAAGTATTAGACTTTGGTGGTGATCCAGATAACCGCCATTAGCGAATGATCTTTATTGATCAGTAAGTGTCTAACTAATAATGATATCAACATAAATCTGAGAGCTATGTGTGGGTTTTCAGAGTCAATTAATCATATTATGGTGGTAACTTTATCATTGAACTACTGCTTATAGGCATAACAGCAAACAAACAACAGTTTGTGCTATCCAAGTGTTGGTTGTTTGTGTGATTGTCTGAATATGGATATTTTCTGTTTGTTAAAAAAAAAAAAAAAGAAAAAAATGCGGACACTTTAGGGGGAAAATACTGTATTATTGTGTTAATGGAGTATTTTCTTTAGATTCACTGATGACGTTAATAACTTTTACTGATTGTAAACTCTGTATTTCATAAGCACAGATACTGTTTGGATGTAACCCTGAATATTATTTATTTGGTTTCACATTTCATTAAACCCTGACCTTAAAGTGTTTTCAAATGAAAACAGACCTTACCCTTAGGCATTAATTTAGTTCTTAATAATATAAGCAGAAAGCAAAAAGGAAATATTCTTAATAAAATATCTAATTAAATTTTGCTCCTTTTGAGATAAAGGCCTAATGAAAAATGGTCATTAATGACTCAGAAAACATATATTATACAAACCTCTACCAATGCTTTGTTATTTAGCTGATTTTGCGAGACTCATTATCGCATGTAAATTATTGTAAAACACATTTTCTTAATGTGTTGTTATCACATGCATCTCTATGTAAGCTCAAAAACTGCCATGTTTCTCAAGGAAACTTAAGAAAGCAAAATTCCTTCAACACAGTTCTAGTCAACTTTTTCTAAGGAGCAACTGAAAAGCATCCTGACTGGAAACATCACGAACTGGCATGGGATGTGAATGGCCCAGGACAGAAAGACTCTGCAAAGAGTGATCAAAACTGCCCAAAACATAATGGTTACCCATTGACTGAGCATTGGTGATAATGGGGAGGTAGGGTTCCTACACAGAACTCAAAGGATACTGGAGGACAACACCCACCCCAGACACAGCCTGTTTACTCTGCTTCAGTCAAGCAAAAGGTACAGAATTATCCACTGTACCACCAGACTGCCAGACAGCGACTTCCCTCAGGCTGTGAGATGGCTGAAGGCACCATCTGCACTCCTCCATGTCAAACGGTTTTTGTTTTTGTTTTGTTTTGGAGCCACAATTTAATGTCATTGTGCAAACTGTTGCACAATTACAAATAAACTTCTATGTATCCTTGTAAGTAGTTGGTGTAGAATTATTTCAGAGGTCTGTTGAGCATCTGTTTCAGGGTCCATTTTGTTCTCCATGATCAATCCTGCTGATGCTTTGATGATTCAGCAAGTCTGCTCTGCTACAGCATCCAATCAGAGAGTAATATCCAGCATGTGGGTGTGTCTGTCTGTCAGAAACAGCTCCATGAAGGAGCTTTCATGTTTCCTTGGTTACATCGATGGATGAGATCCATGGACTGTTAGGGAGTGAAAGTACAGCAGTGGTTCACTTGGCCTCTGACCTTGAACCTCCCAAGTGGATTGAGTTTAGTATCAAGTCAGAGAGTTTGACAGAAATCCTTCAAATAAATATCAAGTTGAAAGCAAGGCGCGATGGATATTTGACTTTGTCCCACATAAAACCTGACTAGGGTGCAAGTTTAATTTTTATGTTTCTAACCCAAGGAATTAAATACCTTTCATAATTTTAGAACCACATTATGTTCTTGGACCTTGATTGTGTTTTCTAACTTTAAAAGAAAAACAAAAAGGTTTATATTTTACTTTTTTGTGCAGGGTAAGATTTTCTCTAAAAATCTGATTAAAAAGACCCATTGTCCAAAAAGTGGCCTGAATAACAAGCCAATAATTACCACACAATTGTAAGACCCCAGTCTTTTAAATGACTTGCGTCTTTTTCATTCTTATCATTTTTATAACAAATTATCTCACTTTTAACTCTTTCAGCTGCCAAGGAATGCGATAATCCCATTGCCACGATACAAAAGTACATTATTCAAATAATCTGGAGCAGTTTAACATGAGAACATAGCATCCAAATCTGAAAAGAACAACCATAATTACCAAATTTTGTGTTTGAGAAATTCCGATCTGGTTTGAAGAGGTCACACAGCACTGATGATAGCATGAATTTTAATTAATGGACCTATTCATGTATCATTATTTAGTCATGGACCTATCCTATCAATATATTTTTAATCTGCTATCCATGCATCCATATATTGAAATTACTCACGTATCAATACATTATATCCGTGCTGAGTAATGAGAAACCTCAGAAGACAGTCTGGCACTCATCTGAATATAGCATGACCATATAGAGAGCAGATACCAACACTGTATCTTAGCCTTATTAGGAATGTATATAAGCACATGTAGTGACGACACATCCTGCAGTGAGACAGACATCCTCACTCACAGACACTCTCCTGCAGTGAAGCAGACACCCTCACTCAGACACATCATGTGGTGAGACGGACATCCTCACTCACTCACACACACAAACATCATGACTAACTGTATCCATGTCTATTTGTACCAACCATGTAATAAACTATGATAATCCACAGTCTGGTATTAAGAATCCTCCATTTAAACATCTCATACTATCAACAGACTTGGCTTCATTAAAGATAATAAAGGACTTTTAACGGCTGCAGATTCAGGCATGTGTTTAGTCCTAGTACTCCTAGATCTGAGCACAGCCTTTGACACAATTGATCATAACATCCTGTTGAAAAGATTGATGCAATGAGGGTTCCAAACATAGTTTTAGATTGGTTTTATTTTTATTCATCAATCAGAAAGTTTTTTGTGTCTAGTAACAGTTATGTACCAGCTTTTTGAAGTGAAGTATGGGTAGCCTCAGGGGTCATTTTTTTTGACTGATTTTATTTTCCCTATCCATGCTCCCCCTGGGGTATAGTATAAAAACACATTTTTTCTTTTTGTTGTTTTTCTTTCTTTGTTGTTTTTTAATTTCGTTTTGATGCTGATGACACACAGCTGTACCTACCTATTAATTTAATTTGGTTTTCTAAGTTCTATGAAAAACTGTCTGAGATTAATTTGTGGATGTCAAGTAAATTTTTGCAACTTAATTCCAACAAGACTGAAATAATTTTAATTGGACCACAACACATCGCCAAAGAAAATGTGCCCTCAGCTGGCTGCTTTCTTGGGCACGTCAAACTATCTGCCAAAAATCTGGGGGTCTGGTTTCGCTGTGAGCTTAATTTGGAGCAGCACACAACCAAGTTTGAAGGGTCTTGTTTTTGTCATCTTGAAAATTTCAAAAACTCAATCTATTTTACAGTTTAATGACACAGAGACAAGTTTACGTGCTTCTAACTACTCACAACTCAACTGTGGTTACAGTTTTTTTACCTGCCAGAGCCAGAAATCAATAGGACACCAGAGAATTGACAACAGAATTCAGCTACCAGGCTTTTAACCAGAACGAGAAAACACAACCACATCACTCCTATTTTAGCGTCTTTACACTGGCTCCCTGTATGTTTCAGAATTAATTTTAAGGTTTTGCTGATCACTTTTAAAGCCCTCCATAGCCTTTCTCTTGGCTACATCTTTGAGCCTTTAGTACCATACAAGCCGACACCAACACTGAGATGTCACTGGGCAGAGGTCTTCTATTTGTCCCTCACAGCAGAGTAAAGACTGAAGGGGTCAGGGCAGATTCAGTGAGGGATCCAAAACTGTGGACTGATCTGCATGTGAAGATCAGGTCAGGTGAGTCGGTGTTCTCTTTAAAATCTCTTCTTCAAACATACTTGTAGCAGCGAGTCTTTCCTGATTTTGAGTTTATGTAATGGTATTTTATTATATATCAAATTATATTCTAAATGAGTTTTAGTTTTTTGAAACTTATTTAAAATAATTATATTATTTTAGAGTTCTTTTAAAGGATCTTTATGTTTTGTAAAGTGTCCTTGAGTGCTGAGAAAGGTGCTTATAAATAAAATGTACTATTATAATTATCATTTTGAATTGGTTGGGTATTTTCTTGAGTGTATCGTTACAATTTTATAACCTGCCTGTTGGGCTGTATGTTTTATGTTGTTTTAAATTATTGGACCTTGCCATATAAATAAAGATTATATTATTATTATTAAAATACTCTCAGAAAATGATGTATACATACACATGTAACAATAATTATATATGCTATCTAGGCTTCTACAGCTTACTTATCCGTGAGCTGTAGAAGCCTCTACACTGATCACTGGAAAAAATGCATGTTTGCAAGAAGGGGGAATGCTGCAATATTGTAAAAATGGTACAAGCAACTAATCTGAAGCTGGTGAACTGAATGAATGGCTAGGTTTATATGCAGTCAATCTTCGGGTTAAGATCAATAATCCAGTTTCTGAAACATTCGGAATAACCCAGTTTACATGTGTGAGCAAACAGGATTATTCCTCTATGCATGGTATCCCGAGCAAAACAGCAACGCACGGAGAATGTCATGATGCACGCAGAACGTTAAGACGCAATGTGTGTCATTTCCGCTTCTTCTTCCTGTATCCAATGGCAACGAGAACAACAACAGCAGCACGACTGATAATGAACAGCCTGGATCAGGTAACAGTCGGCTTTGTTTGTGCTTTGGTGCTGGTACTGACCCACCACCAGTACTTGACGCTATTCTTTGTCAATTTCTTCAATAATGCAAGACGAGAACATGAAGAATTAGGAAATCGAGCCAGAGCTGTGCCATGTTACAACAAGTACTTCCTGTACTCAAAAAACCAAGATTCCTTGCGAAAAGAACATGCACAGAACACAAATTAATGTTCCTTTCGATGGGGATATCCCGATCGGTGTATACGTGACCAAATATTCAGGTTTGAAAAGGAGTAACCCAGGGGTGATTTTCGGGTTTTTAAAAACCGAAATATGAGCATACTCCGGTTTTTAAAAAGGGTTCTTGGTGTTTACATGGCTGCACGCCAACCAGGTTAGTGCTAATATTCCGATTATGAAAGGTTTAATGACTGCATGTAAATGTAGCCAATGTTTTAAATTTGTATATTGCATGTTTATACGGTGCAAAGACCATACATTCAGAAATTGTGTTTATTATGGGTTTCAGTAGGTCCAATAAGTGGACACAGGGTCACGAAAGACGCTTTTATTGTTTCACAGAGCAATATAGACCTTGTGTCACAAATAATACCCATATTTAAAGCTGAAAGAGATAGTAAAAATACATGCTTGTATAAAGATGAATACCATCACATTAGAAAATGACAAAAACATCAACATAAGTTTGGAAGTGTCCATTAACTGGATAAGGGGCACCTAAGGGACTGAAGGCTTGTATAGGAATGAGTTCCATCAAACCATGTGCACCTCTCGTGAGCAGTGCCGGGTAACGTGTTGTTTAGAAGCACATTACTCTAATATAACTACTTTAAATATGACCTCTAAAAGGACGACTCTAATATTCCAAACCAGTTATCAGATTAAAGTTATTTATTCAAGTCTGTGAGGTACTATTTTTTGTCATTCTCCTTGGTAAAAAGATATATTTGCTTTCTTCTAGTGTCTCGGGAGCGATGTCACGTATGCGACAAGTCACGTTTTCAGCATGAGGACAACTCTTGTAATACATACCACGCAGCCAGCAACACAAACGTAAACAACAACGGATGGAGGAGAGAGATGCATTTTTTCTAGATGGAAATACAGTCACTATTTTGAGTTTGTGTCAGCTAAAGATGACAATATCAAGGTTCGCTGTACACTCAAGTTTTATCTAGCTTCAAAAACACAAGTTGCAGCATGGCCTAGTCAAACTTACAGAGAAAGTCCCATCAGGTGGTGTGAAGCAGGTAGCTGCGACTAATTTAGGAGGCCCCCCACCACCCAAACAACAAATGCTGGGTCTTTGGTGCAACACCAGTAAGTGGGGGAGAAGTTGAAGAAGTTGATTGGGCAGTATGTTATAGAGAAAATGCTGCCCTTTAACACGGTTGACTCGCAATATATATTATTAATAAATTGATATATTATTGAATGTAACTAATAAAGTAACTTGTAATCTGACAAAGTTACTTTTAAAATTGTTATCAGTAAAGTAACTATGTTACTTTTTAAAGGAGTAATCAGTAATCAGATTTCTTTTTCAAGGTAAATGTGGCAACACTGCTTGTAAGAGAGCTGTAGCTTTCAGTGGTAACATGACAGATGCATCCTTTATGCTGACAGTCATTAACAAATAAACTCCAAACTACTCATTTAAGAAGGAAAAGATGCATATTTCTACTTTTAAGGTATTTCATGTGTCTTATTACAAGAAAATCAACAATTTTGGCGAAGACAGAATTGCTGAAAACACCTGAGTCACCCCTCCTCTTGGGGGATGATGATGGTTGGTTGTGTCACACCTGCTCTGCGCATAATGCCAATAATGCATGTGCAAAACAGAGCCAGCACATTCACACCAATCTTTTATTTTCACACATCAAAATCAGCAGCATAAGACCAGTGTGACACTTTGCTAGCTGGCACCTTTTCCAGATTTTTAAACAAACAGAAGGCTTGACAAATACATTTCATTCATGCTGTTAGGAACTCTTCTCCAGCAGCAGTCTCACACCTCTGGAGAGGATAACGGTGTGAAAATGTTAACACTTTCTCTGTTAAATAAAACAAACTCACTTCATATTGGCACCAAATTTTCTGGTTGGAGGAGGAAACTGAGTCTGCAGTTGTTGACGTTTTCCGTGGCTCCAACACTTTGTCTCAGCGTCAGTCATTCAGTGACTATTCATGTCCACCTGCTTGAAAGAGTTCCTGGAGACCAGCCCCACATTGCACAGTGTTTTCCATTCCAGCGTTACTTTATAATCCAAGCAAGTCATGTTGTGTTCACCCACCTGGTTTGTTCCTGTGAAGGACAGCAATTCCAGGTGCAGCAAGAGGCGATGCAAATCAATCATTTTATTCTGAGAGAGATAATTTATGATGTGCTTGGAGGGTTACAGATTCAATCTCCAGCATGTTCCCACTGTCATGTCCCATGTTTGGGGCTGTCATCAGTCTTCATCTGGCTCCCTGCTCCGCTCCTGCCACCTCCATCTCCAGAGTCACAATTTATCCCACAAATAATTGATTATGACAGGTTGCATGCAAACAGAGAGAGAGCTAAACGTGATTAATCACTTTGTTCGATTAATTACAGCTGATTATGCATTTTAGGTGCCAGTCTTACAGCAAACGATCACTGGAGAGAGGCCTGCTTATTCATCAGACCAGTGGTTCTCTACAAGTCCGACCTCAGGACTCAATATCACTTCCAAATGAGAGACTCAGACCCGAATATTAGAAAATGATCAACCACTTGAATTTATTTACAGGAAAGTGCTACAATTCAGATCTTTAAAGGTATCATGTTCTGATGTTTTTGACTGTTTAGATTATGCTTTTGGCTTCTATTAAGCAAGGATTTGATTTAAATTGAATAAAAAATGAAAAATTTACCTCTGTAGAGGATCAGATGCAGCTGTTTTCCTCTTGTTTGAACAAGGGGTTGGAGAGTAACAAAGTAGATTTACTTAAGTACTGTACTTAAGTACACTTTTTGACTATCTGTACTTGAGTATTATTTTTTGGGGAAGCCTCTCCCTCCACTACATTTGAAAGACAAATACTGTATTTTTAACTCTACTACATTTCGATAAAGGGTCTCATTACTTTTAAGAATAGCTTTGAAGTCAAAATTTTCTTTTCTCCTCTAAAATGCGATTTGCGTGTGATTTGTTCAAGAAGTGATGCCATACCTGTATCTCACACTTGCACTACTCAGATCAGGCAGGTAAATGTTGAGCTAACATTGCAGTCTGTAAATTCACCTTGGCAACAATACAACAATGTGTTAGCATTAAAATGAAAATGTGGTTTTAATACTTACTTAAAAGCAGGTACTCCAGTACATTAACTTAAATAAAAATTTGACTGAACAACAGGAGTATCTATACTTTCACTGGTGTTGAGTACTTTGTCCACCACTGCTCTAATCTGAGGGAGCAGAGAGGCTATTGGATGTTGTGATAATGGGCTTTGTGCTGATTGGCTGAACAGTGACTAATGGGAAGAGGCAACAGTCATGGCGCCTGCCTGTGATGAGCAGAAAACAGACATGTAGGTGGAGGCTGTATTGATATTACATCATAAAACCCTGGAAAGAAAAAACTGAATTTTCAGGGGAGTTTATTTCTAGAGGAATAGCACATTTCTCCATGAACTGAGAGTTCCTGAAAAGGTGTCACATTCTTCTGCTCTGCAAGACCCTTCTAACAACATTAAAAGCAAAGAAAATTGATTTTGGGACCTTAAATAAAACAAAATATGCAACTGAACAAAGGCAGGACAACACAACCAATTTTTGAAAGACCATCATTCCAGAAACCCTGGAAAAACATGCATAAATGCAGCTCATTTTATATCTTTTCAGGGATGCCGTGTATATTTGGTTGTTTTTTTAGACAAGAATTTAGCACAGTAAAAAAAACTGCTATAATTTAACCAAAATGATAAGATCAGTAAAATTGAGATCTCAATCAAACCAGATTTATCTTTTTATATTCATGTTATGATGTCCATGAAATGCATTTTTTCTGCAATTTCTACATAAATGCTGTTTTAATTTTATTTATTTTCTAACCACAAGTCTGACTGGTGTTACGGTTTAACTGGCAGCTATGTTACCTGGTGTTAGCATGCATTTTGGGTAAAAAAATCTTCATTTACATTTCAGTCCCATACATATCTGATAATCTTGAACTAATTCTATTATTTAGAGGAATTCATGTGTACTCTTTTTTTAGTTTAAACCACGGAAACCACAGACACAGGCAGCCATGGGTCACCAGTCAGCACAGTCACTTGTGACACAATTACACTGGGTCATGTCCTAAATGTCATGTTTGTATTGTTTTTAAAAAAAACAGAACACACTTCCAACTGTATGTGTGATGACCTTGTATGAAAAGTTTACAATAGATATTACTGTCCTTTAAATCACTTACTTGCTTGTATTGTCATTGTGGGATTGAGATATATTTATGGCAACAAACTATGAATTCTTCATTAAGAGTGTTAAGAGTAAACACTCTATGAGGATTTCATTATGTCCTTGTTTGTTTTTAAGTGGGGAAACAAGTCAAAGAAAGAAAGAAAACTGTACAAGTAGTCTACATAAACATAGAGATTAAGTATTTGTTACAGTAAAAGTAAAGCAGAGAATAACATTGAAAGCTTTTCTTGATGGAAAAGATGTTTTGTCTTCTGTTGACTGTTTTTAGATTCATGCTATATAAGAAATATATTGTGTTCTTTCCTTTTCAATAAAACAAGTGGACATATATTATCAACCTGGCAGGGTCAAAACCCTGAAAAACAGTGTATATTTGTTAGATTTCAGTAGAGCTGGAGTGGTTAAAGAGACTTATGCAGAATAAAGCAGAAAAAATGTTGATGCCTGATGACTTCATAGTAGATCCTTTGCATTGCATTTTTGGCTCAAGGGTCTCCAAAGGGAATAATAGACCTGTAAGAGTAATTATATGATGAAAAGCTGGGGGGGTGACATTGCTGGTTATTAGAGTCTTGGATGTGTCAAAGTGGCAAGTACTAAAAGTAACCTAAAAACTGCTGTGAAGGCAGCCAGGTGCGAAACACACACAAATGCTTGTTATTGTTTTCTCCAGAATGTTTTTAACAATATCTTTGATTGCAGCAAGGTCAGGGGGTCATGACCTTATCCAGGTTCATTTATCTGTCTACATCAAAGACACATGAAACACATCCCTAAAACTGAACATGCCACATATGGCATGGGAAATATCTCGTGTTGTGTGTTTTGTTGTTATTTTAACTATAAAAGTAGCACTGGATATTCAAACTGACATTTAAAGGATTGAAGAAAAAAAAGTAAAAAATATGTATGATGATTTTGAAGCAGGTTTGTTACAAGTGTTAGTGGTGTATGATATGATAAAACAACACCAAAATTGAGATTTTTTTTTTTAATGTAATCAGCATCTGCTGTGAAAACAGCTATAGGTGCAAAAACACACTAACACTTGTTTTTGTTTTCTTCACAATGTTATCGACATCTTTGAGTGCTGCAAGGTCAGGGGGTCATGACCTCACTCAGGTTCATTTATGTGCCTACTTCAAAGACAAATAAAACACAGCCCTAAAAATATACACACCATGTATAATATGGAAAATATCTTATTTTTTAAATGAGAAAAACTACAACAATTATTCAAACTGACATTTAAAGATTAGAAGTCCTAAAAATCATTGAACATGTGGTGGTTTTGAGAAGAGCTGAAATGGTTTAATAGAATTATGCAGAAAAAAGCAGGAAAAATAATGATGTATGATGGTTTTATAGCAGGTTTTTTGTGTACAGTTTTAACTTGAGCGTCGCCAGAGGGGCCAAATAATATCAGCAGTGTACTAGACCTGTGCGAGTAACTGATGTTATATTTAAAAAATATGTCAATAAGAAACATTTTGGCAGAATTTCATGCCATAAGCTGTATTACGGATATAATGATCATAAAGGATAAAGATTACTTTTAAATGATTATTTTCTTTACTATTAAACAATCCACATCAAAATTTACATTTAAAAGAACATTAAAGGGCAGTATGTTAAGTAAGTACCATTACCATTTTTGTGATTGATGAAATCTCACAAACATTATAATTATTAGTATTATTTTGGTTGTTGTTGCTTGTTGTTGTTGTCATTGAGAATCATAAAGGATTTGAGACCAGCAGTGTTGATGACGGCTGTTTTATTTTATTATTATTGTTGTTGCGAATTATGTTGATCATTGTGTTGTTGTTGTTTTGTTGTTTTTGAATTTTTTTTTATGTGTGTAAAAGGGGCAGATAATATACGATTTTTCTTCTTTCTGTTCCTTTTCATTCAATTATATGCTTATATACTTGTATGAAAATGTTTTATTTCAGATATATGAATGAAATTAATCACTAACTAAAAAAAAACTAACTAACTACTATCTATCTATTTATTTATTAACTATTTACTATTAGAACTGTACGAATCTACACAGCCCATTAAGAAGAATGAAAATTTTTGTGTTGCCAAAATTTTTGGCAAGGGAAGAAGTAACTGAACTCTGGATTGAGTCAAATATCTGAAAATATCTTATATATAAAATATCATTAAACTCAGTTGAAGAATAGTTGATGTTTAAAACAACTATAAAAAGATGTTTCAGTAAATCAGATCCATGGATGTCCCTGCAGGATCTTTCACTCTGATTCTTTACATATAAGTGACACTTGTGGAGTCAGTCATCCTGTCCGTCCCCGTATTGCCACTAGCCCACGTCATGAAAACTAGAGTGCAATTGTTTTTTTTTTCATATATGTGCTCCTACCAAACATGGTATCTTCATTGCAGCTAATTAATCCCATTAGTATGCAGTAAATAATTACAGTAATGTTTACACTTTGTAGTGTTAGTATAGAGTTGACTCTTCAGTAGTTATAAATATATCAGAAAACATTTTAGAAAACTACACAACATCCAAAGAGTCAACAATTACACTTGATTGAAAGTACCAACTCCCCCAAAACTTTGTGGATCCATGTAGGAACTTAAGAAGTGTTAGTGTTAACTCTAATAGTGTTAATTCGTCAGTGCAGATTCTTGAGCTCTGACCCACCAGTGCAGGAGCTTCACTTAGGTTTGATCAGCTCGTATGTGCAAATGTCAACCAGCGTGAGTCATACAGCGTGGCAGAACCTTTCAATTCACTTTCATTGTTCCCATTTCAGTAAATTGAGTTTGTAAAAAAGAGGTAACATGTTAATGCCCTCTTGAAAAGAACAATTCAACTTGTCTTTTTTTTTTATTATAATCCCTGAATCCTTTTGAACTTTGTTTTATGCTATTAAAAGTCCACAAGTGAATTGAAGGAAGCCTGTTGCCCTGTCTGACTTTCCTTCATATTCAGAGTAATACAATAGCATTCCCTTTGAAAATTGCAAATCAGATCACATAAGCAGGTTCACAAAAAAGCAATTAAGATTCAGTGGAACATGTAATTTAATCAGACAAAAATGAAATATATTAAGGTTAAGAGTGGAGGATTCGGCCCTTTTTCTCCCATGCCTATTATTCAAATGAAGTCACTGTGCAAATGGTGGGTTTGACAAGCGTGCACCTACAATGACAGACAGCACGGACTGACTGAGGAGACAAGAAAATAACTAAGGCCAAGCATGTATCGAGCTTCTCAAGTCACTGTGTCTCCAATAACATGACTGTGGAGAAGAAGAGGAGCAGTTCCACAGAGGTAGGTTGTCATGCATTCACTTGTTTCATTGCCTTTTCATTGAGAATTCTGCTGCAGCGCTCAACATCAATTAAGCTCGCCTTACAACAATCCATATCAGTGAAACGTGTTCTTGTCGGACGAGGCATTAAGTCGATTTCTCCCAAATTACAACAAATTAAAGGAAAATAGACAACAGCTGCCGATATGTAAGGAATAGCTTCACTAACTTCTAATTGTAACAATAGACTACTGAGGAGGTTTAATTTGATGAGCGTCAATTCTTCAGGGGGCCTTTAAATCTCACCTGCCTCTTTAGAAAGCTTTCTGTAGTCATCTTAAGAGAAAAACAAAGTGGTGCCAGGTAATGGAAATGGTTTACAATTAATATGTGCTCTGAGGAATATTCTGGTGTTTGCAGTGGAAGCACCCACACAAAAGACAGACAAGGAGCCTTCAGCAGTTAGTTATGGTGCTTAATCCGAGATGAGTCTCAGAATGTTTAGTTACTTATATTGAAATGTGTTTGTATGGATCCATAACATTCTTTATACAACTACACAAGGATGCTGTTTTGTCCTGTATTGAATTTACCAATGTTGAAAAGACCCCACATGTCCATGTTTTAACCTAAGATCTGGTAACTTTTTCTAAGGTAATCCAAATTTATCTAAAAAAAAAAGTGACCCTTTCTTTATATGTTATGCTTCAGAATAGACTACAAGATTACAAACTGCTGAGAATGTTGAGGCTCAAATGAGTCTATAATCAAATAAAAAAATGCACAACAAAAACACAAATATTTATGTGCATCAGTCAAATTCTTTACATAAATGTAAATTGACCTTTTCCATGTCAGATTAGTATTATAAATATTATTCAAAGACATAATTAAGGCTTTGGAGTGAAAAGATTTGTTCTTTTTCCTTTTTTTTTTTTGTTTTCTTTTTCTAACCTGGTATTTTCACACTTTGGTGGAAATATGGTTAGAACCGATTCCTGTTCTTGTTCAGGAGTGGCACCTGGTGTGGTCTTCAGCTGCTGGAGCCTATTTACTTCAAGATTTGATGTTTTGTGCCTTAAGAAATCATCATCTGCATACTTTGGTTTTAGAAAATGGTTATCTGAGTTAATGTTGCCTTTCACTCTCAAACCAAGCAGGCCTTTCTTTTCTGACCTCCAGCATCCCCACTGGAAAGTTCTCTGTCAACCCCAGAGGTGGTTGTGTGTGAGATTAGCAGCTCCTATAATACTCAAACTGAGCCAACAGACACGCCGTTCTAAGTTCTTCAAATCACTTTTCTTTCCCATACTTATGCTTATTTTGATCTTCAACAGGTTGTCTTCAATATTGCTACATGCCCAAATGCATTGAGTTGAGACAGGAGATTAGCTAGTTGTGTTAACAAGCAGTTGAACATGTGTACCTCACAAAATTTCTGATAAGGTTATAAAAAATGAGTCTCAATAAATAAATATTTTCTGATTATGCCTTGGTAGTGTGATGATACTTCATATTAGATCTGCAGGCTCTCTGGACTGTTTTAAAAAACACCTAAAAACTCACTTTTATTCTCTTGCTTTCTCATGAGGTGATTTCTTACCTCAATGAAGTTGTCACCTTTTCTTCTTTTTTTTTGCTAACGTGTCGTTTGTGGAAGAACTTGTGTGTATGTATGCATCTGTGTCTGTCTGTCTATGAGTGTATGTTGTTGGCTGGTTCAGCTACTACCATGCTGCTGTCTGTGGTCGTTTGGGTTCCCAGCCATGATTCCATCCAACAATGGCTGTGGAAGTCCGTGTGTAATGTGCTTGTGCTGTCCAGACCCAATTGTGTTCTACTTTGTTGATCTGTCTTCATTTTTTCTGCAACATTTTTAACTCATCATTTGGTGTGCTCCATATGTTCTTGGCTCTTATCGAGTTTTTCCTGCTGTACAGCACTTTGGCTCAAACTCTGTATTTAAAGTGCTCTATAAATAAAGTTGACTTGACTTGACTTGACTAATAAACAAATGAGAATCTATAATAACGTAGGGTGAGTAGTGGGCTTGATTATGAGGGCACCGGGGTTGTCAATTGAGTGAAGTTTGGTCAGCAAAGGCCTCTTTGTATAAAATAATTAATGTGGTTCAAAGTTTGGTATGCACACTTGTAACAATGAAATTATGACCCAGGTCAGTTGATTCAGACCACACTGTAAGAGCATCAAATAGACATCATAAGGGTAAGGCAAATCTTCTTAGTTTTACTCTTACCAGACAGAAAGGACATTATGAGTTCATGGCACAGATGGACAAAAACGCAGCCTCAGACCTTTCAGAAATAAAAAAAGAAACCATGGATAATAAATTAAGAAGTTGTTGAGAGGGGAAGGAAAAAGCTGAGCGCCTGCCGTCTCTCGTGAACGCTCCAGACTGCTGATCTAGTGAGTCTGTGAAGTCTGTCTTCAAGTCGAGTCCTATTCCTCAGAGTGTGTCACCAGGAGCCAATACTTAGTCCCATCACAATGATAGATGGAGGTGTAATCACGCGCTGACACTCTTGACTGAGAATCACACTCCAAGAAACTCTTGAGTCAGCTCGATTGATCATGCATTTTTTGGAGGCTGGATACTCCAGAGAACTTAGTTTGTGACAGTTTTCCTTTGTGGGGTCAGCCAGCTCCGGCTAAAGGCTGTTTCTTCAGTGCTGTGACCCTCCTTCTAGGCGCCTGAGATAATAAGAACAAGTTAAGGTTAAAAGGATTCTGTACAATTGACCTCCTGAGCAGCAGCTGCATACATCTGCCAATTCTGGACAGAGTTATAGATTTAGTAGAGATTGAAAAGTGAATGGTGGAATGACAGCTCAAAGACTTTGGCCTGTCCGTATGAAATATTACAGCTTCTGAAGCACTGATGGAGGGGAACTGAACAATTTAAAGGATTATAGGCAGAGGGATGGCTGATGTGAATCATTCTTGTTTGACAGCTTCCAATCGATCCATCAGTCAGGCTTTAGCTATGAAGCAGAGTTTGAGCTACAAAGATATCTAATCAAAAATTTTAACACATTTTCAGTTATTTTGTTCTTATGGATTTTAAAGGAAACAAACAACTTCAACTGTGATTTTAGAAAAACAAAATAACAGACACAAAACCCAAAATTACTGGATATGACATCAGACCAACTCAAATTTGTTTCATCAAATGTATTCTGATCTCACAACACTAATTAAGTACAATTAGTTCATGAACTACATTATAAATAACTATATATATATATACAGTATATATATTAGACCTGAGTGTCTTTTACAGACTAGAAGCGCTCAAAAAAGCTCTGCAAGGTCGTCTTGGTATGTTTTGGGGTCATTGTCATGTTGGAATACTGCCCTGCAGCCCTGTTTCAGAAGAGAGGGGATAATGCTCTGCTTCAGTATGTCACAGTACATGTTACAACCTCACCTGGTTGCTGCCACACATGCTTGACACCATCTGAACTTAAATAGATTTATCTTGGTCTCATCAGACCACAGGACATGGTTCCAATAATCCATGTCCTTGGTCTGCTTGTCTTCAGTAAACTGTTTGTGGACTTTCTTGAGCATCATCTTTAGAAGAGACCTCCTCCTAGGACGACAGCCATGCAGACAGATTTGATGCAGTGAGCTGCGTATGGTCTGAGCACTGACAGGCTGACTCCCCACCCCTTCAACCTCTGCAGCAATGCTGGCAGCACTCACACGTCTATCTCCCAAAGACAAACTCTGGATATGATGCTGAGCATGTGCACTCAAGTTCTTTGGTAGACCATGGCGAGGCCTGTTCTGGGTGGAAACTGTCCTGTCACGACCCCAAAACACACCTCCAAGACTACCACTGCCTTGCTAAAGAAGCTGAGGGTAAAGATGATGGACTGGCCAAGCATGTCTCCAGACCTGAACCCTGTTGAGCATCTGTGGGGCATCCTCCAACGGAAGGTAGAGGAACACAAGGTCCTTAACATCCACCAGCTCCATGATGTTGCCATGGGGGGGGTGGAGAAGGATTCCAGTGGCAACCTGTGAAGTTCTGGTGAACTCCATGCCCAAGAGGGTTAAGGCAGTGCTGAAAAGTAATGGTGGCAACACAAAATATTGACACTTTGGGCCCAATTTGGACACTTTCACTTAGGGGCGTTCTCACTTTTGTTCCCAGCAGTTTAGTCATTAATGGTTGTGTGTTGAGTTATTTTGAGGGGACAGTAAACTTACACTGTTATACAAGCTGTACACTCACTACATTATATTATATCAAAGCATCATTTAGCGTTGTCTCATGAAAAGATATAATAAAACACTTGTAGAAATGTGAGGGGTGTACTCACTTTTGTGAGATACTGTACATCCACAACACAGTCTGCCTTAAGCTATGACTAGTAATGCATCTCCTATGGATCTACTGCTAGGTACTAAGGAAAGAGTCAAGAAGTTATAAAAAAAAAAAAAAAAAAAAACACGGGAGATATGCTTGCTTTACTGCTCGGTCTGTAAATAAACACCCACATAAAATGAAGTTATCATCTGTGAGCTGGAAAACAACAGCTCAGATTGTGTGGAATTCTTGTGTTTTACTTTCAGTGCAAACTGGCAACAGCAGTCTTTCACACTTTTTTTTTATTTATTTCCCCCTTGTGTGCCTCTTTGTTTGTGAAGCAGGTTCTAACGGCTCCTTACATACACAAATTCATACTATCTAAAACTTCACTTCAGCTCTCTTAGTCCAAACAATCTGTAGCACATTTTCTTGCATACCTCACCTCACATTGAGATGACTGTGATGAATCTCTCTAATCACATCTTTAAGGTTTATTTTATATTCAAATGCAGGAATAAACACAATAATGAAAATATTGTGAAGCCATTTTCTCAGCACCAGTTTAATTATATCGACTTTTTGCCATAATTGGCTTTAATTATGTGTAAATCTTATCATATAATTCAACACTATTGGTGTTTGAATTTCAATAGGTAATTGTTAGAAAACTGTAATGAGAGCTTTGGTTTATTTTATTGTATTTCTATTTAAGAGATTATTTCAAACACAAACTAGATCTCTGTCCTGTTTTTGTCCTGTCAGTCCATCTCCAGAGCCCTCTGTAAGAAAGTAAAGTTTATTTATGAAGCACTTTCACAAACAAAAGTCAAAAAGGGCTCTGCATAGACATGACAGTTCATGCATAAACATGACCACACATGCTTATACATTCCACACAAATACAATTCATACATCTGTGTACACATACACAGGATGCATCCATATACTTACATACATTTACACATAAATACAAATAAATGTACACATACATGTTAGGGTGCATGTAGAAATTAAAAACTGAGACACAGTTCCCAAATCCTGAAGAACAATACAATAAAAGGAGAACAATTACACAAAACCTACCCCAGCTGACATATGGCAGGGTACACCCTAAACCGCTTGCCAGTCAATCACAGGACCACATAGGGAGACAGATAACCATTAACACTCACACTCATAACTAGGGGCAATTTAGAGTCATCAATTAACCTAATGAGCATGTTTTTGGTCCGTGGGAGGAAACTGAAATGCCCAGAGAGAACCTACACAGGCACGGGGAGAACATAAAAGCTTCACAAAGAAAAACCCTGGTCAACATAGGGTGCTGAACCAGCAAACTTCTTGCTGTCAGGCATGCCCATTAACCTACTGTGCCGCCCCTGTTGAAAAATATGTAGATATTCACTATGGATGTATAATTAATAACAACCATGGATAGAGAGGTTATTCTAATTTAGTATCAACATCTATAGTGGTTATAAAATCGAGAGGACTGATGTTGATTAATATAGCAGCGTCTAGTTGAACTGCCATTCAATTGGGTTTAACTGGTCTAAAAGTATAAATGTATGTTAAATGATTTCATGTCTGTTGATAGTTGATGCAGGATAAAGCACTTGGGTTTAAGAAGGTCCATGGCATCCACAATTGTTTGTCAAGGTCATACTGTGTGCAGTTTGCAGAAACTACCATGTGTCTAATTTAATTGATCACTCTGAAGTTAATACCAGGATCTGTAATAATGCTGGAATGGGGCTAAAGGAAAGGCCAAATATTCGCAATTGTAGCAAATGAAACTTTGTACATCCACAGCAGCAGGCCGTCCACACCAATGATCCCAAGCAGCCTACAAGACAAAGACAGGTCCGTTACAATGGCAGATAACCTTCAAATTGGTTGAATTAAAGCTTTTAATTAAATCTGACAAAATATGATCCTTTAATGAGTTTTGAATGTCATGAAAAAGACAAAACCCTAAAATTAGCTTATTGTTTGTATTGACTTGCATATGACTGTTTTATGTCATGCTCTTTCACTAAAATGTATTTAAAATAACTTATAGCTGGATTATGCAAACAATGATCTAATCAAAGAGATGGATAGATAAATCAGACTATAGTAAAACATCCAAGAGCAGTCCTATATTAATACTGCCACATCTCCTTTAATATTTCTCTGAGGCATCTACATGCAGCATCAAAATGTCATCATGGTGACCCCTTACTTCTGATTTGAGGCATCTCATAATGGTGCGGGCTACTAATGATGAAGAGAGAAAAAAAATAAAAACGGTCCCCGCAGCTGTACGGGAACATTTTTAGCCTCAATTAGAAAGCAGAGTGCATTTGTTAAATGAAAGCAGGCATTTGTTCAAGAGCATAAGAAATCGGATCAAAGACGAGCAAGAAAGCAGAACAACACGATAAACACAACAGCTAGTCAACCTCCTGATCCCCGAGAGATCTTTGAAAGTACAATTAAACATCGGGAACAAACCAACATGTCAATCAAAGCCTTGAGTCTTTGAAACAGAAAAAAAAATCCTCTCTGTGGAGAAAATCTGCTTTTAACAGCTCACTAACAACAGAGCGGGCATATTTATAAATGTGCTTTGGTTTTACTGGATAACCCCTGTCCTTTTTTTAGCTGACGTTTTACTGCTGTGCTGTCTTTGTAACCGCTGCTTTTTATTTCCATGCCAAGCTGGAAGGTATCGTTTATTATTTTCCTGTTTGTTCACTCTTCCTGATATCTACCCCAGCCCAGTCAAGGACGAAGCACGATGGCTAAAAACAGCCACTTAAGAAGAATGACATATCGCAGGGACCTGAAACACGAGCATTTGACTCATCGGATTAATAAAATCATTAAACTGCATAAAAGCCCTTGCCATTCAACCGGGGTCCCCACAGTGTTTCACCTTGTCTGTTTGGCAATGAGGGGCCCTCCGTCTTGTTGAGAAATGAGAGGAGGTTTGTCTCGGCTCTCTCGGCGAGCCCCGGCAGGTCTGCCTTTCTCAACGCCATTGATTACGTGATGCAAGCAAAAGCCAAGTCTGCTGCTCTGATCATTAATCCTGCTGCAGGCTCGCCCTTAAACAACAACCCCCCCCCACCTAACATCAACCCCTCCCCCTTCTCCCAACACCAATTTTTCCATGCTTCTTCTCCTTATCTGGCATTTATAGAAGTCATGAGGGCATGAGTGATGGAGGATTTTTCTCATGCAGGGGGAGGAGCTTACCATCATCTGACGGGAGCCTTCAGCTTTATGATACTCTACAGTGTGAGGAGAAATTCCCCATGAAATCAATATTTCTGTCAGGAGAGAATCCTTCTGAGCACTGTTCTGAACAACAAACCCATAGAAATGTACTGGTGGTACTTGTAGTTTAGAAAATCAGCAGAATTGACAAAAGAGAAAAATATCCTTATCTTAATCACCTAAGAGACATTAAGGGGTCTCCAGTGTTGGTTATTTTTTTGAATAGGAGCAAAAGAAAAGTCAGATTTTGATAATGTATGAAATGAAAATGCTGAGGAAAAATTTGCTATAGCGTTATGTGTAGTTCATTTGCATCTGATGTTTTAGTTGTTTCCACATATTGTTACTGCAAGGCTAACTAGAACTACCACCTCACAGTTTTAAGCCTCTGCAATGTAAGTACATGTTGGAGCATTAAAGTACAGAGGTTGGTCAAGAAGAAGAGCTGGGGTTGTATTTTGTGGCTGTGTAAGATCACAGTGGCCTTTGACCTCCAGAACCAAATCAGTTCATCCTCAGGTCCAAGTGTAGGTCTGTACCAAATTTGACAAAGAATTACCTCAATATGTTTCAAATACTGTGCTTAGGATTTTTTAAGTCATATTGATCTTAACATTAACACCTTAAAATGCCTGAAAACACAAATTACAGCCAGAACATTCTTATTTTTTGAAGACATTTTTATCACTTATCTGATTGTACATCATAAAAGTATGTATCAAAAATAATACAACACACTTTAAGGCATTAAATTAATTTATACTTCATGCGCAAGAATGGAAATGAGATGTATCAACATTTGACCTCCAAAAATGATGCTGGCCCTGCTACCCAACTGGAGTCAAAATAGGTCATTTTTGAAAAAATGTCTAAATATGGCCCAAAATACGATTTTGCCGAGTCATGTCACCCAACTGGAATCAAAAGAATTTCACTAAAATGCGATTATGACGGCCCTGTTGCAAAACTGGCTTTTTTCTTTTTTTAATGGAAAAACTGGCCCAAAACACAATGATGCCAGTTCTGTTGCCAACTAGGAGTCATCAGCCATTTTTTGAAAAAATACATTTAGCCCAAATGGTGATGATGCTGCCACTGGAAATTCTTGATTCCAAGTGGATGTTTGTGTAAGTTGAAGAAAAAATTTCTAAAGGCATTCCTCAGGCTTCGTGCAAGGACTGTAGAAAAAGTGACTGAAGCCATGTGACGTCAGTAGTTTGATTATCAGAGGAGGCTTTGAAACACTGTTGATTGTATTCATGGATGTAGCCATATTGTACACGCTGTCTCAACCAAACTTTAGATCAACCTACTCACAGACTGGAAGGCTGAGTTTAGGCAGGACCATCTGACCAATAGCTACACTGGAAGGGTTTGTGTTTATGTCAACCATGTTTCTTACCATCCAAAACTGAAGATTCTAAATGAAATTGAGACAGGGTGGATATTAAAAACATCCCTTAGTGTGAGAGCATCCAGATATATCAACGTTTTGGACCAGGTTGTAAACGTGTTTAATTTGGCCGTAAAAAAAACAGTACCCTGCACACAAACATCATTACTTTTAGGTTTCTGCAGCCAGCCGCACACTCTGAGCAGCACATTTGCATTGCCCACATTTTTTAGCCTGGTTGTTGCTTGGTTTCATGGTGACAGGCAACAGATAAACATGAGAAGCAATGACCTTGATCTCTGACCTTCAAAATCTAATGAGGTCATCCTTGAGAAATACAGTGCTTGTACAAAGCTTGTATCTCCATTTTTTTAGAATTTCTTTTTTTTCCCCATAAAACAGTGCTATTGATCACCCTCCTTGTTGATGAGTGAAAATTCTGAACTTTTACTCAGACTTAAGTATGAAAAATACATTTGTAATCAGGTCAATACAATATTCATTCACACAGTAGTGAAGCATTAAAGCAATTTTGATGACATTTTTCTTTTCTTGTACCAAACAGAATTACACAGTATAATCTCATCCATAGAATATACTACACTCCTGAAAGATTAAGTAGATTAAGCCTGAATACTCGAAGTTCTGCCCTGCCTTTGGTCCTGCCCACACCTGAGGACATTCTGGACCTCTGTACTCAGAGAGCTTGAAAATATCACAGGTACAACAATTCCCATGGATCCTAGACAACTCTTTTAGGTGACTCATTTATTATTGAAACAATTAAATATGAACTTGATTTTATAACAATAGGTCTTACAACAGCCATCAAATGTATAGTTATGCAATGGAAGAAGCCAAAACCACCCACATCTAAGAAACGGACTAATGATTTAACTCTATGTATACCACATGAAAAGATGACGTATAACTTTAAGGGCAAACCAGCCTTTTATATCCCTTGTTTTCTTTTCCTTTTTTGCTGTTTTTTCTTCAGTTCTTTTTGATTTAGTCTCTAGTGGAAAATGTACTTAGATTTACTTCGTTTGAACCTTAATCAGTATATCTATTACATAATTATAGTCATTGAGAATGCATGATATTGGATTTATTGCTTGTGTTAAACAATTTAATATTGCCTATACCAATACTGGTAATTTTGTTCAAAAGCACAGAATCTCCACTTTACTTAAATCGACCTGTTCCTTTGAATGGGAGTAGTCTACTTATGTCAGAAACAGATGTGAAACAAGAAAAACAACATTTTTTTTTCAAAGGTCCCATTTCTTGGTGCATTTGACCATTCACGTCATGTCTTGGGTGTCTAAAAAGCAAGGATTTAATCAACGATGAATGATAAAAAAAACAAACAAAAAAAAAAACAGCTGTAATCTCTGTAGAGGATTGGGGGATGCAGGGGGACTACAGGAGGCTATAATAATGAGCTCTGCATGGATTGGCTCCTCAAACAATGTGTGATAGGAAGGGAAGAGGGTTACAGGCTGTAGAGCAGACTTTTATAACAGTCATGGCGTCTGCCTTTGACAAGCAGAAAACACACATGTAGGTGGAGGCTGTATAGCTATTACATCATAAATGTCAGGAAGTGAAAAATGAAGTGTTGAAAGGGGATTTTTTTATACAGAGGCACAGAGCATTTCTCTGTGGACCACGAGTTTACTAATAGGTTGTCATGTTCTGCTCCCCAAGCCTGCTGTAACAACATTAAAGCAAAGAAAAAATGTTTTGATGATATTTACGACCTTTAATAAATGACAATAAATGATCTCTGAGAATGGACAAAGTGCATTTGTTCATTCGACCATTATTGAAGATATTTTTAAGTCCTCTTTTTATTTTGGATGGCTCATTTGGTTGAAATTCTCCATCATAAATAATTCCTAGCACTGGTGTTAGCTAATGATTCTTAAAATCAGGAAATAACTCTGCCGATTTCAGTTTACCACAAGGACAATACTATTTATTGAGTGACTAACTTCTATCTGGGGACATGACAGATTCAGCGAGTGCGGCCTACAGAGTCATGGTGAGTAAAAAATCTTTTACCTGTGATATATCTAAAAGTGCTATGATACACAACCTTCAGTGACTCTTTCAACTGGGAAATAAATTAAAATGGTCTTTAAAGCAACAAAAGGAGAAACAACCTTGAGCAGAGTGGAATTTCTGTGGCTTCAGCACACCAGAGAAGTTTCTGTGTTGTTTTAAAGGCAGAATTTAATTCCACACCTATGTGTTCGGACAATGACACTGCCTTGATAGAGTAAGCACAAATGTTAATGCCATCATTCATCTCATTTGCACTTTTGATCCAATAAAGACAAAAATAATAAAAGGAAATATCACGCCACTGAAAACTTTAAACTACTAGTGTCACATGAATAGAATAAACTGCTGAAACATTGTATAGTATTTTCTACAGTGACTTCAAGGCCTCAGTGGGTTTGTGCTCATTTCTGTTTTTATTTCTGCAGTAAGAAAACTTGTGCTTAAAGAGCTCTGGAGTGTATCAAATGTAAGAGCGTTGATCAATAGCTTCTTTTTTCATTCTTGTGTTTGAGAGTGGGAAGATTTGATTTCACCTTGTACCTTCTCTTACCTATATCCACAACTCTGCATGTCTTTAACTTGAGTTTTATTTATTAAGGCAGATTTATTAGAAACACATGCTGTTAGATCTCCTGAGGGCTTCCACATGTTGTCTTTTTAAGGATGAAAATCAAAAAGAAGATCCATTATTTTTAGAAGCGTTCCTTTATCTGGAGGAAGGCACCTCCAACGCAAGCATCAACACAATTGCCGCGTCTTCATTGCCACAGTCAAATATGAGTTCTGTGACACCCACACATTGTGAGGAAATTTCACACCAGGTAATTATCTTCCACTGTTTTTCTTTGCCTTTAGGGGAGGAGAAGGTGGGCACGGCTGGCAGGGAGGGGGGGTTATTCTCCCTTCCACCCTCAGATGCGAGGGTGAAAATTACACAGACTCCTTGGTGGGCTTGGATAACCACCAGACCTCATCAAGCAGCAGGTGAGCACTTTTTTGCATCCTCTCCCTCAATGTCGCCCCCCAACCTCATACCACATAAATAGAACAGTATGGCGGGGCGAGTCACATCTCATTTGGTGTGTTGTGTTTCAGAGCACCTCCACTGAGACGCTGGGCACCAAGGGCGGCTGGGAGAGAGCGGAGCCTTGCTAATGGACAGCAGCCAGGCCTGGAATTTACAGTCCCCACTGAGAAGCCATTCTTCGGGTCTTTCAGTCGTGCCGGGATGTGCACAAACACACACTGAGTCGCATTCATGGCTTTCTTTGGTTTGTTTTTGTGTTGGTGGAGTGTTGACACTACTCTAGTGGAGGAGCACTGGAATGTTAATGAGGAACTCACGGGGTGGAAAAACAAAACCCAAGAAATAAATATTTTGGAAAACAAGACAGTTTAACCAACTGTCTTTAAGATCATGTTTTAGTTCTGCCTTATTCAGATCTGACAAAAGTATTTTACACACAGTCTTAGGTAGCTTTCACACCTTAAGGCTCAGACTCAGTTCAGTTCAGAATATGCAACATTATTTTATTTTTTATTTCGTTTTTTCACACTGCTTTTCTTCAGCCGATATAAAACCTGTCAAACAATGCGTAACATTGCCACCTACCACTAGCCGGAGCAGGAGCTACAATATTTGTCCCTGACATTCAGGCTATTGCTGCACTATGACCTGGAAATACACAACCACCTTCGAGTAATACCATTGTTTAGCTCAAAGCAGCTCAGCAGTTCATTGAGTAATAAGATAAAGATGAAGTCATATTTGATGGCTTGGATGAAACTGGCATATTTTGATTTGTGGATGTTGCTAAGAGCAACCGAGGCTTGCAGTATTAGCAATGCTAATGCCAGCTTCATTGTGCTTGGTATTGTCACTGAACACTGTGTTAGCTTTCTTTCAGTAGTGGTACTGGGACAAGTTCCAGCCACAATTCACGGCCTTTGGGTATGCTTACCTTGTTTGGTTGGGATGGCATTTATGAATAACTTTGTTTAGGTTGAAGCAGTTTGGCAGGATTTTAGTAATGAAATAAAAATGTGTTGCATTTAGACTGTGCGAGATGTCACAAGGTTATTGACCAGAGCAAGGTGCAGCCAAAACTCAAACAGACTTGTAAACATTGATTTTTTAGGAGGATCTGAGGTTGGCAGGTCTTAAAATGCTAATATCAGCCAAACTTGATAGTGGAAAAGTGAGTTGTAAATCTTTGGAAGGTAGCATGTAATCACCCTATGTTGTTTTTGTGGCTTGATTTCAGCCAGGATTCTTTAAATTACGTGGAGTCAGTCACACCATCTGCAGCAATGTGTAGCCCTTGTTCCCCTGTTGAGTACTTGGTACTGTCACAGAGCTGATCTATATTACTATGGCTAATGCCATGTGCATCATACAACCCTATTTCAAAAACCCTGAGCTACACCTTTAACTTGTGTGGTAGTACTTTTGGAATAAATTAAACCATTATTCAGAAGTTCCAGTCATGTAATGAATATTTGAATAATAGATGACAGGCATCTCTGGAATCATATCGGTAAATTTCCCTTAAAAATATTCCACTAGAGCAGGGGTGTCCAAACTGTGGCCCGTGGGCCAACTGCAGCCCGCCATCCATTTTTAGTTGGCCTGTATCAAATTCCAAAATATAATGTACTATGGCCACACATTACATTTGCGCTTAACTGTATTGTAGTTTTTAGTTTTAACACTGGGTGGAGCAACTGTCTTGAACAAGGTCACTTTTCTCTCACGCCATATTATTATCCGTCATTTTTAATTTTCCTTTTCTGATTCCAATTAAATGATAGCATTTACATAATTACTCACAGTGTCCGAAATACCCGTCAATATTCAGTCAATTCAGTCAATTAGAAATGGACTGACAAATGGAACTATGAACAGGATTAGCATCGCGGAGAGTGCAGCGCGACTACAGCGCACACTCAGGGCGAAAGCTCTCAGTCCTCACAGCGCAGGTCACAACCACTGCAGGTGACAAGGCTCTTATGTTTTTGCACTGACCGTTCATTTGGCATTTCCTCCTGTTTTCTTGTATTTGTGGCTGCTGCAGCTCATCCCGTAAACTCAACAGTGGCGGTAAAATCACTTCCGCTAAATGTCGGGCTTGCATCATGTCTCCACAGCCGTCCCAAACCGTCCATCAGACTGCAGTAACTTGTGTCTTTACCATCTGAATGAGACACACAACACAATCTCTGACACTAGCTTTGTGTGGAAATATTTCAAATTTCTCAAAGAAAATGCAAATTGTGCGCTGAGCTGGAGGGATAAAATTGTTGCAACATTTGCCCAAAGTTTCAAAAACACTGAATTCATACTTTGTCCAAAACACATCTGGGTGAAACACTGCAGCATCTGATGGATTCACCTTCAGGCTGTGGCAACAAGAGCCGCTCACTGAAGAAAGACGCCAAAATCTCCAACCTCACACAATGTGAGTGAGAACTTATTTTAAGATTTTTACTTTTTAAATTTGAGTGATCATGAATTTAATCAAGCTTATTACTGAACAGTGCAACGCGCAGGGTGGGAGCAGTCTACAGCACTCTGCAGCCGCATCTGAATGTGAATGGCATGTAGAATCTCTTTCAGTTTAATATCATGACTTTAAAAACACCAAATAATATGATTCAACAAATTTCGTTGGGTAACAATGTTATGGATTGTACAATATCACTTCCAACTGCCTATTTCTTCATGACTCCTCAACATTACGTCTTTCTTCTGTTTTGCACGCACATGGCTAATTTGCATACACACACAGGATTGCCTGGCTCTGCTTGCAAGAACAGTATTCATGAATACATTTTTTCATTCTGAATACTGGACATGGTGAGCTTCAAGCCTATCCCAACTGTCATTGGGGGAGAGGCAGGGTACTCCTTGAGCCAGTGGTCAGTTGATCCCAGGTCCACAGTTAATTAAAGTTGGTGTCAGTTTTTTGACAAACATTAGTTGGTGTGTTAACAAGACCAATTATTTATTTGTGTAACAAGCTTGAAATATCCACATCTGCTATCTGCTATCTTCTTGTCTCTCCCTTCATATAGGACAGTGAAGGGGAATCAGTATCTTAAGAACCAATCTGAGGCTGTGGCTGAGAGAATGACCTGCCAACCTTTTTGTAAAAAATAAATGAAAATCTACTACTTTACATAATTCACCTGTATTCGATTGATTTTACCACCATTAGTGCATTAGAAGAGAGGCAGTATACCTCACATCTAGTGAGTGGCCCAGTCCTTCGTATATTTTTCTGTATGTGGTCCTCAGGAAAAAATGTTTTGACACCCCTGCACTAGAGCTACCTTCTGATGTTATGTTCCTCTATGAGGTGAGATGCTTGACAAGGACAGTACAGTCGAATGGGGGGGGGGGGGGGGGTCTTCTTGATCCCCTCGTTCTTCTGTACTTGTTTGGTTTGTACATGTTTTGTAATAAAATTTTAGGTCATGGACACCTTGACTTTGTAGCTCCAAAATGTAACCAAGTCATGCTCCAGTCAGTGGAGTCATTTGTGCAAATTTTGAAGAATATCTCTATCAGCATTCTTGAGGTATTCTATTCACAAGAAAGGCCCAGGGATAACCAAGAAACATGCCTTAACCTTGCCACTAATGGTGCAAATACACTGAAACAAGGATCTTAATGTGCATAACTGCTTCATTATACTAATGTCTTCTATTTAGCAGGACACTGACTGTACAAAAGGGTTCTTGGAGCTTTTTTAACTCAATTATGATTTTGATGCTGCTCCTGCTGCTGGAAAAAGTACAAATTGTAATGAGAGAGTGACCAAAAACTAAATTTGGTGACCATTAAGCCCATTCGGTGAGTTAAATGATGCTTTAGTGCTTTGTAGAGCTTAGAAAACAAGTCATTGATAACTCTTTTGTGTTTTTTATCTACTAAGCAACAATTTTACTTCCAAAGACACCTGATCAACTGCATAAACAGATTAGATTTGATTAGATAGAACTTAATTAATCCTTTTAGGAAACTCCCTCAGGGAAATTAGAAAGCAGTCGATCCTTGCAGTTTTTAAGTCATACTAAGATCTAACCTTTGTATCTATGTTGACTTTCACAAAGACAGCTGTTTTGGCGGTAAATGTTTCAACACACATTATCAAATAACGTCATCTGACAACAAGACTCATAATTCAGAGTTCCTCAGAGACACATAAAAATGTTTTGTAAGAAATTTTTTTCGGCAGTAACTCAGTAATCATCAGCATCATTTTGAGTATTTATCAATTATGAGTCAGGAGGTTTATTTTCACCCTGAGTTTTGATCAAATGAAGCACCATCACAGTCTTGTGGATGGTCAGACTTTGAGTTTAATCTCTGAGCCTCGGAACATTGAATTAGATTCTAAAACATCTAAATAATAAAGTCCTTGTCTAAAAATTGTAAGACTGGATCTGGAGCCACAACAAGCTCTTCTACACAGTAAAAAATATAATAACTGAATGAACCTCGTCCAGCTTGTGGTTGTTCTCACAGTTAGCGACTGGCAAGATGGTGCCAGTTTGTGTGGCTGTTCGTCTGCTACTCCTGCAATGTTTGATGTTTCTATTGTTTTTAACCATTGGCACTAAACAGATTGAGTCTCTGCTGGTGTATGATCGCCAGTCGCTTTTGTCTCTCTGGCAGAAAGTAAGAGATCTAGGTGCGTTTGATCAAGGTGGACAAAATACATTTCCCCCACTATTGGCGGGGATCCCGGCTCACCTGTACCGGGTTTCGGCCCTACCTTCTCGGCGGAAGCATCCTCATCGCCGTGGCAGAAACGGCAGTCAACTGGTGAAGCTGAAGCTCTGGCTGTCACAGTCTTCGTCATTTCCCGGACGGGACATGGATTATTCCCTCCATTCTCTGTGCCTCGGTGCTTCCTGAACCCAATCGGCGTCTGCCTGGTACCTGTCACCGGCTCAGTTGAGGGACCCCAGCCCTGTCGCCTCTGCCCTCTTTGGCTGTCTTACCGCGGGGTAAACCATCGGGTACTGAAGACTCTGTCCCGGGCTCCCCGATCCGCCGGACCATGGGCCCCAGCTCCCACCAGGATTAGCTTGGTAAACGCCAGACCCCTGGTGAACAAAACTTTTATTTTGAGGTACCGAGGTCAAAACGGACACTCAGAGGGGATCGAGCTTTTTCTGTTGCTGCTCCTAAATTGTGGAACGAGCTTCCCCTCCACATTAGACAAGCCTCCTCACTGTCCATTTTTAAAACTTGTCTTAAAACTCATTTTTATTCCTTGGCTTTCAACCCCACAAGACTCTACTCCTGTTTTAGTGTTTTATGGATGTTTTTAGTTCCTTGTTTTTATTGTTTCTAAATTGTTTTAAAAACAATGAAACAATTATTTTAGTGTTTAAACCTGCTTTATTTTATCCATTGTTTTTAATTGTTTTACGTCTGCGTTGTTTTGTTTATTTATGTACAGCGCTTTGTTTCAGCTGTGGTTGTTTTTAAAGTGCTTTATAAATGAAGATGAGTTGAGTTGAGTTGTATTGCACATAAGGTGTATATATATATATATATATATATATATATATATATATATATATATACATATATATATATATGTATATATAAACATTTATACATATATATACACACACTTATTTTTTCTTTCCATGGGGAAGACGTGAACTATTTTGACCAAAATGCTTTTTCAACGACACCACAAACATGTTTATTTCTTCCACAAATATATGTTATATAGAGCTCATATTATGTTTTCTTTTTAATCTACATGCACCTTAATGTGTTTAACATGTATCCTTGGCATTGAAGAGCACCTATTTGCACAAGACTAATGATCCACAGAATTGGAACTTTTGTCTTTCTCAGTTTACAGTGCCAGAAGCTGCCTCAAAAAGCTTGTTCTCCTAAAATACACCATTGTGTTATCCTACCATTATTTTTTTCAACGGTGTAAGCCCATTGGCTCAGGGCTGCAAGCCCAGTGCAGGGCATAGACTGTAGACAGAATGAAGAGCCACTGAAAACATGGTGTTAGGCAATGCTGTGAAGTGACCGATTATTTCAGATCAGACTCGTTAACCAAGCAGCACAGACTTGGCCCACATGGGGAAGTTGACCTAAGGGGGCTATCCACACAGAGACAAATTCAGGTGTATCCACACAATTCTTTTAATCGTGTTGACAATTCGTTTACACAGAATCTGCGTTATGGGTCCCCGAAAACACACATTTTTGAATTCAGAGCCCAGAGTGGATAAATGTGAAATCGTCTGCCTTGTGTTTCCATGTGTACACATTTTTTTTTTTTTAGAAACAATGACATCAAGGTTCACCTCTCCATCTCACACCACGTGTGCAAACGGCACTGCAAGGGAAGATGGGAAATGTAGTGACACAGGCTTGAAAAATGTTGACGTCAGTTTTCAAATAAACAATTCCCATAATGACCTAAAGGGGGCAAAACCCTCACAGCAGCCAAGTAGAAATGAATGGGATTTGCCTTTACAAACTTGAAAAAACTTGAACTTGAAATTTAACTTGATGACGGAGACATATTAAATATATTATCCTGTAAATTTTAAAGCAAATCCATCAAGTGATGTCAGAGATATGATTTTTTAAAATGCGGCCCAATGTTAACTTATGGGATTTTCAGAAAATTTTGGGAATTTTTTTACATCCACATTAAAATGCGGACCACCACCAAAATGTAATGGCTTTTGCCTTTGGACCAAACCACACCTCTGGTAAAATTTTCATTTAAATCCATCCAGTAGTTTTTTTGTGTAATCTTGCTAACAGACAAACAAACAAACAAACAGACACACCCTGGTGACAACATAATCTCCTTGGCAGAGACAACAATGGTAGAAAATAGCAGATGCCAGTGTTTGTTCATGTCTCATGATGTACGCGCACGCTCCATGTCTTTTTCTCTTGTTTCCATGTATTTTTTCAGCAATGTTACAATGCCACTTATAGGCCTGGCATATATACTCAGGGGTTTCAGTGTTTCGTGTGACATTTCTTGAAATGTTGCCATCTCTACAAGGAAGGTTTTGAAAATGAAAACATCTCTATGTGGACAGAGCCTAACCCCCAAATTCCACATAAAGCAAACATGCCACAAACCGGTTGTGAATCGTACTGCAGAGCACTTTGCTCCCTCTTAAGTCTACCAGAGCACTGACAGCCGGCGCTCCGGTTCAACGGCGACGCGTACCTGGAATGGCAGTGCGCTCCGCTTCACTCAAGATACGCTGCAGGACTATTTTCAGCCCGGCCACTGCCAGACCTCGTAAATTCACTGTTGTTTAGAAAGCACCAGAAATGTAAGTCAAACATGTGGAGTACCTGGTACTTTTAGAATAAAACACAATGCACAGACAGCCGAACATAAGTTTCCTCAATAAGTTGTCATTACTTAACAACCGGAGGTACAAGCATCAGGTTAAAAGTTGGTCAGAGGGTTCCAGAGGCAACACGATGCCATGGACGAACAAAAGTTAGTCGTGGAGGTGAACATATATAACATTATATATGACACCAAACATCCTTTCTACAAGGATATAGGCAGATAGAAGTGATATAAATCACAGAGCTATATGGTTGGGACCAGCAAAGCGACCTTAGAGAAGCGAAGTGAGGTGTTGTTTTTTTTTTTTTTCTCAGTTTATAACATGTTTTGGTATCGTGTGAAATAGCAATTCACACGAGAGCTGGTGGCTCTCTGGGGATCTTGTGCCCTCTGCCTTCCAGCTGCACAGGGCTACACGCCACAGCGCAGCGCTTCCAGTTGGTGTTGTCGCCAGCCTTTCGGTCGGAGCAAAACTGCGGCACTTCAGTGTGCAGTGCATTCGCTCTATTTGGAATTTGGGGGTTAGAATGACAGGAGCTCTAACAGAGCATCTCAGACAGACGGAGAATACCGCTGGATCAGGGGTACAGGGGAATTTTTAAACATTAGTGATTGTGAACATACCTCACCTTAAGGTTATACTTACCTAAAGTAGGTAATTGTCATGTTAAGAACCAGCATAGTCTTTTGTACGTGTTTTTTCTTAGTTCCTCAATAAACGATATTAGATGACATTTATTACTTTTGTAATGTATGACATTTTGCTGCAAGTTAATTTGTGTACTGTATAAACCATCAGATAACAAAATTACATAGATTTAAGACTGCATCTCAGCTGTGGTAGAGACATGGAGATTGTATGGAAGAATCCAATTACTTTAATAATAAAACTCCTGCAGACTCGATCAAAAAGGGTAAAAATAAAATGAAACTAACCTCTGTACAGCCCTGCAGTATTTGATCCAGGTGAGAGACCACTGCTCTACAATGAGGGTCTGCAAATACTACAGATATCCACAAACAGAGAGGCAAGAGAAACAGACGGCAAAGCAGAGATTATAAACGGCCCAACAATATCCTGCAAGACTTTGTTAAAACTGACACATTTGGATTGCTTTGTGCTGCTCGTTGGAAACTTTCCAGCAGAATTTCAAATTTGATTTTCAAAGCTGTGTTTCTCTAAATGGAAAAACAAAGAGCGAGAACGACCAGCAGCAGAGGAATAGGAAAGATATGAAGAATAGAGAATTTGGACTCTCATTCAATGACAAAGAACAAACACATGCATATGTAAAAAACTGAAATACACAATAATGCATTTTGCACAAACTCCAGTGGGATTTTTTTCATTGGATTAGTAAAGGTTTGGATCAGAGAGAAAGAAAGAGCTGTCAGGCTGCAATGCTGGCACATCTACTCAGCCTCTTTTATCAAAGATAAGTAGTATTGATTTACTTTGAGGCTGTAAAAAGTATTCGTCTTAGGAGCTGACATTTAATAATCTCCTCCTAATCCGTGTTTTGCTGGGAGCCTCTTGAGGTGCTGGTGAGTCCTCCATTGTTCTCCTGTTCTCTCCTGGACCTACTGTATATGTAATGAGGCAGACTGACGGCGTTAATCCCCACTGGCTCTGAGTTGTACATACAGAGGACACCGGTGTGCAGTGTTTATCTGATAAATGCTGAGGGGATGCATCAACTTTTAGGAAAATCAACTCTAATTAATTCACTGCCTTTTCAGATGAACAACCGTGGTTTCCTGGGCTTTATTCATTTATTTGCTCTGCTTGTGGGGGTTGTTCACAATTAAACTTTATGTAACCAGGTGGTGTAACCTTGGTTTCATTAATTTATACGGAACATTTCATACCAGTTTTATTGTGGTTCAAACTGCTTTACAGGAAGCAGAATGTAACTGACAAAGAGCATAAAAATTAAGTATTATTTTTTGACTTTATTTATTTATTTATTATTTACAACTACATAGCAAATAAACACTCTGCAAAGGTTCATTTACTTAGTCATATTCCACTGTAATAGTAATAATGATAATAAGTAGGATGTCAGGATGGATTTGGAGACTAATGCACATCAAAAAAGTTGAAGAAAATGGAGCACTAGAAAGCATTTGGAGAATACAAACCGCCACCAAGGTAGCTCATATATTGCTGTTACATATATAAGAAATGGTTCAATGATAAAGTTACCATCATAATATGAGTCCTTGACCCCGAAAACCCATGCCTAGCACTCATAATCATGTTGATATCATAATTAGTTAGACAGTTACTGAGCAAAAATGATCATTCATTAGTGGTGGTTATCTGGATCACCACCAAAATAAAATCACTTTTAAGTTTGGCCATAGCTACCATATTCTGAAAATTTCAGCAAAGTCTGTCCAGTAGATTTTGTGTAATCTTGCTAACAAGCAATCACACAAACAGACAAACAAACATACACCCGAAAAAACAAAACCTCATTGGTAGAGGTAAATATAGTCAAAATGACTGATAAAACTATAAAGGAAAGATAGCAGAGAAAAAGCAATAAAAAACAATTAAAAAAACATTAAAAACATGTTATGAGGACTAATTAAATGAAAATCTTGATAATTAAGCGTAAAAAAGATTTAAAAAAAAAACAATATATGATCATGGTAAGAAGTACAAAAAATACTAAAATACAAAAAATACAAATATAATTTAGTAATTGTTTAGTGTCTCCAATAAAATGTCATGGTGATTTTATTGCACTTCCATTCATTGCAGCATCCCTGGAACCTATAATTATGCAAACTTGGCTTCTCAGGTGTTTTTCTCTCATAACTGTCAGGGCCCTATCTAAATGGCATTGTCTAAAAGCACATGGGGTGCATTAGATTGGAGAGTGTTGATTTTTATTTTGCTATTATGACTTCACATTCTTTGGTCCCAAAGCCAGTTGCAGGGCCCAAAGAGGGTGGATTATGTGCCTTCACAATCATAGGTGTGTTTTGGGAATAACATAGGGTCAAACCAATCACAGTGTCTTCTTTCATTCCCTTAAATCTGTGCTCTCCAACTGGCAATTTGCTATTTACATGATGGATTTCATTGTTTGGTCTGAATTTTGGCTGCGTAATTTAATTTTTCTCCTGTAATTATGCCACATTACGAAGAGAACACACAGGGCATTTTATGAGATATGTAAATTCACATATGTGTTTATTTTTTTACACCAAAGCATTCCAGACACTTCTGTATGAGTGTAATAGTGAAAACTTATAGATCAATAAAATCTCCAAGTAAAACTGACAGGATGACTCTTGTTTATGTTAAGCCTTGTACATCCATCTAATGCGCTACCCTTTGGGGACCATTGGGAAGACAATGTACAAAAACTGCTTAAATGATCATTAATATTTTTTTCAGGGTTTTTTTCTGTAACAATAATATTCAAATTATATACTTTTCATGATTCAGCCCTTTAAATGCCAATTTGAATACATTTGGCCACTTGTATTATACAATATGTATATATATAAATGTATATAATGATAATGTAGTAGGCGGGTGCTACTGCACTACAGAACGTGAGCCACTTTGAAAAACACACTCTTCTCAAACCATGTTGTAAGTGGAGCAAAAATGTCTTTACTTAGGAGAAGTTTGTAGTGTTGTTGTTTGTTTTTCATTTAATAAAGAAATGCAGCCCAGATCTGATAAAACTGCTACTGAAGCTGTTAGCATCTACGCTAATCTCTGTATGTGCAGTCCCTTCCTGCTGTGGTCTTGCTCGTAGCTCCCACCATTTCCTGCTCTAAAGGATGCTGATTGAGCTGTGCCACTTCGGACTGCTCACAATCATTGTAGACTGGAGCTTAGAAACATGGATCTGTCTGATTACAGACACTAAATCATGCAGGTGCAGCTGCTGTACATGATTATTAGAGGGTCTCTCTCACTCTCTATTTCTTTCTTCTCTTCACACTGTGGCAGTGCTAATACCAATGATTTTTCTGAACATTCCGTTTCATGCTGAAAAATCCATTTTCTCAAAGGCGCCCAGAGTGGCATCTGCAAATATTGATGGTAAACAAACCAATCAGAACGGCGCTGTCAATAGCTATACACAGCCTGCTTATGGACCTCATCTCCCTGCGTTCCAAATAAGTGCAGGATGCACCGGGCGGCGTCTGATCCCACATTACTCCTGAAATGATGCAGACACAAGCAGTTTGAAGTTTCAAGTGCCTCCAACCAGGACTGTGTGCTCTTCCTGCACCTTGGCTCTGCATCTTTGTGTGTTTGCATACATTTTGGCACATTTGTAAGGCACCCTTGGTGCTTCTCCTGTGCCTGCATCCAAATCATAATTACAATGTAATATCACGCGTAAGGCAAGGCCCCCGCTGTTGTTTCACTTTCTCCTCCTCTTCCCTTCTATGAATATCAAATGCTTTCATGCTGAGCTCTGAAAGCTGCACAGCTCTTTCCCAGACACACATACTTCATGTGTATGTGTTTTTGTAGAGAGGGTAGATAGTTGGATTGTACTCTCCTCCTCTGGCTTTGACAGGAAAAGCCAGCAGCGGGACCTTGTTTTAAAAATACTCCCATATCCCTCTGCTCTGTTGTTAGTCCTGTCCAAGCAGACAACCTTACATCCTATTCAGTCGTCCTCTGCAGGCCGTGCATGATATTTCTTATTCATGTCACATAAACTGCAGACATCACAAAAGGCTATCTCAGATGCAGAGTGAAGCTGTGAGCCAGAGTCTTGGCGTGGCTGTGGTATCGAATAGATGAAGCCTGCAAGGCTCCGGCTCTGCCAGTGGCTGAGGAAGAAAGGACATCTGTCAAACGCTCACTCAAAAGAGCCATTCTCTGTGAAAGACGGCTGAAATACAGCAAGACTGGTGTAGGAAATGCTGCTTGTTTGTTCCTCTCTTGTCCACTCTGTACTGTGCATGCCTTTGGTTCTCTGATATATTTACTCCACTAGACGCTGAGTTTTTCTCCTCTGGATTTGAGATTTTTCCTTGTAGAATAGATTTTTTTCTTACAGGGATCATTTGACAGATGTCGTCTTTTCAGCTCACTAACACAGTCAAGAAGAAAGTGGCACTTTTTTTTTTCCCTCTGCAGTGTTTATTGAGTAAAGCACTAATTCAAAGAAAAGTGCCTGGAGCAGTAATATAAACAGATTATCCATTCAGCTCAGACTGAGGCTCTGTTTTATCTGTGAATCAGAATTGACGAACACGTAGCTCACAATCTGATGTTTGCTCCGCAGGCAACAAACAGATGCAAACACAAACAAATTCAATAATGTTTGAGGGCTAGATAATATCAATTTGTGAGAAATGGAGGCATGTTTAACTTTGTTAAAGTGGTGACTCAGAGCAATTTTATGAAGGGAACACATAAAACGTGCTTGAAATCAGAGAGGTGCCTTCCTCAGTAATCACAACACAATGAGAGAACACATTGATCTCTGGTTGTGGTTAGCATTTACTCTTTGTGGTGCAAAAACACTTTTATACGTACATAAACTATGTAATAAAGCCCGTGTTAGCCTTTTATGAGTATGACACATCTCCTCTGTGTGACAGAGTACTTCTATGTACAAGACAAGTAGTCTGCCACCTAGAGGACTTACCCCCCTCCTCCTGTTTACAGCACCAGTAGCTGCCTGAAATGACTTTTTTCTCCAGCACCCAAATAGACTTACCAGTGTGGCATCCTACCATTGTTTGCAAGCAGCCGAAGCCCATTGGCTCGAGCTGGCAAGCCCAGTGCAGAGCAGAGACTGTAGAATGAATGTAGATTCATTAACAAAGCAGTGCCAAAGAGCACTGAACTGACCAATTACCACAGAGCAGACTGGCCAGCCAATCAGACCAGACTGCCCCACATGGGGAAGGGAACATTAATGTAGCAGTTGCTACCGTCAAAATGCTGTACTGGTGGTGGATTTATGTTGGGTTTGGAACAAAAATGTAAAAATAAATGAAAGGCAAATTAAGACTGATTGATTGAATGAATTATTTAATAATTTTATGGCCATTTTAACATGCTCATTAATTTTGGAACTTTATGCGCAAAGTGAACAGTTCTTTTTCCCCAACTCTATTTATGGAACAGTTTTTTAAAACATTTTAGACAAACAGTGTGACACAGATATAGGGTACAAACAAACAGAACAATCAATTGCTACACCCGAATGCCAACCCCCTTCACCATCCACCACCCATTACCAGGCCATTCAACAATACATAAATAAATAATTATGATACTAATAAATAAGAAAAATAAAAAATTATAATAGTAATAAATAATAAGTAAAATGTTAAATAAAATAAATCGTCAAAGAGTAAATAAATGATTGACATATCAGTCCTAAATGAACAGTTTTTTATCAGCCATATAGGGTAATCCTAAAAGAAAATTACAAACATACTAACATTTCTTTAAACATATTTTCCCTACTATGTGATCATGTTAGAGTCCGGGGCACATCTTGCTAAAGAATTATCACAGGTGTGACTGGTAGGCTTGTATTCAGTCACATTTCTGACCACAGTACAAGCAAGAATACAGATTAGCACTATATCAACATATAATTTCGTGGAGACTGGTGTTTTGAACAAATTCAATCACAATGTTGCACTTTTAACTCTGGCCTAAAATATACATAAAGATGTGTGCCTCTTGGATACATTATTAAACACCATACTCTGTGGTATATCCATATTCTGTCATCAGATGTAACAATTATCTCTATATACAGCCACAGGAGGGAAAAAACAGATTTTACTTTTAATAATGTTGACAGCAGCTGCTACTCTGCCATTTTCTGTGAGTGTGAGACATTCACTGAACCCTACAGGATTCAGTCATACGACAGAAACGCTGCGGTGCGAGTCAAAATCCATTTGGCTGTGATTCAGTGGAAAATGCCAGAATATCGAATCAGATTAAACTAATGAGGGACATTATGAGGGAAAAAACTCGCACTGTACTTGGCTGCAAAAATAAATGTTTTGGCTCCGATTCATCACTGCTGCTTCAACTTTAATGGTCGTGTTTGTTGTATTTGTGACTTGGTGAAAACCATAAAGGTGGCGTGATTAGCAGGTAAAGGCACGTTCATCTGCTCACATTAGCACTCTTCATTAGATATGGAAGAAGTGGAAAAATAAATCAATCCAGCATCACACTCCACATTAGCAAGGTGCTCCTGCAGCCTGACGTCTCATGGGAACAAGTGAGATGATGGCTGCAAATTAATTTGTGACACTTGGAATTGATTTTCTAATCCCACATGGTATTTGATAAATAACCCTTCAGAAGATGAACACCTCAGACGATAAATACAGTTATTATCTCTTGGAGGGATAATTAGTGCTTCCTGCAAAGACGGAGCACCCTTGCGCCTCTGCTTCCTTGCCGTGACCCCAAAAGTAGCTCGAGGAATAAAAGTTACAGTCTTTGATGATCTACAAACAAATCTGACACTGGCTCACTTCAGCTTCAGGTCAGATGTGCCGCTGGCCACAGGTTGATGTGGGAGACAAATACAGCAGCTGCTTTTCCATAGAGAAGGTATCTGATTATGATGTGTTATTTTTAGTGAAGTTAGTAAACTGACCTGAGGGCAAATATGGACAATTAAATAAGTTTTGCGTGCTATCAATACAATTATATCAGCCTCTGTGCTCTAATTAATGGACTTATTTATTTAACTTTTATATTAAAATGTGAATCTGTGCATAAATATCAGTAAACTAAAGTAACAACCTTATTGGCTTATTGGTCCTTGCTTCATTATTAGAGATGGGAATTGATGAGATTTTACTGGTACCAACTGCATTATCTTTCCTGCTCATTTATCCTATTTCTTATTGATCCCCTTATTGCTTCCTGTGGGATTTATGTGTAGAAAAATTTAACCTACGCAGTTTTTTTCAGTCAATAATGTTTAAATAAGCCATGACACGTTTAATGTTTTAGACCCTATCATAAACAAAATGCTGTTAAGTGAATGGTAAAGACCAGATCAGTCTGTCTTTGATTAACCTCTCACCTGTGGTCATGAGCTCTGGGTAAAGACCAAAAGAATGAGATCGTAGATACAAACACTTGAAATTAGATTCCTCAGTAGAGTGTCTAGGCTCATTTAGTGAGCAACATGACATTATTTGGTTCTGTGGAAGTATCGCTGTTGTCAATAGGCTTTAACGCATTTTAGCCAGTAATTACAGCGGAGATGCATTTTTCAGCCATTAAATTACGTAAGAAAGTATGATTAAAACAGAGGAAACATGTCAAAAGAGTCAGATCACCTTCAGAAGACTCACAAACAGAAAAGCAAGCATAGGCTGGATTAAAACAGCTGCTGTACAGCAGTCAGGCAGCATGTGGGTCGGCTGTTTATGAGGAGGATCAAAAGAGGAAAAACAACCACTGCCTGGCAAGATAATATGGCAATCTTTCACTGCCTTTTGTTTTGGATACATGAGAAGACTTGTATGAGAACACTGCATAAAAGTCTTCTGATGGAGACTTAGGCTACGTTCACACTGCAGCCCTTAATGCTCAATTCCGATTTATTGCTCAAATCCGATTTTGTTGTTTGCCTGTTCAGATTACCCCTTTAAATGTGGCCTGTTCGCAGACTGCGATGTGAACAGCTCACGCTTCAGAAGTGACACGCATGCTCAGTTGAAAATTAATAACATCATGCACAGAACGGTATGATGAGGGCAACAAACACAGAGAGACCAAAAATGTGCTTCACAATGCCAGAGAAGTTTGTTCTCATAACGCAGAACCTGATGTTACAGCAGCTCACCTTGAGTGAGCTCTTATTAAAGTAATTATGAGTATATTTTATTTCTTATGAACCTAAAGGCGGCCGCTCTTTCCCGTCGACCCCTGCCGATGAGAGATTGTTGCTGGAGAGAAAAACAGCTCAGAGCCATAGCGCGCTGAACAGGTGAACAGCTGAAGAGGCGAAAACTTAGTTTTATCATCTGTTCTGACGTTTCTTAGTTTGTCTGAGAGCAGATCAGACAGGAGCAGACTGTTCACTGACTGACGCTGTCTCGTAGAAACACACAGTTGGATGAGATGGTCAGCAGTGGATCATCAGTGTCTTTCCGCGTCCTGTAAACTGTTATTTTAGCCTGATAAATTCATTAAAACTGTTGGTGCAGTGTTAATAAACTAAGTTTATCAGATATCACAATACAAACAGTGTAAAGATGCATGATTCATTCACGTTTATTGTTTATTGTGCGTGTAATGGAGACATCAGTGGATCGCCACAGCGCTCTCTCACTTTCTCTCGTCACTCCCCCCTTTATGCATTTTTTTAATCATGCTTGTAGAGGGAAAATCAACTAAAACTCTTTATTTTCGGAAAAATCAACTAAAACTCTTTATTTTCGGAAAAAATGGTATAAACTCTTTAATAATCATGTCTATATATTAAAGTCTCCTTATGTTTTGGCCATGAAGTGACTCTGAAAAAATTGGACTCGAGGTAAATTGCCGACCCCTGCTCTAGAATGACGTCATTGAATGCGACCTGGCTGTTCAGACCGCGGTCACATTCAAGAAAATCAGATATGTATCCGATTCAGTACCACATTTGAAAGTGGCCTGAATCTGATTCGAAAATGTCTGATTCAATGTGACTTGTGCTGTTCACACTGTCAAAAACAAATCAGATACAGGTCACATTCGAGCCAAAAAATCAGATTCAGGTCACTTTTGACTGCAGTGTGAACGTAGCCTTAGTGGGTTTGAATGATAAATGTCAGAAACCTTGAATGGAAACTGGAGGACATGAAAACATCCAGGTTACCCGTGGATGCAGGTGTATAAACTTTGGGACCATGTTGTCAAATTGTTGGGCTCCTTGTTGTAATGAACATCTAAAACACTTGTAAAGAACAAAACCAGCGTTTTCAAACTCAAAGGACAAGCCAGAAGGGCCAAATGAAAGTTTATCTTCAAAATTAGTATTTAACTTCTACTGATTGTTCATTGGATAAAGACACAACCACATTTTTAATAACAAGTTCACTCGGTGATGTCTAGCATTGACGTTAGCCCACAAAGTGCTTCTGTTATGTATGACAGCTTAAGCTTCATAAAATCACTTTCAAATATAAAACTGACATTTAACCTTTGTGAGAATGGTAGGCATCGGTTCACCATGGGGTTTTTTTATATTCATTTAGCGTAAACGTCTAGTAAGTGACATGCTGGACAACATGGCTTTTCTGTCCAGCTGAAATGGAAGGGAGTGTGACGTCACGTGCAAATGGTCAAAACAGAAAGGGTTATGAGCTCAGACATCTAGAAGGAACATGAAGTAGAGCCTCTGCTCTTTTGCATCAAAAGAAACCAGATGAGGTTGTTCAGGCATCTGATTAGTATGCCTCATGGTCGCCTTTCTGTGGAGGGTTTCCAGGCATGCCCAACCGGGAGGAGAGAGATAGACACAGAACTCTCTGGAGGAGAAGCTGGAAAATGTTGCAGGAGGGAGGGACATCTGGGTTAACTGTGTGGCCTGCTGCAGAGCAGAGGAGGTTGCACAGATGCATGTTGCCCAGATAAACTTGAAATATATCCCTTAGATACATGAGATAGTTCATTTGCAGATCCATACTGGAGTTTCACAAGATGGAAGCTGGCAAATCCAGTTACTATGCAATGGCAGGAAGAATTATGTATTATAAATCACCCACCTTCTTGAGCACAAAGCCTCAGAAAAGCTTTATACATTTTTTATCATGTATCCAGAATCTTACTTTTTTTACTCACTTACTGATGATCAAATTCCCATGAGTGTCTATTCTTTTCACAGAGGCACCTGAAAAGAAGTTTTCCTTCACAAAAACTGTATGAAATAGTTTGGTAAAGGTGAAAAAGAGGCTCTTAAGGTCTTACACAGCAAACTTTCCTGCCCTTTACAGGTGACTGCTCAAGTTGGTTTGAATGTCAGTTTTACAAAGTACCTGCAATCAGACTCAGTCTTCAAAAAATTCATGTATTAGACAGCGTAAGATTATCTGAGACTGACCATCTGAAAAACTTTGATGGAGCACATTGGACTCTCATGTTGTAGCCTCAAAGCCCAAACTCAAGTTTTCTGATCATTTTCTCTTTCAGCAGACACAGTTTCATCAAAATGATCGAACTATTTGCAGTAAAATAGTCCCTGTGGACTAATATGGCTCCATTTTGGGGTCCTTGATGTAAAAAAGCTTCAAGTACTCCTGGAGTAGCAGAAGTATATTGACTCATTCTGGCTCCATTTTAAAATTCATAGAAAAGAAGTTCAATTTTGTCACTTTCGACACGCTGTGATTTAGTCTTTTCGATCCACCCGCGAAATAATACTTATCATTCTGGTAAGGACTTTTGCCATAACGCCAAATTAGTGCGTCTGATGCCTCCCCATCTCAACAGACTATTGTTTCAGTCTCTCTGCACGCAAAGTGGGAGGAAGAGAGGCTGTGAGGGGCTTTGTCCGAGTGGAGTGGAGCCTCGCTGACGCTGTGGCATTCACTCTAAATGTAAATGAGAGGGGTTTGGGAGTGTGCCGGTCAGGTAACATACGGCTACAGTGGAATGGGCTCCTCTAGTCTGCTCTCAAAGATGACAAATGCTGTTACCAAGCAGGAGGCCTGTCGCTTACCATCACACTCCAATGTCATACATGAAACAGACGTAGCGTGGAGAGGAGGCAAAGACTGGCATGCATACAAATGGGGGGATCCTTGAGCATACCAAGCCAAACAATAAGGTATTCATCAGCTCCGAAGCGGGTAGGAAGAGCTCCATCCCAGACATGGACCTTTTTATGTGCAACAAATACACAGTAACTTCACAGACCCCTTTGGGCTTTGTCCTACAATGCTAACAGTTCTGAGATGAAAACACAGACAGAATTCAGGTTTCCTCAGATCTCAGCAGGCAGCGAGAGGAGAACAGCTGCTTATTCATGCTTTGGTTGAGACAACCATTCTAGACTGCCAACTATTTCTCTTCAGTATCATATACACACTTTAAAACACCTGCCTATAAACTTTATATTCATTAACCAGCTTGTACTGTCCAAAAGTGAGCAAAGTAACTAAAACAGGGGTGGGCAACTATCTTCCATGGGTCCAAATTCAGGCTACATTTACTCTCACAGTATGTAAAAATCTTCTGCCAAAGGGGTTTTAAGCTAAATAGTTTTGATATGTCAAAACTGAATAACGTAAAAAGATAGTGGGCCCTATTTTGATTGCGTGAGTGTAAAAACACACGGCCCACAGTTAGTTTGGGGCATATCGGTCTTACTTAATTATGCTAATTCTTAGTGTACAGGCAGGCACGGGGTGCAAAGAGGATAGATTACATGCTTTGGTTATACATGGGTGTGTTTTGGGCCTTACTTGGATCAAACCAATCAGAAGATAAGCTCTCATTCCTTTGAAATAAGTACACACCAGCCAGCTGACAGTTTGCTATTTACACTGCGAGTTTAGTGGGGGGTTTTTTAAGTGTTGCTTGATTATTAAATTCCTCTCCTTTTATTGTGCTCATACTCAAAGAACACACACAAAAAAACGTATGAAGTATATTAACGCTCAAATTCGAGTGCCTTTTTCAGGGCATAAGAAATGATGACAAAATATAAGTCAGACACTCCACAAGAGTGTAAAAGTGAAACCTCATAAATGATTAAAACTAACAGCATCAGTAAAATTTGTGTTTGTTATAGACCTGTTTACAGTACTTCAAATAACTGCATACTTAAAGGATTTATTTTCTTATTATTCCTGCAGGAATCCTCTGGCCTTTTATTAATTGCATGATTAAAACACAATGGATAGCTTGATTTATTATCTGTGGATATAATCATTTCATTTAATCATTTTGATGACATTTATTAGTATGCATACAAATATTGTAAATTTAGCTCCACGATGTGTGAAAATCTTTAATTGTTTGTTTTTCTTGTTTCTGGGAGTATAACGTGCACTGGAGCGCACAGGAATAGGGCACTAATTAGTGCTGCATAAAGCCAGGCTGTCTCTCAGCTTTCTGTTATGTTTTATACTTTGAACTCAATTTTCCAACAAAAGCTCTTATATCTAACAGTAGAGATATGCTGCTGCATCATATGTGAATGAAACAGGCTCAATAAAGTATGTGTGATGATCTTGCAGATATGTGTCAATCTCTCCAAAAAGAAGCAGAAACAGTCTGCACCAGAGACTTTAGGCATTAGACCAACTAAACAGGGGCTTAGAGCGCAGTCATTTTATACATCTTCAGGTTGGGAACACACCAGCTATGCGCCTGACCACTCCTTACTTTCAGAAAAAAAACACCCCTTGGTGCAACCGGGAACACAGTCATTTGCTATTTAAGCAGTGTGGGTGCCTTGGGTAAAAATGACAGTGGTGTCAGACAGAAATCACAGAAGACACCTGTGCCTCAGCCCGAAACCCTTTCTGCTGGGAATGCAATTGGGCCCACAGTGTGACCTACAGTAGCGTCCACCAACCTTCAGTGTTTCATGTTTGTATCTCCAATTGAGGACTTTATTCAGTAAAAACTGCACTATATGAGGTATGTTTTCTAAACAGAAAACCAGTGTTTCTGTTTTGAGCAATGAGTGACAAACATCTTAAAACAGGACTCCTAGTTCACACTGTGAATCAGGAAGTCCACTTTCGGAGGCTTGCTTTCCCTCATTATGTGACATTTACTTGTGGAACAGAAACACTGGTTTGTTGTGTTATAAATACTCCTCATGGAGAGCCGTTTCTTTGTTGACCTGAGCCTCCAACTGCTCTATCGCTCTGGCCCCACCATATGCACTTGGACAAAAAAAGACATGCTGCAATAAAAACAATAGCAGCTGTCAGTGCTCAACAAATATGGAAGGATGCTGTTCAGGTGCTGTTTTTGAGACAGAAAGGCCTTTTTTCACACAGAGGCCATGAAAAAAGGTCATCACTATGCCATGAAAGGATATATTCAGAATTTGAAGATAGAATTGAAGGACAACAGAACCAAGCTAGGGGCAAGGGTTTTCAGATATCTGGGCAAAAGGGACAAAAACACATCCTATTGTCATCACCTTCTTAGACAAAGTCAAAAAACAGCTTTGTTAATGCAGGACAGGTTGAGATATGTAGCTGTAGACCCAGTCCTTGTATCTTGATGAGGGTGGAGGAACATCTCACTGGGCCTTCCATGAAGGAAATGTTTAAACACAGAAAAATGTAAAAAACACAGACATTACTTTTTAACATTCATACTCTGAAAGGCATATTTGCTCTGTTAGCTAGCTTTTATCTGTTCGAACATATACATCAATGGTATTTATTGGGGTTCACTTAAAATTACACTCTTTGGCTGCCATTCACTCTAACGTCAGATAATCAAGAAATAGGTCATCATTTATTTCAATTCATTTAAGAGTTGCTAACATAACAAGGGTGAAATTGACCATAACATGATCAGTGACTAGCTTAATAAAGGTAAAGCTATGAAGCCAAGTTTGCTTCATTGTGATGTTTATTTACAAGTGTGATGACCCTGATTCTTTGTGCTTTTCCCAAATTTGGTCTTTTGTTGTTAATTTGAGAAGTTTGGCCCCATCTGGTGGCATAAGTTGAGTTTGCAAGGCACTGCTGGTTTATTCTTGTGTTCCAGAGATTTTGGTGCCATCTGGTGGTCGTTAATATGGCTCGCTTCAACTGGAAGACAACTCCCCTCCTCTGATTACTGAGCAGCTACAGCTGGCTTGGAGGCATAAAGCCAGACTTGCTCTGCCTGCTCACTCTCTCCTCCTTTCTGGACTGCAAAGCCTGCATGAGATTGATGGCCCAACTGTTTGCTCTGTGAATGAACTTTTGTTGTGAACTGCAAGTTAACTGTGTTGACCCCCCTTGATAGTGTGATTTTTATGAGCTCATGATAACACAAGGTAAAACAGAATCTGTAATTTTGTATGTAATGTAACTTTCACTTGACTTTGCTAATGCTATGTTGCCTTGGAGTAGATGTAGACTTCATGTTGATCTTCATGTTGAGCTGACCACAGTTTGATCCACAGGAGACACTTTTCAGTGTTTACTTGAGTTGTGGATACAGAATAAAGTACACTCCACTCTCCAGCAGCTCATATACCTCATATCAGTGTCACATGTGCACCATGAACATTGACTATTTCTCTCACTCTTAACTGTAAAATATCAATGAAACTGCAGTGGTGCCAAAGTTTCTTTTGCTTCTTTTATAGGAGTCTATGAATCATATGTTTGAGTGTATTGAGTGCCTGCCTTACATGTGAGTGGTCTGTGGTGTTGGAGGGCAGGGTTTAGCCATGGGTCCATTCTTAAAGAGAAGAAACTGTAAATGCAGATGACAGGCAGTGGATCTCCAAACTGGCTGCTCTGTTACAGGGGGACAGGGTTACAAGTTCACAAAATGCATTTTTTTTTTTAGACATAAGGATTTTAGTGTCCGTCTCGATTACACACAGAAACACTCCTGAAATATTTCCCCCTGCAGTCATTCTGACTAAAAGAGCTTATTTTGCGTCAGAACAGTTTCAGCTGAAGAATCAAACATTTTAAACTCATTTGCAACCATCAATTACAAAAAAATCTACTTTGTTGTAAAAGTGACACAGAGTTCAGTGGGGGAGGGGCTAAAATTGGATAAATTTGTATTTTTTTTTGGTCAAAGGATGAAGCCATTACATTTTGTTGCTGATCCAATCCAGATTTACATCACAAAAAAACATTGAAGTTTATAATAGCAAATTCAGTTCATTTACATCATTATGGGAATTGTAGTTTATATACAAACTGACGTCAACGTTTTTCCTGCCTATGTCACTACATTTCCCAGCTTCCCTTGCAATGCCAGCGGAGGACTTCTGCTAACACAACAGCCTGGTAGACTGGCACGTTTTTTCCTACTTTTGTAACTGGAATGCTGATAACTCGGAGATCACGTCATTCACACTCCCCTCATCCCAGTTCTGATGTAAATGGGACGCAGCATTCTCCACATGGACAGACATGGGCCGACAATCGACTGCCCAATCACAGAGGAAAAGCCACTGATGTAACTGAGCTGCTTGGCGGAGGTCTGCGCTCTCTGAGTGCTTTTGTAGTTATATATATATATATATATATATATATATATATATATATATATATATATATATATATATATATATATACATATATATAAATATATATATATATTTATATTCATATAAATTATAAAATTCTTTTAAAAACAAATGTCCTTATCAATTTTCATGCCTCAGGTATAACTACAGCCTAAATGCACCTACAACTTGAAACCACTTGAAGAGCGCAAAGCTCCACTAAGGTAGCTCACATATTGCTGTTACATCTATAAGCAATAGTTTCATGATAAAGTTACCATCATAATATGGTTCCTTGACCCTAAATCCCACACCTAGAATTCTGAATCATGTTGGTAACATTATTACTTAGACAGTTATTGAACAAAAATGATCGTTCGCTAACCAAAATTGTATAACTTTTAACTTGGGCCATTTCCAACATCTCCTGAAAGTTTCAGCAAAATCTGTCCAGTAGTTTTTGTGTTATCTTGCTAAAAAAACAAACAAACAAACAAGCAAACATACACTGGCAATAACATAACCTCCTTGGTGGAGTTAACTACACAAATTTCTCTCAGCAGGACATAAGGGTTAAAAGTCTTTCACTGTTCGAAACAAAAAGCACTTCAAATGACTAGATGTGTGCTGGCTGAAAGTGAGACTTAAAAAGTCCTGATCTGCAAAAAATAAAAGCCACCATCTCATTCGGTGATGTAAGACTGGTCTGGGAGCATGCATTGACTGTCTGCTGTCTGCAGCGCTGCACTGCCTGAGGCATTAATGTTTATGCTTGCTCCGACTGTCATGGCCTTGCTTTTAAGGAAATTAGACAGATTTGACCCAGACAAGCTCCACAGCCATCACATGGCCAAAATGCATCCAGTGTGACATAAAATTGGAAACATAAAACAGCCCGGACAAAATGTAAATCTGTGTAGCCAAGGCAATAAAAGTTACGGTCTGCTGTCTTAGACTAGGACAAAGGCCATTTTGTCCATTATTCCCTTTCATTTTAGTTAATTTTGTAAACCTTAAATACATTTTCAGTTGTTGAATACGCATCTTTAGTTTTGTTTCGGTCAACAACATTGCATTTGACTTTAACCATGACTTTTTGTTCAGGATATTAACCTTGGTGAAAACATTCCTTTAGAGGTTACATGCTCTCCTTTGACGTCACAGCATATACCCGCCATGCTCTCAGCAGGGAGCCCATTGATTGTGCTCACGCTAACAGCAATGTAACCATGACGACAGCCTGGAATTTCAAAGGTTAACAACATACGTACTTCATGCACACAGTTCCAGGCTCTGCTGATCAGAGTGCTGTGAAGTCCCTTAGGGTCGCACTGATGATACATTCAGAGCCAGAGAGTCAGTATGCGCTGCTAAATCAAATTGTATGATGCAAACAAATGATCAAACAGCAGAGAAGTGCTGGTATCCAGAGAACAGAGAGAGGCTTTGGCGCAGCAGAGGACTGGCAGGCAGAGCCACAACCCTAACTGCAGGTGCTCTCCCGTGGAGGGGAGGGGGGGCCACAGAGAGGGGTAATGGAGAGGCTGAGCCAGGAGGAGGCAGGGATATGCCAGCAGAGGGACACGCTATTACATACTGTGAGTGCATGTGTGTGTTTACCAGGAAAGAAGGGGCACAGTCATATAGTGACCCCCTGGAGGCAGGCAGATAGCGGGGAGTTGAGTGGCAGTGAACCATCTTCCTGTTGCCATCAGAGCACCACCTGCAGGAGAAAAACTTTCACAACACACACACATCTTACACAAAATGTCTGTGGAGACACACACATGCTGAGGCCACCTCCGGGCAGCCTCTTTCAGTCTGTCAATCTGATGGCCCCCTCCATTTTCAGCCTGCTGGATTGAACAGGATCACTACCTCATGAGAGAAACCTAAAACGGATTTGTGAATCACAAACATGAACAAAGTAGACCTTTCTGTCATAAACAGCCTGTGGCTCATCTTTAAAGACTCATCACCCACCTTTGAGTGTCAGAGTCAAACAGACGCTTCTTTCTCTATGCTGCAAAATCAGGCAGCAAACCCAGATACTGACAAGTAAAGCCAATACAGATGTGCAATAATGTGCAGTTCCAAGAATGACTACTCAAAGCTGACAAAAGAAAAGCTGAACTGTACTTATACACCCCTTGTTATTTTTTTTACACTAGAAATAATAGTGTTTACAGCTTAATTGCAGTAATCATTTTGGTAATTACCTCTGACAAGGACGTTACGTTTTTCGTCCATTTGTTTGTTTGTCGGTCTTTCAGTCATGTGTTCCTCTGGAGCAAGAACACTTGAAGTTGTTGACAGGATGTCTCAATCTTTCCCTCTGTGTTACACTTTTAAACTAGACACTGCACTCACACAACATCAAGATTACAGCCTACCAAGGACATAGAGTAACTTAAAAACCAAGCCTTACTTAAATTAGAAACTATATCATGTTAATCGCCCAAAAGAGTTATATTTATATATGATGAATAGCTTACAGGCTTTCCATTTAGATCAGGGGTGGCCAAACTATGGCCCCACGGCACTTCAAGTCCATGGTCCAATTTTTAATTGGCCTGTAGCAAACTCCAGATGGTATGAATTACTCTGCCAAGGAGGTTATGTTTTTACCTGTTTGACTCTTTGTCTGTCCGTCCATCTGTGGACAAGATAAGACTTCACCAGTGATTTTAATGAAATTTTCGGGCAATGTTGATCACAGCACAAGGAAGAAGTGAATGAGTTCTGGTGGTGATATAATGCAGGGATTAAATGATTTGTTAATATTGCAAGATGTGGCAGTTTTCCACATTTTCATCAGGAACCCAAAAATCTCTCAATGTATTCTGATGACACAAGGAAATGATTAGATTCTGGTGGTCATCTGGATCTGGATGTGAATAAGGATCTAGGAATTTTTTAAAAGGATTAGTCAACATTGCAGGATAGGGCAGTTTTCCACATTTTTGATAATAACTGAGAATGTCAGACATGCCTTGGTGTAGACACTGCTCTCAGAGCATCCATCCATCCATTAGCTATACCGCTTATCTCTTTTGGGGTCTCGGGGGGGGCTGGAGCATATCCCAGCTGACATTAGGTGAGAAGCAGGGTACACCCTGCGCCACACCTCTCAGAGCACTTCTGGTAATTTTTTGCTACCTGTCCTGTATCAAGGTTTGCAGAGCATACTGTGGTAGACATCTGTGGGTATTTTTAACCCTACAAAGTTTGGTATCTGGGTGCAGTTTGGTCGTGTTTTGTGTCAAAGCAGTTCTCTCATCAAGTACTCTCATGCTTAGCTCAGAACAAGCTAGATCTGGAGATGGAGGTTTTGAACCAGTTCTGGATAATAACTGGTTACAAGTGGTCAGAGGTATCCTTTCACACGCCTTTATGCTGAACATCTGCTTTATTAGTACTTCATCTTCTTTCCTTATGCCCCACAATAATGTAACACTCGATAGGCAGTCAGAACAAACAGCAAGGAAGAAGTTGAGGAAGTAAATATGACAGATAGGAAACAAAAGTGGTATTATATGTGACTTTTACATACTATTATGTGACAATAACAGTGCAATGGGTATGTCCGTGTGATTTCAAGTAAGGGTGGGAACACCAGCAACATGCCAAAATATTTGTCAACACAGCACAGAAGTGACTATCAGGAATGCCATGAGTTTGGCATTGTTGACCCAAAAAAATGTTGAAGGCTCTAAATTCACAAAGAAAATACACAAAAAAATCAAAAGGAAATTGGTGGAGAATTCAATCAATGGTAAGAACAATGACATTGGTATCAGTACAGTCTGATCTGGCTGACAAGAGCCCCCTGAAGCCTAAAATTCTTGGTATGAGGTTAATCAGGTACAGTCATCCTTGTGTTTTTCTGTCTATAATCCTTGATGAAATAAATTTGATTCAGATTATATTTAAGGTGCAGTGTGTAGAAACTGGCATTTTAGTGACATCTAGCGTTCAGATTTTGGAATGAGCCCGTCCTTTACTATAACATCACATTACTAAGCGGCAAGAGCCGGTGAAGACCAAAAAGGATCGTGAACAGGGCAATTTAAATCCTTCAGTACAAAGTAACACGCTATCTTTTCCTCTTCAACAAACACTGCGCCGTCTTCTTCTCTTGTAATACCCGCTCTCTCTCTTCTTCTTTGCATGCCATCCAGGTAGATTTCAGGACTGGCGGCCAGACTCGTATTCAAAAATTGTGTTTCGCTCTTTTCGTCCCCAAAACCCACTGGTAGACAAAATGGTGGATCGTTATGTCAGCCTCCACAAAGGGGAGACCCCCGGTACACAAATATAAAAAGCTTTTTCTAACTTAAAGGTGTCGTTGGTAGGATTTTGCTAGCCAATGCTAATTTTTTTGTGTTCCATTTATATTAAATAAATGAATATCCATTGAGATCCCTGTATGAGAGTAGTATAATTGCACTAGTGCGAGGTCTCTGCCTTTCCATCTGTCTCTGTTATGAGCTGCCAAAAATTTTCGACAGCTCCAGGTATCTTTGATCAATCAGAAGAGCCCCTGAGGCTTCTATCATGATTGGTCGAGGGGCGGTGCTTCATCCTTCATCGTGATTGGTTTTAAAGCTCTTCGTTCCCGTGAATGCGCATGAGGAAGAAGAAGAAGAACAACAAATCTCGTACAATGGCGGACAGCAATAATCCAGCAGGCAGCAGGAAGGTGCCAATTCCACCTATGCCAGCAGCTTCCACCAAAAAGTCAAGGACCGTGGAAACGCTTACCGAAAAGCAAGAGTACAAGAAGGAGGAGGACCGTGCGCAAAATAAAACAAGAATCAATGTCGGCGTTGTGTTCAAGAGGTGGAAGACCCTTCGGGTTCTCAAGGGTTTCAAGTCCGATGCAGAGCTAGCTACGTTTCTGTTGGACAGGTAAGTTATTTTTTTTCCTCTTACGTTGTTTCGCAACATGCGATGTATTACTCGGTTTTATAATATAAAACAAACAAATATGTTTAGATTCCCTCTTAGACGAGTACCTTATTGGCATGTACTTTATACGTGAAAGCACAGCCTGTTTCCCCATGGGGCTTTGTAACCTCAGTATCAGACATTGTCGCAGCAGTTGTGTTGCTTGTCGATGAGAAACCTTTCAAAAACAGCTCACTGTACTGGAGTGTGTTGATACCAGCGGGCACAATGTTGCATTTGCGGGTACATTTTTGTGGGAGGGGCTAAACTCGCGTGAAGGAGTGATCTTAGAGAAAACAGGATGGGAGAGGCTGTGCCGGTTTTCTAATCGCCATCTTAGCTGGCTGTGTGCCAAAATCTTACCAATGGCACCTTTAATAAAAAGAAAACAAAAGTTTTATGGGGATGATTGTACACCTATTTCGACAGACTTTACATACAAATAGAAACATTATATCCTATATTCACCGTTTCTGTTCGGCGAACACCTTTAACAGGCAAGACTCCAAATAGACTCAACATCCACAAGCACGTGTGCTGATAGCTGCCAGAATGAATTGAAGGAGCATTAACTGTTACATACATCCGCCTCCAGTCTCCAGTAGCCCCAACTTGTTTGTGTCAGTGTTCATGTGCAGGGTTATTGTTATCGTGGAAAACAAAAGAGTCAAGTCCTCTGGGTAACTTTGATGGGGAGGACGTTTAATCCAAATTTATGCAGCTCAGGTAGAGCTCCGGGTCAAGGACAGTGTGGGCTCAGATCTGACGGCCATGTTGTAAACAGAGCAGCCACTTACCTGCCAATCACCAGCCCATCGCTGGAGGACCGGACACGGATCTGCAATATCCACAGTCAGCAGGCAAACAAGGTGTGTGTATGTGTGTGTGCAGAGCTTTGCATCCAGAGTGCTTTTGACCTCTAGGGTGAGACAATTTGGAGTTCCTTCAAGCAGTATGAGTGGAGACGGCATGACAGACCTCGCTGGCCCTGCCCTCCTTTATCACACTGCCGGTTAGTCCTAATCAGAAAAGACATATTGTCTGTCTGTAAGTTTATTCAGTGGCCATGTTGGCTTCAAAGATCATGCTGTTGTCAGAAATTGCTTTCTGAGCTCTGGGATGAAGGACAAAGTGTTACAAAATATGAAAGTGCATCATCAAATTGAGTTCCTGCGTGTGAGGGCTTTGTGTCGGGTCATAATGCTTATAATGCCAAAAATACAGATGAAAAGAAATGCTGCTCCTAAAAGAGAGCCATTGCATTCAGCTGTGCTCTACTTTTGAATTAGAACCAGACAGAGTTTTTTTAAGCCTCACCAATCACTCTCGTCTGGTCCTGATTGGTAGATGGAAGCCATTAAAAAGACCAAATGAGATTTGTCCTGCATTTCATTTCACTGGCAGGAAAGTGAAAATGACAAAAAGGACAGTAAATAGAAAAAGCGGCCAAGTTCTACATGAAATTAGGCAAAAAAAACCTAAGCAGAGAGCTTTTAAAATATTAGATGAGTGCCAAGCGTATTTGCATTTTTGTTTTCGATTTGCAGTCTTGCAAACCTAATAACTACATTTATGCAAATGTGGGCCATTTCTAGGACTCCTAAACGTCAAGGCTGTTGGTCTCTCAGGAAAAGAAAGGTGGATTGATGAAACAATTTACTCAAGATGCTATTGTATGCATTTACCCTTTTGAGGGGCCTGGAGGTGACAGCTCCTGCCCTTGTTCAATGTAGCCCTAAAGTCAATGATGCTTCTCAGGTTTTTACTTCTATTACTTCATTTTGTAAGGTTGGGGTATACTTTGAGAATAGCCAGTTCGTTAATAATATTGAAGTGTCATGTGTGGGTATTTAGCAGTTACCAATGTCAGAAATGTTTCAATTAATTAGTCAACTGTTTTCAAATATCAAAATGTCAACTATATTGTTACCAATTACAAAATTCAGACACCATCAGTTTAACTAATTATCAGTTTTAGTTCTTTGATCTAACAAAATTAACGTCCCATGTATTTCAGAAACAGAGAGCCACATCACATTCAAAACATTTCTATCAAAATGAGGCACACTGACTCTGACCTTTGTCTTAAATAATCTGAACAGCTTGTCTTTATGTATAGATGCTTGTGCAAAGTTTCATGGAAACCCTTTAAGTATTCTTGAGATATTGAGGTCAAATGCAAAGGATGAGCTCAAGACTTCATGACTTGACCTTTGACCTATGATCTTAAATATGTAGACCCAGTCAAAGTTTTAAGACCCAATGACCACAGATTAATTAAAGAGACTAGTCATTACAAAGAAAAGCTGGTTCCCAGAGGAAGACAGACACTGTCCCCACAGGGACACCCAACAGGCAGCGACAGAGCTCTTCTTCCTCACATCCTGCCCTATTTATCACGCCATTAGGAGAAGGACTATCAACAAATAACATGCAAGAGGGTTTTTCTATTCAAGCAATATCTAGAAAGTACAAGAATATGGGGAGAAATGCAAAACAACATCTTTATTGCAGCCATATATATCAAGTTGAGATACGATCTGAGGAAAACCAGTGGATGCTGAAAACAGACAACCACATTCACTGTCCACATTATAAGGGACAGCCATTAACACAAATTGCTAGTCACTCAATCACAGGGCAGCAACTCAGTGCATTTAGGCATGTAGACATGGTCAAGATGATCTGCTGGAGTTTAAAGCAACCATCAGAATGGAGAAGAAAGGCGATTTACATGACTTCAGTTATTTTTTTAACATGGCATGATTGATGGTACGAGACCAGCTAGTCTCAGTTTTTCAGAAACTGTATTTCAGAAAATGGTCAAAAAAGAGAATATATTTCTCTCTCTTTTTATACACACACATCATATTAATTCAAGTTTAGCTGTTTTTATATACATAGAGCTAATATTCTTTTATTTTTATGAAATTCTTTAGCAAGACAAGTCTGCACTATTTGAAGACCCTCTTAAACAGTGGGTTCATAAGATTTGAGCTATTATACATACAGATGTACAGTTCCAGACCATAATACTCCCAGTCTCAGTTGTCACCAGCTCAGAGGCAGAAAAAATGATTATGATCCACTCTGTGATCAAATTGCCCATTCTTGCTCTCGATGCATAAAATATATTTCCAATGAACAGTGTTCATTAGAAAGGCATTTGAATTCCACAAGTATGCACACACTTAAAGGAAAGAGCAGCCATAGCCTCTCTGACACAATAACTAACGTCTTTACTCTTAGCGGCCCAAAGAAAACTTTTAGACAAGTTCATTAAAAACTAGGCACATTCTTTGGCAATTTCAGAGCCAAGGGATTAGTTGGAAAATTTAATGGAATTTATTAGAACCAGAATAAAATGTTTTTCACCATGAAGATATTGGATTAAGTTGTGAAGTTTTGAGTGCCCTTCCTCACCAGAACTAAAACAATATTCCGTCATTTCAATGATTTACTGGGTCTCCAAATCAAATTGAGATCGTTTTTCCACATAATGGATCTCTTCATTATTTCCACGGGGAGATATAAGGATGCAGAGTTTTTGTTCCTGTACCGCTGCAGTACAGCTTTCATCTCGATGTGATTGCTCAATTGCATGTTTATCATCCATGACATTGGCGAAATGTTTCTTTTTCAGAGTCACCTCATAAAACCCTCATTTACAAAGTTTAGCCGAGATTAGTCCATTAGCCAAATTACCTAGCCAAGCAGTTGATTTCAGAACGCAGTGTCTTCAATCTGCAGCACAGCATGAGACCCGCTCGGAGAAGAAATAAGAGAGAGAGCGATGGAGGAGGAAGAGTGGAATACATAGGAAAGCACTTGAGCTGAGGAACAATGTCTGAGCTCTTAGCCAACCTTTACCTTTCCCCTGGGCTCAACCTTAAAGACCAAAACACGCTTTGCTTATAATGTCTAGCTTCATAAAAGCCCGTCCAACTCAGCCTTGATACCGTGTCTTGCTGGCACTTAATTGAAGGATCAGAGTTGAAGAAAGAGTTCACTGTGAGTGTCCTTCACAGCCAGGAGTAAATTTCAAAATGGTGGTGGGTCCATGCAGCATGGACTCCGGTCACCTTTTTTGATTAGAAGACTGATTTCTGACTCCAAGGCTGAGGTAGGAAACACTCTTGAAAATGGATTCTAAACCTCAGATATACCAGAGACCTGATCTTATCCTCTTCTCTAAGTGGTACTAAAATGACTTATATTGGAATCAATGTGTTGTATATGTAAGTTTCATCTTTTTAGTTAACAGTTTCCTGTTGTGCAATAGTATTTTTGTGTTCACACAGGCAGATTTCATGTTTGAATTACTTTTTTTATTCATTTTAAAGTGACTGAGAATTATGAATAAGAGACAATGATATTGGCAACATCTGCATATTTAAGAGAAGGGAGTAAGGAGTAAATGAGAAAGTAATTAATTGACATATGAACCTATCAATATCAAAATCTAGCTTTGTAGATGCCTAATAGAAACTATTTGATGTTTCTTGGAGGGTGGGGCTTACCTGGAGAAAAAAAAGCCCTCCAGGCCAGTGCTGACCAGATTGAGTAAGTAAGTCACATTTGGCTTGTTCTCAACAGTAATGGAAGACAACAGGTACATTGGTATAATGAGTATTTGGCAATGCATTTAAGATCCGTCAGTGAAATCAGTACTGGGTAGTGCATTAAAGGTCATATATGGAAAGTATTTCCAGTGGTGCATGTATAGTCTCATCGGTGAAAGTAATCTCTGTTGATGCATTTAAAGTCACATTGGTAAATGTGTATTTGGCAATGCAAAGAATCTGTAAGTGAAATCAGTGTTTGGTGATGCATTTGTAATCATGTCAGAAAAATGAGTATTATGTGATGCATTTGTAGTCACGTTGGTAGAACTATAAGTAGGTGATGCATTTATGATCACGTTGGTAAAACAGTTTTTTGGCAAAGCATTCATGATCTGATCAGGAAAATAAAAACTGGGTGATGCACTTATGGTCGTATCTTTATAATGGGTATTATGTGATGCATTATGGTCCCTTTCAGTAAAATGAGTATTAGGTGATGCATTCACAGTCATGTAGGTAAATAGAGTATGTGGCAATGCAGTTATGGTCACATCAGTGAAATGAGGACATTGACAGTCACGTCAGTAAAACGAGTTCTGGCTTTGCATTAAGGATCATGTAAATGAAATCAGTATTTGGTGATGCATCCTGTTAGTTAAATGAGTTTTAGGTGATGCATTTATGTCCCATTGGTAAAAATACAACTGAGAGATGCATTTAAGGTCACATTGGAAAAATGTATTTTGGAAATGCATTTAGGATCCTGTAAGTGAAATCAATATTTGGTGATGCATCATGTCAGTAAAATGAGTGTTGTGCAGTGGGATATTTCGCGGAGGCGTATTAACATCTGCTTAACCAGCAACCTCATGTGTCTCCAAAACTGACCTTGTATTGAACTGCTGTAAAGCCGTAATAAATGTAAGTTCAGTGCTGCTCTTTTCCATAAGTGCTAACTCACTTGGCTCAAATAATATTCATATTTTTTTAGCTGTCTTTAAAGGGATATGCCAACATTTTTTTCCCTTTTGTGTCTTGTCTCACTCCCAAGTCCATGACAATACCATTCTTTCGACTATGCGTCCAGAAACAAGAAAGAGACAGCCAAAGCTAGCCCACCGCTAGTTAGATTAGCTCAAACACTGGTGGTCAATGGGTTTAGCTAGCTTGTCCCTGCCTACAGTCATCAGATAAACACTTCAGCAGCACTAAACGGTCTTGTGTGCTTGTTGTGACTCATTATGTTAACTTTACTAACGTTATGTTACGTTATCTTCTGCTATCATTGTTGTATCTCTTCTATCATAACCAGAGGCTTTGTTTTTGTTGACCTACTTCCGTGGTGGTTTGCACTAGAGGTATGACAAAGTCGAGTCTTGCATGAGCAGTCTCTGGGATTAAACTGGGACTTGTGGAGGTCCCTTGAGTTCATTAGTGGAATAAGAGGTTTGTGATTGGTTATCAGTGTGAATGTTGGTAGACTGCAGTGGTATTTTTCAAACTTCTCACACGCCAACAGACCCACCAGGCGCTCTTTTTCTCCGTGTGTAGTTTTTGTTGGCATGGCTTAGTGATCTGGGGCAGTAAACTACAGGCCTCCAGTCTTCATAATGCAGCTGCAGCAGGACTCTGTCTATCCCGTAGCTGCTGGTGTTGGCTATGACAAGTGTTTTCTTATACATGTCAAAGTACACCAGAATTGGTGACGTTGTGAGAAGCTCTTTGATTTGCATGAAAGCCATTTGCTAGGCTGGGCCCCATGTCCATGCTGACTTTGATTTTAACAGTTCTTACAGTGGCTACCCCACTGTGGCAAAGTTAGGGACATATTTACCCAGGTGGTTGATCATGCCCAGAGTCCTCTTAAGTTCTTGGACATTCTCTGGTGGGCTGAACTCTGTTATGGCAGATGCTTTTGCTAGGTCAGGACGCACTCCATCATTGTTTGTCATATGACCCAGGAAGTGTAGCTCCCCCTGTCTTAGTATGGATTTCACAAAAAATACTCTACTTATTTAGCACTTTTAGAAGTCAAAGACCAAATACATACAGCTCTGGATAATAACAGTACGCAATAAGTGTACTTTTTGACCTTTCAAAGGCATTTGACACTGTGGATCATTCAATTTTGCTTTCAAAGATGTACAAAAATATGGTTTTCATAGTAACGTTCTTAAGTGGCGGAGTGATTATTACTTCTACCAAGGAGGTTATGTTTTCGCTAGGGTTGGTCTGTTCGTCTGTCTGTCAGCAATATTGCGCAAAAACTACTACATGGATTTACATCATTTACATCAGAAGCCATTACATTTTGGTGGTGATCCGCATATTTGTCTGGATGCAAAAAATTCCCAAAATTTTCTAAAAATCCCATAACTTAACATTGGGCAGTATTTTGTCCCACCCACAGCACCATCTGATTGGTTACATGCTCTGGTTACACGCAGAGCCACAGCACAGTGAACAGCCAATCAGCACTGAAAGCTGTGCATGCAGTTCTACTCACAGACATAGCGGAGAAGAGGAATAGTTTTGCAAATGGAGAAAGCCCGGCTCTGTTCCTGGAGCCTTGTTTTTTTTTAGATAAATCAAGGCAGGAGACTCTCCCGAAGTTGTAATAAACAACCCAGTCATCTACAACTCACAACTACTAGTAACACTCCTGTGAGCCCATTAACGTTATAGAAACATGCGCGGCAGCTCTGCTCGCTCGTAGTCCCTCCAGACGTGCCTGTTAATCACTCGAAACAAGGCTGCTAATAATGTCCATACGGAAATAGTCTGTCATAGCAGAAGTCTGTGTTTGTGTGAATGTAAAAACCTAACCCCCAAATTCCACATAGAGCGAACGCACTGCGCACCGAAGCGCCATGGTTTTGCTCCGACTGACAGGCTGGCGACATCGCCCACTGGAAGCGCCTCGGCATGCACAACACCAACATCTGCACAAGCAGCAGCAGATTTGTTCAGTCAACAAGTTAAAAGACCCACTACTAACTAGGTCACTCTGTTGGATGATATTTATATCAACAATAATCACACTTCTTGCAGATTGATATTTTTCAGTCCACAATGTGCATAGAAAATAAATATAGGACTATAATGTTGGGTAGAAATCACAATTTATGGGTGGAACTGAGCTGCTTGGCGGAGGTCTGCAGTCTTGGCGTGCTTTTCTAGTGTTCATAATAGGATGCAATATGTTAATGGCCATGAGTGATGAAGGAATATTATTCATTATGGAGTTCCTCAAGGACCAGTTTTAGGACCTTTGTTATTTCTTATTTATGTTAATGACATTGCCTCAGTAACAAATAAGGAATTTTTTTATGACCTTACCATGAACAGGAGCAGTACCCACATCCCTATTAGAATATAACTTATTTATTGTTTTAAAGCACCTTCCTTGTTCTATTCTGTTACGTTTTTTTTTTTCCCTTTGTTTCTTTGAATGAAATTGTTGCACTTTATATCTGATATTTGATATTAATTTTTGGTGGTTCAGTATTTACCTTTCATTGTCCCTTGGGTGAGGTTTATATTAGCCATTTGCAGGCTTCTCCCACTCCCACACACATGAATTTTAATTATATTTTTATTTGCACTGTGTTTTCTTAGCTGTGTTAGTAAATAAATACACACTTTTCTGAGTTCAGTTTCAGGCCTGCAGACTCTAGCCGCTCAGTGACTTTCTGCAGCTGCTTATCATGCTCCCTCATATTCATGAGAGAAGATCTTGTGTGCGCTGGTAATGCCGAATAGAAGACATTTGAAGCAGTATCTTCCAAAAAATGTAACGAAAGTGGTCAGTCTCTGGCTGCTTCTGTCTAGTGGTATCTGCCAAATCCCTGAATTTGCATCCAAGACTGTCGAGCCATTTAACTGTGGGATTACCTCCTCTGGTGTTAGCAGGATGAATCTCTCCCTTTTCAAAGCTCTGTTTAGTTTCTGTAGCATGCTTTCCCTGATTTCTTTGGAACAGGTCAAATTGGGGCACAACGCTCTGCTGGTTCAGTTACAGCTTCAATTATATTGTTTCAATTCTGTCTAGTTCCTCTTTGACAGCACCCAGGAGGGATATGAGGGCTTTGGGTGCTGTGTAGACTGCACAGGGCTGGGCAGTGTCTTCAAGCACAATCTTCGCTGGTTGTCCATTTCTTCATTAAAAGGGTGACTGGACTTGCTAGAGGTTCTTTAAAGACATTTTGCCTCTCTTCCAAAAGGCTTCTTCAGTTCTGGAAGCCTTTTGGAAACGAGGCAAAATGTCTTCAAGAACTTCTAGCAAGTCCAGTTGGCCTTCAAACAAAAAATTGGATGACCGCAACCTGGATTTATGAGAACCTACACAGATATTTGTTTTTAATAAACCAGACTCTGAGTGCTACTGATCTCATTAATTCGCTGTACTAGTCCCATGGCCAGTGCTGCAGGTCTGCTGAGTAGGTTATTTACTTGCTCCTCTCATGACGTGACTCATGAAGGTGTTTTGTAGCTCATCTGTGCTGTAAAGTGGCCCAAACAGTTTAAAACACTACCTGGACCACTCAACATTTTCTTTGATTTCTCTGATAAGACTAAAATCAGCCCCAGAGTCTATTTTAAAGTCCACTAGTCTGTTACCAATGTTTAATGTCACCATCACTATCATATGTGCTATTCACTGAACCTAGATAATACTGTCCATTTTCCATGTTTTTTCCCACACCTGCCACATTTTCTCTCACCACTATCACAGCCGCTGTCTTTATTATTGTCTCTTTGCGGTGGCTGCCACTTTGCCGAGTCACTCACCTTGCTCATTTACCTGGGCTTTAACTTCCTAAGATTGATGCACCTTCTGTGTAGTCATCTCCAGGGTGATGTTCGGCATGAGTTGCAGTCTCTGTGAAAGATTCATGTCCAGTATGCCCACAAAAATCTGGTCTCTCATGTGTTCCTCTCATCTTGCATAAGAATCACAGTGCTCAGACAGCTCATACAATGCACAGATAAATAAAATAATACACATTCTCTTGTACGCTGAGTCTGCTGCTTGAAGCATGCACATTTGTGTATAATGTTGCACCTCGGAATGATGTATTTCTGTATTTCAAACAGAAATACAGAAATACATCATACTGTGACTCGTCTTTCCCCTCTGCGTGTGTGGAAGAGCTGAGGATATTCACCGCTTCCTTCCCAAGAGTATACACCAGTGTGCTAACATGAACTGTTCCTTCCTCTTTGCCCAGTTTTGTGACCATCCTGTACCAGTTGAACCTCTTTCTCCACTCAGGTCATTTGGCAAGCCTCTCAAAGAAGAAGCTCTCCGGAAGTTGGAGGCTTATTTCGCTTTTGAATTGGCTCTGTTGAAGTGCCGTACAGCATGCTGTAAAGCAGTAATAAATGTAGAAAGACACACTATATGACAGGTTTATGGTCCTATTGTTAAAAAGACTATAAAGTGATGCATTTACAGACAAAATGGTGAAGTGAGTTTTTGGCGATGCATTTACAGTCCAATCAGTGAAATGAGTTATGTGTGAAATTAGTAATGGGTCATGCATTTTCTGTCATGTAAATCACTTAAAAAATTGGTTTTAAGTAATGCATTTATAGTCCAGTCCGTGAAATTAGTTTTTGCCAATGTATTTACAGCCAAGTTGGTGAAATGACAATTAAGTGATGCATTTATCAGCCTATTGCTAAAATTACTATTTTGTAATACATCTTGGTCACCTTGGTAAAATTAGTATCTGGCGATGCATTCATGGTCCCATCTGTGAAATTAGCTGGATGATGCATTTACAGTCATGTTCATTTTATTATTATTGAGTGATGCATTAATGATCCCATTGCAAAAAAAATCTATTAAATGATGCATTTACCATTACGTTGGTATGATGACTGGCATTGCATCTACTGTCCTGAAAGTAAAATGAGCATCAGGTAATGCATTTATGGCCTCATTGGGAAACCAAGTAAACATGAATTTTAAAAGCATTCAAAGAACCACCATTAAAATTAGTATTTGGTAATACATTAAATCAGGAGAGACTGGATTTGACTGACATTTATTTCACAAGTTTGGATGAATAAAAATTTCTTTTGTGATTAGCATGTCTTTGGCGATTAGACTCCTCTGTGGTGTCTTCATGCTCTTCAGAGGTACTGAAGAAAAAAAAAAAGGCAGAAAGAAAAACAGCTATTCCGGGAGATGAAGACCTTACCTTGTCAGGCAAAACAGACTTTTAAGAGATGCAGGCCTTACCTTGACACATGAGGCAGATTTCTATGAGAATAAAATCATTTTATTCAATAACTTTGGATTTACTTGCTCAAAAAAAGTCTGAAACATTCAACTTTTGTAGTCCAACATATCTGGGATCTGAATGGCCTGGAAATTGGCCCTGGCATAACTACCTGATATGTGACCTGCTATGTCCACAATCTGAATGACCTGATATGTGGTCTGACATGACTAACTTACATTACATGCATGAGAACTGGTATGTTCAGGTACCATTTGACCTGACATGTGGTCCAGCATGACTGACAGACTCTACATGCATTAGAACTGGTATGTCCGAGTACCATTTGGCCTGACGTGAGGTCCCAAATAACTAACTGACCCTATTGCCAAGTGACCGGCATTTCTGGGTCTTAATGTGCTGACATGTGGTCTTACATGACTAACTGACTCTACATACATGAGACACAATATGTCTAGGGTCCATATGACCTGATATGTGGCCTGACATGACTGACAGACTCTACATGCATTAGAACTGGCATGTCAGCACCATTTGACCTGACATGTGGTCCAACATGACTGACAGTCTACATGCATTGGAACTGGCATGTCCGGATACCATTTGACTTGACATGTGGTCCAACATGACTGACAGTCTACATGCATTAGAACTGGCATGTCCGGATATCATTTGACCTGACATGTGGCTTGACATGACTGACAGACTCTACATGCATTAGAACTGGCATGTCCGGGCACCATTTGACTTGACATGTGGTCCAACATGACTGACAGTCTACATGCATTAGAACTGGCATGTCCGGATACCATTTGACTTGACATGTGGTCCAGCATGACTGACAGACTCTACATGCATGAAAACTGGTATGTCTGAGTACCATTTGACTTGACGTGGTCCAGCATGACTGACAGAGTCTACATGCATTAGAACTGGCACGTCCGGGTACAATTTGAACTGACATGTTGTCCAACATGTCTGGGTACCACTTGACCTGACATGTGGTCCAACTTGAGTGGCAGACTCTACATGCATTAGAACTGGCACTTCCAGGGTCCATTTTACATGACATGAGGTCCCAAATAACTAACTGACCCTATTGCCAAATGACCAGCATGTCTGGGTCTTGATGTCCTGACATGTGGTCCAGCATGACTGACAGACTCTACATGCATGAGACACAATATGTCTTGGGTACCATTTGACCTGACATGTGGTTCAACGTGACTGACAGTCTACATGCATTAGAACTGGCATGTCCGGGTACCATTTGACTTGACATGTGGTCCAGCATGACTGACAGACTCTACATGCATGAAAACTGGTATGTCCCAGTATCAATTGACTTGACGTGGTCCAGCATGACTGACAGAGTCTACATGCATTAGAACTGGCACGTCCGGGTACAATTTGAACTGACATGTTGTCCAACATGTCTGGGTACCACTTGACCTGACATGTGGTCCAACTTGAGTGGCAGACTCTACATGCATTAGAACTGGCACTTCCAGGGTCCATTTTACATGACATGAGGTCCCAAATAACTAACTGACCCTATTGCCAAATGACCGGCATGTCTGGGTCTTAATGTCCTGACATGTGGTCTTACATGACTGACTGACTCTACATGCATGAGACACAACATGTCTTGGGTCCATTTGACCTGACATGTCGTCTGACATGACTAGCTTACCCTTGAGCCATGTATGTCCGCGGTCAATTTGTGTTAGACCTGACAAAGGGACTATTACTGACCCTATCACCATGTGGCCTGAATGTCCAGGTTCTGAATGACCTGACAAACGGCCGAGCATGACTAACCTGACAGTCATGTCATCCGATAAGCCCAGCAGATCCGGCTGGCCTTTTCATGATGCCAGCTGTGAGGGGCAAAGGTACAATTTCAAAATAAGATGGCAGCAGGACGATTGGCCTGACAGGTTTTAGGAGAATCTGATTGGCTCAGTACTCGAGTGTCAGCCCCCCAATCAACTGATGATTTGAATCACCTGTACAGGAAGGCAAGTGAAGAAATTATTGAGACTTGACTTAAAATGAATAAATGGCTGACTGAATGAATACACAAGTCCTTCCTGAGACATTGTGAAGAGGCAACCACACCAAGTCATGTTCGATATACTTGTGCATCTAAGGGTTAAAGGCTCTTTTCAGTTGTCGTCTCAGTTTGCTTGCCCTCACACAAGGTCAATAAGTCGGTCTTTCTGCTGAGGCACATTCACTATGTTGCAAACTTTCAACACTCTCTGCCCTTTTCTTACTTTTTCATTATCATTAAATGGCTGAGGGAGAGATTAAAAAGCTTTAATTCACAAGTACAATTACTCAATTTTCCTTCCCAAACTCTTTTTCACTCCATTCCCTCTTTCAGCTCCGCTCTTTGGGACAGGTCTTGTGTCTAAACTAAGGCTTGACCTCCTATTTGAATAAGTTAATGCAGCCGCCTGTTTATGGGGAGAGAAATGGAGAGAGACGGGGGGGAGCCTGTATCAGTTCCATACAGTCGGCTCCGGGGAGAATTTGATTCCTTTTCATGTGTCACTCTCAAGGTGTCATTCTCCACCCCAGGTTGTTATCGCCACGGAGGCCCTGACAGCTTCAAGCCGCTTCCTCGGGGTGAGAAAAAAAGAGAAGAAATAAAAAAACGTGGCAAAGCCCGGCGATGAATGCATTTGAAGGAGACAAAATGACATATCGTCTATGTGCAGACAACGGCTCATGCTGCATTGTACAGCCTTCTTATGAACACTGGGAGAAGCAAAGCACATGTTCATTTTGTGTTATTCAAGAGGTTTTATTGGATTAGTTTGTAATGTCCTGTTAATACCCATTGTAACATTTACAATAGTTTGACATGCAATAGAAAGCCTTTGTAAACTGAGCAACCTGTATGATTAGTAAAGTGATGTTTATGTGCCACAAAAAATACTAATAGATAATTTCAAGTTTACTTGTAGGATTAGCTTACAATAGACTTTGGGAGCAGTTTGAGATAAATTTAAGACAAATCATTTATAGAAAATTAATTGAGATCTTCATATGATTTCACCGGTGAGATGCAAACAGTTACAAAAAATTGTTTTATGGATCAAGAGAAGGGACTTTAGTTTCTCTGCAGCTTAGGTCCTTCACCTGGATGTTTTACCTCTTCTGTAACTTACTGGTGGTTAGTTAAAAGCATTAAGATGAATACCAAGTGTCTGGTGGTTCCACGATGTTACAGCTAAAGCTATGTAAAAATTCAATTAAATATATATATATATAGTTGCAAATTGAGAAAATACTTCCAACTTGATAAATAATGACTGTTAAAATGATCAAAAAGCAGAGTTTTGACAGAGTCTAGCAGTAAATGTGACATGTCTGCTACATAACTCCATCTGGGTGTCTTTTTTTTTTTTCACCTTTACCAAAAACATGAAACAAATGTCCTACTTCACCCTCTCAACTCAATGGGATCATCAGCATGGTAACACTAATTTGTTTACTTTTATCTCTGGAGCCATGAGAAGAGTCTTTGCTGGAGGGCTCATCAAATACATTTGTTGAGGGCCAGTTTTTTTTCCTGACATGTTATGATGGCAAGACTTTAAAGTAATGTGAAACTATATAAATAATGTGGTCTGATTAAGTATTTGTGAGTTACATAGTTGGATTTTTTTTCCAGAATTGTTAGTATTCCTCAGCGTTTAAAACTGAGATCAGTCACTATCACCCATACTGCTGCAAGCTACGTGGGGCAACTGAGAGATTTTGGATCTTTCTGTCCTTTGCTGTCATGTTTTCCAGCCCTGTGTTTGGCTCCAGTGTCCTTGTTTTTTAATTATATTAAAAAGTTAATTAGTTAATGAGTTAATTATTGGATCACAGGTGGATTTCTGTAAAACAATTAAAACATGAAGCCATGCCTGATTGAACAGTTTCAATTAAAGTTGTTTTGGGGGTTTTGTCAGTAGTTTTAGGGATTAAACAGCAGAAAGATGCCTTAAAAAACACAAAAAAAAGATTCTGTAGCTTCTGTTTGTAGTTTGTCCACAGCCAGTGTTTTTAAAACAAAACTGCAATTGCTCTTGAAATACTCTGCAAAGGCCTTTCTGACATTCTTAGCCAAGTTATCAGCGAAAATGCAGAAAACTGCTCTATCACTCAACATTAACAAGTTCTTCAAAAAGTATCCGCATCCAGATCAAGACCACCAGACAAATTTTGGCACTTCTTCGGTGTGGCATGACCAACAATTCCTGAAATTTTGATTGAAATCACTGGTAAGCAATTTGAGTTATCTTTCTAATAGACGAATGGAAAAATGTAGGCAAAAACTCAACCACCTAAGTAGAAATAATTACATTTCATAATTTGCAAGTGGGGAATTTCTGATGCATTTTATGTGGCAAAAAAGAAACCTTCAGATTTTTTACATGTGTATTCAGCATGAGCCTTTTTCAAGACATTTAACCAGAAAAATCTTCACTAAATCCCAAAGATTTTGGGACTAATTCCTGCACCACTCTGTATGGTTAATCTTCCGGTTGTGCTTTTCAAGGTTAAAGCCATATTTGCTTTTTGTTTCTAGTTTTCATAGGTTTACATGTCAAATGTGCAGCACAATTAAGTGACAACCACAAACAGATGCAGACCACTAGTTAAAAGGCTCTTGCCCTCGTCAAAATCTCTTCTATTTTAGTGCTAGCATGTAATTTCATGCTCTGCTTCTTTTTGTGAATGAGATTGATTCTGATGAGCCCAACCTGTGTAGCATGTGAAACGAACTGGAAACAGTTCAATAAAGACAAGAAAGTAGAAAAGTATAAAAATGACATCCTAAAATGTAGATTTTGCAGACATTTTTTGTTTACTAATTTGCTGCTGAACACAGCCTTTTTTGTTATCTAATCTTTGGTGTTTATAAAGCAGAGAAAGAAGAATTATATCCTTTAAGACCTTTGTTTAAGAGAGGAATGTGGCAGCAGGGGAATCAGACAACTCATATGAAGGCATCGGTGTCATGAGCTGGAACTGAGACATGCTGTAACCAACACACATCCACTGTGTTTAAAGTTTAAGACTAAAAACACTAATACAGACCTGAAGGAAACCAAAACAGTAAAGTTGGAGGTAGGAAAACCTCTAGAAGCTGCTTTAAGATGCTGTAAATCTGAGGGCCTGAGGGGCACTGCAGAGTCAGCTTTCAGTGAATGTGTCACTACGAGGCATTTTTTGCAATAAAAATATTGATTACAGCTGCTTTAAAGCCACTGAGAAAAGAGTGGATTGAAAATAAAGACTAAGGAGGGACTCTGTTTAGGCCTATCAATTTCCCTGGATTAAAACCCGCTGGAGACAGCTTTTCATTGATACAGTGATAAGTCATCTCATTGAGAATGTGGAAACATTTTTTATTCACAAAGTTCACCTCATCTGCCGCGGGGGCTTCAATGATCAGAGTGAAATATATTGCATCAATCACTCTCGGGAATCCTATGAATTAATTCCAGCCAGCTAAATATGCAACTCATTGCATGCATTATTGATAGGTACAGGCAACTAATGTAAGCTACCTGCAATGTAACTGAAGAGTGTTTTTACAGGCAGACTAGGCAAGAGGCCTAAGAATGGACATTATATATTTATTACAGCTCTGATCAAGGGGTAAAAGTACCATGGCAGTGGTTCAATGCTGTGTCCCTCTGTGCTCTGATTATAATTCAATAGTATGCTTCCTTCTGTGTAATTATTCAGTCATTTGCAGATAATGCTTTTGTTCATATTAAGAAGGACTTTTATTCTCCAAGATCCTGAAGTCTGAATGTATCCTCCTCCAGATTACCAATGCTTTTGTTCCATCAAAATAATGTACCTGGCTTCAAAGTAAGCCATCTTTGGCACAGTGTGCAGATTACAGGGCTTAATCGCAGATTTAACCACTGTACCACTTTACCACTATAGTCGTGGTTTATTCATTTTAAGCAGCAGTTTGTTTAAATTGGTTTTACGACTAGCCTCTGACTGTAACTGCTGTCATGAAGGAATACCACTGTCAAGGCCTCCTTGCAGACAATGTGCATGTGTTGACACAGAGGGTGGTGAAACAGTCCAATATGAGGTGTCTTTAGCTAATAAGTGACAGATTATATGCAAAAACTGCAAGAAAGTATTGTATTTTTAATGCTAAAAAAAACCTTTAAGAAATTCCTGGATTGACATTCAGACTCGGATCACAACCAAAATCTAAAACCACTACCTTGTGCCATGACAAATGTTCCCTGAAGATTTCATCCAAATCCGTTGAGAACTTTTTGAAAAATCTTGCTCAGCCAGATGGACAGACAGACAAACAAACTAACTAAAAGTGTTTGGAGAGAACAAACTTCTGCCAAGGCATTTCTGATATTGTTAGAACAAACCTGACATCTTTGGCAGAGGTAATTATATTTTTTGATGCATTTATTCATGTCTGCCCATTAAAGGGTTAATGTATCTGATCTGGGATTACCGGTATATCAGAGCAGTACAGAGTGGATCAGCCAGCACCTGAACATGACACAAGTCTTACCTCCATTTGGCACATCGTTGGCCCATCTCATATTATCCTCAGCTCAGATGAGAGAGTTTCTTCCTCAGCAAAGAATCCCTCCTCTGCCCTCCCTGACACTTCCTCTCTTTAGTCACATCTCTCCAGGAGAAGAAAAACAGAAACACACAGCAACGGGTGAAATCCCCTGACACCCAGAGATTGTAATAATCTCTTCTCTTCTTTACATTCTTCGATTCCTAATACGTTCCTACAAAAACAAATTTATGGTAATCCTCCTGTCGCATATCCATTGCTGTTGTCAAATCCACACGAGGGCAGCCAAACATGCCTTTTCTCTCCGTTCTGTATTCAGAAGTACGGAAGCACAACAGCATTGTTCTCAGAGATAATTACTTCAAGCACACTTTTATTCACAGTCTCTGGAAGTCCCATTTAATGTAGATTTGGATTACCATATCACTGCAGTGATGCTTAAGTTCACATAATTCAAGACTCCTTGGGTTTAATGCATAAGTACCTCATAGTCTGATATGAACACATGTTAATCTGCTTTGATGTTCAGGGATGTATGTATATACTGTATGAATTACTCACACAGTGGACTAAAGACTACGTATCAGTATAGAAGACGAGTGAAACAACATCTGTGGGCAGGATTGTATGTTAGTAATGCAGTGACACTTATGTTGTCTCCACTTCAGAAACTCTATTTGTTTTTTTCAGCTCAACACTGGAAGCAAAATGTCCAAATGCACACAAATACTTGGACATATTTAATCAGTTTTCATGTTGGTTGGTGTTTCGATTATACATTTAATTAAGGTTAAAGTTCTATGTTTTATACCAAAATATGCTAGACATGCAAAATATGCAGGCTTAAATCCAGAACCAAAATCAGGGGTGGGCAACTGGCGGCACAGGAGCCACATGCAGCCCTCCATCTAAGTGGCCTTTCAATAATATCTGAAAATAAAAAAAAAAAAAAAAAAAAAGAAAATGCAAATAAAAAGAAAAATAAACAACTCCTTAATATGATTCATCATGAGTTACCAGTACTATAATGCACAAATTAGGATAGGTATAGATTGCTTGTACATGTTTTCTTTTTTGCCAGTCATTAAATAACGTACTTTGCTATAATCGTTTCTGTACATATATTTTCATTAGACATTAAAATATAATACAGTAAACCCCTGTGATATCGTGGTTCAGTTTTTGCGGTCCAGGTATTTCGCTTTTTCTCTGTAAGATTTATTAATTTTGATATTGCATACATTTTGACCGATTCGCGGCATTCTGCTGCATTGTTTATGAGGTTAAATCTTGCGAGTCACAATATAATGCCCGTACTTACCGATTCAGCCAATCAGAGTGTCTGTATTTTTTTCTCGGCCACTGATTGGCTGTTGTGTGGCCTTGTTAGCGTCTCACAGGGAGTAGGAGATGCTTGCTTTGTTCTCTCTCAGTTCTCTTTCTCAGTTGTTTGTACAATATTTTAGTGTTTTTTATTGCTGTTGCTCTCTCAGTATCTTTTTATGTGTTTAATTGTATTTCTATTGTTTTAAAAGTGTGTTTAAAGACCTTAAAATTCTTTTGAAAGTACCAAAAAATAACAATAACAATGGTTGAAGTAATTTATGTGTCTTTTACAAACTAGTAAACACTCATTTTTTTATTGCATTAAAAGAAGCTTAAATTGGCTTTAGTTTTGTGTAAAAAAAATGTGAATTTTTAATTGTGTTTGAATTAAAGTACAGTAATGTTGGTATAGTGATTTTTTGAAGCTTTGTAATAGCTGTTTTTTTATTTATGTATGTATTTATTACTCATTGAGAGTGCCTGAAAATAAGTAACAAAATGGCCCAAAAAGATTTACGACCCCCTTGGTAATCAAAGTTGCCCACCCCTGCCAAAGATGATATTTATTGATCCTCATCTGACACATTTAGTGCAGACGAAATGACTCTGAGCACACCTCACAGCAAAAGGTAATCTTGAAGGCCACTTGGTAACTATGTCTTGGGCTACTTAGATCAGAGGGGAGGATTAGGGCCAATTATCTTGAACCGTGTGCCCCACTTAATAAATGTGTGTCCTACACTAGAGGGCTTTAAAAACTTTGTTAGGACTTTCTGAAGACTGTAGTCTGATGTCCTCTCACAGCTAAAGACAAACTGTCTACAACTCTAAAGACACATGCAAAGCATTTTGGTGAAGCTCAGGTGTTTTCTCTATTTCTTTAGACGCAAGGGTCATTTTTACACTCAGCACTAATTCCATTTAAAAAGAAAATTGTTGTGCACTCTTTCTCACAGAGCCCATATTTTTTAAGTTTTGTATGCCCCTCAGTGGGTTCAACAAGCTCCCCCAAATAGACTTACCATTGTGATGTCCTACCACCGTGATGTCCGGCCATTTTTTTGTTATCAGTTTAAGTCCATTGGCTCTTGGAGCAGACGTTGGAATGCAGAGTTGTTGACAATATGTCATGATCCCACATCTGTCTGTTTAGTTCTCTTTTTGTTTTCCTCACGTTTCATTTTTTGTCATGTGTTTCCTGTTTTATTTGAAATCACTAACCTTCTGTTCGTAGGTTTTGCTTGTGTCTAATCATTCCCATTACTTCATGTATTTAACCTCATGTCTCCCTCAGTCTTGTGCCAGTTTGTAGTACCTCACAGTCTCATTCCAGCATTCTTTCTTGTCATGTCTTGCTGTGTATTACCCTGTTTGATCTTTGACTTAGTTTTTGCCTCATGATTTGGATACTGTCGCCTTGGTCTGACTGGTCTATTGTGTACCGAACTTCGACTGGTAAATAAACCTCTTGTCTGTTTGACTCCAGTTCTGTGTCGTGCATTTGTGTCTCTGAGCCTTGTCTTATTACACAATATGGCTGAACTGACCAATCACTGCAGAATAGACTAGCCAACCAATAACAAACTGGGCCCGCGTGGGGAAGGGATCACTGTAGAGGCAGGAGTTCGAACAGAGCATCACAGACAGAGAGGGGATGGAGGACTATCAAGTTACTCAGTATTCGAATGCAACTTGTGAATATTTTTATAGTTTCTAATGCTCTGGAATGCTTCAATGAAAATAATAAAATATCTGAGAAATGAAATCACTTGATATGGAATATAAACAAAGTATCTCCTCCTGCTTGATTTTCACTTAACATCTTGTGTTGGTGGTGTTTTCACATTTTGACAGAAAAATTCTATTATTGCGAGTAAAAATGGGCAGCATGTTAGAACAGCAGGTCGTGAGTGTGCCTCACAGTAAGAAGGGTACTGGCTCAAATCTCGTGTCAGTCAGGGTCTTTCTTTGTAAAGTGTGCATGTTCTCCCCGTGCATGCATGGGATCTCTCTGGGCACTCCAGCTTCCTCCTACAGACCAAAATCATGGTTGTTACCTCTGCCAAGGAGGTTATGTTTTTGCCATGGCCTGTCTGTTTGTTTATCTGTTAGCAAGATTACACAAAAACTACTGGATGGATTTACATGAAAATTTTTCCAGAGGTGTGGTTTGGTCCAAGGAAGAAGCCAATACATTTATAATGGCAAATCCCATTCATTTACGTCATTATGGGAATTGTAGTTTATTTGCAAACTAACGCCAGTGTTTTTCAAGCCTACGTTACTACATTTCCCAGCTTCCCTTGCAATGCCAGCGGCGGAGCTCTGCTAACACAACGGTTAACAATAGCCTGGTAGATCGGCACGACTAAGCTGCTAGGCGGAGGTCTGCGCTCTGAGAGTGCTTTTCTAGTTAGGTTAATTGGTGACTCTAAAATTTCCCTTAGGTATGAGTGTGAGTGTGAATGGTTGTCTGTCTCTTTATGTGGCCCTGCAATAAACTGAGATCAGTTCTGGGCGTACCTCTTGCCCACTGACTGCTGGGATAGGCTCCAGCCCCCTTTGACCCCAAAAGGGATAAGTGGTATAGATAAGGGATGGATGAATGTAAGTAAAAATCAGTTCTATATATCAATTGTTGGTGCAGCCGTAAAAATTCAATATCAGTCGACCTCTAACATATGCTGTATGTGCTCAGGATCTTTGGACAGAAGACTCAGCTCAAAGTGCAGCTAGCTTCAGATATTAAGCAAACAGATATGGGAGTGTTATCAGTCCTCATATTTCAGTCTCTAACAACAACATCTACTAAAAAAAAAAACAAGACAAGAAAAAAGCTCCCCATTGAAGACAGTGCCTGGCTGAATATGAATATGGGTGTTTGCAAATCACCATGTTTAATTTGGTTGATGTGTGTGCACATAAATTCATGTCTGCTGATCTAAAGTGAACCCAGTCAGGCAGCAATGGCACAGTGATGGGAGCTCTCTTTTATACGACTGAGCTGTGTGCGGCTCGACTGCTAATAGGTTTCATGTGAGTGGCCCTGCTGCTGCTCTCTAAAGGTAATATGTCACAGTCCAAGTCCCCCCGGCCGTGTGGTCTGTCTCACCAGCGTCCTGCCCCACTCCATCAAGTCGTCCCTCTGCACAGACTACCCTCTGGGGGGCCAGTCTGCCCAGGAGTGTCTAAAAGTCTTTAGGTAATGCTAGATAGAGATATAGAGCTGCAGCAGAGAGCATGTGAGAGAGAAAGAGCCTGTGGGGCTTTGGTGGTGTGTACAGCAGGCATGTGTGTGCTTAAGATACCACCTCCTGCAAACCGCTCCCTGTCAAAGAAAGGTGTTTATCCGTGACTGTCAAGTAAGAGAGAGAGAGAGAGAAGTGCTCCTCTCACATATGAATCCATGGATATTGTTAGAGATTCATTTTAAACATGTTTAAAAAAACACAACTAGCTGTAGGAAGGGCTGTCCCATTGGTGCGAACATAGAGCTGAGAACAATAAACCTTGAGGGAAGTTCTCTTCATTCTCTTTCAGAACGTTGTTATCAACATTACATGATATCTGCCATATTTAATCAATAATTGAAGTCATACTTCAAACATTTTTTGCATGTTTTATCAATAATTGATAATTACTGATAAAATAATTGATAATAATTCAATTAATAAATGCCCCCCCCCCCCCCCCCCCCCCCCCCCATTAAATGCAGTCAGCTTAACTCAGTCAAGAATGAAGTGACAGTTTTTAACCTCTTCTGTTCTGGATGTGATGATTACATTTTTGACTTCTTTGTTATTATTCTTGCTGGTTGCCTCTAATGGGAGCGTGACATCTTTGATTTGAAAGGCATGCAGAAAAAAAGTTGGAGGAATTGATTCAGGAATTGTTAAGCAAAATCTCTAATGATATCAATTCCTTGAGGGAGTTATTAGGGATTCTCAACTTGAATTGTTTTTTGATTCTCATCCCTAGTTACATCTACCCATTCACACCCATTCACTCTCAAATTCCCTCACTGAGATTCTATGGAAGTCGTCCATCAGTATTCGCTAACACATTCATATCCTTTTATACCCAATTTAATGCCCCCAACATAGCAGTGACAGACATCTGCTGTTAAGTGTCTTGCTGAGGGAAACATCGACATGTGACCGCCAGAGCTGGACTCGAACTCTGCCTTCCAATTGATGGTGGAGCAAACTACCAGACTAAGCCAGCAAAGCCCCTCCCCCAAAGCATACCGAGACTTCCTGTGTTTGGGCAAACCAGAGTTTAGTTCTTCAGTCCGCACCTGAGGTAGCATTCACACCACCCTGAATCAGTTAAACTTTCCAAAATAGCAAGAAAGAGTTTGTTTGATCCAAACGTGTTTGGTACAAAAGAAACCAAAAAGACCTGGAGAGATGTGATTATTATCAGCACAAGGCTCCCATCACTCCTTCTCTCTTCACTGCTGTGAGTGCATGTACCCTCCACACTGCACACACACACACACACACACACACACACACCACACACACATAGCCCTACAGTCACAGGAAGGGAGACGTCAGAAAGAAACTCAGCTCCTTCTCGTCTGATGATACAAAACACAAAGTTTGACCTTCAAGTAACTCCAACAAAGACAGACTGAACGCATGTTTGTGTTGGTGTTTGTCGTGCTATTGTTTTATTCATCACCATCATGGTTGCTTTTCATGATCGTTCAGAAAGATGGCAGCAGGAATGAACAGAGAGTGTGAGAGAGAATGAGAGAGAGAGAGAGCAAAAGTTGTTTAAGACAGATAATCAGGTTAACAGACTCTCCTGATCTGAGCACAAGCTAAAACATTTACATTTAAACTTATTTTTCAGACCTGTTTTAGAAGAGTTTACAGATGAAGAAAGTCTCATGGTCTCTGGTAGTTTGTTCCAGCATTGTAATTTCTTCTTTCTATTCTGATTCCTGGGCTCCATCTCCAGAAAGACCCTGTGCAAAGCTGTCTCCAGCACCGATGTGATCTTGGCCTGCAGCCAGCTCAAACATAAACTGCCACACTCCTCTCCTCTGTTCGTCCTGGGTATCCTCCTCTACCTCCATGTCATCTTGGTCTGAAAAAATCAGCTGACGTAGATGATGACAGTGGAGAAAGTGCTCTCCTACAGAGTCTAGGCTTTTCAGGTTTGTTCACTGTTAGCTAACAGTGGTTCAGGGTCTGGCATTACACCCATCCAGCTATTCTCTGCTGAGAAGCATAAGTTAATAACCACGAAAACCTCTTTATGTTTTATTTACACACAAAGTACATTAACATACTGAATCATACTGACAGCTGCTAGCTGTTTCATCCCAACCATCAACATTTATCTGTTTTGTCTGAACCAGTTTATAGATGAACTTTTCAGTACAATGACAGACCATGAAAAAGACTTCATCTGAAATAAAATGATGCCTCATCTCTAAGTCTGTCAATTTGTCTCAATGTGAAGCCTGACTGTGTGGATGCTCACAGTTTAAACAGAAGCCATCTCTTCTTCTCATAAAGAGATTAAAGACATGCTTAGTGAGCTATTCCAGAGACTCCCTCCAAAGCAACATTAACCAGCCCCTCCTCAGAGATCCACAGACATTCCCAGGCTGAATGAGATTTGTAATGTGTCCTGGGTCCATCTCGGGGGCTGCTCCCAGGCCACAGTGCCCAGGAGGAATCCTCATCAGAGGCCTTAACAACCACCGCGGGCTCCTTTCCACACAAAGGAGCAGCGGCTCTACTCAGTGCTGCCACCAGTCAAGAGGAGAGGTTATCAGAACAGGACAAAATAAAAGGAAATATTTCATCCATTGTGGCTGCTATGTTTTTCTGTTTGTTTTGTTGTGTGTTAGTAAGATTACGGAAAATCTCCTGGACAGATTTTGCTGAAATTTTCAGGAGATGTTGGTAATGGCCCTGCTTAAAAATGATTAGATTTTGGTGGTGATACGTATATTTGTCTTGATGCAAAAAAATCCCAAAATTTCCAATAATCCCAAAAGTTAATATTGGGTGGAATTTTAAAAAATCATATCTCTGTTATTTTTATACAGATTTGCTTCTAATTTTACAGAATCATATGAGGTCCATGTCTCTATCATCAAGGTAAATTTCATCTGGATCTGATCCAGATTGATGCACAAAAAAACCATTGAACTTTATAATGGGAAATCCCGTTGATGACATTCAATAATTCATATTAATTCAAAATATTAAGTGATGTTCCCTAGACTTGTTGAGTTCATACAGGATAACAACCTCCATGTATGTGTTGAGTTTGGTGTGGATCCTGGCACCATTTTGGATCTGGGGATCCAGAATTATGAATAATGTGATGCAGTGTTAACTCATGACACATTTATTTGGTTTAAAAAAGAAAAAATAGACAGACAGGTAAAGACAATGAAACAGACATAGAGAGAGATCAGCAGACTACAAGATGTCGCAAAATATTTTAAACACAAGTGGTAGCTGTCTTAAAATGTGTGTTATTGTAAAAAGAAATATGATTGTAGCAAAATGAATGTGAGTTGACTTTTTCTTTGCATTTATCAAATGTGTGTAAATTTGCAACAACACATTGAATCTAAATAAGAGGCAAAGTGTATTTTTCAATATCTTCACACATCTAGATACAAATTTATGCAATAATGCAGTGTTTTCTGCTTGTCATAAGCAGGCGCCATGGCTGTTTTAAAAGTTCACTCTGTGCCCTTTAACCCCCAACTCCCTCTTTCATCAGGCATTGTTTGGGCAGCCAATCACTGCAGAGCTCATCATCATAACCTCCTGTAGCTTCCCCTCCTCCTCAGATCCGATCAATTCCAAAGGAGAGGGAAATAAGCTGCGTCTGATCCTCCAGAGAGACAAAATTTTTTAATTTATTTTTTTAATACAACTGAAATAAAATCCTTGATTGATAGACACCAAAGACATGATGTAAATGATCCAACATACCAGGACATGGGACCTTTACAAAAAAACTTATGTGTTTTCTGTATTGTACGCGGCCCCTCCAATCTGAGCGTTTCCAAGGAGGAGGGAAATGAGCTGCATCCGATCCTCCACAGAGATAAAATTTTTCTTTTTTTTATCCAACTTAAATTAAAGCCTTACCCAACAGACACCAAAGATATGGTGTACGTGGTCAAACATACTAGGACATGGGACCTTTGAGTAATAACTCTAAGTGTTTTTTGTGAGGTCCTTTGAGCTCCTTGTGGAGACACTGACAATGAGTTTGAACAGCTTTGGTTCTTCTCTATTAACTTTCCATTATCAAAACCTGGAAACCTCAAATACCCCAAAAAACATCAAAAAATTATGAAAACTGGAAGTGAACTAACACAACACTATTTATTTATCAGTTAAAACAAAAACTATCTTTCTTTGTCTCTTGCAAGGATAAATATCAATGGTATTAGCAGGAATTTATATTTAATCAAAGTTCTTTTGCAACAAATTGTTTAGAGCTGTTGCAGTGTTACATTATTTACTCTTTAAGTTATTGACTGCATTTTTGAGCCCTGTCTAACATTTCTCATCCTGAAACTCAGTATGATATGGCTGATGCTCAGGTCATGGAAGCAGATACATGGTAGGTGTTGTTGCACACAACAGCTTTATCTGTCAGCTAAGGTATTACCCAACACTCCCTGACTCTCCCTGTTCTTTCAGCAGAAGCCTTGGATAGGATTGATTCTCTCTCTCCTCCTTCTTTCTGTTTCAGTGGAGGTATTGAAGGGCGCTGATTCCCTCACAGTTCAGGCGAGACCAGCAGCTGCGTCGCTCAGCGAGAGGCAGAGACAGAGGCGTAGTCGAGCGAGAGAGAGAGAGAGAGGTCACCGATATGATTATCCCAGAGTGTCAATACAAAAGGGAGACGCGAGAGAGGTCCCCGCTGAGCTGGAAAATGAATGGCTTTGACCTCATCAAACCTGCGGAAGTATCTCCACTCGCTAATTAAGATTGAGTGGAGGAAAGTGATCAGTGTTTCAGGCCTGGCCATCTTAGCTGAAGTTAATCAAGCACACTTCACTTCACTGGTCTTTGTATTTATCAAAGAGAGAAGCCAGACAGAAAGGGGTGATGCTGAAGATTGTATTTTTACAATAACACCAGGTGATCTCCACAGGTGGAAGACAAGAGCAGTGACAGGCAGTGTTCATTTTAGAATTACTACAATAAAAGTGCACTGCTATTAAAACATAACATAATGTTATTGTGTTACAAATATGAGAAAAATAATGATGTAGAAACTGTTGCATTGACAAAAATCCAATTTTTTCATGATTCATTGCATACTGTCTGTATTGTAATGTCCCAGAAGAACAGTGTAGAGTAGGCCAACCAGGAAACTGACATTGCGCTGGTTCCCTAACCTTGCGCAGCAGCTGGATCCACCTGATTTAACGTCTGTAATCAGGCCAATCCATCTTGACAAGCTCCAATCTATGACTGTGCTCATCCCAAAGCAGCAAGGCCTAATCAGTATTCTTCAGAGCAGGAAGAGGTGAGAGCTACGAGAGAGACAACAGCAGGAAGTGACTGCTCGTAACAAGGCTTAGCATTGAAGCTAACAGCTTTAGTAGCAGTTTTATCAGATCTGGACCACATTTATTTTTTAAATGTTAAACAAACAACACTGAAAGAATTTCACAATAGAAATGATATTTTTGATCTCTTCTGTGTTACAGCCCTGCTGTACATATTGCTGTTACATTGTTTGTCTCTTCTGTTGTGTGTGAGTAAGGAGTAGGTGCTCTGTTGGCAAGAAGGTCTTTGTTCTGTGTGAAGGTGTTCAACAGCCGTTGCCTGGTAATAAGACAATAACAAATTTGATTTATGATGCACTTTACATTTTAAACAAATCACAAAGTGCTACAGTTATAAAATCAGAGCATAATTTAACATTGATTAAATAGCAACAGTGTCATATATGCTTTTGAAAGGTGCAAAAGCCATTTCCAAATGCTTTCTATGGGCTGTTTCCCAGATGGACTGGTAAAATATATTCTGTATAGTTATTAAGTCCATCTGGTGTGTCATGTTACTGGTTCCCCCCGCTAAAAGGGATTTTTTACTGTGTTCAGGGATCATTGCTGATAATGACCTCGGCAGCATAATGTACACATTATGTGATGGTAATCTTGGCAAACCTAACTAATCAAGTTTTTGACCTGTCAACCCCAAAAATCGGTAATTCCATCCGGTAGTGCGTCATACTGACCACAACCACAGAGTCTGACCTCAGCATGAGATGTCATGTATGAATATTTATTTTTCCAAGATACCCACACTAGGATGCCGGCACAGCAAGTTAAGTTAACTTACGTGCACTTTTTATGAAGATATCTTACATGCTGTACATGTACTCTGGATCTGGAGCGGACTGGAAAATTCATGGAGGTTTTTGTCTCATATTGTCTCTTGCCAGGTATGATTTGTTTTGTCTGTAATGTATTTTATTTCATATTTATTTCATTGTGTTATACCTTTTCTTTGTATCTCTTTAAGAGAGGATCTGGAGCAGGCTGGAAAGTTCATGAAGGTTTTTGTCTCATATTGTCTCTTGCCAGAATAAACATGGCAAAAGAAAGAATTCCAATGTTGCAGTATTACACTCCATCATCACAACACAATGCAGAAATTCCACCAGTTACACATGGACCAAAATCTCATTAAGTATTAGGGCAGCTCTGAAGCAGTGTTAATTTTGACAGCACTTAATTCAGTTTTAGTTATAGTCTTTTGCCTAAAATATCTTTTAGTTTTAGTCATACTGTAGTCATCTAAATTGTTTAAATTTTAGTCTAGTGATGAAATTTGACAGCATTTTAGTCAACGAAATCTACTGTAAATTTAGTCGACTAAAATATGAAGTGCAAGGCATTTTTTATGTTTCCTTGAATTTCTGAAGTCATGTTTTACACTGGGATAAAATGAAACATCTAATAAGCCTTTATTGAATGCTAGTAAATTTTGAATGAATAAATTAACAGAAACAAATTTAACTTTGTGTAAAATGCAGTCACCTTTATTTAGGCTACCTGGCAGAGCATCTCAGTTACAATACCAGAATTGACAACAAACAGTGAACCTGCTACATGAATATATATCAATTCATGAAGAAATTAGCTCTGATTGGATCGCTCCCCAACTTATCCCACCACCACAAAGCTAAGGCAATTGTGATTGGATGTCCCTCTTGACTCAGCCAACCTTTCCACACGAGGTCTGATTGGATTAAGGCCAAACCTTTTTGTCTAGTTTTGATCTGTTGATTTGATTTGAAAAACTTTAATGTCCCCTAAGGGCAATTTGGTTTGCAACAGAAGTTAAAACATACATTCATACAGCATCTCACATCACAAAAAAAAGGAAACGTCCGGATACAACAGGCACATTACAATAATAAATACTCGTAAATACACAGAGTCAGCACAAATTCGTAGATGCATCGTTCCCATCAAGCTTGCCTAAAAAACCAATAGCTGTTGGGACAAAGGATTTAAGGTACCTATTTGATTTGGCCTTACAAGTGAAAGTGAAACTTCTCTTAGATGGAAGAAGCTGAAACTCTGCATGAAGAGGATGGAGAGGGTTTGCCAGAATGGATGTAAAAACAGAGTCAAGATCATTAAGACATATGCCAATAGGTTTTTGGCAGGGTTTGACAGTGTTCCTCAGCTTGTTTTTATTTGAGATGCTGAGGTTACCAAATCAACAGATCATACTAAAGGTTAAAATGGACTCAATAAAAGAAGAATAAAACATTTTAAGAACCTTTTTTTTTTTTTTTTTTTTTTGACGAAGATGTCAGTTAATTTAGTTTTAATACTTGTCCATGTGCACTTGTTTTTATTAGTTACTGTCTAGTTTTCATCAGGGGAAAAAAAGGTACTTGACAAAAACTATGACAAAAATAATTAGTCAACAAAATTAACACTGGTCTGAAGGCAAAAGGGGAAGTTGCCCCCAGTAAAGTGGCTTGTAAGTGCACAGATCTTAACTCAACACAAAGATTTTAATTAGTTTACCTATAAACGTTTGATATGATTATTTATTACACCAGTCAGCTATCTTGACTTCATCAGCCTGTGGTTAAATCTACAGCATGTCAGTGTCTGCTCTAGGTTGCGTGTTTATAGCGTGTGCTTGTTTTATCCTCACAGTTAGAAGATGATGTCCCAATAACGGGTTCATTATTCCCAATTAAATTTTCTAACATCCATCATAAAACACCACTGTAAACCAAGCATAGGGCCGTTATTGGCTCCCATTAATACTGTATATACAAGCAGATGGCGATGGAGTGGGGACTACAGGATGTATTTATGTGCGTTTGTGTTTGTGTGTAATGGGGTAGCAGGCGTAATCCAGCTCCATATCTGTGCAAATATTCCACAGTTTGCCGAGCCAAGAATTTTGATTTATGACACAGATGCACATAAAGTACATGCAAACGAAAGCAAACAGAAGCGCACGGTCCTGTTATAATGTGCATTGAGCAATTAGTTAAACAAATAGCCCGTCATCATCCGTGTGCTGGCAGCCACGGAGAGTGAGGTCTCCCCCCTTTGTTAGAGAGATAAAAAAAAGCACATGGCTGAAAGCTCATACAACACCGTCACCCTGCCTCTGACACCTTTTAGAAGCTCTTGCCGGGTGTCTTGCTTTCACCTCTGCAGATGTGTAGTAATCACACTTCCCTCCACACAGAGTGCACCGCCGCAGACAAGAGAGACTGCGCGGCCTTATCAGAGGGAGAAACATGGACGACCCCCGATCATACCAGGCGCCCAGTGATCCTCCAGGAATTTGTCCTCCCTACAAAGTGCACCGTGTGAGTAATGGGGATATAGGAGGTTGGATCTGATTATCGTACACCCCTCCTTTCCCCACCGGAAGAGTGAGAAAAAAGTAAAAAAAAATAAAGAAAAAACAGCTCTGGTGTCAAAGCTGCAGTCAGATGACAGCCAGCACAGCGAGGTGCCCAAGGCAGCCACCCGTCTGCTCCTTTTTTTTCATTCGCTTTTCTGAAGGTCAATCTTCAGCTGCCCTCCACGTGGCTGCAGTCCTGTTTACCTCTCTCTGAAAGCCAATTACACCGCCGCGGTGCTGTGCCAGTCGAAGCTGTTACTTTTCACACGCAGACACAAGGTGGCCATGCACTTACACAGATGCTTTCGCGCGCACACACCCACACACACAGCCAAACACCTGCAGCAGCAACTCTTTCTTGGCTGTGGTGGAAGGCGCGGATGATGCCTTTTGACCCATCTGTGGTGAAATATATCGACGTGTACGCACGGAGCGATTATTTACAGCTCAGGCACATCAGGAGGCGAGTTAGTGGGTGCATGAGAAACGATGGTTTACTCACCGAGGGGTTTTAATACGGGGTTGAATGTGAGATGATTATAAACCTGTCTTCATTATCTGAGAAATGGAGAGGCCCTGCTAATGTTTGCTGATTTATTCTATAACCTCAAGGGTTTACTTCCTGATTTATGCCTCCCAGTGACAGCTTGTGTAATCACACAAGTGTTGGTAAAATAGTGATGGATGGAAGGTTGTTGTCCTCTGCAGCACTTTAGCTTTTACCTATTTACCCTGAATGATGGCAGCCTTAAATATGATCATGTAGGAGCTGAAAATCTTCTCCAGGCCTATGATTCTCAGATAGCACCTGTTCACATTGAGGAATCTTTGTCATGTTTTCATAATCCCCGGGCCTTTTAAGGGAGATTGAATCAGCTGTGTTAAGATGTGGTAATGGCCAAAAGTCAGATAAATGAGAAAAATGTACACACCTCTTCTGAGATCTTCCCATGCTCCTCTGCCATCTACAGAGAGTCGAGGGAAGTGCTCTGAGTGCTCTGCTTTATCTGCAGTATGCCTCCCTCTATAAAGGGGTGATTTTAGTCATTTTGAGCCCCTAAGCAAATAGCTATGAAAAGCCTTTCTTCATGCATTTACAGCTAATGAGGGAAAATACACCGAAACTCTCTTTTCAAGTAAGAAAAGCCACAGACCTACATAACTACAAGACATGCTCAAATATGAGCAACCACTTTGTTCATCACCTCTCATATAGAGCAATATCACTCGAAGCAGGGGTTGGCAAATGGTGACCCGGGGCCTGCGTCTGACCCTAATACTCACTCAGTGTGGCCTGAGAGTCATCTTCAAATGTCAACAAATTGTAAATAATTAAAACACAAAGTCTGTTGAATAAAATAATATTTCAGATGCCGATATAACACCGTGCACCTCCTAGAATACAAAAATCTATTCCTGTAAATCATTTCTTACTGGTAGATGAGGGGAAATAGACCCCATTCACAAACAAGAAATATTTGTTTACCAAAAAAAATCAGACTTTCGTTATATATTTCCAATTATAACTATCAGAACTATTAATGAGCTTGTGTTTTGTACGAGTTATAACTTTTAAATGTTTTTTTTTTATGGAAATAATAATAATTATTATTATTATTAATATTATTATTAAGCAATTTAAAATACACAATAAATTAGAATAAAATAAAGAAACCTATGGACTCAAAAACCCCAATTACACTTTCATAAAAAAATTAATTTATTTGGACTTCACCCTGCTCTTTTGACGAAGTTATATAAAAAATATATCTGCAGATATTTGCCTAAAAGTCATGTATCATATCAAAATTTACAGTCGACCTTTTTGCCTTACACATTAGCCATTTGTGTTCTGTATATACAGAAGTGCCAGCAAAATGTTCAAATTTTCCATAATGGTTTACTTTATCATCATTGAATTTACACCTTTGTATATCAAAAGACTCATTTCTTTGTAGAATAAATGTTGTTTTTTTTCTCGCTTCACATCTATTTCTATCATAAATAGGCCATCACCAAAGGAAAGAAAAAGGTCCATTTTAATTAAGTGGAGGCTTTGTGCTTTTGATAAAAAAAAATACATATATATATATATATATATATATATATATATATATATATATATATATATATATATATATATATATATATATATATATATATATATATATATATATATATATTGATATCAGTAATTATGAGCTCAGAAATACTGGCATATTGTACATCCAAAAAATCCAATATTGTGCACACCTAGACATTAACAATTATGATTGTTTTATTTGATTTGTCACAGTAAAGTCCTTAGGAAGTGACAATGGTAAAATAAAAAACAGAAGCTGCCCATCCCTGACTTAAAGTCTTCACATCTCAAATGTTTAACAGGAGCCAAGGCAAAGTGTAACCTATGAAATAAAAAATTTATTGAATGTTTAAGATGTTTTGTTGGCATGAAAAACTGATTCCCTAAAGAACACACCCTAAAATTAAATCCTGCAGCTTGGATAAAATCTTGGTGACTGTTGTCATTAAAAAAAAATTAAAAATATTATGGAGGTTTGTGTCATACTCTTTCTCTGTAGCAATGTCCAGGCTATGCAGCTCATTTTTTTTTACAATGTTTTTCCTCATTTGAGAGATCATTATCTAGGATCTGTAATTGATTTATTCCATCTTTTAATTAACATTTATAGTTGCTTATCATACAAAGTTAATAACAACTAGGTGAAAATAAGTAATCAAATGTTTTAACTTGGAAAAGAATATCAATTTAATACTTCAAAATGATCAAAAACGTCTTGTTGGCCTGATCAAACCTTATCATGGTTCATATGTGGCCAATCTGTTTGTGGACAGTTGTCAACTGTTTTGTGGATTTGATATTTTCATGTAGATTGACCATGATTTCATTTGCATAATATAAATGCATAATTTTATTTTTTAAGGGTTTGAACTCAGTGAGAGGTACAGGAGTCCTTCACAGGAATGTTTTGGTCCATCTAGCTCTGCTCTGATCTGACTTTATGCACTCTTGGCATCTCATTTGCATTTTAAAAACTCATAACGATTATTGAAATGATTTCTGATGTATTCCTCACATCCAAGCACACCTTTGCCTCGAGGCCCCTCTGAGCACAAGGCCCCAGGCCAGCTGTGTACCCTTGACTAATGTTAAAATCCTCTCTGCCTCTATACCATCAACCTCAGATATGTCTTATACCTGTAAGGTGTTTTGCAAAGGTTCAAGCAAACCTGAATCTCTCTTCTGGCCTTGACTTCTTAATTATTAATGTACCCAAGTGTGTAAGTGTTTGTGCATCAAAAACATAGATGCACTGGTATTCTGTACATGCACGAGAGGATCCTGAAGAAGTAGGGCAGCAGATGAGAACAAGTATCCAAACCAGATGACCACCATCTGTTGTTTGTGGTGCCGAACACAAAGAACAAGCTCAGTTTCTGGGGAAAAAACAAACAAAACAAACAAACATGTAAAGGATTGTGTTGTTTTTCTGCTGCCATCAAGCTTCTGGTGACCTTGGATCAAAGTTTCTGAATCAAACATATGACAAAAAATGTCTTTTCCATGAGAAAGATGGGACAAAAAATAGCTATAAAACATGTTTTGAAAATAAAAAAAAAATCTATTCAAATGTATCTTATATTTTGTTAACAAGACAAGAATAAATGGTTGTGCTGGGTGGCAAAATTTACAATATTTCTACCTGTAGTACAATCTGTTTGTTAGAATGCAAGCAGAGGTGAGGAGAACATACTCTTGAAGTAGGACCGGCTACACTCTAGACCAGGAGTGTCCAGACTATGGCCTTGGAGCCAACTGCTTCCTACAGTCCACTTTTAGTTGGCCCACAAGTTCAGAAAATAATGAAACACTGTCTCACATTAAAACTTGAACTGTGTGCTTGACTGATGAAGACAAACTGATTACAGCTTTCAAGTCTGGCCTACAAACAATATAATGAGAAATCAGACTATTTTAAAGTCTGGCAGTTTTGTGCAGTTTGCTCTTGTTTTGAGTCTGAAGGTGGAGTCTGGAAGTGGTTGATGAGTTGTCAGCTTTCATTTTCTGTTGCACGGATGGGCCAATCCAGGGCTGACCGGGGCCTCCTGAAGTTAGGTAGGCCACCCCAAAATCTTTCACAATTATTGACTGTTCGCTTTGTCAAGCCAGTAAAGGAAAGCTGTGTAGACCATTTTCTTCAAGCATTTTCTTTATTAAACCTTCCTTAGCCTACATTGGATCTGGTTTGCAAACTCTAATATACAAACGTAGGAGTATATATAGTGTTTGTGGCCCTCTGTGTTAAAAGTTTGGACACCCTTCCTCTAGACAGTTTTAAGCCAGACACAAATTGCCCCTCCCAGCAATACAGGGGGCATGACTCTATTGAAAGCTTAATGCCTCCTCAGATTATTTGTCCAAAAATCCTCAAGTGTGTGATTAAAACTATGTATCTATGACTTCTGAATTTCCCCAAAGGAATACTCTATCCATCTATCTATCTATCTATCTATCTGGCTGCCTATGGTGAAATACACAATAGGTCACTGAAAAATATCAGAAAGGAAAGCACCACCAATCAGATTCTTTTATGTCTTACCAACATGGCTGCAGATATAAACCAAACTATGCTGCCTTCTCAAACAGAATCTCTGCCATTTTCTCCTTTCTTATTTTCATTTTTGTTGTAAAACACAACTCAGGTCAGGGTAGTTCACTGTAAGCATTTCCAGTCCAGCTACCACTGTATGATTAATAAAAGAACCACATTTGATAAAGAAAGAAATACAAAGAAAGAATAAATAATAAAGGAAAAGGTTGCAGAGCATTAAAGTTATATGATTGTGTAAGAAACAAATGTTTATTCTTAAACACAACAAGTATGCACTAAATATTTTATTTCGAGAATTGACTAAAATTGCTCTTGTGTCTCTGGTCTTTCATGTATTTGAAGTTATTAAAGATTTAAGAAATGATCTAATGTGTTGTCAACATAAAAGTACTACATTTGTGTTTTGTTAGTATTTAAAATTAGTGTATATTTATAATATAACTAATATATTGCTGTAAGTATTGAAAGAGAATTTGTATGTTCAATACACATCTATTTGATTTTACAATTCGAAAGATTAAATCAAATAAATTAGAATTAACCTTTCACCTGAAGGTAATGACTAAGATGTGAGGGCTTTTATTGAGTAAAACTGGACTGAGATAGCTTTGAGTTTTGTTAACTTAATATAAACTGAAACCAAAAAGGGATGAAAACTAGACTAAGGCCTGATTACATGTTGGTGGGCACTCAAACATAGCTTTTCTTTGCATTGTATCCTTCAGTGCAGGTGTAATCATCACTGAAAACTCAAATTTAGGAAACTTAAGCCAGTGTAACAATTTTCAATACTCTTTTTACACTGTTTCTGTGTAGACATGAATAACAGTTTTAGGCTTTATATGCCACACTGTGCACCAATTTGGTGTCACAGTGTGACATTTTTTCCTTCTGTCTACATGTATGTTGTGCTATGAAAAATGTTAAACTTTTGGTCGTGTAATATTCCTGTCTGGACTCAAAATCAATGGGATATGAGTGCTTCCTGGACTCAAAAAGAGTTTGTTTTAGGTGCTCTTTGGAATAGGAATTACATAGTCATGAGAGTTTTTGCATCAAGCCTTCATCAGGAAGTCAAGTTAACAGATGCTAGGCCACAGCAGGACCTTTTAAAGCAGAAACTCACCTTTTGGAAATGCAGCTTAGGCTGAGAGGCTTGGCCTGGGTGACAATATAAAAAATCTCCAGCAGATGGTGTTGTTCAAGCCAGAGCAGGCAACAAAATGTTTTAAACTCAAACCCATTCATATAATCAATAAATAAACAAATAAATAGATAAATAACAATAATAATGATAATAATACATTTATTTATGTAGCACCTTTGAAAAAAAGCAGAAGTTTACAAAGTGTTTGACAGAGAAAACAAAGACACAAACCCAGTGAAGAATAAAATGAACATAAACAAGAAGGTTAAAGTGAAAAATTTCCAAAAGAGTCAAACAAGAGAGCGAGAACAAAATGCAAAATCAGAGGGTCAGAAGAAATTAAAGCAGACAAAAGGAATTAAAGCAATGAATTGAAAACATTTGAAGTACTATATGAAGATACAACATTAATATGACTAAAATGTTAGCATTAGAGTAACAATAATAAAGACAGTTTAGAAAATTGATTATAATAATGACAAGAAGAGGACAGTAACATAATAAATAGATGAATAGATGATGGCAATACATCAGGGAGATTGGGAGGTTGTGGTAAATAAGGGAGGAAAGGCAGTTAATTAAAAAAAAATAAAAGATGGTTATAGCTGGATGAAGAATGATGAGAAACTGGTTAAGGGAGTAAGAACAGCAGTCAATCAATTAATAACAGTAAAATTAATAAACAGATAAGAAAGGATAACATAAATAACTAACAAACTGACTAAATAAGTGTCTAAGCAAATAAAGGTCACATCATGTTACCAGTGTTGTAGGACTCGAGTCAAGGACTCGGACTCGAGTTCGACTCCAGTCCTGATTTGTCAGACTAGTGACTCGACTCGGACTCGTGCCCTGATGACTCGGACTTGGACTCAGACTCAAGCTCTGGCTGCATCAGGACTCGGGGGGGCACTCGGAGGACTCGAGCTTATTTATCAATGAATCCTTTATATTTTTATTATTTTTTTATTTATTATTTCTTCTGGTATAAGGTCCTCTTATCAGCAGGGGTGGATTTAGGATTGAAGAAGATCCGGGGCTTAGCCCAGACATTGCTTTTGAATTGTGGTTGAAACGAACAATTAAAAAACAAAAACAAATAACACTGTCCTGGACAAATTAAGGCACTTTGCTGATGAGCAGCGGGCCAAATTACCTGTCAACAGGTGCAGAAGCCTGATTGAGAGTTACAGAAAACACTTAATTGCAGTGACTGCCTCAAAGGGTTATTCAACAAAATACTAGTTTACAGGTCCCATCATGCCTGTTTGCCCAATATGTTATATATTTCTGTTGAACCACAATTCAAAAACACTGTCATGATTTTCATTAATTTTTTATTTATTATTTCTTTTGTTAATTTCAACTTATTTCAGTGATAGCTGTTTTTTCCTTCGTTAATGGGAGGGTATGAATAAATTTGAGGACTACATTTATATCTCTATATATCTATATATCTTTATATCTTTATATAAATATATGTATATACATATATATATATATATATACATATGTGTGTGTGTGTATACATATATATATATATATATATATATATATATATATATATATATATATATATATATATATATATACATATATATGGAAATGCTATTTTAAGTTAATTTAACATTTTTCAAACATTTGAACTTAATACATTCTTAAAAACGAACAGCAAACTCACAGCGCTTGTTGCTTAAATTTGCAGTCCTCTGACAGCAAATAAAGTTCTGTTGAAATGGAGAAAACTGTATGATTTATTTTTAATGAAGAAATGTTTAATTTGCATGTCATTTTTCAGGCTTTGCAAAAGTGGAGAGCTGAAGAGCATCTAGCCTCTTGGCTCAGACTCAATATTGAGGACTCAGACTTAGGCTCAGGGAACTTTTCTAGTACTTGGGCTAAGGTACTGAGGACTTGACCTGGACTCGGCTCAGGTGAGAGGACTCGACTCGGACTCGACTCGGATTTTCTTTTTGGTGACTCGGACTCGACTCGGACCCAAACACTGAGGACTGGAGGATTGACTCGGACTCGGGCTTTGGTGACTCGACTACAACACTGCATGTTACAAAGCAATTCTGTATAAATGAGTTTTAAAAAGTGATTTAAAAGATTTCACTGATTCTGCAGACCTTATCTCCTCATGCAGGTTGTTCCAAAATCAAGGAGCTCTGATTAAAAAAGCTAGACAATCATGGCAAAGAAAGTGATAGAAATAAGAGACAAACCAAAAACACTGGTTTGCACATGGTGTTATAGGACACTATAAAAATCCAATTGCTTGTCGTACAAAATGTCCTTTCTTTACAGGAATGACTGACCACAGCTTTGACAGCAGGACTGTTTGGATCAAATTCTGCATCTAGGCCTGAGTTTTGTTGGCCTGTAGTTTATCAATCCAAAATGCTTCCTGTTGGTTTTGTCTATCATAACATGGGCTGATGTTAAGGAGTTCAAGGGAACGGTTTGTCATGAGGTAGTTGATATTTTCTGTATTTATTGCGTGTTTGTGTTCTGCTAGTCTGTCTTGCCAGGCACTTTTCAATTGTCCAGTATAAAATCTTTGCTGCTGCGACAATCTTGTCTCTTAATGACGAAAATAGTTTTACAGTTCGTGAAATGATTGCTCCAGATTCAGCCTCTTTTTGTGAAACTTAATCCAAAAATGTCTTCGTCTGTATAACGTTTGTGCAGTGGTTGCAGTGTGCAAGTGCACACGGACAAAAACTAAATCTGAATTAACTGACATTTTCATCAACAAATAAAAAATAGGCTAAAATGTTTGACAGAGACTAAATCCAATCAAACCTAATTTTCATCATGTAGAAAGCAGGGACAAGTTAGGAATATATCCAATCACAGACACTTTGGTTGTGTGGAAAGGTTGGATGAGTTAAGAGGGACATCCAATCACAACTGCTTTAGCTCCATGGTGGTAGGAACCAAGTGAAAAACATGACTTCAGAAAATTAGGAAAACATAAAAAATGCCTTACACTTTACACATATTCTAGTCGACTAAAATTACAGTAGAGTCCGTTGACTAAAATGGGAAATTTCATCAACTAAAACTAGACTAAAATTAAAACAATTTAGATGTCTAAATTTTGACTAAAACTAAAATATATATTTAGGCAAAAGGCTAAAAGTAAATTAAAAAGTGCTGCAAAAATTAACACTGTTGCAGCAATTTGATTTGTGGGCCCCTTTTGGTGTTAGCCATAAAGTTGATAACCTGACACACCAGATAGACACCTCAATATGTACAATACAGGAGGCATTTCACTGGTCAACCTGAGGAACAGGCCATAGAAAGTGTTTACATTGGCAGAACATTTAGCAAACATTGCCAAAAGGCACTGGAAAAGAGTGAAAATATGTTTTCCACTGTAATGTGTAAGTGTTGTTCTTTGGTCTTCATTTAAAAGAGAAACATAAAGGTCTGAATTGCTGCTGCTCACTGTTGTCACGCAGCATGTAGCTCCCACCTCTGCCTTCTCATAGGACACTGATTGTGCAGTGCCTCCGAAAACCAAGCTAAGTCATTGTTGCTTGAAGATGTATCTGCCTGTTTACAAACAATAAATCAAGCCGATCTAGCTGCACTGCGAGGTTATAAAGTCGGACTGATGGGTTTGAGGTGACTATGGACCAGCCCATCGGAATATTTGCCTAACTAAACATGCATTCACTGTTGCTCTTCCACAATGCTGCTTCATTCAACACTGCAATGATATATACCCCAACATCTTGAATGAGACCTGGTGTTACTGTGACTTTGTGCAGCATCTGGATTATCCTGATTTAATGCCTGTAATCAGGCAGATCCATTTGTTCAAGCTCCAATCTACAAGTGTGTTCATCTCAAAGTGGCACGGCCTAATCAGCATCCTGTAGAGCAATAAGAAGTGGGAGCTTTGAGCATGATGGCAGCAAGAGGTAACTGCTTGTTCACATATTGGCATATATGCTAACACTTTCAGTCGCAGTTTTATCAGATCTGGAGCACATTTTCTTTATTAAATGAAAAATAAATAACAACACTGAATCCATTTCACAATAGAAATGATGTTTTTGCTCTGCTTCCGGCATGTTTTTGCAAGAGTATGTCCTGCAAATTGACTGACATTTTGTATTTTACACCCCAACAGTAACGCCCGCCTAGTACACTTTCTGATTGGCCTGTAATGAATGTGATTAACAGAACGATTGTCCAATCAGCAGAGGATAAGCTTATGAAATGTTTTGCCTTCGGAAACACTTTCCATAGGCTGTTTCCCAGATGGTCTAGTAAAAATACTCTTAATGGTATATATTTAAAGGTCCATCTGGTGTGTCAGGTTAGTTTTACTGTTAAAGAAATGAGAATTTTCAACCCTTGGCTGCCTGTGTTTCTGTCATGATACTGCTAGTTCTGTTTTATTTTGTATGCTTTTTCCTTGTATTTCTTATTTAGGCCTCTTGTTCCTCTTGTCTTGTGTTTCCTGTGTTACTGTCATGATCCTGCTCTTATTCTTAGTTAAATACTAAGAAAATGAAGACAATCACACAGGTGAGACAATCACCTGTGTGATTGTCTCACCTGTGTCCGATTACTCCCCAGTGTATTTAGTGTTTCCCTTTGTCTTTGTGGGTTCATTCCTCTTCATGTCACAGCCACAGTGTAAGTCTCCAGAGTCTTTTGTGTTCCCTAGTGTTTTTTAGTTTGTCTGAATTTTGTTGAACTTTCTAGAGACTTTAATTAGTACTTTGTTTGCCAGGTTTGATTTGTTACTTTGTTAGAGATTCTTGTTTTGCATCTTGATACTCTGTAAGAGATTTCTGTGTTGTACTTTGACTTCTTTGTAATGGATTAGTTTTGTTTTGTTTTTTTTCGATCCCGTTTCAATTAATATTAAAGTCTTTTGTTTTTTTATCTGCATTTGGGTCTCTCTCGCTTTTGTTTTTCTTAGTTTACTCTTGTTCCAAGTCCTGACAATCTGTGATTGTCCTATGAACAACAGAACACATGTTGAAACCAATCAAAGTACTCATGACTGCTCTTTACTGTTTTTCATTACAATATCTGATCTTGCTCATCAAATACAGAAATCTAAACAGCAAAATGTTGGCAAAGAATGCCTCTTACACCAATTAACATGGTCACAAGTTAAAATGTACACTTCAAACTTTCCTTTGATTGAATCTGAAAATGAAAGGTCCTTTACAAAGGAACTTTGAGAATTATTTTTCCATGTCATGGACATTGTTGTTCACTCTTGAAGGTATTCCACAATTATGTGTTGACAATGCTCGATATTAAATCTAAAATATAAGCCAAAATCAGCACTCATCTTTATTTAGTTTAGCATGAAATCAGGACAAATCGCTGAGAATCAGAGGATGTTTGAGGAGTAAAAAAAAAAACATGGATTGAGATGGAAAGCTGCAGTGTTTGTTGTATGTATTATGTCGGTGTGTGTGTTTGTTTGCAGGCCACAGTGGTGTAAACAGGTCTTGCTCTACCTACTCCAAAGGAGAAAAAGAGCCCTGAGGTAGAGCAGAGACAGCGGGCTCCATCTGGCGCCTGGGCAGCCAATGAAAGAATAGAGAAAAGGTGTGGGAGCCAGGAAGAAGGGAGCATCATGAAAAGCTCATTGGATTTGTCGTCCAGTTCATTGGCACCAACTGTAAGAAGGCTAATGAGGCAGGTGGCATAACAGGAAGGAAAGGTAGTATTTGCAGCATCAATTCAGCAAAAATATGTGATTTTTCCCACTTTGACTCTCCAAAAGAAAGAAATATAACAGGGCATTGGAGCTGGATGTCTGGTGAACAATTAGGGCTCCTGTGTGGTGTTTGTGCTCGTTCCCTCCTTAAAAATGACTGCCCTGTAGCTACTCCTTCCCGTGGGGAGACAGGGTGTACTATGTGCACCAAGCACCACGCTCCTGAAGCATTATGGGAGAGGAAATGATGGTAAGCAGAAAGCCATCTGCTTTGCCACTTGCCGTGTCTGCCTGTGCCAACACCTCCTCCTTTCTCTGTTTCTCAGGTGGGGAGTGGAGTGGAGAAGATCCACACAGGCTGTACTCACACATGTGCTCTCATGTGTAACCACTTAAGGATCCTCCAACATGGGACTGCCAGATGTGTTTTAACAGGATGTTACTGTACGGGAATCTCACATTTTATGATGCTTTAAGATTCACGCATGGGTCAAACATCTGGTTAATTTTCTCAAGGGTCACACTGTGTGATATTATTATAAAGTCAACTGTTTACCTGAGAAATGAGGGTATGCTGCAGTAGACGTTGCTAAAGTTTTAAGTGTTGTTGACTAAACTATTAACATGCTTACACAAACATTTTGCCTCCTCTCTGTGATGCTGCTCCAAAAAACACCTCCGAGCTGCAAACTGCAGATGTTTTGGACGAGATTTGCTGTAATTGTTTTCAATTGACCGAGCTGAGTGGCAACCCATAGCCGCCTGTGTAGCAGTACTTTTGAATGCTTTTTAATAACAGGATCTGATCAAGCACATCAGATATGGTTTGGTTTGTTATCCAAAGAAATATTTGCTAAAACTGCCAGCGAACATGAGTAAACATGGTCTTAAAGTTAATGTAAGCACTGTCCAGACGTGTGGTTGGAATAGATTTAAGAATGAAGTCGCTTTTGCGTTAAAATTGCGAAAATGTTGGATGTCTCGGACATCATCATAACATTTATCAGTGCATTTATTCCATTTGTCTTTTTGTGTAGAAAATGATTTTTTGAAAGTTTCTTTTGTGTGGACAAGATATTTTTCTCACAATAAAAGAGAGAAACCTCAGGGCCGTTTCATACTGGACATATTTTTACCTCCGCCATGGACGTTATTTTTTTGCCAGCATTTATTAGTTTGTTAATTAGCAACCTTACGCAAAAACTACTGAACAAATTTTTCTGACAATTTTAGGAGATGTCGGTAATGGCCCAGCTTAAAAATGATTAGATTTTGGTGGTGATCCAGAAAACCGCCATTAGCGACAGTCGTTTATGCTCAATAACTGTCTAACTAATAATGTCAACATAATTCTGAGTGCTAGGTGTGAGTTTTCAGGGTCATGACTCATATTATGATGGTAACTTTATCATGGAACTTTTGCTTATAGATGTAACAGCAATATGTGAGGTACCTTGGCAGAGGTTTGTGCTCTCCAAGTGCTTTCTAGTTACTTGTGTGATGGCAGCGGTGCATCCACGTTTCATTTCTGTGAGGTTATTATGAAGTCAGAGGTTTCAGACAGCAAGCAGGAGCCGTGCATCTCACGCAGGACTTTTGACAATAGGAGATTTGTTGGAGGAGTGGTTTGTCAACCCAGCAACCAGCAGAAAATGAGGGGTGACATGACTCATCACACTGCTGTAGTCGTGAATATCATTGTATTATAGCTACCAGGCAACCAGGCTGATGACAAATTACTGCTTAATAATAATGTTTTGGATCCCACAGATTTTCTGACGGTGCTCAGAAACAACATACTATGAAAATAGCAACTAACTGGCATTACTCACCATCTCTACAGCAGATCATCAGGGGACTCTGATGCAGAAACTTGTTAAGTACTCAGAATTAAGTCCAGCTCATTCAAGTTAGATAACTTCTATTTTTAAAGCTCTTCTTTGCATCATTGACAGTTCCTTTGTGAACACTTCTACAGGTGTTGTAGTAATAAGTTAGCATATTTCTGGTAAAAGCCCCTCTTATCCATGCACTAAATATGTTTCTCTGTTTAATCATTCATGAGACATTGGACCACCTGATCAATGACTTGATTAGCGTAGCCTGCTAGCTTTCTTTCCTCAAAGGAGAGCGTGTTTGGTAGTTATAGCAACACTGGCTGTGAGGTAATGTCATAAGGCCAGCCCTGCCCTTTTCTGTGATCTGGTTCATTAAAATACTGCTGTGTGAACATGAAACAATCCAATCCTTTTTTTTTTTTTTTAACTGAACCTGAACAGAGCTATCAGACTTTAGGTGTGAAAACTACCTAAGGTTAAAAAAAACAGGTGCATGTTAAAGCTTGCTCCTACTTTCTCATTGACAGACAGGCAACTGTATTTTGTCTAACCAGTGATCTGTTTTCATTTTATCTGAGCAGGGTGAAGCAGAAACAGGCCCCAGTGTCCTTGACAGTGGGGACACTGAAGAGATGGATGTACAGCCGGTCAAAGGAAAGTCATTTATTTCCGTTGACCCATTCGGTCAAGTGGATTGAAGCTGAGCCTTTTGATTTGGCTTTTACTTTGCCTTCTTTCCCCCCACTCAGAGTCCACACTGCTCATGCAATTACTGCACACAGAGAGGGTGATGGGTCTAAGATTTTGTCCAGATAAAGGAGTCAGGACCCTATCTCTCCTGTTGACACCATTAAGCCATCAATGAGACTAGGAGGGCAGGGGAGGGGGCTTCTCTAAAGGGAATGTCAGTCAAAGCTCACCACACAGCTCTTGTTTAAAAACCTTCTGCCACTGAACTCCCACAGGCCTCTTTGAATCTGATCCCAAAACCAACGGCAACGGAGGGTGGATGGACTCAGCCGTCAGGAGGCATATCCGCCACTTACTGTCTTGATGAATGCACATAAGGAACTGCAAATGCACAAATTCTCTTGGACTGGGATGGTAGGTGGAGAGCGCTTCAGGGTTATTTGTCAAGCCAGGAAATAGTCACTGCCAGTGCTGATATAGTAAGCTGTTCCAAGAAGAGATCGTTTGACTAAAAGGGCTGGAACAACTGCAGCTATCATGTCTTTGAATGCATGCAGATGGAGAAGCACCAGAAAAGAGAGCGGGTTAACTTTGACGGTACAGCTAAGGAGCACAAAGTATTTATTTTTTTACAGGATGATTTTTTTGCAATTAAGCCACTTCTGATCCAGTTCAACTCTAAGCCAACATGTCAGCCAGCACACCCAAATCTCTTCATGGAGAGACTTATCAAACAATACCAGACACTTTGAAGATCCAGTTATAGCTGCAAGTGATGAATATTGTGTTGTGACTTTAGGGAGGTTACGGCACAAGTGTCAACTTGTTGTAATACCCTAATATTTGATCTATTGCATAAATGTATGAGAAGTTGTCACCAGTGTTTTATTTTTCACATTTTGTTAAAATGCTTGTGAAGAGATTATGTCAAAATTAAATCACAGATTATGCTCAAATTCATCCAATTCCACCCCAGGTTGACAATTTGGGTCTGAGAAACAGAGCTACAACAATCTCACTCAATGTGCTAAGACAGCTGTCTGGAATCAAAGTGAAACGCCCCCCTCTGCTTTTCACATGGAATCAGCTCACTGAATAGTGCCTTTCTATTTGAAGCTGTGTAACAACTGTCTCTATCAGAGTCAAGGAAATGGAAGAGAGAAACAACACTGTGCGTTGGTGAGAATGGTTTTAAAAGTCTGTTTTTGTTTTCTTTAATCACAGCCTGGTCAGTCATGAACCAAAACATTTTTCTTTGGCTCAAACAAAAGCATCAAATAATAAGGTTTTGTTGTGTATTAAGCTTTTGGGAGGGATATTTTCATCGAGAATACAACACAAGTGCCTCAGAAAATACAACATGTGTCATACTTAGGGTCGGGTACCATTATGATTTTATCAATTGCTACTTAAAATGGCTCCATACCCTGGACTAGTCTTACCAGTGTGATGTTTGTCTGCAGTTTAAGCCCTGTCTGGGGGTAGCAAGCCCAGTGCAGAGCAGGGATTGTAGAATAAATGCAGAGTAGTTGACAAAGTGGTGCCTAGCAGGGCTGAACTGACCAATTAGCACAGAGAAAGATGGTCAACCAATCAGAGCAAAATGGACTGATGTAGGGAAGGGAGCCCCTCCAAACAATTTTCTTTCCTTTAATGTTGTTTGAGGGAGCTCGGGGAGCAGAAGAGCATGACACCTTTCATTAAACTCTATGTTCATGGAGCAATGTGCTATGCGTCTATAAAGAAAATGTCCCTTAAAGAAATTATCCCTTGTGTCGATTAATTAATTGCCATGTCGAGAGTGTCCTCTTTGTGTGCACGTGATGTGATTTTGTGCCTGCCCTGCCTGCTATTTGATTGAGGTTGTCCCACTGCCACCTGGGACAGGCTTTGCATGAGGTAAAGACCCCATTTAAACAGATTTCTGCAGGAGGGAATCCCCAACTTTACCATGTTCCAACCAGCCACATCAGCATTGTGCATGTAGCACATGTTTATGTGTAAGTTTTTCTTTTTGTGTATTAATCACAAGGTAGGGGCAAACTGGACCCCCAAGGCAACCTATGTTACTTTTCCTGTTTTTGTAACTGCACTCATTGTTGTAGATAAATCATACTGGTTTACTGGTTTAAACTTTAAGCTCGACTCAAGTGGCTGTCCAGGACTCAGTAGATTTTGAGCTGTTCATGTTGTGTATCAGCACCCCTGAACAGGACATAATATGTATATATGTATATATATATATATATATATATATATGCAGTAGGTGTGGGTGTGTGTGGGTGTGTGTGTGTGTGTGTGTGTGTGTGTGCGGCTCATATTCAGGCTAATGTCATGAACGTCTTGCAACCCTACTTCAAAAATCTTTCTTATCTGGGTCTTAATATGGGCCTTATACTCTGTTCTCAATGATGTCCCTCATAGGCTGAGCCTGAGCCGTCACCTTTCTGGCTGTTATGATTGTAAACTGTCATGATAAATGAATACCAACAATTATTCACTTGTTGGAGCATTTTTTCAATACTGATTAAATGCTTGATACATGTGCACACGTCATGATCAGAATGTGTCCATGTAAACAGGAAATTTGGAAAATCCAATCATGATAATTTCAATCACACTGAGCAGTCATTGCAAGTGCAGACATAGCCAATGAGAAAAACTTGCCCTAAATCAGGTCACCCTATGTAGGGTGGGACTGCCTTGCTGCTGTAAATACTCACTGGGGCTCTTGAAGTTAGTTGTTTGGAAGCTTTAAATAGCTTCCTGAAAATGTACAATTAACTCCTGTTTGAGCTAAATTATGAGAAAACAACAGTGACCCGCTGCTTTATGAAAATGCTGAACCCCTTAAAAATATGAATCAACATTTTTTTTCTATTTTTTAAACCCATATGTTTTTAATGAACTGAAAATCATTTAGCACTGAGAGCCGCAAACAACATATGGAAGTCACCGAGGGAGACTTGTTCACTCAGTTCTTGTTCTGAGATTTGTTGCCAATTAGATAAATGTGGAATAACAGTCTTTAAATAAACATGTTACCGCTTTAACCCTTTGCAAGATGACACCTCTGCGGAAAACAAAAAAACTGCATTATTGTTCCTCTCTTCTCCTCTTCTACAACAGCTGATTACTACAGACAGAAAATACAAGAGCTTAGATGTGTGCCCCAACTCTCACACCTTTTTCACAGTGAAAGCCAGAGAGGGAGAGAAAGAGAGAGAGAGATCAGACCATCGTCTAAATACTGGCTCTGCTGAAGGAGTCAGAGCGAAATGGGATAGGATGAGCCTCTCAATCTCTTGTGTAATGAAGAATGACTGAGAGCGATTGCATGGGCCAACAGCATCTGAGGACGTGGGGGCCATTGCTATGCAACGAGTGTTACACCTCAGAGCCGAGCAAGTTGAGACCTCCAGCGTGTGAGGTTAGATTGCAAAAAGGCGAGAGGAGCACCAGGTTAAACACCTCTCCTCTTCCTCCTTATCCCCTAAATGGTGCGGCTCATTCACAGACGCAGTTCACATTCAAGGACACATGGCAGGTCTAGGCAGAGAACAACAACCCTCTTGGATGATAGTCTTCTGATGTTTTATTAAGAGAATAAACAGAGAGGAGCTGGCAGTGAGAAAATTACATTTAATTAGAGACTTCATTTTCATTGCCATCCAAAAAGCAGAGAACAAGGCAGCTGTAGTAAAAGCCTTTTTCTTTTTGTCTTCGTGTTAACTGACAGATATCCCACATGTATGAGCCAGAGGGATTTGGAAAGCAATAAATATAAATAAGTCTTTGTAAATCTTACTCTGTAATTCCTCAAAACAGTTGGCAAATGCAAGAGACATTCATTTTCTCAGTTGGAGACATAGACTGAGCTGCACTGTCCCCATCTTATGTAAAATAAAGCTGCAGACTTCAGCAAATTTAAACAAAAACAACCTTTACTGCTCAGTATTTAGAAGCCTTAGTGAGGTATACGATCACTATGTCAAAACTTGAAGATCCATGAGCCAAGGACAACATGGTTTAGTCACCATCCTTTAAAGGGATAAACCACAGGGCACATGCGCAAACCACCGCGGAAATGCTTGTAAGTAGGTCAACAAGTACTTCCGCAGTGGTTTGCGCATGCCCCCTGTGGTTTAGTTTCATATATATTTCTTTTGAATATGACATAAAGTGGTAATCTTTGTCTAAAAACAGATAACATAACATAACGTGGTAAATAAAAGAGTCACAACAAGCACACAGGACCTTTTAGAGTTGCTGAAGAGTTTATCTGATGATTGTAGGCAGAGGCAGGCTAACACTACCCACTGACTCCCAGTGTTTGAGCTAAGCTAATTAGCGGCAGGCGAGCTCTACCTGTCTCTTCCTTGTTACTGCACACACAGTAGAAAAAATGGTGTCTATCTACTTGTCATGGACTCGGAAGTGAGGCAAGACATGAAAACAAAACAAAAAAAAGTTGACATATCCCTTTAAAAGTTTTGGCTGTTAAAGGGATATTTTGGAGGGATTGTATGGTGTTGTCTGCAGGGTGGTGCAGCTGGTGTTGCCTCACAGCAAGATGGTTGCAGTATTGATTCCTTGCATTGCATTAAGCATTGGTAAACACTTGTGCTGTCAAAATTTAAAATGTGTTGACATCAAAGTACCTTTATTGTCTTTTTTGTTCCTTTTTTGTAGACTAACACGCACAAATCGAATACTGACCCGTCTGTACTTCAGGAAGTCAGAAAGGGATGCAGCACTAATGTCATCAGGGATACACAGTAAAAGAGAAAGACAGGGTCTGATATGTGACAGCATCATTTTCAAAGCTCTGCCAGATGAGTTCATAAGACCAAAGTTTCTGTGTTTAATATCCGTGTGACTCGAGCGTAAACAATCAATCTTTATTTGTATAGCGCCAATTCATAACAAGTGATATCTCAAGACACTTTACAATAGAGCACAAAGCTCTTCATATTATGGATACACATATATGCATAGATACATATATACATATATAAAATACACATATGCATATACATACAAATATATACATCCAACACCCAACATGAATCCATATAGCCAGTCATGAATCCCTCCATCATGGCGGCAAGAAAAAACCTTCTGTTAAGCAGCAGGAAATCTTGAATGTGGACCCCAGTCTCATGATGAACAGCAAATCCACACAATGCTGTGTTGGGTGTGTGGGCAAAGGGAGGGAGGTAAGTGGAGACAAGTGGACTGAAGTAAGAACTAAAGCTAGTGACAGATCAATGGGCCAATCATAGACCTGTCGTAGTCAAATTTGTTTCTGCTGGAAACAAATTTACTAGAGGTTAGCCTCTTGAGATGCTACAGCTTGTTTTCAGGAGGGTCCTCATGTCTGTGTGGTTGTGGTGATAATTTTATAGAAGTATAATCAATGAAAGTCTTACTGAAAATAAGAATTTATGGTAGTGACGAACTCATGGGTGCCCAGACCACAAGTGCATCCCTACCATATTTGTCTCCATTAAGTATAAATGTATTAATGATAGACCTCTTGAGATGTGACACCTCATTTTCAAGAGGGATCTCATGCCCATGTGGAGCTAGAGATAGTTACTATAGATGTATCAACCATGGATAGGATAGAAAGATCATGCTAATATCTACTTTAACTGCTATAATGATTATGAACTAGAATGAGATGGCCAAATATGTGTTATGTCTGTAATTGTAGTTATTGAGGCTTCATGACTCCACAGCAGCAGGCAGTCTCCACCAAGGATCTCAGGCAACCTAAAAGACAAGAGCCAGAGACGAGTACAGGAGCAAACAGAAAGGGGCAGAGGCAGATATGGAGAGAGAGTGTGAGAGAGAGAGGGATAGAGCCCAGTGTGCCAGATCCCTCCGGAAGTCTAAGCCTATTTTATCTTAACTATGTGTCTAAACTATGGACTATGAGCTGGTCCCTAACTGAAAGCTTCATCAAAGAGGAATGTTTTAAGTCTAGCCTTAAAGGTAGAGAGGGTGTCTGCCTCCCGAACCGTGGTCGAGCTATGACCAGACTTAGTTGAGTGTCTCATACCGTTGACTGATCGAGCTTAGAGCCCCTCTCTTCTAAACATGAAGCAGTTACTTAAACCCCCTCCTACGCTGATGGATAGTAAGGAAGTTTGCATTCCTTTTAAATGTTTGTGGAGTTTGGAGTCTCTTATATTGCTGACTGACCGAGTAGAAAGCCCCCCTTCCTTCTCCCAAAGGGCGTTATTTTACAAACATGACGCAGCTTAAGTACTTACCCACTCCAGTGTGGACACTTTTACTTCTTTTTCAGTTAAATATATATATATATATATATATATATATATATATATATATATATATATATATATATATATATATATATATATATATATATATATATATATATATATGTACATATAGATATATATATATAAAACATAGGTATAACATAACTATATGCACAATCTATGGAGATGGGGCTCATGGCTAAACACAGCTGGCCGCCTGTGGTGTGTGTTTTACAGATGTTTCTGTTTCAGTCCTCGAAGAGCTACTGTAAGTGATTTGCTTGTGATACAGATGGTAAGCTAAATGAAAGCCTGCTGCAAGCTTTACACATCTTCAGAATTCAGTCCCTAGATCTAAAATCATTTAATCAAATGAAGAGTCTACTTGGAAAGCTACCTCAGAGACTCTGAGTTCATTTATTCATCATGCACCCCAACAGATGCAGCACAACAAGAGAGTATTTTTATTTTCCAGCTGCCTGTAGCAAGGTGCACTTCAACCCAGTGAAAGTTTTCCCCACCAGGGAGGGCCTCATCTCCTGCCATGAGTTGCTATAAATGACATTTTTTCCTTGATTAGAAGTCCTTTACGGTAAAGTGATTCCACTCAATGCAAGAGGTGGAGAAATAATTAAGGTTGAAATCACCAAGGATTTCTCTTCTAATTGGCCATATGGACTGGAAAGAAAAGTTTTATTGTTTTCTTTTGTCTTTCAAAGCAGATGTGCCTGGGCTTGGACTTTTGGCTTTAGAGACACTGTCATTCCTCCCCAGGGATTCAAACCATAATTACTATACCATGTATTGGTCTCCAACTCCATGATGAGGTCAGAAAGTTAAGTACAGTCACAGTTTTCTGTTTAAGTCTCCTTCAGGTGTGTTTGGTTGTCAGGAAGCATTTGAGGATTGATGTGTTTTTGTTTTTTTCAGAATGCTGTCATTCTATACCCGTATATTATATACAGGGTTGTGTCAGATCTCATTTAAATCCCATATGTTGCCTTCAATCAGGTTCATTGATTCAATTTTGACAATTGCTAGAAAACGCTCACAACCACTGCCGTTCAAAAGCCTTTTAGTTTTTGCAAACTGAGTACCCCTGATCTTCCTGTATTCTCACTCTGCTTGAGAAGTTGTTGACGCTGTCATTTAAGCCTCCCTTTCCCCTCGCCCAGTCAGTCCTGGTTTGTCAACTGGTCTACTCTGGGGTAAATGGTCAGCATGCAAGGTTAGCTGTAAAAATCTGGGTATCCTTTTTTCCTCTTGAAGCCCTGAAGACTAGGAAGACTAAAAAAAGGCACTTTGTCATTAAAATTTGAGCCTTTTTCTTAAAAAAAAAGAAAAAACACTTGAAAATCAATAAATATATTATACAATGGACGATAACGGACAAGATTTTGTATTAATATCAATATGGATTTAACCTGCAAACTGCTTTTTGAACAGCTGTTAAACAGCACATCAATGCTGCAACTGTGTTATACTATAACTTTATGTTGTGTCTACATTGCTGCTTTTACACAAATTAAGTTCCTAACTGATAAATAAAGTTCTCTTAATTTAATTTAAATTCATTTAAATTGAGGACATCCTGTTGGAGACAAAAGAAATTCTAAAGGATCATCCAAACAGATTAAATGTTCACGTAATGTATGTATACTGAGGCAAAGAGGCACAATATGATAGACAGGGACAGTGTTTGCAGTATGACTGTGCCCCTGAATTGGCATGAAAAGTGTTAAATGGTAAAATTTTAGCTAGAAAAGAAAACTCGCAAAACCTGGGAAAATTTGCAGACATGTTAGAAATACAACTTGCAAAAGGAACAAGAGATTTTGTTTTGAATTGTGTTCAAAAGTTGACATTACTTAATTTAAATTAACAGAAAACTTTGGATTTAAATGAAGATCAACACCACAGTGTGGCTAAACTCAGAAAAACGTTTGCACCCTCAACTGGTGTAGTTACCCATGTTTGCAGTAAAGTATGTAAAGATAATTGGGACAATATTCACAATGCTCGAATGGAGAAGTACATGTGAAGCAGCTTGCTTGTGTAGACAACATGAAAGCATGATGGCGTTGTAACCACTACGTAAGATTGAATTGGATTAACTGACAATCTGAGTAGTAATACACCAGCATCTATGTCAAGGTTCAAAGGAGGATAGTAATTAAAGCATAACTCTTAAGAAAATTCTATTTACAAAAAAATGCAACATTAACTTTAGCCCTTCAAGTTTTTCCACTGCCAAAAATAATAAAACAAAAATTGGCTCACATTTTGTTTTTCTCTTAAGTCAAAAGTGTTTGTTTAGTCAGTGGTCTTCCTCTATCATTTTAATTTAGTTAGTCAATTTATTTTAGTCTGTTTTGGGCCCATGTATTTTTCTATTATATCATCTATAATCGTGAGATTAAAACTGCAAGGAACTCCAATGCTGGCAGATGTTTTTTTTTCATTCAGGGAAAGTGGGAAATAAATCAGAGATATTTGTTATTTTGAGGACTTGCATGTGTGAAACTTCGGCTTGCAGTACAGAAACAGGGAGTGTTCCAGGGCTCATGTGATCCCTCTATAATTGCACAGAAAAATGCCACAAGCAAGACCTGAATAGAGATTAGTCGCGTTATTTCGTCTTTGATGTAGGGATCGAGAGCAGAGCCAACATTTTGAAATGACTGTCACCTGCTGTGCTGCTGTATATCCCCCAGGGAGGCTGTGATCATTTGCAGGTTGCTGCAAATCAGACAGACACTTGACTGCCTCTCAATTACAGGACCAGAGGTTATCAGGAAGAGTTGTGGTTTTTTTAATGTCTCTTTCTGTGTAGCTCTCATTGAAAACAGTGAAGGTCCAAACATGAAAATATGAATATTTAAGTTATAACATCATAGCTCAGTTCAAGATGTAAAGCTTCCAGTGTCCAAAACACAGCATTTGTTGATTTCCAAGGAGAGATTAAAGGACACTATGCATGTGTAGGCACCGCCCATGAAGCATTTTTGCCTGTTCCCCGAATAAAATTATGTAAATCAAGTTGTGGTGCAGAGCAGCCCCTGAAATAAAGTGCAAGCAAATAGCTCCTTCATTACAAATTACAAGTGCAAATTGCCTCAGCTTTAAAATTAATCCTCCAAAGCTGGCACCTTTGCACCCTCAAGCCTCTTTATAAATGAAGCATTCTCTGATCTTATCGGAGTTTCAGGCTGGGAAAAACAGCTATGTTACTCAGCTCTGTTGCTTACCTGACTTGCTGCCGACAATGCTGTATCTCAGAAGAAGCATTTGGAGTCATTCTGGAAGAGCAAAATGGGATTGTGAAAAGCAGTTACAATGCCTTTGCTGCAGATCTTTGAGGGAGGTGAGTGACAGTGGATAAGACACAGTCTCAGTTTGCATAACCTCAACTGCAAATCACTATCAAGACAGAAAAATGGAGAGATTAGCATGAATTAATATCTTCATGGATATTACAGACACAAGGAAGAGTGGTTTATCAGCAGTGTTGGAGATAAAGTAATCTTTTACAGTACTCAGATTACCTTTTTGGTAAGTTACATGTTGTGTAAATTTAGGATAGTGGTTCTTTATTAATTTCCAATATGTCACTTCTTTGAGGTTAATATTTTATAAAGAATTTTATCCCTCACCAGCCTGGCTTCATTTCCCGCAAACTTGGGATTAAATATTTATATCTGTGAACCTCAGAGGGTCTACTTTAATATGATTTCCAAATTTTTATGGTACATCTTACAGTTTAAATTTAAGAAAAAGAAATTTAGACTTATTAACCAAAATTGAGTTCTTACAATGCTGTAACCAGACACACCAGATGGACCTCTCAATATATTTCACTAGTCCATCTGGGAAAGAGGCCGTAGAAAGTGTTTGGGAACCTTCAAAGCAAATCTGGCAGGATTGGACAATCGTTTTGCCAATCACATTCATTTTGGGACAGGCAGTTAATGTAGTAGTCGGGTGATACTCCTGCCGCATAAATACAGCACATAAGCCATTATGTAGAGCAAGCTCATTTGATACAGAAATGCAGTCAAGACCTGATAAAACTGCTACTGAAGCTGTTAGCATTTATGCTAATTTCCGAAAGAGCAGTCGCTGCTGCCACCTAGTAGCTCCCACCTCTTCCTGCTCTAAGGGACTCTGATTGGGCCGTGCCACTTAGGGACCCTCGTAATCCAATTCATTTTAAATTTGTTTGTTTGATGTACAAGGTGTTACATGGACTTGCTCAGCCTCCCATATCTGACTTTCTTAAAATAAGGGCTCACAGCGGTCTTACAACCAGGGCCTCCTCGAGAGGGGACTGTGAGGTGTCGCACAGACAAACAGTCTGTGGACAAAATAGTTTCTCTGTAAAGGCCAGTCAGATCTGGAACAGTCTCCAACTCTCCATAAAGGACTGTCCCACATTACAAACTTTTCAAATGCACGTCAAGCAGTGGCAGAAAGCAAACCAGTCCCGTAATCATTGACCTTTGAGTTTTTAGAAATGTACTGTCCTGTGATGTGCTCTTATTGTGATCTATGATCCTGTTCTCTGTCTTGTTTTTGTGTTACCTGCCTAGGATCTGCGGATGTAAGTCAAAGTCAGCTTTATTGTCAATTTCTTCATATGCTCTGGACGTACAAAGGAATTGAAATTACGTTCCGCACTATCCCATTTCGTGCAAGTGTAGCATGAGTAACAATAAGACAATAATAAAAACAGTAATAAAAACAAGCATTATCTATGTGATAAGTTAAGTCTAAGCTCCCAAGAAAATAACAGTGTATAGAACAGTAGAGTCAAGTAGGATCAGTAAATTAGCATTGTTGCTATAATCCGGCATATTTTACATGTATTGCTTTATGAATAGATGTTCATTAATGTGCACTGTCCCCATCAAATAAAATAAATAAATAAATAAATAAATAAAATCATTGCAGACTGAAGCTTGGTAAGATTGATCTGATTACAGATATTGAATCAGGCTGATCCAGCTGTTGTGCAAGGTTAACAATGCTCGAGATGTGAACCCTTTGCTCTTAAAGGCAGGGTTGGTAATCAGATTTCGATACACCTTTTGTTATACTGGTTAAAATGATCATTATGTCCTGATGGCAATGTGTGGCATGATGTGTGCTTAAAGGAGAGTGAAAAATAGCCGCTGTCTACAGCGGGAGTAAAGCAGGGAAAACCCCAACCAATCACAGCAATTCGGATCGAATTTATTAAACCAATCAAATCCCGTACTACGCATACATTTTGCCGGCGTGCACTGACCCTGATTCAATGCGCATAGCTGAGCTAAGAGGGATCCAAGTACACTGGAGAATGGCAGAGAAACTACCTATACCCCGATTACTGGTAACCGCTCTTCCTGCTAAACAGAGCAAGAAAAGAAAGATGGAGGCAGAGAAGGCCGAAACAAGGCCAGGGCAAAAACGAGAGTCAACATCGGGTTGTGAGTACTAACTAACTTGCCATGTTTGTTTGTTTGTTTGTTTTTTTAACTTTACTATGATAATGTTTTGGTGTTTTCTTACTGCTGAGTGAGACATGACTTGGCGTAGTGCAAAACAAAAACGATGTGCTGAGGACTGGTTTTGAGTCGGTGGTTTTGAATCAGACATATGGTCGCAAATCAGCGGCACTCGTGCATGTGAGCGGGGCATCGTCTTGGAGGAGCTCTAAGATTTATCTTGGTTGGTCATTTCAGTTTTTTTATCTATTACTTGTACTGCTGTTTTTTTTATTTTGGTTTTGAATTTCAGTGATATATTTGTGTGGATTTTAAGTTTTTATAGATATGGACCTATGGTGGTGTAGCTACTACTTTGGGAGTGGTTATATGGGGATCCAAATAATTAGAATAAATGAAATAGATCAGTCTTAAAATCAGTTTTCAGTGTTTAGGTAAAGCTGATAAGAAAAGTGTTGCTACAGCATGTCCTTATACGCCCTTATACATTATTCGCTGAATCTTCAACTGTATATTGTTCCAAATAGCAAGTCTGGAAAAGTCCTAGAACAGCCAATCTACTATGCAGTGACTGTGGGCCTTTCCACTTCTGACTTTACATTTGCATAATGGAATTATGGGCTCAGCCATGCTATGTCTTTAGTGGACCATTAGGCAGGCCTTTACTGGATTGTAATTAGTGGCTTCTGCCCCTCACCTTCATTAGCATGCAAATGAAAATTCTGAACACCAAGAAATATTTGGCACATTGGGAGAAAAATGCCAAAGTGATTAACAGGCAATCCATGCTGGAATTGTCTATTTCTACCTATTACAGTTTAGAGCACTTGAAATTGGACATCACAAAGTGTTTAACTCCGAACAGATTTATCTGAATGAGCTGCTGGTTATAATGAATTTTGATGACCTGTTTGGTGACTGAGGGTTCACGTGGCTGAAAAGTCTTTGGCCTTAATCAGAATAAGATACACAAAAGATCTTACTCCACAGAATTAAGCCCTCACTCCTCCAGTTTACTCTTTATATGTTTCATTAGCCATGGCTTGAGACACTATATCAGAGGAATTTTTTAAAAGTAAAGGTTTTTGAGTCCCATGTGAAGTCCTTGCTTGTTTATGTGGCAAGAACACCTTGTGGGATCATCTGGAAACTTTGCACAAATGGCCACTTCGACTAGATTTTGGCAGAGACCAATTAAATTGTGAGCAGTAAATCTGGTAAACAAGGATAGTCCAGGAGATTTCTACAAGCTTTGCAAATACGTTCACTCTTGACAAGGATGATCTGTATAGAATTTATAGGTCAAAGGTCAAAGGTCACAGAAAAACTGATTGATTAGATCAACCCAGTAAACTGGCCCCACCCCTTTTTGGGTAGAAAATCTGGGATCCTTAAACACCAGTCTGTGATGGTCAAAGACAATGAAAATCTCAATCACAGCTTTTTCTTCTTACTTTATTATTAATTCACACTAATGTCCACTCTGACTAATGAAAATTATTAAGATTTGAGGGTCATCAGTCAAAGTTCAAGGTCATCAAGTCTCTTGATCACCCTTTGTGAAGGATTTTCTTTGACCCTCCTCTCACTTGAGGATGAACTGAATAGACTTTGCACCAATGTTTCATCTATCCAAAGATGTACTGAGTAGATTTTGGAGGCCAATCGTTGAGGTAACTGATGACAAACAATCACAGATGTTGCACATAGTTTAAGTCACCATAGCACAGAATCAGAGGGGAGCCATAGGCTTGTTCATAGACCCCAGTAAATTCATGGGGACTCACTTTGTTTTTATCAGCTGCGTAGCAATGACATGTAGGAACATTGGCAGACAAAAGCCACCAGTTTACACGTTACCAAACTGACCTGCTGTATCTTCTTAGCACGGAGGAATGTGCTCTTTAAACAGTGTGCATACAACACCAGTGGTGTGTGTTTCATCCATCGATCATCAGCCTGACCTTATTATTCTATTCATTATTGATGGGTATTTCAATGTTTGCCTCTGAACTGAATCCTCCCACATCATGAAGTTGAGTGCTCTAAAGCTCCATGACTGTACTCCAGACACACACATCATGCAGAGTTAAATATATTGAAAACTAAGTCCAGGGCAGGTGTATGAGTGCATGGGTGACTTCATCCTAGGCGGTACTTTTTGTTCATTACAGCGATGACAGAGACAGAGAGCCTGAGTGTTAAATCTGTACAGTCAAGCAACACAGGTGGATATGCAAGGGTACAGTAAGCCTTTCAAAATTAAACACCATTCAGTGTCAGTTATTCAAAATACCACGGCCCTGCCAGTCTGGGATCTTTGCTTTAACTTGGGGACAAACTAAATACACCCCAGAATTTAAAGGTACAATGTCAAGGTCACTGGGTCTTATCTTCATTCCTCTCTTATGAACACATTTTCTCAGTGATGCATGATTGATTTCCTCAACCGTCACATCGATGTTGAATCTGTCTCAAACATATATTTATCATATTTTGGAGGCTTGAGGTCAAAGGCCAGCAGCTCAAATGATTATCCTTTGTTCACAAATAAAATATCATAAGAAAACTTGAAAGATGTTTCCAAACTTTGTACAAATGCCCTCTCTTAAGCCCTGATCTACTAAAGTTTTGCCTGTGTAAAAACATGTGCAAACTTGATAGCGCGCAAAGCTGATCTACTAACCTGATGCACTGAGAATTGCATCTTTAAAATGAGCAAAATAGCATGCGCAATCGATTTAGCGTGTTTGCCTTCATGAATATGCAGAATACATGCAGATTATCAGAACGCGCAAAATACTGGGAGATGCAAATGTAATCATTTAGCACCTGCAATGTGATTTATCCGTCATTGACTGAATTTTTTAATGAATGACTGAAAGATTTGGAGGCTGTCTGTCATAATGATGGACTGAAAAAAGAGGGATGATCCAGTGTGCCATCAAACTAATGCAGACACATGCGTAAAGTAAACCCTCTCTGTTTTGTGCTCTTAATACATTGTGGAGGAGGCCATTTAACCTATGTAAAAAGATCCCCTTCATAGTCAGAATCACTCCATTTGTCACTCACTGATGACTGCGTTACACTCTCCACGCACTGACAGCAAATGCTCTGTCTGTGTGTGCGTAACTGCAAGACTGCTCTTCAAATGAGAGGTTATTGGTGATGAAGCTGTGTAACTATGTGAATGCTGTCATTTAGATCACGTTTTGGAATCAGAAAAGGAAAATTAAAAATGACGAATAAAAAATGACATGATGGAAAAGTGACTATCTCGTCCATCAAAATGACAGACTGCAAAAAATGTTACCACAGCCTCTGGTCAGAAATAAAATTGTTGAGACATATCGTCTATCCAGCAATGCCATTTTTGAGCTGTGTGCTTTTCACAGATGGCCTCCCAAATCGTGTTCTTCTGGCAACACTGAGATGTCTCAGCTCGAGTTCACCAGTTAGTTTATTTGCCTCAAACTCCATGGCTTCAAACTTCATGTTTTATTTACGGCCGCTCTGTTCTCCCAAACTCTCCATGGTGACAACTGGTAGCACATGCAAAATCCTCATTTAAAGGTGGTGGTCTGCACCACTTTTGTGCCTGTTATCAATTCCACACACAGTCATAGTGGATCACCCCCGCAACACGGCCGCTAATAACGTTTGCAATTTTTTAGTTTGCACACACATTTTGGCATTTTATTGAGGGGGATCTTAGTAGATCAGGCCCTTCGTGTTTGAAAATTCAATCTTTGCTTGCTTATTTCCCAAGAATTATTATTTTTATACAACAAAGGTCAATATCCCGGAGTCATGTGTACATCACTACCTAATCAAAATAATATCTCAAGAGCATTTCAAGGGTTTCTCTTCAAACTTTAGACAAATGACCACTAGTACTCATAGGTTAACTGATTACAATCTAGTGGTGAAAGGGCAAGCATCATGTCAATCAATCAATCAATCAATCTTAATTTCAGACTCCAATTGGTCCATATAAAATATTCTACAAAGGACACACAGCAACAGTAAGAGGGAAGAAAAGGAGAAGAAGAAAAAACATAAAAATGTCCATGTCTAAAAGACAAACAAACACTCTCTCCAGTGCCTCTAAAAACTGGAGAAGTACATGGTACTGCTCTCCTGAGGCATGGCTAGAGCCATAGTAATTTAATTTTTAGAGTTCTTCATCCGGGCCATAAAACTATACATAACATTTCTAAGAAGAGCATCTAAGGTGAGAACGCCACTGTGTACAAACAGCATGCTGACACTCATCCACCTCGGGAGTTTCAGCAGAATTATGGGTGCATCGTTGTTATTTGTTAATATTAGCTTTACTGTAGGTGCACCACAAGGGGGCAGTATACAGTGGGCTATGCTAAGCTTTGAAAATGGCAATTTTCACACTACCAGAACACATAAAATTTACGTGCCAACATATTTCTTTGTGCATACAATTTATAGTACTGTCGCTGAATGTCATCGTCACTCAGATCATCCCTGATAATGTGATATTTCACCTTCTCCATAACATTTCAAACATTGTCTAGCAGGAGGAAAGGGAGAAATTTTCTCTTCTGATCCCCCTTGGTCTTTACAATCATTGTGTTTTATATTTATTGTAGTTTAAAAAATATTCATAGCACCAATAAAGAACATAAACGAGACCATGTTGTGTTTTTTCATGATTTACATGCCCAATGGTGTGTTTACATGCCTCTTCTATGTAATAGAGTACTTCTATGCATGAGAAAAAAGTCTACAGCATCTGGACTGCTCCCTCTTCCCCCAGTTACAGCACCAGTAGCTTTCTGGCCCCTCCCTCAATCAGAAGGGGGCCATAAACTGAGGCTGGAAGTACAGGTGGTTCAGGGGTGCACATTATATGAAAACTAACAATTTTCTTTCTTTTTTTCTTTTTTTTTTTTTTTAACATTACAGAAGTGCAACAATACTTTAGAGCCATCAAAACTTAATATCCATACCTGGCAAAAGGCAAAAATAGTCCCTTTAAAATGTATTTTCAGTCCCACAAAACCACTGTGGCCCTTCTTCTTGACCTATCTCTTCACTGTCACCACCTGGTGGACATTTGTTTTAGTTTTTAATTTAAGTCCATTTATAATGTGCTCCAGGTTTATCTTTAAAACTATTTCTTCCTGTGCACATACACAAACACACTCCTACCTGGGTATTTTAATACCCTCCTATTAAGACATTGTACTTGAACTTCTAAACCATTTGGCCAAATTTGCAAGTCTAATGGACTCATTTGAATTAAATGCTGCTTGCCATGAATACAATTGAACTTTCAAGACATGTCAGACGAGACCCTGCCAAAAGTAGCCCTCAACGTACATACATTAATCACAGGAGGGAGCTGCCAGGCTGGTCCCTGAGAACATCCTTCCAGCGGTGGCACATGCCAACGAGAGGTGAAGCCACAGGTTGTCCTCCTTTTGTTAACCCTGTCTAATTAAGAGTCGAAAGCCAGAACGAGGAGACAGGTTGAAGGCTGTGCCAGTAGCTTTACTGCAACAAATTACTCATTGTATAGAGCTGTAATTGATTTAAATACGTACGAACCCTCTGTGAGGATAGATAAGTCTGCAACCACAGCTCAGAGTTTAAGCCATTTATTCACAACACTTAATTTACATTTATAAAAGGGGGACAATCAGTGTCAGGGCTGTCACTACACAAAAGAACATCATGAACTGTCTTTAGTAACTATCCTTAAATGAGTTAAACCACTGTAACACAAGGAGCATTTTCATTCCTGACACAAACTCTCTCTGAAAGCTTTTTTAACACATTCTTCATGATGGGAGTAAATTATTCAAACATTAATGCTTGCTGTGTGAATAAAGTACAGGTCAGCAGCCAATTTCTGTTTATTGCAAGATCATTATTGTAATAGGGGCTCGTACAATACTGACTGAAATGCATCAGAGTGAAGAAATGAATCCAAGACTAACTAAAAAAAACTAGAAAGCACTCAGAGAGCACAAACCTCTGCAAGATAGCTCACATATTGCTGTTACATCTAAGCAATAGTTCCACGATAAATTTACCATTAAAATATGATTCCCTGACCCTGAAACCCCAACCTAGCACTCAGAATCATGTTGATATCATTATTAGTTCGACAGTTATTGAGCAAAACAATCATTCACAAATTGCGGTAAACTGGATCACCACCAAAATCTAATCATTTTTAAGTTTTGGCCATTACCAACATGTCCTGAAAATTTCAGCCAAATTGGTCCAATAGTTTTTGTGTAATGTTGCTAACAAACCAATATACAAACAAACAAACAAACAGACAAACAAACACACACTAGCAAAAACATAACCTCCATGGCGGAGGTAAGAAAATCACACAACTCAATGACCTTTGACCTAGGACCACTAAAATCTAATCAGGTCATCTATAATGCTTCCAGTTTCAGCTTCCAAATCTTTGACACCAACAGCTGTATAAGTATGAGTTAACACATCCACACCCTTTTCATACCCATTTACATGCCACTGATGCAGCAGTGGGAGCAACTTGGGGCTAAGTGTCTTGCCCAAGGACACTTAGACATGAGAACGAGTTGACTCTATTGAACAGCTCTTTTAAGGGAACAATGAGAACTTATTCGCAGTTGTGAGTGAGCTGTTCGTTTGCAAGCCATTCTTAAATGCAAATTGACCACACTGCCTTCACGTGTTATCCGAGTGCCCCATGAGTCCGAGTTGTCCACAGCATGCTCCATTCATAACAACACAGCTATACACATGTGCATTGGGCAGCTAATTTCAGGGAGGAGACGTTAGCGAGCGCCGCTGGACTGGACTGAAGACATTTTCTGCTGTATTAGTTTCCTCAGGGAGGAGGAGGAGAGGAAGTAGTGAGCGCCCAGCATCACCTGAGTCTGACTTACTGGACTGGAGCCAGTATTTACAGCTATATCAGAGAGGAGGAGATAGACTGAAAAAAATCCCTACAAAATGAGCCACATTTGGAAATGTAGCAGCATTTGGATGAACTTCTCTGAGGATGAAAGGCAAGGTAAAGCTCAGTACAACATTTGTAAAAAAAAAAAAGAAAAAAAAACATATCCTTCAAGTCCTTGTCAACAATGAATCTACACCGGCACATGAAAACTCAGCGCCAAATGACAGTATTAGTGTCAGATGTCTGACAAGAACAAACTGAGTCCAGCACTATTGAGAGTGATGTCTTTGTCAAGCCGCATTCACACCGAACTCAACTTGGCAACCGAGATTGAGTCACCCACCTGTCGCGTCGCCTGTCCATAAGTAGTTCATTTTGTCACCATCGCCGTCTCTCAGTGACGTCACGCCCGCTCTAGATTCACCGTGATCATATCATAATAGGATGTATTAGCTGACATTAATCCAACTGTATCCTTTTCACTCGCCTACCAACCACAAAACACTGCAGCTGATGACCCTGCAGCAGCATCATCTGTCAGCTACACCTCGAGAAGGGAGTTCTCTGCTGTCCCATTGTAGGTGGAACTAATGTACTCACTAACTAATGTTCCTACACTGACACGGACGTTGTCACTCTGTGAGTCGGAATAAACACAGTCTGTCACAGATGTTGTCACACATTCACACAACGCTGATTGGCTGTCGTGACACAGCCACACATGATGTCGCCTGAAATGATCAAATTTTTCAACTCCAGCAACCGAGCGAAGTGACACACACCCAAGTCCCGTCGCATGTCCATAGCTCATTTGGTCACGTCGGCTCGAGTTTCACCGCAATCATATCATATCATACAATAGGATGTATTAGCTGACATTATTCCAACTGTATCCTTTTCACTCACCTACCAACCACAAAACACTGCAGCTGATGGCCCTGCAGCAGCATCGTCTGTGAGTTCTCTGTGGTCCCGTCAAGGTAGAAATAATGTCACTAACTAATGTTTCCCACAGGGACATGGATTTTCACTCTGTGAACCAGAATAAACACAGTCTGTCACAGGTGTTGTCACACATTCACACAACGCTGATTGGCTGTCGTGACACAGCAACACATAATGTCGCCTGAAATTATCAAATTTTTCAACTCTAGCAACCGAGCGAAGTGACCCGATGGTGCGTCCAAAGCGACCCCAAGAGTCTGCAGGGACAAGAGCGCCGCCATTTGTCTCCCCTGACACAACCAAATCACCCAGATCACGTCCGTCGCATCTCGGGAGGGCTGGCCCCACCCCATCGCAGCTGTACATTGACTTTGCATGGAGAGTGGTCGACCAGGTCGCCCAAATCGCGTTCGGTGTGAATGTGGCTTCAGTCCCCTCACCTCCACTGAATCTGTTAGTTCTGCTTCTACATCAGGTAGTGTTAGATGCCAGACCACTATTCTGTCTTCAGCATTAGCATCACTTGACGCTCCCTAGCAATGTGACATTCGCGAAAGAGCCGCTCTTTTGAACAGCTCTTTGGAGGAACAACAAGGAACAACTCCTCAAGATCTGGATCCCTTCATAAATCCCACCTCCCATCTTAGTTAGTAGTTAGTAGAGTGTTAGTACCAACACATTGCCACAAATGACTCTGAAATGATGGCAGACATGCTAAACATTAAAGTATAATCATGTGATTTAGCTGTGCAGATGCTTTTGTATCAAATGAGACAGTAATGTCACTTTCAGACAGTTTCATAACCAGACAATTACTCCTCACGGGAGCTTTTAAAAGTCTGAGTAGATTTAAGGCCTTTTCCAGACATATTTCTCTACTCAAAACTGTTTTTCAAAAATAAATTAATGAAATTTGATTAATGATTAGAGTATGAAACATGATTACTCCTGTAAATTAAACTCTCAGTGTTTAAAAGAACTAAATGACTGTAATGATTTCTCAGAATGATCCACTGAAGATATCTATCAGTCAGTCCTTTCACTGCCTCTTATTATGAAATTAAGCCTTTCGAGTGATAAAAAATGGTCAATCAACCTCCACTCTCCTAATACAGTAAATCAAGTAAAAGAAGATTTTTAAGGTCCAGTGGGTACATTTTTATTTCATTATTTTTCCTCCAAAAACCCAATTGCATCATTGCTCAGAATGGACAGCTTGCTCAATAATTCATACAATTAGTTTTTTCTCCTTAAGCAAGCTCTCTTGTTTCGGTAACCTGCCTCCACCTTCGCACCGGCCCCTGTCTTATTAATCAGCCTGCATCGATTTTGTGTTGAAACTAATTATAGCTCTGACATGTGCAGTTGATTCCAGACATCTGTTTGTGTCACGAATGCAAAAGCACGCCCTTGCTGCCACTCTCTAACTCTCCTATGCTGACACTTGCAGACTTACCCATTTTACTGAAGCTGACAAGAAACAAGCGCTCAGTGTTTTCTACAGATTTATGGTCACATTCGGGTGGAGTCTGAATGTTAACAATGTCTGAAAGGTTTTTTTCCAATGTATTTATCTTTAAGTGTATTTTATTGAACATAATGTTTTTCATAATCATGGGTTTATTCAGGCTCATGTACAATGCACAACCAACACTCATAGAGCATGCGCCCACACTCTGCATCCGACGACTAAGCAGGACTTAGGTGCCTACACTATACAGCTGAGACAAGGGTAGACATTAAAGATGTTAATTAACGCCCACCATAAACTAGAGGACTTAACTTACACTTTGTTAAGACTATCTCAGCGCTGTAATCTGACACTGTCAGGGACCAAGCAAAAAGGCAAAGGTGTATAAAAAAGAAGAATGCTTTAAAGGGATATGCCAACTTTTTTTTTTCCCTTTTCGTGTCTTGCCTCAGTCCTGAGTCATGATCTGTTTGTTGACCTACTTAAAAGCACTTCCACAGTGGTTTGGGCGTCCACCCTGTGGTTTAGTTTCATCTGTATTTCTTTTGAAAATTACATAAAGTGTTAATCTTAGTCTTAAAATAGATAATGTAACATAACGCGGTAACAAGTCACAACAAGCACACAGGACCGTTAAGAGTTGCTGAAGAGATTATCTGATGACTGTAGGCAGAGGCAGGCTAACACTACCCATTGACTCCCAGTGTTTGAGCTAAGCTAATTAGCGGTGGGCAAGCTCTGCCCGTCTCTTCCTTGTTTCTGCATGCACAGTCGCAAGAATGGTGTCTATCTGCTTGTCATGGACCTGGGAGTGAGGCAAGACATGAAAAGAAAAAGAAAGGTGGCATATCCCTTTAAATGCAGACACTCACTGAGGGCAGCAGATTATGTTTTCATGTTTATGGCAGACATAACAGGAAAAGAGCATTCAGTTTAGCTACTCCTCATTACTCTTGAGACTGAACTGAAACTGTCAGAACTTCTTTCACTTTTAGCTTTTTGTTTTGTCTCAAAAGACAGACAGCACAAGAGCACTGAACAATAAATGTGCATTTAAATTGTTATTGTGACTCAACTCCTGGATTTAAAATGTCAAAGTAATTTGGACATTGTTAAATTATTGTCTGCTTTGGTTAAAAAAAATGTTTTCAAACCCCAGAGAAGTCTGATTACAGCGGCTGATTTGAAAATAATCCTTTAAAAATATGTAAGTTCTTAGATTCTACCAAAAAATGATAAAAAAATTAAAATGAATAGGATTCCCAAGTTTTTGAATTGAATTGAAGGCTTCCAAACATTTGCATTGTCATGTTAAAAATAAACAGGAGGCTACAACAGTTGACAGACGCTGAAAGCTGCAAGCTCAGAGAAAGCCTTGGTACATCCACCTAATTTTGGATGTATTCAATATTACACAGATACAGACACACAACATCCCAAAGCATATCTAAATCAATGATGCATTTATTCACATTACCTTATGGTTCCAAAGGTTTATTTAGTAAATTTAAAACATAAATAAGACTGGAATCTACATTTTCTAGTATGAACATCAACAAAAATAATAAGGCCTTTTGAAAATTACTAAAAGCAAGGCCTTTTTCAGGTGAATTACAGTGTTTCCCTGTTTCATACCAACAACATTACTAAGTAGACAGTGCACAAATTGTGAGGTCAATGCATACCCTCTATATTGAAAGCATTCAGTGAAGGCAGCCCTAAATCTTTTGCCTTCACTTTTAGGAGGATTCATCTTAATAAAAGCTATTTTATATGTGTAACACGCTCTGTATTTAAACATTGTGAAGGTTTGAAAACTACAGACTTGGGCCAACTGTTTAAAAGGCCACAAAGAGAGAGTCAGTAATAAACTGATTCATACAATAGAGGAATGAAGTCAAGGGTAAACAGCTGAGCCTTTGCTGTGGGCTGTGTTACAGAAGCTTCATGTTCACTAACTGTATAATTTGTGCTGTAAATGTTCCTGCCATGATAAACACTCATTCATTACATTATAAGCATGCCCCTGAAATGAATATGTGCTGCTTAAAGTAGCAGTGGTGGGTAAACAATTAGCGTATCCAGTCCCTCTATGATGAAGCTTCCCACTGCCCTTATTAAGCCATGGCATCTTTAAACAGTTTATTCCCGCTGTTTTATGAATTCACAATTACACCTCATTAATGTTCCATTTGCATAATTACAAGGAATGGGGACACCATTCACTGTGGGAATGCACACTACCTTGAAGGGGGGAAAAGATGCGACACAATGTTGTGAGCTGTTGCTGCAAAGATATTTAGAAGTCGTCTTCAGGTTTTTCAGATTAATTATTTATGAATTAACGGCTAAAAATCTGGAGCAAAGTTCACCTCTGAGAGCTTTGAGGATTTTCACTCTACAAAAGCAGCTGGAATTTACAAACCTGAAAATCCTTTGTTCAGATTTTATTTTTCCTAATAATTTCAGCCGCATTGATTCCCAACATTTAATTCTGTCTCATCACAGGCATGAAATAGGGCGTGAAAAAGCACTATCTCTAATAAAAGCCATTTGAGGGAATTCAGGGAAAGAGCTTATTTGGCCTGCATGCACAGGTACTTCAACCCACCCTCTCTAGGTTATTTGTAAGATAAATGAAACCACAGAAACAGATGACAGGTCTTTAGCTCAACTATAAAACGCAATTAACCAGCAAATGAGGCCAGGCAAGCCGCTCTGACCATTCAGCATGCGCAACAGCTAGAGGGGAAGTAGGAGAATGGTAATTCATGGCCAATCTGCAGACTTCTCTGCCGCCTTTACTCACCTAATAAATAGCATTTGACATTTTAACCGCTGTGATTTGGATATTCAGAGGTATTTAATTCAGATTTCCTTTTTTTCCTCTTTCATTGCTTGCTAGCAAAAATGACCAGATCACCTCTTTTACTGTGCTTTATTTGCCTGTTTGTCAAAATATATAATTATCTGAAGTGCTCAAGTTCACCCGAAGTTTCACTATCCGAGAATTATTTCTTAGAGACATTAATGAAGTGGCTCCAAAACTTTTTCTGCTGGGAAATTGATTTTTTGCCAAAACTCCAAAAATAAACTTGCTTTTTATTGGTGAGGAGGATTTTTGTCCTATAGGCCTAGGCCTTTTTTGGCAGGACGATCAGGTCCAGTGAAAAAAATAGCATGTTTTATGGTCTCCTGTAAATCACAATGGAATTACAGCAGTTGTGCATGAATACACAAACTTTTCATACTGTGAGTCACACCGTTTTGTCCTCATAAGTGGAATCTCATTATTTCATAGCCATACCTTGTGTGCAAAATTCTTTGAGATTTTAAAAAATAAATGTGATTACCTCAAGTAATATCAATTATGAGAGACATTGTGATTATGAGTAACAAAAAAAGAGGCATAGGATGCTTTACAGGTCTTTCTGAAGATCAACAAAGGATGCATGATTTCCCCTTTGCAGCATTAATACATAGACGAATGAACTATAGAGATACACAGTATATATATATATATATATATATATATATATATATATATACTGTATATAGATAGAGATAGATAGATAGATAGATAGATAGATAGATAGATAGAAGAGAAGGAGTATATCATTTATTCATTCATTATTCATATCAAACTGTCCCAATTTCTGCTATTCAGATTTACAATGTACCACTGAATGAGAAATCATTGCTTCAGTGGAGGCAGCCATAAGTGGAAACTTTAATAACTTCAGCAGTTGCTTGTGTTTTGACAAGAAGATGGTATTATATAAAGGCCATTATCAGACAGCTGGTTTCCTCTCTTTGTGAATATTCTGTAGACATATTGCCAACTTTGTATCTTGCAAAAACTTTTACTTTTACTGACTCACAGCTGTATATACTTGTCAGTTTACAACTTTAAAAGTTAAAGATTAGCCAAAATGTCTGAAAAAGATTGAAATATCCATTGGATTTCCATTATCCATCCATCTATTATCCATACCACTTATCCCTTTTGTGGTCTCTGGGGCTGGAGTCTATCTCAGCTGTCACTGGGTGAGAGGCGGGGCTCACCCTGAAGCGTTCACCCTCCAATTGCAGGGTCACAGCAGAGATGGACAACCATTCACACCTTAACTTTGGAGTTGCCAATCAACTGAATGAGCATGTGGTCTGTGGGAGGAAGCTGGAGGGCACAGAGAGAACGCATTCACAGGGCAAACGTACAAACTCCTCTCAGAAAGGCCCCTGGCCATCATGGGTATCGAACTGGCGACCTTCTTTCTGTGAGGCACGTGCACTACCTGCTGCACCACCATGCTGCCCGAATTTCCTTTATATTTTCCAGTTTTCATCTCTCATCATAACGAATAAAATCACATCACACCAGTCTCATTGCAAAGCAGGAATACATTATGTCAGGAAAAATGTACAGCCAAGCTTGTACCACCCACCTCTGCCTTCATCAAGCAGCCCACAGGCCCCACTGGTCGGATACCTTGCCAAGGCCTTTTGTTCACAGCCATAATACATCTTTATTAGTATAATCCCGCTGCTTCTGTGCTTTACTCACACTCCATTAGTCTTTATCCAAATCATGTAGTTACAAACAGACTGTCATTGAAGGCAGGCAGGAGAGAAAACTCTCTGGACAGCAGAGGCAGATAATTGCCTCAACTTTCCCGCTAACTGTTTCGTAGAATAAAGTCTGAAAAGCCTTTGGCAAAGAGACAACAAGCAGCCCATATTCAGGGCTGAGCACTCACATGAAAAGCCTCATTCTGACACTTACACTGAAACCAGGCAGGGAGAAACCTTGCTCCACTCGGTCCCTGGTTCTCCTCCCCGCTCCGGATACAAGAGTGTGCACAGGGGTCCGGAGATTTATGGCAGCAGCTCAACATAGCTGGTGGGGGAAAGTCTTTTGGGGTTTTCACATCCTTCCATTTGTTTTGCACATTACTGATGTTACCATTAATGCGCTGCGAGCATCCCCTCGAGAAGCATGGATGTGGCTGTTCTCAAGTTCAGGCTTCATTTAGTTCTCCCCCCTGTTCTTCTCCAGAGATAAAACCTGACACACAGACCTCTGCAGCTCTCCCGAGGAGCTATTAATACAGGAAGAGAAACAGAGGAGAGGAGGGGGCAGGCCCCAGATCCACCTGGCAGGCCAAGCATTGCCATGTTTATTTGGCTCCTACATGGGACACGGATGAATAGGCAAACAATGGATTTTGTAATGGTGGTAAACTGATGCCTGTTGTGTCCCTGATGAGCAGAAAGTCTTTCCTTGTTCTCCCTCATGAATCACCACACCACAAAACATCATTAATAAAAGTGTGAACCTTTTAAGTCCTTTTTCACCCAGAAAGATTAATCAAAAAAGCTTCTGTTCATCTTTTGTTAAAAACCCTGAGTATTTGACAATGCGTACAATTCACAGACAACAAATTTATATATAAAGGGACAAACTGTCTAACCCTTAACATAGTAATTGGCTCTATCATATGCTATAGGTGCAAAGTCCTGGCGCGCAGTGTGGCTGACTCTCATTTTTTCCAAATTCGCAGATTTGTCTGGATGCAAAAAAATATTGTGAAAAAAAAACATAAATTAACATTGGACTGTATTTTATAAAATCATATCTCTGACATCACTTGATGGATTCACTTCAAATGCACAGGATAATATATGTAACACAACTCTATCATCAAGGTAAACTTCATTTGGATCCCATCCAGATTGATGTCATAAAAAATCATTGAAATTTATACTGGCAAATTCCATTCATTTCTTCTCGGCTGCTCAGAGGGTTCCGACCCCTTTTCGTCATTATGGGAATTGTAATTTGTTTGCAAACTGATGTCAACGTTTTTCAAGCCTATGTCACTACATTACCCAGCTTCCCTTGCAATGCCAGCAGATGGACAGACATGAGCGAAGACTCGGCTGTCATATCGGAGCGCGTGGTGATCCAGAATTGTATCTTGGCGGAGGTCTGCACTCTCCAAATGCTTTTCTAGTTTTATTATTTTATTTAACCAGCCAAAAACTTACTGAAAACCCATATCTTTCACAAGTGTGACCTGGACTAAAGGTCAGCAGCACACGCCATGAAGAACAACTTGAAAGGTGACAACATAAAGTAAGTTAGGATACACATTATTTTGTGATTGCAAGGTGTCTTACAATTAAGTGCAGAGGCTTTAACATAAATAACAATTCAGAAACACAAGCACTGTTCAATGATTTCTCACTGTTTATCCATCAGCATGGACTGAATGGCCTCAAGTGAAATAAGCTCTGAGTTTCACTCCAGGCTCTTCCCCACTTCAGTTCTGATGGAAGGAACAAATAACACACTTGTATTTTTATTTTATTTATTTTTTTTACACCAAGCATTTAATTTGCTGAGTTATTGGACTTGTACTATAATTTTTGCACCTAAGGCCGTTTTTGCCTTAAAATAAGAAGTGATCGGGTGCAAAGCTAGGGTTTTCCTGTCTTGAAAAACAAATACACATACCAGTCATTCCCCAAATTGAGGGACTGGTGCCCCCAGGGATAGTGCAACTCTGTATGGATAGTGTGCACTGCCCTCTTAAAAAGCAAAGACGAATTTGAAATGATTTCAATTGATTTATCTTATAACTATTTACAAATGCTGTATCTGCCAACACTCCCAATTTGGGCAGGATTCTTTCTACTGTTAACCCTCTCTACAGCCGTAGTCCTGCTAATTAATTTCTCCAAATTATTCCCCTAATTCTACACTTTTTCAATCATATTGGTGTTCTTCAGCAGAGAACATGAGCCGTCAGATCAGCAACTTAACTGGATGTAGAGATGTGCATCTACCCAACTGTGGCTGTTCTGCATCTGTTTCACTCCCAACAGAAATGTCTTTAACGTCGATGGTAATGATGACCTGAAGGGTAATTTGATTAAAAAAAAACAGGATTGGAAGGTAATAACAATTGTAAAAGAAGGGCATGGAGAGGAAAAATGTTGTTAAAAGGAGAAAACTTCATTGAGCTGAAGTCTGACACCGCCAGAAGAAGAAAAGAATAAATATTGTTGTATGGCAGCCTCAAAAGTGAGATTAATGGAGTGAGAGAGACGACGTCTGCAAATGGACAGACAGTCAGACTTTCTGCAGGCCAAGTAAACATATTTTATTAACTATTCTAATTGTTCAGGGACATTGGTGTTAGTAACCACTTATTAGAAACTTATAAAGGAATAGTTAACAGTTTGAGAGACACTAAAACCTTGCAGGTGGTTTATATGAGGTGGTGTATATCACTTCTCCCCTGCCCTCTCTCCTCACAATGTCCACCAGGCTGCAGTGCTCTTTCATTTAAGTTTCACCTCCACATAAAGTTAAAATTGTGCGTTTAAAGAAAACTTGTTATACTGTGTGATGAGCAAAGGTTTGCTCAAACAGGCACCTTTATCAAAGATTTGGATCACTGAGATTCGCTCTGTAAGTTTAATTTCCTTTAGGTCTTCAGCCAAATTACTACAGATTTTATTTTAGAGAGATTTTATTCTTTAGCCAGAAATTTTATAACTACAGAAAGCTGTCTCCCTACTTAAAAAAACAATAAAGAAAAGATTGCATTATTAAATATGAGCAAAGAAATCAACTGAAAGCTTGTGCTGCTCACCTTTATTAAAAATGTATGTGTAATTAAGGATGGAGAGTATGAAATGCATTTTAGATAATGTATTTAGAATCTGTATTCATCTTTAAATCTGTGCACCTCCCAGTTGATAAATGCACAAGGACTATCATCTAAGGATTCTTTTTCTTCAGACAGATTTTATTTATTGTGTTGTGAGTCCACATTGAGTGTAAACCTGCATACACGATCTGATGTGGGATTTGAGTGCATCTTATTTCTACGTTAAAATCAGCCTCAGCTTGTTAAATGCTGATCTGTGCATAGAAATGACTGCACACCCACTTTTTTAGTTCTTCACATCTTTGCTTGCCAGGCATGCAGAAGTTCCCAGGTAGGATCCATCCCCCCTTACTGTATCAGAGACACAAAAACATTTTCTAGAGAAAATCTGATTTATTACTCATGAAAAGAAAGGAGAAAAGAAAGAAAGAGCAGGCCCCCCTTTTGAGCACATCTCTTTGCATGACTCTTTACTTTGTTTTTTCTTCTTTTCATTTAATCTTGTTTTATTTACTTAATCATCTTGTTAGTTTACATTTAATTTATTCATTTACGTTTGTTTTTGTAAACTGTTGTCAGCATATTTGTTCTATTTATTTATCTATTTCTTATGATGTATTGATTGATTGATTAATATATTGTTTTTGTCAAAACGTAATCGAGGTAAGTGTGTGTTCAGTGGTTTTAATTACTTTCTATCATTTTCTGCCCCCTCTTGTGGTTAATATTTGTTCTCCCCTGTCGCCGCCACCTACACAGCAACTAAAAAGACAAAGTTAAGATTTTTCTAGATATATGAAAGCATTTCCAAAGAAATTTTACCTTTGAGTACTCATGTAAATACATCAATAGTATTTCTTTGCCCTGTTTATAACCACACATGAATTTATCTTTTAGCTCAAAGAAAAGATTTTAGTCCAGGATCACAGTTTTAATCCAGAGAAAGTCAGCATTTGTTCTTACATGAATCCCACCCCTGGCTTGGCAAATATCAGCAAATATCAATCAGCTTGTTGTACTGTGTGATGCGATTATTGTGATGCATGTCCATCAGTATAATAATAAATATGTTCATTTGCGTGAGATTGTCTGAAGCTGCTGATCTTAAAGCTGATTATAAAATAGTGCTTGCAAACATTTAAGGTTTTTAAGCTAATTTTTTTTTAAATAAAGTTCAAATCATTTTAACAGCCGTTCAAAATGTTTGCTTTAATATTTTGATGAAAGGGAATTGTATGTCCCTTGTCTGATAAAGTAATATATTCAAAAAAAATATTGTCCAACAAGTAAATGACAGGAATTATCATTAGTTGTGGCCATAAACTCATCTTAATTTTTTTTATTATTAAGTAGGACTTTCCTTTTTTTTTAGGTTACTAATTTTGTGATTTTGGACATGCCATTGTCGTTTGTTCCATGTGTCCATTTAGAGAGGTTTTGTTAAGATGATTTAAGAAAATGCAAATTTTCTATCATTTTGCCATAGTTTTCTCCAGATGTGACCTACGATAAATAGACCATTGAAAGTTAGAGAAGTTATTTTTCACTAAAATGACATCATAATGCCTATTTTCCAGAAGTGTCTCTGGTTATAACAGAAGGACTGAGGAGGGTAAACAACAATTGATACAGAGGGCCCAATACCCATTCTTGCCAAGGGCCCCCACACTGCTTAGTTCCCCACTGTGTGTTTCACAGGCAAAATGAAAGAAAGGATGGTGGAGATGGCAAAATATGACTCATGCTCATGAGTCATGTTTTCAGGTCAGGTCTGCATTTGATGGATTGTTACTTAGCTGTCTAATGCTCATCACTGAAGCTTCTAAACAGTGTCCTTGTTAGTCAGTGCCCTTTGTGCTGATTTCCCAGATTTCCCCAAACAACCCAGCGAAAACACAAAACCCAATTCCACAAATCTACTTTACAAAAAGCACAAAGACAAAGCCTGAACAGTCTACACTATTTGCAGCCGTGTGTCCTGCCTTTGCCACTCTCCCAGATTACTTCTCCATGCCTCAGTCTCCTCTGGCTGGCCTCACAATGCCTTCACATAAGGACAATGAAGGGAAGGCGATAAATCTTTATTGAAGCAATTATAGAGCAAATGTTATTTACACCACCTAATTGGGCCTGGGTATCTCTCTGCTCATAGAAATTAAAGCTTGGGGGGAGTTAAAACGGACACCAATTAATTTTTGCTGACAGAATCAGCAAAACAGCAAATGGCAACAAAGGGAGTTTCCCCCGGAGGAAGTGACTTTAGAGGGAGGTGAGAATAACTCGGCTAATGTAGTCACAACATCACAGCATTTCCATATAAATAACTTCCAAAGAAATAAGAAACTCATTTACCCAGATGAAAAGAAATCAATTACAGCAACAAACAGGCCAGCTTCATTCTCCCAGACCTTGAAAAGTGCAAACAACACGGCTTTACTACATTGTAATGCTTTGCTTGGATTCTGGTAGAATATGCATAATGTGCAGTGACGGACAGGGAGGGGTACCGTCAGCTAGTAAATGTCAAGTACACATACAGGACCACACACAGCTTATTAAAAAGCTGTCAGTAGGAGAGGAGAAGCTAACAGGATGTACCAGACTTGATGAGGATTTATTACCCACTGCCATCTTTACTAAATGGCATTCTTAGACTCTCTGAGTCTTAAAATAAATCACCCCACCGATGTGAGCCTGTGTGTGCCTGAGAGAGCATGTGTGTTATTGGGTCACTTCTGAAAGTTCTTTTGTTTAACACACTTTTGACAAGGTAAGAGACTACGGAGGGGGCAGGAAGGGCCTCAGTTTACGTCTCAGTAAATCAAACAACCAGGAGTTAATATAAGTATGACGGCTACTTGTTGCTGATCTAAATTAAATGGACCACACAAATTCACCGTACAATAATTCAGTGGTATGGTTGTCAAAGCAGAGTCGTGTGCATGGAATAATTTAGAGGGCTCTGAAGCTAAAACTGTGTTTCCACTGAGTGCTCTGGTTTGGTTCAGGGCAGTTTGGAGAAGTTTGATTACATTAGATTAGATAGAACTTTATTAATCCCTTGGAAAGACTCCTTCAGGGAAATTAAGCAGAATTGCAGAGCACACCGAAACAAAAAGAACACAGGATAACAAAAAAGTAAAAAAAAAAAAAAAAACTTTGCAGATATAAATAAAAAAAATGTCAATAAATCTAAAAATAAAAATATGCTAACTTCCTGTCTGATGGCCTGAGGAACAAAAGAGTTTCTCAGTCTGTTGGTCTTGGGGTGGGAAGGAGCAGTCTTGGGCTGAACAGGCTCCTCTGGGTGCTGATGACGGTGTGCAGAGCGTGACTGGCTTTGTCCATAATGTCCAGCAGTTTGTCAAGTGTCCTCTTCTCTGCCACCGTCACCAGAGAGTCCAGTTTTATGCCGACCACCGAGCCGGCCCGCCTGATCAGTTTCTCCAGCCTGGATGAGTCCTTCTTGGATGTGCCCCTCGAGCACACCACAGACTAGAAGAGGACACTGGTTACCAAAGACTGGTAAAACTTCTACAGGAGTTTCCTGCAGATGTTAAATGACCGCAGCCTCCTCAGAAAGCTTTTAGCTCACTGCTTTGGGAACAGCTCAGTATGCTCGGCATAAGGGTCCCAAACAAGGGAGACAAAGCAGATTAGTTATTTGGGTCCTTTTACCTATACTTAACAAAAACATATAATTGAATAACATATCGAGCCAAACTGAATCGGACTGTTTGGTTTAATCAGAGCTTTAGTGTTAGATCATTCAGGACAAACCACATTTGTTCACTAAACAGACCTCCCATTTGACCTACAGCTCTGATGGCAAGCTCAGTGTGCAAGAGTGATCCTCCCCTGTGAGAACATAACGGCTATCTGACAACCCCCCCCAACAAAAATTGGGTTTCAAAAATCAATATATTGTTGACTAATTAAAAGTTTTAACAATTATTACTAATGAAATATCGCTCACACAAGAAAATAATTTTTTATGCATTTTTTTTATTTCTGTCTAATCTCTAAAAACGCAAACATTTTCAGGAGTCTTTGTCTCCATTTTAAATTTTTAAAGATTTTTTTACATTTTTGTCAACCTTTCAGAGAAGAAAATGAAAGAAAAATACAGCATAAAAAATGACCATCTTAAATAGAGCGTAAATTATTTTTCTATTTTTCATTAAAAATAAAGTAATTGCCAAAGTAGACAGCAAATCTTAGCAGTATATACAGCAATAAACTCTGGCCACAGAGAATTATCAAGACCAATTTACGGAAACCCTGTTTACATAGGTTACTTCCTCTATTCATATATATATATATATACATATATATGTATATATATATATATATGAATTTATGGAAACCCTGTTTACATAGGTTACTTCCTCTATTCATATATATGTATATATATATATATATATATATATATATATATATATATATATATATATATATATATGTATATATATATATATATATATATATATATATATATATATATATATACATATTTATTTATACATAATGGCCAAAAGCAAACCAACTGGACATTGTATCAGCAGCAGAGGAAAGTGCCGTTGTGATAGATGAAGCCATCCCAAGCGATAGCAACATCCGGAAAAAGGAACACGAGAAACTAGATAAATACCAAGGGTTCAAAGAAGAGCTGGAAAAAGCCTGGAAGGTGAAGGCAACAGTAGTGCCCGTGGTCATTGGAGCACTCGGGGCAGTGACCCCCACACTGGAGAAGTGGCTCCAACAGATCCCTGGAGAAACATCAGACATCTCACTCCAGAAGAGTGCAGTCCAAGGAACAGCTAAGATGCTGCGCAGGACCCTCAAGCTCCCAGGCCTCTGGTAGAGGACCCGAGCTGAAGAGGATGAACAGCCACCCACCCCAGAGGGAGGTGGATGAGAGAAGAGTATTTTTTTATATACATATACATATACATATTGTATTTATCTATGTACAGTAGAAATGGGCTGAGCAGAACAGTTTTCTCTGGTTTGCCTTCTCATTCTGCACCTCTGCCCCGGGGGGAGCCGCCTTACACTTTGAAAACCACTGACATAGACTATAGACAGAATGCTGCTAAAATGATTGCACTGGACTGTTCTGAAGTAACCAGTTAATATGGGGGTATATCACCAGTTTAATCACAATATGATACACTGTTGATTCTCTTAATATAATAAAGTATTTGCTGATGTACAAAGCCTGCCACAGAATAATACCATCTTGATGCAATTTAGAAGCCTGCGTTCAATATTGGTGTATATTTTGTACAGATGTAATACAGATATATTTTAATATAAAAAGCAGTTACAACAGTTTCGTTGTGGAAGTCATTTTATTTTAATTAGAAAACAGATCTCTCTTCATCTAAATGTAATGGAAAAAATTGAATTTTACTTGTCAGTGCTGTGTGACTGCAGTTTGTCATAAAATGTCCACAACAACAGATGTTTTTTTGTTTAGTGCTTTTGACCGACAATAGAATTTGGGGAATTCAGAGAAGGAAAGCCCAGGCCAGAAAGACCGTATGTAGTGGAGGACGAGGTGAGGTAGGAGCTACCACAAGGGAAATCTGACTGGCTCTTTTCATTGGATACCAGGTAAGAACAAAATCACATCATTCACACTGCCCAGGTAGTAGGATTCAAAACATAACTGAACGACTGCAAATCTGAACTTAACCCATAGGAGGACCTTTATTTTGTGGGGTAATTTTTCTAGTCTATTTTGATTCTTTTAGAGAGCTGTTGTTTCTTTTCCTTTCTTTTGGTTTGAAACACACATTAAGGCATTGTTAATATTGTTAAATTGCTGCAAAGCAATAAAGCTGTCAACTGTTCAGCTCCATAATAACACTGCCTCTGAGTTATTAAGGGCACATTTCTATTCTAATAAAGATAGATGCCTACCGTGTGCATTATTCACATTGGTTGAGTATTTAAAGCTCTAAACCTTTTAGCCCAAAGTGGTTTTCAACTGTGGTTATATTATTAAACAGCGCAATTTCCAAGATTGTGCTGAGACTACCTCACACATAAAAAGACGGCAACTTTAAAATCACAGAAAAAAAAAAAATTAGTCTTAGGCCAGCTTAAGATGAAAATGCAGTTCTTCCTCTGTATCACTAATGCTAAATAAAATATATTATTCAAACAAATAAAGTCATTCTCTTTTTGCTGTCTGAACTGACAACTTTTCTGTCTGTTTCTGTCAGACGCTGGCAGGAACTTTGCCCATTCAATAACTTTAAATTGAAGTGGCCTGTGTGTCATCTGTTTAAAGAATGAAGTGATGGATTTCAATCTGCTGAACAAACTGGGAGCCGTCTTCATTTGAAGCAGAAATGAGAGGGGCACCAGTGGGAAAACGCAATATTGTCTGCTCTTCCCTCACTGGACAAGGTCAATTAGAGAAGGACATGGATTGGCAATCAAACCTGACACCAAAGATTGACTATGGTGATTATAACCATGCAGATGGGGGGCTTTAAAGGTTATTAATATTGATTTATGGAATTAATTAAAGAAGTAAGATAGGATTTCGTGCTTTAAATACATTATATAAGTCCAGCTGAGGGAACATTTACCACTTGCTGGAGCTCCGGTTATAAATGCAATATGTTGTGTGACTGGATGGTTTGTCTTTTGCTGTGGTGGAGTTATGATGATGATTACTCAGAGGAGATGGATGATCTGAAAAGATGCCACATAAACATCAGAAATGAGATTCAATGGATTGACTTTGAATAAATTAACACATTATGCATGAATCACACAGTATGACACATTAGTTCTTTATTAGAGGTATGTTAATTATTTCCAAGCTGAAATGTCTGCATCAAATAAAATGTAGATATATGGTATAGTTTTGTTGAGTACTTACACACATTAACACAAATATTTCTCACAGTTTTCATAACCTCCTATTGATTTTTATAGTCTGTATATATGTGTCAGCAGCTATGACAAACAGAAAAGACACAACCTGTTCATTGATGGTGTGGAAACATTGGGCATTAGTGCTGGGCAATAAACTGATTCTAATACAGACGCATTTTTTTTCTACCATTAAATCGATTTTTATGGCACCGCTATCTCCAGTTTACCAGTGGTTTGGGCCAGAAAATTGCAAATGAATGATTCGAGTAAACCGCACCATTTTTGCAATTAACTCTGATCATGTTTTGGAGTGAGCAGGCTCACATATTTCTGCAGCTTAATGCTCTTTGCACCTAGAGTACTGCTACCCTCATGGCAAATCTGTGGCATTGTGCAGAGTCACAGAGCAGTGACAGACTCAGGCAGTAAACAAAAGAAAGAAAAAGCACAAGGAAAAGACAAGAATTGTGCAGAAAATGTAGTTCTAGAGTTATACTGTAACTCTGGTTTTTGCTATTTTGTTGAAGCAGTGAAACACGTTTCAGCACCGAAGACAATTCCACAGCAAAGGTTGACATGAACACACAGATACCTAAAGCCGCATTCACACTAACGTTTTGGACGACTTTTGCAGATGTATAAGGAAACGTCGAGCTAAGTCAGGCTAAGCAGAACTAATTTAGCTAATTCAACTAGTATATGTTGATGTGAGAATGCAGCTATATACATAGAAAGTGATAATTGCATAAAAGCAATGCCAAAGACTCACATGAACAAACATCATCCACCTCATCACAGAGATTAAATTTAATACAACCTAGAAAAAAAAACGTGAACAGTGTTGCCCTGTACAGTCAAAATGTACTGAACCTTCATGCTCTGTCTACACTGGTCATTTATAACTGGGGTGCTTTTCATTACAAAACTTTGTCCAGTCCCTAAGTCACCATGATGAAGGGTTTTCCAGTTCTCTAAATGCACTGTGTTTTTTTAATGTCTCCTCAGGGGTACACCTACACACAAAACATAAAGTTTGAGCCACCAGGACATTTCCCTCTCTACCTTTATAATAGGGCTGGGTATTTCCAGCAACCTCACAATACGATACGTATCCTGATACTGAGGCCAGGATACGATATGTATCCCGATACATGTAAATTGTGAACATTGACTACGCTTTTAATAGAATTCATGACAAGTTTTTTTTTTTTTTTTATTACAAGAAGGAAAAGAACCAGGATAAGTTTTAAATGATTCTACAACTTAAGAAACTTTAATTCAGGTCCTCAAAGATGGCAGACCTAAGTTCAAAATTGGAACATTTGCTTCATCATGTAGCTTGGCTTCTACTTTGAACTGTGCCATTGTTACCATTAGCCATAGAGTATTGACAACAGCTGTCAAAACATTGAGGCCATATCGATTCTGTAGAATCTGTATCAATACACATGTCCCCAAGGAGTGCGTGACGATATTTTGCTGTATCGATATTTTGAGCACAGGCCTACTGTATACAGCGCCACAACCTGCCAAAATGGGCTTGTTCCCCTTTTCCCAAATACACCTACCAGAGTGACACCCTACTGTTGTTTTCTCAGGAAAGTAGATCTGCTCAAAAAATGGCATTTAGCAGTGCTAAAATTGAATATATGAAAACGACATTTTTTTTTTTTTTTTCTAAGTTTTTAGGCATTGTTTTTTTGGCTTATTGACAGGGGAGAGAGAGACAGTAGATAGGCTTGTGAAAGGTGGCATGTCATGAAACACACACTAGGCACAAAAGAACTCAAAGGCAGACGAATTAGGTCCATGAGGCAAAAAGCAGGGTTTATTAACAGTCAAGGGTTTGGTATACGTGCAGGCATAAACAATCCAGGCGACAATATCAGACGGACAAAAGGCAAGAGGCAAGTTAAAGGCAAAAACAGGTCTATGACGTGATCAAGGCTATGAGATATAATGCTGGAAAGTGACTCGAGGTTCAACAATCTGGCAACAGGACAGAGGAAGACATGAGGGTTAAATACATGAGGTGAGTGGGGGTGATGAGAAACAGCTGGGGAAGAACAATCAGGGATCAGGTGTGACAGAGCCAGACAGGAAGCAAAACCTACAAAGACAAGGTAAGACAGGTAAATTTTCAAAATAAAACAGGAAGCATGAGACAAAACATAAAACATGAGAACAAAATGGGTAACTTAACTAAGGCAGAGACATGATCATGACAGGGCAAGAGAGAATGTGGGGAGGACACTCGACAAACTGGCCACAGGCTGAATCCGAACCTGGGCGGGCAGAAGCATGTACATGGGTCATGTCTGGTTGCTAACCACTCCGCCAAACCAGCACCCAAACTAGAGGATTTTTTTAAATATTAAAATTGAATATATGAACCTGAGTAAAGAAAAATATGGTCTCTTTTAAAAAGGGCAATAATATTAATTAGTTTTATTAGTTCATGGCTAGGTACCGAATGATTCACAGCCCAGTACCTGTCCACGAAAACAAAAAACTATATAGAGGCTAATAAGTCTTTTAAAAGATTAAAAATATGGGTTAGTAAAGAAGACTTGGGAGCCACAACATCTTGATCTGAACCTGAAAGTGTTTCCAGCACCAGAGAAAAACTTTCTGTTGAGCAAACAGAAGAATAATGGGATCTAAGAAATATCTTTTCATCTGCACTGACTAAGCGTCTAAAGCTTCAGGCTGTGTCTTTGACCTGTGGACTCATAAGTCAAAGGGACAGCAGTCTGAGAGCCAAAGTCTGTTTATGTGAGCATATCTGACCCTCTACCCTCTGGACCGTCATCTCCTTTGCAGTGAACATAATCTGTCTCCAATGTTTTTATTGTACTTTAGAGAAATTCCTCTATGATGTTGCCCTCAAGGTGATCAGTACATACACATTGTAAAGGAGAGGGCGAAATGGATATATTTTTTCCACAATGGAATAAAACGCAATATTTTTTGTTCCATGTAAGGTCAGGCAACAGCAAAAATACTGTGCTGTGCCAGTATACCATAACAGTTTTGTCCATGTAATTTATCTGTCTGAAATCTGATTGGCAGCTGCAAGTTCAATATGGTTAAAACAGATAAAACTAAAAATGTCTAAAACAGAAACAGAGTTTTGTTTGTCATTGTAACATTTATCAATACTACACTCATAAGACATCCTTTAGTCACTATAAGTGTTACAGGTGGCTTACAGTTGGAGAATACAAGTACACTCGGGGCTCTAATTTCCTAGACCAGGCGCAGGCGGGGCGCACCTGCCCTGCGCTGCGCCTGCACCGCGCCAACGGGGTGTGTCCGGGGCATTTTGCAAGTTTCGTGCAGGGCGCAGTCTGGCGCACCCACGCCTCCGTCTCTCCTACCAGCGCACGTAGCAGAGAGGGAGGAAATAAGACTTGAGTGGGTTTAACACAGCCGAGTGTGATCTTCACCAATCAAATGAACGCCTCTCCTTGCCTTTAAATGCGCCGCGGGCGAGGTGCAGTGACAATTTCACCTCGGTGGTGAAGAGGGTCAGAGCCGCTGTCACTTTTACAGCAACTGGGAGAGCGCAGAGGCCACCGGGCCACGCATCGGAGGCCACGGTGCGCGTCACCGTGTGGACCACCTCATTAATATGAGTACAAGATTATATGATAATTACATTTAAACACAGCAGCAGGCTAATCCATCCATCATGCTTGCGATCCACCTGCATTCCTGGTCTTTCATAGCAGAACCTTTAGTGAAATACTGCCCCCCGGTATCCCCTCCTCATCCTCCTTGCAATAATGTTCTCCATCTTTTTAGATCATGTTACGAATAAAGATTAAAAAAGAGAAATATGGGCAATCACAGGTAAATCCTTAAGACACCGGGTGACTTACATTTACTCAGCGAGCGTCTCTCTCTTTTTTCTTTTCTTTTGAATTTCATGAGATGAGAGAAGCCGGATACTCCGTATTGGATGATGTGGCTGTTTGTGGTTGGCTGAGAGATGTGAACTTGTTAGTTATGACAAACGTCTCTGATCTGACATCAGATGTGACGGGACAATTAATGGTTGCTGTGATTGTTTATTGTATTGAAATGTGCCTGACACTCTGGATACCTGCCTGTGAGGTTTTGTTGATGTGTGCGCACTGTGCGTCTGTCAGCCAAATTACCACTGCCCGGGGTGCGCCTCGTCTGCGCCGAGAATAGACCAGGTTGGAGCTGGCGGGCTTTCAGCGCACCTTCCGCACAGTTTTTTGGCACGAAATTGTCACTGGGCCAAGCTGAATCTTTCGACACCTCCCCCTGGTGCGCCGTCACACCCATCTCAGCGCAGCCGGTCTACCAAATTGCCAAATTGGCTGCGCACGGCGGTGCGCCGGACGAAATTACCACTGCACGGGGTGTGCCACCCTGTGCCACCCTGAGTTGCGCCAGGAAATTAGAGCCCTTGGTCCTAATTTTTTTAATGTAATGTTCATGCACTGGCCATTTTATTATATCATCCTGTTTAACTGTTTGTCAATGCAGATTGCTAATCAGACAATAACATGGCAGCAGATTAAGCCATGTAGGCATGCAGACACACTAATGCTGCAAAAGAGCCTCAGAACTGTAGTTTCAGTGGGATTTTTATGCATAATCATAGCTTAGGCTAACAATGAAGAATGGTCCAGCAGTGGCTCTGTTTGTATGCAAAGCATGTGAGAGCATATAGTACTGCCCACATGAAAGATAGTGACTGTGTGGCTGTTGTGTTTAATGACGGGTCTGTGAACTGGTGTATGCAGATCCAAGAGGGTCCAGATTTGATGTTATAGAAACCGCCGGAATTGGGTTGAGGTGTGGTGTCAAGACGTGTGCTGTTATTAAATTTGGACCTCTTGTCCACTCATGCCCTGTTCACACAGTGATGACAATGTTTTTGTTTTTAAGACACTCTCTGTAGAGATCTGTCCACACAAAAACACTGAAAATGCTGTAGTACATATGCCAGGCCTGTAAGTGGCGCTGTAACGCTGCTGCAGACGTAAACCAAAACCTGTTCTCTGTGTCTACTTGTTGCTCACGGTGGTCGTAGAGGAGCAGATTTTGCCACAACAAGCTAAGTAACTTCTGCAGCACAAACACAACACTGTGTTCTGTGATTGTTTCTGTTGTAAGGGTTCAAGTGTTCAGTTTAAGGGGGAAGTGGGGCTTTGAGGGCATTGTTTCTGAAAATATTTGTATTTGTTGTGCCCATGGTAACGCAAGAGAATTTTCAGATTTATCCACTCTGTGACCCCTTTTTCGAAAAGTATGTGTTTTCGGGCACCCAAAATTCTGTATCTGTGTGGATGAAACGCCTATATGATTAAAAAACTTGTTCACATATGCCTGAATTGTTCTTTGTGTGGACTACTCCTCTAATATACAGTCAGATTTCATGTTTCAGACATAGTGCTTTACAGAGTTAAAACAAAATACATTATGGTATCAAGACAAAAAAAGACTTTTCAATATAAAACATTAGAAAATTTCAAGGTCAAAAGGAGAAATGTTCCATAAAAGATACATAAAGAAAAAATAAAAACAAGAAGCTGAGTTCATGAAAAGATAGTAGTAAATAAAAATGTTTTAAGACAAGACTGTTCAGAGCCATATCAACCAGGAGAAGTATCTAAATTGTTTCCTTTGACTCACATGAAGCCAGTGCAGCGATCTGAGGGCTGGTGTAGTGTGGTGTACTGTCTTGGTGTTGGTACGGACTTGAGCAGATTTTTAGCCACAAGACTTGGTTAAATTATTTCACCTTTTATTGTGTGGTATATACACCTGATACCCGTTATATAAGCTAAAAAAAATGAAGTGTTTTCTTTCCATATATGTCCCATGAAATACAATATGTGTTTTCAAGAGATAAAGGGACATTTCTATCAGTGCACTGAGAAACTGTTGCACCTCCCTTTACTTGTAAAACAACAGAGTTCAGCTTTCTTAGAGTGGCAGTACAGACATTTTCTCTATAGATATGTTGCTTTTAAATAAAGTACAACCCTGAATGTGAGGTCCTTTTTTTGCCTGATGGCCATTTCAGACTGCAGGACAGCTCCTCTTACTTGTTAATCATTCCCCACGCACGGTCAAAACTGACATGGTTGTTTGATGCATTGCCGGGTAATGTTCCAGTAATTATTCTTTCCTTTAACAAGGCAGGCGAGTGAGTCAGCTTGCCCTCCTTTCCTCCCACGTCTCAGTCATTTATTTCATTTTCTTGTAACTAAGGAACAATCTGTTGAACTAGAGCATGGAGGCAATGTGGCTGGGGGTACAACACTCTTTGGCTGATGTAGGGTGGCTGCTTGCTGTTATTGCACCTTAAGTTATGCTGCTCTGACAAACACTGCTGTCGCTGTTTTAAGTGTTTATGTGTTCAGATAAGCATGTTTCATTATCCCATTAAGACTACTTCACTGTGTTGCTCCTCATTCAAGCATACACCCACATGCACAAAAGTCAAAAACAGTCTCTTGTTGTTTTTCCAGTGGCAAAGTTGGGGGGTTAAAGGGCTTTGCTTTGGAGCGCCTGATTGGTAGCTTTTGACAGAGGTCAGAATGTGACTCACTTACCTCCTACACAGAGGATTTACACTGCCAGTCTTCTGATTTGTACAGCAGGAGCTGGAGGTTGCCAGCTTGCTCTCACCTCTGTGGTAAATGAGTTTTCTTCTACAGCTCTCGAGTGATTTTCAGGGCTGTCAGAGATCCACTGAGTGTAATAGTAGGGCAAAGAATAAGATTGAAAAGACATAGCTAAGTGCTTGACACTGTATGTCAGTTTGACCTTTATGCCTTAACCATTTAAATTATTAACACATTTATAAACAGATCATACTGAAGGAGTTACTGAATCACACATTAAGGCACTGGATGTACTGATAAGCAGAATGTTTGGAAAATCTGCTTCAGCACAAGGGGGTTTTCATCTTGTTGTTACTCTTAAGATGTGTTCACACCAAATGCAAATT